>CM067321.1:1963633-2708454 GCA_034231615.1 Meghimatium bilineatum
AGTACATCAGTAGGAGTTAGTGCATCCAGGTAGGAGGGTAGTACATCCAGGTAGTAGTGGTACATCCCAGGTAGGAGTGGTACATCCAGGTAGGTAAGGTTGTACATCCAGGTAGGAGTGAGTACATCCAGGTAGTAGTGGTACATCCGGTAGGAGTAGTACATCCAGGTAGTAGTGGGTACATCCAGGGTAGGAGTAGTACATCCAGGTAGTAGTGGTACATCCAGGTAGGAGTGGTAATCCAGGTAGTAGTGTACATCCAGGTAGGAGTGGTACATCCAGGTAGTAGTGACATCCAGGTAGTAGTGTACATCCAGTAGTAGTGGTACATCCAGGTAGTAGTGGTACATCCAGGTAGGAGTGGTACATCCAGGTAGTAGTGGTACATCCAGGTAGGAGTAGTACATCCAGGTAGTAGTGGTACATCCAGGTAGGAGTGGTACATCCAGGAAGTAGTGGTACATCCAGGTAGGAGTGGTACATCCAGGTAGTAGTGGTACATCCAGGTAGGAGTGGTACATCCAGGTAGTAGTAGGTACATCCAGGTAGTAGTGGTACATCCAGGTAGTAGTGGTACATCCAGGTAGTAGTGGTACATCCAGGTAGGAGTGGTACATCCAGGTAGTAGTGGTACATCCAGGTAGGAGTAGGTACATCCAGGTAGTAGTGGTACATCCAGGTAGGAGTGGTACATCCAGGTAGTAGTGGTACATCCAGGTAGGAGTGGTACATCCAGGTAGGAGTGGTACATCCAGGTAGTAGTGGTACATCCAGGTAGGAGTAGGTACATCCAGGTAGTAGTGGTACATCCAGGTAGGAGTTGTACATCCAGGTAGTAGTGGTACATCCAGGTAGGAGTAGTACATCCAGGTAGTAGTGGTACATCCAGGTAGGAGTAGTACATTCCAGGTAGTAGTGGTACATCCAGGTAGGAGTGGTACATCCAGGTAGTAGTGGTACATCCAGGTAGTAGTGGTACATCCAGGTAGGAGTGGTACATCCAGGTAGTAGTGGTACATCCAGGTAGGAGTGGTACATCCAGGTAGTAGTGGTACATCCAGGTAGTAGTGGTACATCCAGGTAGTAGTGGTACATCCAGGTAGGAGTAGTACATCCAGGTAGTAGTGGTACATCCAGGTAGGAGTAGGTACATCCAGGTAGTAGTGGTACATCCAGGTAGTAGTGGTACATCCAGGTAGGAGTGGTACATCCAGGTAGTAGTGGTACATCCAGGTAGTAGTGGTACATCCAGGTAGGAGTAGTACATCCAGGTAGTAGTGGTACATCCAGGTAGTAGTAGTACATCCAGGTAGTAGTGGTACATCCAGGTAGGTAGTAGGTACATCCAGGTAGGAGTAGTACATCCAGGTAGGTAGTAGGTACATCCAGGTAGTAGTGGTACATCCAGGTAGTAGTGTACATCCAGGTAGGAGTAGTACATCCAGGTAGTAGTGGTACATCCAGGTAGTAGTGGTACATCCAGGTAGTAGTAGTACATCCAGGTAGTAGTGGTACATCAGGTAGGAGTAGTACATCCAGGTAGGAGTGGTACATCCAGGTAGGAGTAGTACATCCAGGTAGTAGTGGTACATCCAGGTAGGAGTGGTACATCCAGGTAGTAGTAGTACATCCAGGTAGTAGTAGGTACATCCAGGTAGTAGTGGTACATCCAGGTAGGAGTAGTACATCCAGGTAGGAGTAGGTACATCCAGGTAGGAGTAGTACATCCAGGTAGTAGTTGGTACATCCAGGTAGTAGTGGTACATCCAGGTAGGAGTAGTACATCCAGGTAGTAGTGGTACATCCAGGTAGGAGTGGTACATCCAGGTAGTAGTAGTACATCCAGGTAGTAGTGGTACATCCAGGTAGTAGTAGTACATCCAGGTAGTAGTGGTACATCCAGGTAGGAGTGGTACATCCAGGTAGTAGTGGTACATCCAGGTAGTAGTGGTACATCCAGGTAGTAGTGGTACATCCAGGTAGGAGTAGTACATCCAGGTAGTAGTGGTACATCCAGGTAGGAGTAGTACATCCAGGTAGTAGTGGTACATCCAGGTAGGAGTAGTACATCCAGGTAGTAGTGGTACATCCAGGTAGTAGTGGTACATCCAGGTAGGAGTGGTACATCCAGGTAGTAGTAGGTACATCCAGGTAGGTAGTAGGTACATCCAGGTAGTAGTGTACATCCAGGTAGGAGTAGGTACATCCAGGTAGGAGTAGTACATCCAGGTAGTAGTGGTACATCCAGGTAGGAGTGGTACATCCAGGTAGGAGTAGGTACATCCAGGTAGTAGTGGTACATCCAGGTAGTAGTAGGTACATCCAGGTAGTAGTAGGTACATCCAGGTAGTAGTGTACATCCAGGTAGTAGTGGTACATCCAGGTAGGAGTAGTACATCCAGGTAGTAGTGGTACATCCAGGTAGGAGTGGTACATCCAGGTAGTAGTGGTACATCCAGGTAGGAGTAGTACATCCAGGTAGTAGTGGTACATCCAGGTAGGAGTAGTACATCCAGGTAGTAGTGGTACATCCAGGTAGGAGTAGGTACATCCAGGTAGTAGTGGTACATCCAGGTAGGAGTAGGTACATCCAGGTAGTAGTGGTACATCCAGGTAGGAGTGGTACATCCAGGTAGTAGTGGTACATCCAGGTAGTAGTGGTACATCCAGGTAGTAGTGGTACATCCAGGTAGTAGTAGGTACATCCAGGTAGGAGTGGTACATCCAGGTAGTAGTGGTACATCCAGGTAGGAGTAGTACATCCAGGTAGTAGTGGTACATCCAGGTAGGAGTGGTACATCCAGGTAGTAGTGGTACATCCAGGTAGGAGTAGTACATCCAGGTAGTAGTGGTACATCCAGGTAGGAGTAGGTACATCCAGGTAGTAGTGGTACATCCAGGTAGGAGTGGTACATCCAGGTAGGAGTGGTACATCCAGGTAGTAGTGGTACATCCAGGTAGTAGTAGTACATCCAGGTAGTAGTGGTACATCCAGGTAGTAGTGGTACATCCAGGTAGGAGTGGTACATCCAGGTAGTAGTGGTACATCCAGGTAGGAGTGGTACATCCAGGTAGTAGTGGTACATCCAGGTAGTAGTGGTACATCCAGGTAGTAGTGGTACATCCAGGTAGAGTGGTACATCCAGGTAGGAGTGGTACATCCAGGTAGTAGTGGTACATCCAGGTAGGAGTAGTACATCCAGGTAGTAGTGGTACATCCAGGTAGTAGTGGTACATCCAGGTAGGAGTGGTACATCCAGGTAGTAGTGGTACATCCAGGTAGGAGTGGTACATCCAGGTAGTAGTGGTACATCCAGGTAGTAGTAGTACATCCAGGTAGTAGTGGTACATCCAGGTAGGAGTAGTACATCCAGGTAGTAGTGGTACATCCAGGTAGGAGTGGTACATCCAGGTAGGAGTAGTACATCCAGGTAGTAGTGGTACATCCAGGTAGGAGTGGTACATCCAGGTAGGAGTGGTACATCCAGGTAGTAGTGGTACATCCAGGTAGTAGTGGTACATCCAGGTAGGAGTAGGTACATCCAGGTAGGAGTGGTACATCCAGGTAGTAGTGGTACATCCAGGTAGGAGTAGTACATCCAGGTAGTAGTGGTACATCCAGGTAGGAGTGGTACATCCAGGTAGTAGTGGTACATCCAGGTAGTAGTGGTACATCCAGGTAGTAGTGTACATCCAGGTAGTAGTGGTACATCCAGGTAGGAGTAGTACATCCAGGTAGTAGTGGCACATCCAGGTAGGAGTAGTACATCCAGGTAGTAGTGGTACATCCAGGTAGGAGTGGTACATCCAGGTAGTAGTGGTACATCCAGGTAGGAGTAGTACATCCAGGTAGTAGTGGTACATCCAGGGTAGGAGTAGTACATCCAGGTAGTAGTGGTACATCCAGGTAGGAGTGGTACATCCAGGTAGTAGTGGTACATCCAGGTAGGAGTGGTACATCCAGGTAGTAGTGGTACATCCAGGTAGGAGTGGTACATCCAGGTAGTAGTGGTACATCCAGGTAGTAGTGGTACATCCAGGTAGTAGTGGTACATCCAGGTAGTAGTAGTACATCCAGGTAGGAGTGGTACATCCAGGTAGTAGTGGTACATCCAGGTAGGAGTAGTACATCCAGGTAGTAGTGGTACATCCAGGTAGGAGTGGTACATCCAGGTAGTAGTGGTACATCCAGGTAGGAGTGGTACATCCAGGTAGGAGTGGTACATCCAGGTAGTAGTGGTACATCCAGGTAGGAGTGTACATCCAGGTAGTAGTGGTACATCCAGTAGGAGTAGTACATCCAGGTAGTAGTGGTACATCCAGGTAGGAGTAGTACATCCAGGTAGTAGTGGTACATCCAGGTAGGAGTAGTACATCCAGGTAGTAGTGGTACATCCAGGTAGGAGTGGTACATCCAGGTAGTAGTGGTACATCCAGGTAGTAGTGGTACATCCAGGTAGTAGTGGTACATCCAGGTAGTAGTGGTACATCCAGGTAGGAGTGGTACATCCAGGTAGGAGTAGTACATCCAGGTAGTAGTGGTACATCCAGGTAGTAGTAGTACATCCAGGTAGTAGTGGTACATCCAGGTAGGAGTAGTACATCCACGTAGGAGTAGTACATCCAGGTAGGAGTAGTACATCCAGGTAGTAGTGGTACATCCAGGTAGGAGTGGTACATCCAGGTAGTAGTAGTACATCCAGGTAGTAGTAGTACATCCAGGTAGTAGTAGTACATCCAGGTAGTAGTGGTACATCCAGGTAGGAGTAGTACATCCAGGTAGGAGTAGTACATCCAGGTAGTAGTGGTACATCCAGGTAGTAGTGGTACATTCCAGGTAGGAGTAGTACATCCAGGTAGTAGTGGTACATCCAGGTAGGAGTAGTACATCCAGGTAGTAGTGGTACATCCAGGTAGGAGTGGTACATCCAGGTAGTAGTGGTACATCCAGGTAGTAGTGGTACATCCAGGTAGGAGTGGTACATCCAGGTAGTAGTGGTACATCCAGGTAGTAGTGGTACATCCAGGTAGTAGTGGTACATCCAGGTAGGAGTAGTACATCCAGGTAGTAGTGGTACATCCAGGTAGGAGTAGTACATCCAGGTAGTAGTGGTACATCCAGGTAGGAGTAGTACATCCAGGTAGTAGTGGTACATCCAGGTAGGAGTGGTACATCCAGGTAGGAGTAGTACATCCAGGTAGTAGTGGTACATCCAGGTAGGAGTAGTACATCCAGTAGTAGTGGTACATCCAGGTAGGAGTAGTACATCCAGGTAGGAGTAGTACATCCAGGTAGTAGTGGTACATCCAGGTAGGAGTGGTACATCCAGGTAGTAGTGGTACATCCAGGTAGTAGTGGTACATCCAGGTAGTAGTGGTACATCCAGGTAGTAGTGGTACATCCAGGTAGGAGTAGTACATCCAGGTAGTAGTGGCACATCCAGGTAGGAGTAGTACATCCAGGTAGTAGTGGTACATCCAGGTAGGAGTGGTACATCCAGGTAGTAGTGGTACATCCAGGTAGGAGTAGTACATCCAGGTAGTAGTGGTACATCCGGGTAGGAGTAGTACATCCAGGTAGTAGTGGTACATCCAGGTAGGAGTGGTACATCCAGGTAGTAGTGGTACATCCAGGTAGGAGTGGTACATCCAGGTAGTAGTGGTACATCCAGGTAGGAGTGGTACATCCAGGTAGTAGTGGTACATCCAGGTAGTAGTGGTACATCCAGGTAGTAGTGGTACATCCAGGTAGTAGTAGTACATCCAGGTAGGAGTGGTACATCCAGGTAGTAGTGGTACATCCAGGTAGGAGTAGTACATCCAGGTAGTAGTGGTACATCCAGGTAGGAGTGGTACATCCAGGTAGTAGTGGTACATCCAGGTAGGAGTAGTACATCCAGGTAGTAGTGGTACATCCAGGTAGGAGTGGTACATCCAGGTAGTAGTGGTACATCCAGGTAGGAGTGGTACATCCAGGTAGGAGTGGTACATCCAGGTAGTAGTGGTACATCCAGGTAGGAGTAGTACATCCAGGTAGTAGTGGTACATCCAGGTAGTAGTGGTACATCCAGGTAGGAGTGGTACATCCAGGTAGTAGTGGTACATCCAGGTAGGAGTGGTACATCCAGGTAGGAGTGGTACATCCAGGTAGTAGTGGTACATCCAGGTAGTAGTGGTACATCCAGGTAGGAGTGGTACATCCAGGTAGGAGTGGTACATCCAGGTAGTAGTGGTACATCCAGGTAGGAGTAGTACATCCAGGTAGTAGTGGTACATCCAGGTAGTAGTGGTACATCCAGGTAGGAGTAGTACATCCAGGTAGTAGTGGTACATCCAGGTAGGAGTGGTACATCCAGGTAGTAGTGGTACATCCAGGTAGTAGTAGTACATCCAGGTAGTAGTGGTACATCCAGGTAGGAGTAGTACATCCAGGTAGTAGTGGTACATCCAGGTAGGAGTGGTACATCCAGGTAGGAGTAGTACATCCAGGTAGTAGTGGTACATCCAGGTAGGAGTGGTACATCCAGGTAGGAGTGGTACATCCAGGTAGTAGTGGTACATCCAGGTAGTAGTGGTACATCCAGGTAGGAGTGGTACATCCAGGTAGGAGTGGTACATCCAGGTAGTAGTGGTACATCCAGGTAGGAGTAGTACATCCAGGTAGTAGTGGTACATCCAGGTAGTAGTGGTACATCCAGGTAGGAGTAGTACATCCAGGTAGTAGTGGTACATCCAGGTAGGAGTGGTACATCCAGGTAGTAGTGGTACATCCAGGTAGTAGTAGTACATCCAGGTAGTAGTGGTACATCCAGGTAGGAGTAGTACATCCAGGTAGTAGTGGTACATCCAGGTAGGAGTGGTACATCCAGGTAGGAGTAGTACATCCAGGTAGTAGTGGTACATCCAGGTAGGAGTAGTACATCCAGGTAGTAGTGGTACATCCAGGTAGGAGTAGTACATCCAGGTAGTAGTGGTACATCCAGGTAGGAGTGGTACATCCAGGTAGGAGTGGTACATCCAGGTAGTAGTGGTACATCCAGGTAGGAGTAGTACATCCAGGTAGTAGTGGTACATCCAGGTAGGAGTAGTACATCCAGGTAGTAGTGGTACATCCAGGTAGGAGTAGTACATCCAGGTAGTAGTGGTACATCCAGGTAGGAGTAGTACATCCAGGTAGTAGTGGTACATCCAGGTAGGAGTGGTACATCCAGGTAGTAGTGGTACATCCAGGTAGTAGTGGTACATCCAGGTAGTAGTGGTACATCCAGGTAGTAGTGGTACATCCAGGTAGTAGTGGTACATCCAGGTAGTAGTGGTACATCCAGGTAGGAGTGGTACATCCAGGTAGGAGTAGTACATCCAGGTAGTAGTGGTACATCCAGGTAGTAGTGGTACATCCAGGTAGGAGTAGTACATCCAGGTAGTAGTGGTACATCCACGTAGGAGTAGTACATCCAGGTAGTAGTGGTACATCCAGGTAGGAGTGGTACATCCAGGTAGTAGTGGTACATCCAGGTAGTAGTAGTACATCCAGGTAGGAGTAGTACATCCAGGTAGTAGTGGTACATCCAGGTAGGAGTGGTACATCCAGGTAGGAGTAGTACATCCAGGTAGTAGTGGTACATCCAGGTAGTAGTGGTACATCCAGGTAGGAGTAGTACATCCAGGTAGTAGTGGTACATCCAGGTAGGAGTAGTACATCCAGGTAGTAGTGGTACATCCAGGTAGTAGTGGTACATCCAGGTAGGAGTGGTACATCCAGGTAGTAGTGGTACATCGAGGTAGTAGTGGTACATCCAGGTAGGAGTAGTACATCCAGGTAGTAGTAGTACATCCAGGTAGTAGTAGTACATCCAGGTAGTAGTGGTACATCCAGGTAGTAGTGGTACATCCAGGTAGGAGTAGTACATCCAGGTAGGAGTAGTACATCCAGGTAGTAGTGGTACATCCAGGTAGGAGTGGTACATCCAGGTAGGAGTGGTACATCCAGGTAGTAGTGGTACATCCAGGTAGTAGTGGTACATCCAGGTAGTAGTGGTACATCCAGGTAGTAGTGGTACATCCAGGTAGTAGTGGTACATCCAGGTAGTAGTGGTACATCCAGGTAGTAGTGGTACATCCAGGTAGTAGTGGTACATCCAGGTAGTAGTGGTACATCCAGGTAGTAGTAGTACATCCAGGTAGTAGTAGTACATCCAGGTAGTAGTGGTACATCCAGGTAGTAGTGGTACATCCAGGTAGTAGTAGTACATCCAGGTAGTAGTGGTACATCCAGGTAGTAGTAGTACATCCAGGTAGTAGTGGTACATCCAGGTAGGAGTAGTACATCCAGGTAGTAGTGGTACATCCAGGTAGTAGTGGTACATCCAGGTAGGAGTGGTACATCCAGGTAGGAGTAGTACATCCAGGTAGTAGTGGTACATCCAGGTAGTAGTGGTACATCCAGGTAGGAGTAGTACATCCAGGTAGTAGTGGTACATCCAGGTAGGAGTGGTACATCCAGGTAGTATTGGTACATCCAGGTAGTAGTGGTACATCCAGGTAGTAGTGGTACATCCAGGTAGGAGTAGTACATCCAGGTAGTAGTGGTACATCCAGGTAGGAGTGGTACATCCAGGTAGGAGTGGTACATCCAGGTAGTAGTGGTACATCCAGGTAGGAGTAGTACATCCAGGTAGTAGTGGTACATCCAGGTAGGAGTAGTACATCCAGGTAGTAGTGGTACATCCAGGTAGGAGTAGTACATCCAGGTAGTAGTGGTACATCCAGGTAGGAGTGGTACATCCAGGTAGGAGTGGTACATCCAGGTAGTAGTGGTACATCCAGGTAGGAGTAGTACATCCAGGTAGTAGTGGTACATCCAGGTGGGAGTGGTACATCCAGGTGGGAGTGGTTGATCCAGGTAGAAGTGGTACAGTTGGTATGTTTAGCATGCATGCTAGTTAAGTTTCTTATCATGATTACGTATTTACACATTAGCTATTTTAATTTCTTACAAATTCTAATCACTAATACTGTGAGGTTACCATTACTGCACAATCCTGCAGCTTAATGTGCTATATCATTGTCCTAACCATAAAGTAGAACAGTGGCAGAACACTTGGATCATACATTAATTCCAGGAAATCAAATGTTGTCTAGTGCTTCCTGTTAATAATGAGCACCTGACTTTCTTGAAATTACTGCTAAGACTAGAACAATGCTCTATTCTTGCACTTGACACTGAACAATTGCTTGGTACCCATTGGTTGCCTTTAGAAATTGTTATTCTTAAAAGTTTCAGACATTTCATAATATTTTATCTATGTGTGTAACCATGTATTACTATTCATGTCACATGTATGACATCATCACAATATGTGTACCAGTATATGCAAATCAATCTATGTCAGAAGTGAGAAAACTTGTTGGGTTGACAAGCCAGATTTTTCATGTGAGATGGATCAATGCTCTTTTTTTCAGTCTTTTGAAGTTTTCTTGGAAATAGTTATTACCATGAGCCACAAACTTTCTCTAAATTGAAGGACTCACTGCATTTGAAGTCTTTTAATGTCAAACATCAGAAGGTAGCTTTGGCAACACTGTTCTCAGCTTTTAGTATCAAATATTGTATGTAATAATGTCCTACTTATCATTATCTGGCATTGTATTGTAGTTTGGCTGAGATAGCTTATGATTTGAGTTTTTTTTAGCTTAATGTATATGCAGTGGAATCCCTCTATAGCATACTTTTATAACAAATTTCCCTATATAACAACACTTTTCAAAATCCCCAATTATATTTATGCCCCAATTATATTTATGCTATATTGTTTGTACTGTATATAGTGAATTTCTGTTATTACATGCATATTTTGATGGTCCTGGCCAAGTTATAACAGGATTCCACTGTAGTATTTTAAAATCATCCTAGAGGGCAGGTGAAAGTCATCCTAGAGGGCAGGTGAAAGTCATCCTAGAGGGCAGGTGAAAGTCATCCTAGAGGGCAGGTGAAAGTCATCTTAGAAGTGGCAGGTGAAAGTCATTTTAGAGGGCAGGTGAAAGTCATCCTATAGGGCAGGTTAAAGTCAACCTAGAGGGCAGGTGAAAGTCATTTTAGAGGGCAGGTGAAAGTCATCCTATAGGGCAGGTTAAAGTCATCCTAGAGGGCATGTGAAAGTCATCCTAGAGGGCAGGTGAAAGTCATCCTATAGGGCAGGTTAAAGTCATCCTAGAGGGCATGTGAAAGTCATCCTATAGGGCAGGTTAAAGTCATCCTAGAGGGCATGTGAAAGTCATCCTAGAGGGCAGGTGAAAGTCATCTTAGAGGGCAGGTGAAAGTCATCCTAGAGGACAGGTGAAAGTCATCCTAGAGGGCAGGTTAAAGTCATCTTAGAGGGCAGGTGAAAGTCATCCTAGAGGGCAGGTGAAAGTCATCCTAGAGGGCAGGTGAAAGTCATCCTAGAGGGCAGGTAAAAATGTTTTGGTATGCTGGATATGATAAACAAAATACTTAATCCACCCCCACCCCACCCCCCACTCCGAGCTTATGTTGTCTTGTCAAATTTGTAAGCTTTTGAAAGACACACTTAATTTTTTTTAATCTCCGTTAAGAGTTGTCCTACCCTGCCGTAATGTATTTAGATGTAACTGTAATAATGTAGGTTGTATCTGTGCATCTGCAGACAGGGTCTGTTTTAGAGGCTTACTGGAGATAGAGAGTTAACAAGTGTTAGAGAATGATTGACAACTTGATTATATTTTTGTTGCATGAAGACTTTATGCTTGTGAATCTACAACAATGAGCAAACTGCTGGAATATCATTTCAATAGGGGGTGTGACTAAATAAGAGGGTTATGCAGGTAACCAGAGGAGACTGGCAAAACAACACAGAGCAGGTGTATGGTCAGTCACTATACTCAAGGATATCTGATGACATGATCACTTATGGACTGATGGTTCGATGTGCAGTGAGGATTATCTTTCGACTAACTAAGGAATAAGCTTTTTTAAAATGTATTCAGTCCTAAGCATTTTTGGCTTCCTAACACAGCTATCTATTTATAGACTATTTAATATGTAAATTTATATATACCACGGTTGTTGGTACCTTTAAACATCATGTGAGTTCAGGCAGAACATCAGCATATTGGAACATCGCAAATATTCTCTTTCATGTGTGTGGTTGAGTGAGTGTGCACATAATTAGAAGATACCACTGACAAAATGTACCACAGCATACATAAAGAACCAGCATAAACCTTTGTGTTAGGTAGTGGAAACTTTCACTTGTTTGAGTATTCACTGCTCAAACATCTTCAAATTTCTTCATGTATGAGGGAATATTAGAGAGGGTAGGAAACATCACAGCAGCCGAGTTTTTTAGGGGGGTTAAAGTCATCACAGTAGCGGGGTTTTTATGGGGTTAAAGTCATCACATCAGCTGGGGTTTTATGGGTTTAAAGTCATCACAGCAGCTGGGGTTTTTAGGGGGCTAGTCATCATAGCAGCTGGGGTTTTTAGGGGGTTGAAGTCATCACATCAGCTGGGGTTTTTATGGGGTTAAAGTCATCACAACAGCTGGGGTTTTTATGGGGTTAAAGTCATCACAGCAGCTGGGGTTTTTAGAGGGCTAGTCATCACAGCAGCTGGGGTTTTTAGGGGGCTAATCATCACAGCAGTTGGGTTTTTAGGGGGTTGAAGTCATCCGAATCTTTATGGAAAAGGGAATTACAAGCACAGTAGAAAAATGTACAACTAGTCATGTCACCATCTTGAACATTGATCAAGAGATATGACTGGTATAATAAGGACAGCTTGAGATTTGTTACAGGGTGAAGAAGATGATGCAGGAGTTGGTAGTGTATATGTACAAGATATTTCTTTCACACAATTTCTCTGAGAAAAGTTATGAACATCAGATTGCACGACAAGATTCCGGATATCACTGTCCTTGATATATCTGGTATCCCTAGCATTGACAATATTCAGATGCAGACACAGGATCATTGGGCATGTCATCTGGTATGAGTACCAGATCATAGCCTGTGAAAAATATTTCTCTATAGTAAGTTGTAGAAGGATATGTGATCTACATGTGGCCACAAGAAGCAGCACTACATGGACTTGTTAAAGACATCACTGAAAGTCATTGAAATAGACCATGATACATGGGAAGAACTTGCACAAAATAGACCAAGATACATGGGAAGAACTTGCAGAAAATAGACCAAGATACATGGGAAGAATTTGCACAAAATAGACCAAGATACATGGGAAGAACTTGCACAAAATAGACCAAGATACATGGGAAGAACTTGCACAAAATAGACCAAGATACATGGGAAGAACTTGCACAAAATAGACTAAGAAACAAGGGAAGAACTTGCACAAAATAGACTAAGATACATGGGAGGAACTTGCACAAAATAGACTAAGAAGCAAGGGAAGAACTTGCACAAAATAGACTAAGAAACAAGGGAGGAACTTGCACAAAATAGACCAAGATACATGGGAAGAACTTGCACAAAATAGACTACCGGTAAGATACTTTGGAAGAACTTGCACAAAATAGACCAAGATACATGGGAAGAACTTGCACAGAATAGACCAAGATACATGGGAAGAACTTGTACAAAATAGACTACCGGTAAGATACTTTGGAAGAACTTGCACAAAATAGACCAAGATACATGGGAAGAACTTGCACAAAATAGACCAAGATACATGGGAAGAACTTGCACAAAATAGACCAAGATACATGGGAAGAACTTGCACAAAATAGACTACCGGTAAGATACTTTGGAAGAACTTGCACAAAATAGACTAAGATACTTTGGAAGAACTTGCACAAAATAGACCAAGATACATGGGAGGAACTTGCACAAAATAGACTAAGATACATGGGAGGAAACTTGCACAAAATAGACCAAGATACATGGGAGGAATTTGCACAAAATAGACCAAGATACATGGGAGGAACTTGCACAAAATAGAGCTACATGGTTCTCTACAGTAAATAAAGGCGCTGCATCTTGTGAAAAGAGGAGAAATGCAACAGCGGAGACTAGCTAGAAAGTCACTGGTAAATCAATAAACCATCTACAATTGTCATCCCATTTCCAATATGTCCAAAGAGATTTGCGTCCAGAATAGAACGTGTTAGCCATCTATGAACATAGTCAATGACATAAGTTGTAACTGAATTTCAAAAGTGGATGTTACAAATCAATATCATGTCATGTGATGAACAAACAACAACATATATTTAAGAAATGTTACAAATGGAAGTGACCAAGAATGAAGGGAGAAAGTTTATCCTCTCTAGAAAGTGTATCCTCTCTAGAAAGTGTATAATCTCTAGAAAGTGTATAATCTCTAGAAAGTGTATAATCTCTAGAAAGTGTATAATCTCTAGAAAGATCTGAAGCTGATGTAATCAATATGACTTTCACGTTTAGTCCGTACACTCTTGATGGCTGCTTGAGTGGAGAGCGAACCACTTATGGGAATGTTCCATATGTTGTGATCTTTCTTTCTGTAGCGTTCATTCTCAAACTCCCGCTTGATCTATCTTGTAGCCTGACAATAGTTCTACTAGATTTCCAGTAGGATGTAGTCCAGAGAATGGAAATGTGTTGTACCTTTATTTGCTCCAATGGCCTGACATATCCATCTTCAATAGATGCTGTGATTAGGAATGAAGACTATTCAAAATACAGATAGGTCAGCTTCACCACTGTTTGAAAAAAATAGCCCTTCCAGTTGAACTGCTCTTAAAGATGTGAAATAATTCAATGTTATTTGTGTCATTGAGATTATTTCTGGCTTGCTTTATTCTCTTTAAAAACACAATTACATGATTACAGCACTTCAGTAAAACTGTTGTTTAATCATTTGGATATTTTCACAGCAGCTATTTACATTTGGATATTTTCACAGCAGCTATTTACATTTGGATATTTTCACAGCAGCTATTTACATTTGGATATTTTCACAGCAGCTATTTACATTTGGATATTTTCACAGCTATTTACATTTGGATATTTTCACAGCTATTTACATTTGGATATTTTCACAGCTATTTACATTTGGATATTTTCACAGCAGCTATTTACACTTGGATATTTTCATAGCAGCTATTTACATTTATTATACAGCATTATCTCCACAGTAAATTGTTACATTTCTAGTGATAGCATTTTGATTACATGTATGTTTCAAATGTCTGTTATATAGGGTGGCAAACGTAAAACTCAACAACCATACCAACCATTCAACCGGAAAGCACGACCATCGGAGCACACATACCAGATGTCTCGTTGGGTTCCATACGTAAGGGATATAATTGAGGTTAGCCACGTGTCAGTCTTTTATTATAACCATCTATATTGAGGTAATAATTCACATATCCAGGTGATATTTAACGTATCCAGATAATACTTCATGTACTCCCAGGTAATACTTCACATACACATGTAATATTTCACATACACATGTAATATTTCACATACACATGTAATACTTCACATACACATGTAATACTTCACATACACATGTAATATTTCACATATCCAGGCAATACATCAGATACTGGGCTACAAAGGACTAGTAGCTTATGCGGATGTCATCATTTTTACCTCATACACATGCATACAAAATATCCTTAAATATTTTGAATCATATGGAATATAGAGTGGTTCAAGGGTAAACGTACACAAGTCATACGTAATGGGTATAGGACAAGTCATACGTAATGGGTATAGGACAAGTCATACGTAATGGGTATAGGACAAGTCATACGTAATGGGTATAGGACAAGTCATACGTAATGGGTATAGGACAAGTCATACGTAATGGGTATAGGACAAGTCATACGTAATGGGTATAGGACAAGTCATACGTAATGGGTATAGGACAAGTCATACGTAATGGGTATAGGACAAGTCATACGTAATGGGTATAGGACAAGTCATACGTAATGGGTATAGGACAAGTCATACGTAATGGGTATAGGACAAGTCATACGTAATGGGTATAGGACAAGTCATACGTAATGGGTATAGGACAAGTCATACGTAATGGGTATAGGACAAGTCATACGTAATGGGTATAGGACAAGTCATACGTAATGGGTATAGGACAAGTGGAGATGTATAAAGATTTTCCTATCAAACGGATCCCATTTGACAAGATCAAAATATACCGCATTCTCTGTCACTGCACACCAACAAATGTCAACAGAGAAACTTGGAAAAATATAACAACAGAAATGAAAGATAGACTAGAATGACACAAATACAAAATGACAACAATGTCTGGCAGAAGCCTGATTGTAAACATCTTCATCATACCAAGACTGATGTACACATCAAATGTATTCTACCCACCAAAGAACACATTCAAGAATATATACCAACACATCAGACAGCTCATCTTTCGACAACGATACACACAATACACATTAAAACCCTAATATAGGACAAAAAAAGTGTGAGTCTCCTTACATGATATAAAGACCAAAAATCAAGCACAAAGAATAAAATTCAAATCAGAAATAATAAACAAATTCACAAGAATACACACTAGCACATTAATACATCGGACTAAATATATCCCATTTATGCACCATACGAAACACACAACTCCACTCGATTGCTACTTTACCACCCTTCTACCAACAATGCATCCAATATCTCAAGGGCAATGAGTAAATAATCAATAAACCAACAAAAAACATCTATAAACACCTCATCACAGCACAAGAACCATCACTTATCAACAGAATCAAACGAGGCTATGTTCACTATATAACAGAGTACTCTGAAATATTTGCCAACCTACATCGTACACAAACATCATCCAAAGTAAAGGAAGTTACATACAGACTACTTTTCAACATCACACAACTCTCACATAGACTGACACACAGGCCACACAGGAGATGCAATCTCTGTGGATTCAAAACACCAGAAACAGAAGATCACATATTCTTCCACTGCAACACAATATTCCTCGCATTGAACACACTAAAACAAAAAATAACCCCAGAAGCAACATCAGACACAGCCATGTACAAGGCAGTCATGTTAAACGTATTTCCGAATGTAGACACAAGTTTACAAACAAAATCCTTCATTCTTCTGGCAGAGTTTAGAAATCTCGTGTGGTCATGCAGGAACAGAATGAGACATGAACACCAACAATTCAACTCTCAACATTTCCAACTCTAATTTGTTTTAAAAAATGCAACAAATTACTACTTGACATTGCAGACACAGTTTTAGTTTCCAGTTTGATATTTCTAAATTTTGATTTGTAAAAGAAATTTTCTGATCCTGAGAAGGATGAAGGCACATTTATGTACACCTTTTTTACAACGATACAATTAAAACTAGACTCTTCCGTCATGATTTTTTTATGTTCATTATCAACCATGTCGTAACGCGCATGATCACCTATGTTTTTCTTACATATCATATATCTACATACACCTAATTTTTTTATATATATATACATATTGACTCTGAAAGTAAGAGGATGTGAGAGTGTGGGGATGAAAGAAAAACCAAAAAAATGTTGTCCATAATTGTGTAACATTTTTATTTACAATATTTACCATTACATCCCCATGAGAAATGTTCATGAATGTTGTTAAGCCACCTCATTACAATTGACATGTGTATTGGTTTTGTAAATATTTCATTGTTGCTAATAAAGATTTAATTTTTTTTTAAACAATTGAAAAAAAAGGCAGACTCTCAGAAACAACACCAGGGAACTCTAGCTGAACAGATAGGCAAATGTGCTGACTGGTCAAAATGAATTTAGTGAAATGGCACGGCCAAAGGACAATGACAACATAAACCAACTCTGCAAGTCAAACCAATCCCTTATCTTTCAGATTTAAACAGGACATGCAGTCATGTCCACTTGAACCATATCAAACCCCAGCAACTACCCACTTGTAGACACTGCTCTCATCCCAATGAAACAGTAGAACACCTCCTTATTGACTACCCTTACCTTTCAACTGCCAGGAAACAACTTCTACAGACACACTTAACAGTCACTAACTCAATGTATGGATCACTAAGTCAAACTTCAGAAGACCCTCACTTGTTTAAGAATGTCATTGTATTGACAAGAGAAGAATTACTCATCAGCATTTGTATATCAACAACACCAGTTGAATCCCATTATAACAACTTGATCAGGGCCAATGAAATATATATGTAATAACAGAAATGTGTTATATACAGTACAAACAATCAAGAATAAATATATCTATTCGCTGAAACCTTTTGTTGCCTTTCCATGTCAGGGGTAGAAAAGTTTTCTGGAGACTGCCCCCATGTGTGCTGAGTATATTGTGGACTTTGCTGCCTCTTTTATGTCGGTGGTCCATCATTTTCTTAGTCTGCCTCTAGGTCTGCCTTCGCTGTATCTGTGTAGCTTAGCTTGTTGTGGTATGCTGTCTGATGGTAGTCTGCTGATGTGTGCAAACCATTTGATATGTTGTCTTCTTCTGCGTTCGTTCTCAAACTCCCGCAGATTAGCAGGATGTAGTCCAGAGAATGGAATGCGTTGTGTCATGGTTTACAGAATTGCTGCGATATCTGTGCCTTTCAGCCTGATACATCCGACTTCAGCATGGCTTTGGGTCACTGACTCTATATGGGATAGGATAGCCAGCTCCATCCCATAACCTCCTTAGTCACCTCTTATGACATGCATGGAAGGTAAACAGTGTTGCTATTCTTTGCTCCACTTTTGGGCCCCGGCAACACATGGGCAGATCTGTTGTCTCTTAATATATTTCAAGATTGGAATGGTACCAGTTCTTTGTCTAATGTTCTCATTTCTCATCCTGCCTCTTAGCGATACTCCTAGGATTCTGCGTAGCATACCATTTCTGTTGTCATTAGTTTATGTTTGTCTTGTGCTGTTATTGTCAATGTTTGGTTTTGGTAGCACAGCGTTGGCATAATAATCGTTTTGAATAGTGTTATTTTGGTGTTTAGATCTACATTTTTGTTTCTGAAGATTGGTGTCATTTGTCCTAGGGCTTGGTATGCTTTACTACATCTATTGTGTATACGTTACTGCTCTTGCCGTCTGTTGTTATATTGCTTCCTTGGTATATGCATTCTGTCACTTGTTTAAGTCTGTTGTCTCCAATATATATATATATATATATATATATATATATATATATATTGGTGTTTCTTTCTGTTCTTCCTTTCTTCATTATTTTGGTCTTTTCTATATTTATCTTCATGTTAAAGGTTTGGCATGTTTGATGTAATCTGTCTATTTGTCTTTGTAGTTCTTCTGATGATGCTACTAGTACTTGGTCGTCTGCAAATAGCAATTCGTTTAAGTTGTCCTTCAGTATCCTAAAGAATAAATACATAATGTATAATTGTGGATTTTGAAGATTGTGAAATCAGTAAATTTGTTAGAAAAGATGCACTATAGAGGGTTTCCGCTGTATGTGACGCATGTATGTATGTGACATATAATAGAAGTTTTTCTTGGTGTCTCCCCAGGATGCTGTGGAAGATAAGCTTGATACAAAACATTTTCCATTCTTGTCTGGTGGTGTCTCTGCACGTCCTCACATCGCTGGACCTCGCAGGTAAAACATGATACTCTGTATGTCTGATGGTTCAGCTAATGGGTTATCCATAAATTATGTCAACAATTGTCATTAAAATAATTCTGGAACCCCTCCCCCCCCCCCCCCCAGCTTTCTTTTCACACAAAAATGGTACTATATCTAAATAAGGGTCTACATCCACACTTTTTATAAAATTCTGCAGTAATCTAATTTGTTACATGATTTACTGCACACTTTATCCTATATACAAAATGGCTACCATAAACATAAGTTTGTTAAAGATGCTGATGTTCTTTTGCTGCCGGATTCAACAATATTCACGCTACACACTGAGACCCCTTCCCACCAATCCTCTGGGAGGCTCGCCCATTCAAGCCTCCAAAAATAAATATCTCACTCCAAAACACTGATTGGTTCTCATAGACCGATTTAGTAAGGGAAAATAATGTGCGGGAGGGGGAGAAATTGACTAAATTTTGTTTTGTATCCTGCTAAAAAAGGTAGAATCTTATTTTGCGATAGAACAGATAACAAAATACATTTCTAGGGAAAGTATGCAACATTTTTTGTGCAAGGTGTTTAGAAAAATGTTACAAATTCAAAAAATGCCATTGTTAAAACACAAAACAGTATTGTTGACATTGACTTTTGACACCAACTGTCAACAAGTTTTCAGAATCCCACTGCCACTAATTATTTAAGCAAATTCCCATATTTTGCCAGGGCCTGAAAGACAAGCAAATAATATCACCACTATTTATGTTCCATGCGCATCATAAGAGGCGACTAAGGGAGTTATGGGATAGTGTTGGCTATCCAAACGCATAGAGTCAAAATGATTGAGAAACCGTACTGAGGTCAGATGTGTGAGGCTGAAATGCGCAGATATTGCAGCAAAGCTGTAAACCATGACACAACACATTACATTCTCAGGACTGCTTCCTGATGATTTGCGGGAGTTTGAGAACAAACTCGGAAGAAGAAACTCCCTTTGTCCAACAACTATTAAACAAATGTTCAGAACATACATTCTTACATTTTTAAATTATTGAAGTAATTTATGAACATTCCCTTTATCACACAAATGAATTAATGACATGATATCCTGTATGCCTGATAGTTCAACCTCCCATGTAAAACATGATATCCTGTATGCCTGATAGTTCAACCTCCCAGGTAAAACATGATATCCTGTATGCCTGATAGTTCAACCTCCCAGGTAAAACATGATATCCTGTATGCCTGATAGTTCAACCTCCCAGGTAAAACATGATATCCTGTATGCCTGATAGTTAAACCTCCCAGGTAAAACATGATATCCTGTATGCCTGATAGTTCAACCTCCCAGGTAAAACATGATATCCTGTATGCCTGATAGTTCAACCTCCCAGGTAAAACATGATATCCTGTATGCCTGATAGTTCAACCTCCCAGGTAAAACATGATATCCTGTATGCCTGATAGTTCAACCTCCCAGGTAAAACATGATATCCTGTATGCCTGATAGTTCAATCTCCCAGGTAAAACATGATATCCTGTATGCCTGATAGTTCAGCTCCCAGGTAAAACATGATATCCTGTAATCCTGATAGTTCACCTCCCAGGTAAAACATGATATCCTGTAATCCTGATAGTTCACCTCCCAGGTAAAACATGATATTCTGAATGCCTGATAGTTCAACCTCCCAGGTAAAACATGATATCCTGTAATCCTGATAGTTCACCTCCCAGGTAAAACATGATATTCTGAATGCCTGATAGTTCAACCTCCCAGGTAAAACATGATATTCTGTATGCCTGATAGTTCAACCTCCCAGGTAAAACATGATATTCTGTATGCCTGATAGTTCAGCTCCCAGGTAAAACATGATATCCTGTAATCCTGATAGTTCACCTCCCAGGTAAAACATGATATTCTGAATGCCTGATAGTTCAACCTCCCAGGTAAAACATGATATCCTGTATGCCTGATAGTTCAACCTCCCAGGTAAAACATGATATCCTGTATGCCTGATAGTTCAACCTCCCAGGTAAAACATGATATCCTGTATGCCTGATAGTTCACCTCCCAGGTAAAACATGATATCCTGAATGCCTGATAGTTCAACCTCTCACCTAACACTGCTGACCAGCATTAATTTATCTCCCATTATGAAGGTCATCCGTAAAAATTTTTTAGATATCGACATCTTTAAATATCCATATAAAGAATTCACACGAGAGAACCTTGACTCACACGAGAGAACCATGACATTGTCTGTGTGTCGTAATGTATCTTTGCATTTTCAGAATAAATTTGAAAGCCCCAGAGTTATTACAAGTGCAAAAATCCTACTTGTTATAATGTTAGGCCTAGATGTATATGACTTTCTATATACCATACAATCACACCTTCACAAAACTATGATTTCTTCATGATTAATACTATTGACTGAGTTTCATGATTAATACTATTGACTGAGTTTCATGATTAATACTATTGACTGAGTTTCATGATTAATACTATTGACTGAGTTTCATGATTAATACTATTGACTGAGTTTCATGATTAATACTATTGACTGAGTTTCATGATTAATACTATTGACTGAGTTTCATGATTAATACTATTGACTGAGTTTCATGGGTGCCGTCATTTTGATTAACGTACTATCCTGGGTGAGCTATTTTTAGTAAGACTATCACTAGGGTTGCCATATTTCTGAAGTATAGCAGTTTTGACGATTGTCAAAGTTGGTCATCAAGGTTGTATAACAGAAATTAGACAACATTAGAAAATGTTGAAAGAAAAATCGTTCTTTAGTAACTCATCAACTTGCATGCATAAGTTTTAATATGACTCCATCTTATCCAGTGCTCGCTATGGTCAGTGGCACCAGGAGAAAGGCAAGCAGAGTCACAAGTCAGTCTCTCGACTCATCATCTTTATCATTGGCGGTGTGACATACTCAGAAATGAGGTGTGCTTACAACGCTACACAAGGCAAGAACTGGGAGGTTCTGATTGGTACGGCCTTTATCATTTTTGTGTGAACTTTTATTGAATTATTGTTTTCATTGTCATCACTTGGACTCGTGTTTGGCAACAAAATATTATAACTTGTGGGAGGCATACCGGTCAAATAAATCATCCAAATCTGATCATTGTTCAGATGGTTCACTTTCCTTGAAATGGAACTGTAGATGCATAAAAACTGGAGCCCCATTGAAAAACCAGGTCAGGAGGGATGCAACAGAGACGTGTTTCTAAGGTGCAGAGTCAGCATGCAGAGAAGATTAAGTTTAGAGGAGGCTGAGTGTACTTGGAAGTCATAAAGTTGTCCAGTGAGTCAGATGAGGAAGTAAAGATGAGCATTGTCAGTGGTAAGTTGCAGAAGATGTTTGAAAAGTTCAGATTTCTATATGCCAGAAGTATGTCTACACTGAACTCTTGATTCAATTATCCCAGAACTGAATCTATGTACAACAGCATTAAAAACCTGCAAGACCACCTAAACATAATAGACACAGCAGGCAAGCAATTTGGAATGAAAATCAACATAGACAAAACAGAAGTAATGAATATTGCAAGAGAAAAGGAGAACATCAACATACAGATAAACAACAAACAACTAAAACAAGTAGATGAATTCAAATATCTGGGCAGCACATTGAGATATGACAACAAACAAGAAGCAGAAATAAACGCAAGATGTAATAAGGCCTGTTAGGTTATCTGTCAATTACTATCTTTACTACAGAACAAAAGATATTACACTAGAAACAAAGAAAGCACTATTCAACACCATTTATTTTACCAACATTGTGTTATTAGTGTCAAACTTGGACATTGGATTCTAGAATAATTCATAAAATTAACATCACTGAAATGTGTACGGCGTATGATTGAAGTTAGCTCGAGAAACAATATCAGGAATGAAGAATTAAGAAAACAATTAAGGATCACGTCAACATTAGAATATATTCAGAAATAACAAGTTAAATGGTTCGGCCACATAACCAGACAGAAAGAGCAAAGCATTATCCAAGTAAACGATACAAAAACAGTAGACCTATTGGGCGACTTAATAAAAGGTGGATAGATAGTGTATTAGAGACACTCAGAAATGTAACAGCAGAGGAGGCAAACATACGAGGAAAAGACTGTACAACACTCGCCTCTCAACATCGAAAGGTACATGAGGACAGTAAGAAGAAGAAAAATCTATATATAACACTGAACTCTTTAATTCTATATCCCAGAACCACAGATTTCACATGCCAGGACTGATAATGTAGTAGCAGCTTCTTGCATAAAATATGCTTCATTTAGGGTTGTTACATAGATGGACACTCAAGTTTAGGGTTGTTACATAGATGGACACTCAAGTTTAGGGTTGTTATATAGATGGACACCCAAGTTTAGGGTTGTTACATAGATGGACACCTAAGGTTAGGGTTGTTACATAGATGGACACTCAAGGTTAGGGTTGTTACATAGATGGACACCCAAGTTTAGGGTTGTTACATAGATGGACACTCAAGGTTAGGGTTGTTACATAGATGGACACCCAAGTTTAGGGTTGTTACATAGATGGACACCCAAGTTTAGGGTTGTTACATAGATGGACACCCAAGTTTAGGGTTGTTACATAGATGGACACCCAAGTTTAGGGTTGTTACATAGATGGATACCCAAATTTAGGGTTGTTACATAGATGGACACCCAAGTTTAGGGTTGTTACATAGATGGACACCCAAGTTTAGGGTTGTTACATAGATGGACACCCAAGTTTAGGGTTGTTACATAGATGGACACCCAAGTTTAGGGTTGTTACATAGATGGACACCCAAGTTTAGGGTTGTTACATAGATGGACACCCAAGTTTAGGGTTGTTACATAGATGGACACCCAAATTTAGGGTTGCTACATAGATGGACACCCAAATTTAGGGTTGTTACATAGATGGACACCCAAGTTTAGGGTTGTTACATAGATGGACACCCAAGTTTAGGATTGTTATATAGATGGACACCCAAGTTTAGGGTTGTTATATAGATGGACACCCAAGTTTAGGGTTGTTACATATATGGACACCCACATTTAGGGTTGTTACATAGATGGACACCCAAGTTTCTGGTTGTTACATAGATGGACACCCAAGTTTCTGGTTGTTACATAGATGGACACCCAAGTTTCTGGTTGTTACATAGATGGATACCCAAGTTTCTGGTTGTTACATAGATGGACACCCAAATTTACGGTTGTTACATAGATGGACACCTAAGTTTAGGGTTGTTACATAGATGGACACCCAAGTTTCTGGTTGTTACATAGATGGACACCCAAATTTACGGTTGTTATATAGATGGACACCCAAGTTTAGGGTTATTACATAGATGGACACCCAAGTTTAGGGCAAGCACAACAAATATTATTGTATATTTTCAGTTGATCTTTTCCCATGTGTTAGAGGGCTCAAAGGGAAACAAAGAATAGCAACACAGTGTACTTCCATGCATGTCATAAGAGAGGACTAAGAAAGTTATAGTGTAATGCAATATAAGGTCAAAGTTACTCAGAAGACATGCTGAACTCTGATGTGTCCAGCCGAAAGGCGCATATATCACAGTAAATCTGTAAAACATGACAGCGCATTCTGTTCTCCAGACTACATCCTGCTAATCTGCGGGAGTTTGAGAGTGAACGAAGGAGAGTTGACCCTCTCCAGCAGCACTTTGAATCACTTGACATATGTCCATTATTTGTTTATCAAATGATATGCACAGAAATTCTCTTAATTTTAATCACTTGACATCTGTCCATTACTTGTTTATCAAATGACATGCATTCAAAATCTCTCCATTCAATTTGGAACATCTTCCTTCCCCAGGTGCTACACACATCCTAACACCGGAGGCATTCTTGGGTGATCTGCGAAGTTTAAGTGCAAGCCAATGCTGATTCCAAGTCTCATTCTGCCTTAATTTATGCAGGACATTATTTGGGGGGGGGGGGGGGTCGTTGTTCAATGTTTTATGGATATCAATGCTGCTAGATGTTAAAATTTGATTAACTGTAGAATTTACAAACGTATGACATTTGTCCTGATTAGCAGGCCTCTATACCTGTCAACTTACTGAAGGATCATTCTGTGTATTTTTTTTAAAGGCTCAAAAAGCGTAGAGGAATGACTTCATTGTATATGGGTTTTCCAATATGTACTCCTTTCTCTCAACCCAAAAACAAACCATAAATTCTATATTTTAACCCAGAATTATGTCATACTCTGTGCAGAAAGTATTACCGATATATTGATGGTCAATATATGTATATTCTGTACAAAATACATATAATCTGTAAGAGTAGACTGGTATAGAGGGGTGTTTTGTATGAATTGTCAAGCATACAATGGTATTTGTATGAGTTGGCAGGTATACGTGGGTGTTTTGTTGCCAGATTTTCTTAGAAAACAGCCATATTTAAAAATTTCTTTATAATTATAAACAAGACCCGTGTTATTTCTCAAGTCTGCCATATCCCACTTATTGATTGTACCACACATGGTTTTTATACTGTACTTATCAACATTAAAATGGATTATTCTGTACTGCGTTTCATAATAATCCTGCTTCGTTCGTTATCAAACTCCTGCAGATTAGTAGGATGTAGTCCGGAGAACAGAATACATTGTGTCATGGTTTACAGCTTGACTGTCATATCTGCCAATTTCTGTCTGACACATCAGACCAGCATGGATATATATATACACACATACACACACACATAAGTACGTACAGTCAAATCCCATTATAACAGCTTTGTCTTGACAGACGAAATTTGTTATATGCAAACAATAAAGAATGAATATAACTGGGGAGTGTGAGAACTATTATAAATATGGAAATTTGTTATATACACAGATAGTTGTTGTTGATGGTTGTTACAACATGTATGTGTTATAGAGGGATTCATGATTAGAAAACTGGCCTCACAGCACGTGGGGCATTCTCATAAGTGCTCCGCCCTCTGTTCCAACAGCCATTCGACTCGATGGTGTTTCGAGTCCAATGCCGCCGAAACAGACGTCAACATCAGGGCACAAAACTGGCCCTTGCGACAGGTTTCTTTGTTGTTCCGCCCACCCACGCCGTGCCCGTAACTAGTTCAAGCACAATGCCGGCCTGTCGGAACAACATGGTAACTGTTATCGAAGGTTACGACTACGGGAATGTATAGATGACGTGCCATTAAGCTTCTATAAGAAGATAACCTCAATATAAAGGCATGTCATCTACTAAGGTTTTCTGTTCCATGGTTGGTTTGTCTAGTGAGCCATTGGTAAGACCAACATGCAACCACATGTGCAGTTGTATATAGAAGTATCCCACTAGTTAGTTGTCGATGGTTGTTACAACATGTATGTGTTATAGAGGGATCCCACTTTAGTCAGAGTTATTAATAGGGTTGGTGATATATTCTCTATTTCAAGGTGTCCATAATATTTAGTGATCTGAGAGCAAATGTTTCCACAGATACCCAACAAAAAGACAGCAGAGGACCTTTATTAACCATTAGAGTCGCCTGGCATCGTCTCTATTAATAGAATACTAGAGCCACCAGGCGATGTAAACCATAACACAATGCATTATGGACTATATCTGCAGGAGTTTGAAGAACAGACGCAGAAGAAGAAAACATTTTGCTTTCACTGAAGTTTGCCACCACAGGCATATAACAGAAACTCTACTTTCACTGAAGTTGGCCACCATGGGCATATAACAGAAACTCTACTTTCACTGAAGTTGGCCACCACAGGAATATAACAGAAACTCTACTTTCACTGAAGTTGGCCACCACAGGAATATAACAGAAACTCTACTTTCACTGAAGTTGGCCACCACAGGAATATAACAGAAACTCTACTTTCACTGAAGTTGGCCACCACAGGAATATAACTCTACTTTCACTGAAGTTGGCCACCACAGGAATATAACAGAAACTCTACTTTCACTGAAGTTGGCCACCACAGGAATATAACTCTACTTTCACTGAAGTTGGCCACCACAGGAATATAACTCTACTTTCACTGAAGTTGGCCACCACAGGAATATAACAGAAACTCTACTTTCACTGAAGTTGGCCACCACAGGCATATAACAGAAACTCTACTTTCACTGAAGTTGGCCACCACAGGCATATAACAGAGACTAATATCAAACTTGTTCAGCGTTGATGAGCTTATATAGCTGCCAATAATTGTTCCACTAATTTCAATGGAATATCTGGCATACTTTTATGCTTGTCCATTTTACAAATTTTTTCATATTCTCACTTTTTCCATTCCAGCTTTTTTAAAATACTTTACCCACATTACTTGACTTTCCAAATACAATAATTCATGAATGGTAGATCCAACAGTTTTGTAAATAGTAGCAATTATGTTTGCATGTATTTTCTGAATGTTTACTTCTGCACAATGTTTGCATTTTAATCAGTGTTCCATTTTTTTATATAGCAAATTATTTGCTCAATTGAGGACTTGTCATTTTTGTACTTGCCTACGGCACTACAGACTTACAATACGATCATAAGATTGCTGTCCATGAATTATGTCCAGAATTTTGTGCCACTTTTTGACACCCTCCCTGTCTAGAATTTGGGGTTGTTTAATTATGAGAAAAAAAATGAACAGAAAAAAGGAAAACAGCTTCAAACTCCAAGAAAATCTTATGCTGTGAGCATATGTTTTTTTAAACTATAACCAAGGTCATAGGCACGTATTTGGAGGTAAGGGATGGGAGGAGGTTTACCTAAAGAAAAATAGATTACATAGTTTTTGTATTTATTTTTTTAAAGGGAATCCTACACATGGGGAATACACAGGGAGTAGGAAGGATTTCATTTGATTTTTGTTTTCTATTCTAGTAAAGTGAAATTTCATTATAAGAACATGGTCAGGACCCACAAAAAGTCCATGTAATAACAGAAATTCACTAGATATGCCTACAATACAAACACAGAATAAATATAATTGAGGATTTGAAAAAATGTTGTTATAGAGGAAAATTTGTTATAAAAGAATGCTCGCCATACATAGTGAACCAACAAGATAAAACGGAAGTCGACCTTCTTTGCTCTGATAACCACCGCGAATAAATTGTACGATTTCCGTTGGGGAGCATAAAGAACCTGGTTCCAGTTTAGGAAGAACTCTACAGAAAAGTTGGACCATGGCTATTTCACTTAGCAGAAGTGTCATTCTCCGACATCATGAACCGTGTTCTCGATGACCTTGTGCCTGAGCTCATTGGGTACTGAACTCTCCGCAATCATGTTTCCGGTATAGGAAAAACTTCTGAGTAAAGTTGTACCCGAGCTGTCTTCTTGGCCAAGCGCCCAAGATTGGGTTTCTGCCCATAAGGAGCACTGATAACTGGAAGCCTCGAGCAAACAGAACATTTTCCTTGGAACTTTGTCCCTTTCTATTTGCACATGGTGCTGCCCTCTCATCATTGTACTCATTGTGTTATCTGTTCATGGTGCTGCCCTCTCATCATTGTACTCATTGTGTTATCTGTTCATGGTGCTGCCCTCTCATTCTACTCATTGTGTTATCTGTTCATGGTGCTGCCCTCTCATCATTCTACTCATTGTGTTATCTGTTCATGGTGCTGCCCTCTCATCATTCTACTCATTGTGTTATCTGTTCATGGTGCTGCCCTCTCATCATTCTACTCATTGTGTTATCTGTTCATGGTGCTGCCCTCTCATCATTCTACTCATTGTGTTATCTGTTCATGGTGCTGCCCTCTCATTCTACTATTTGTGTTATCTGTTCATGGTGCTGCCCTCTCATTCTACTCATTGTGTTATCTGTTCATGGTGCTGCCCTCTCATCATTCTACTCATTGTGTTATCTGTTCATGGTGCTGCCCTCTCATCATTCTACTCATTGTGTTATCTGTTCATGGTGCTGCCCTCTCATCATTCTACTCATTGTGTTATCTGTTCATGGTGCTGCCCTCTCATTCTACTCATTGTGTTATCTGTTCATGGTGCTGCCCTCTCATTCTACTCATTGTGTTATCTGTTCATGGTGCTGCCCTCTCATTCTACTCATTGTGTTATCTGTTCATGGTGCTGCTCTCTCATTCTACTCATTGTGTTATCTGTTCATGGTGCTGCCCTCTCATTCTACTCATTGTGTTATCTGTTCATGGTGCTGCCCTCTCATCATTCTACTCATTGTGTTATCTGTTCATGGTGCTGCCCTCTCATCATTCTACTCATTGTGTTATCTGTTCATGGTGCTGCCCTCTCATCATTCTACTCATTGTGTTATCTGTTCATGGTGCTGCCCTCTCATTCTACTCATTGTGTTATCTGTTCATGGTGCTGCCCTCTCATTCTACTCAGTGTGCTATCTGTTCATCTCTCAACATGCATCTGCCTCTTCATGCCAATTGCAGTGGCCAATGCTCCGACTGGGTGGACTGTTTTGCATTGCTGTGTCGACATTGATACTTCCGTCTACAGCCTCCACACTCACGGACACAAGTCTAAAAGTGCTGGCCAGGAATACAACAGCAGCTGTATTTCCTGTTTTCAACTGCTAACCCTCAGCTCACGAGGCGAGAGCAATGCAAGTCCCTTTGCACCACTGCGGAGGTCTGTTGCAGCCAAAATTTGATGAACATTTCTCCCCTTCAAACACAAGAATTCTGCGGATATCACTTCCTGGATATATTGTCTTTATTCTCTCCCCCCCCCAATTGTTGACATAATTAATGGGCAGCCCCCACATGGAACAAGAGACAATCTCATACTCCCTCAGTGTAATATCATCATGTGGTGTGCACACACACACTTCATATTTTACATTCTTGTTTTATTTAATCTAATTTAGTGACATTTTGTAGTGACAAATGGCCACACGTCACAGCCAGATTGAGACATGACTATTGAAGAAATCTATGCAGCAGCGCTAATGATCTGATCCAAGTACATAAGTTTAGTTTCATGCAATAGATTGTTGTACCTAACAGAAAAAGATTTTACAAAGAAGTGTCACATGGTGTCTCCGTGCTTGATACTTCTGTTGTACCTAACGGAAACACAGATTTCAGAGAATTGTCACATGTTCTCCGTGCTTGATACTTTTGTTGTACCTAACGGAAACACAGATTTCAGAGAATTGTCACATGTTCTCCGTGCTTGATACTTCTGTTGTACCTAACGGAAACACAGATTTCAGAGAATTGTCACATGTTCTCCGTGCTTGATACTTCTGTTGTACCTAACGGAAACACAGATTTCAGAGAATTGTCACATGTTCTCCGTGCTTGATATTCTGTTGTACCTAACGGAAACAGATTTCAGAGATTTTTCACATTCTCCGTGCTTGATACTTGCAATAAATGTCCATTTTAGAAAGTTGTTCATTCATGTGTTCTCATTTATTTGATATTCGTAGACATTTTATCTATTTGTATACTCATTGCCTAAACTATTTGATATTCGTAGACATTTTATCTATTTGTATACTCATTGCCTAAACTAAACTAAGACACACAACAGAATGAGATCTCATGTCGAAGAATGAAGAGATTACAAGAACTGTTAGAGCATCTTGTGTTCAAATATATTGAAAAACTGAAACATTCGGCCACTTCATGAGAAGGAATCAGATATCCTCAGATATCACAAATGGAAACCCCACACGGTGAACTTGAGGCTGACATGCGCCCAATGTGTCCGAATCCCTATCGTCATTCATTTCTGTGACAACAGAAGCAGAAAAAAGATTGTCCGTTACAGTATGGTATATCGTCTGTGGCAATTACCCAATTATGTACAGGTGTTTAACTCTTTGTCTCCGTACGGTTTTCCTGCTATGCCGTCACGATAATAAATTCATATTAAAATGTAGATTTTAGCGGCTTTTCGGCATAGTGGGTCTCCAAAATGTAGATATTAGCGGCTCAGTGGACATAGAGAGTTAAGTTGTATGCATGCTGTCTGGAGTATAAATATTGTGGTCTAATCTTTGCAGTGGTCTAATTATACTGTCATGTGGATCTGTTTGGTGACATGTCTGCATATAACTCTTTCTTTTGAGCCAGTGGCCCATACACTGTTGTTGCGGATGTGTTGAACTATTCTATGATTAGTGAAATTGTTAAAGCATACTTGCTCCCTTTTTTTGTGCCACTATGTGAACACTTTCATTTCCAGGACTTGAAAAGCAGATACGAAGTCTTGATAGTTTTATATACGTCACCTCATTAAAATATTTCTTGTAATGTATGACAGTGTTACTTTGATGTTTTCACTTTAAACATTTGGTTACTTGTTTAGAACCAGACAAGTTTAGAATAATCAGTAAGCAATAGGTGGATAATGAACACCGGGTGTGGCCGCAGTACATGGGAAAGTTTGGTACCAAAGAATGTGCTATGGACTCCATTATCATCATCAAGTGCCTTCTACACAACAAAATGCTGACATTTTTTTTGGTGGTGCACTGTTAGATTGTATGTAACCTGAACTTCCACACTTTACCATTTAAGACACTAGCATGTCTACACAATTACTGCAACCTTTCACTCATCCAGACTTTGAAAAAAAACAATTATGCTAATATTTTGTTTCTCAATTTATTGACGTCAGGAGCACACAAATCTTGCATATCCAAATAATGAATGTCATCCATCTGATTATCCGACTCTCTGCGCTAACTCTTTGGCCTTGGCTTTCTCCAACTTGGTAACTCTGGCCTGCGATTTGGACCCCATTTGTCCACCACCCCAGTGTCTGCGAATCTGTAGAAAATAGAGAATGCAGTGGTCAAAATAAATTACACCAATGATAAAGTATGATGGTTGTTTGTGTCAATCTGTAACAATAGCAGAGGAATGAGTGTTGATCAACTCGCTGGAAGTATCAAATGTTTGCTCAGGGTTAAAAAGCTCATTTACAAGCCTCATGTTTCAGCTGTAATCAAGTTATCATCATTGCAAACACAAATAGGAACAGTAACAATCTTCCATTCAAAGGAGTAAAACATGTCTCCAAGTACCAGGAAGTAAATTTATGAGTAAATATTGCTGAACAATGTGTCCGATCAGAATCAAAAAAAAGATTTCAAAGTGGTATATATGAGTTATATATATGTCATATGAGCTAACTTCATGTGATTCCGTAGTAATTAATCAGGGCATAGCAACGGAGGTAACTGGAAATGTGTTCTTGTCTACTATAGACGCCTGTAGTCTGTGCAGTTAATTCCCAGGACAAGGGAAATATTTCTGCACAAATCAGAAGTGATTGGGCAAGAAAATTAATATAAAATACAATTTGCTATCAATTTTTACGATTCAAAGTTATATTAACAGATAAATGTAAGAGTCACTGATCTGTGAATATATTTATGTGAATGTCATGTAAGATAAGTGTACTTGTCATGGAACATCCGAGAGGGAAAAAATTAGCACCAGTTTCATGTCGACTTCATTTACTTGTTAATTTCTTTGCTGAGAAATGTACAAATGAAAGCTGCAAAGCAATCTCCCATACATGGCATGACACCAACTGTTAACTGCCCTAAACATGGTTTAGTTCACATAAAGAATGCCCTAGATTTATGACGTATCCAAAATAGATCTTGTTTTCAAAAAAATTTTAATATGTCAAACACAACATTCTTTCCATACTCCCAAGAATGACACACAAATAGTGAAAACTAGTCCGAATCTAAGTAAAAAAACAGAGTAACCTTGATCAATGTCATTTACAGGACCAGATTTCTGGTGAAATTGATCAATATTGACATGTCATTTACAGGACCAGATTTCTGGTGAAATTGATCAATATTGACATAGATCAGATGTGTTGACTATTCTCAATCAATACTATGTCTGTGGTTTGTGGGAAGCACACACATCATCAATTAGGGCTGCACAGCACATTGCCACTAATTTCAATTAGGCTTACTAAATACTGAACTACTACCCCATCAGCTTCTGACTTATTCAGGTTATCTAGAATTCCAATAAACACTTTCCTGACCAATTAAATGATAGTCGAATGCACTATGATAAATCAGAAAAATGGAAATGCCCATTGCAATGTGACAAAAATAGCATTTCTGGGAAATTATGTGTAAAAATGGCTGCACTTGTAAAATACAGATATAGACATCGTAGATGAGTTTTGATCATGGCAGATTTCAAATGTTATATCAAATAATATATATAAATTAATGTCAATCTAGGCCTAGCATTATGATCGGCAGCATTTTGTACTTGAGATAACTCTGGAGCTTTCACATTCAATCAGAAAGTGCAAACAGTCGTTACAAAACACAGAAAGCTTCACGGTTTTCTCGCGCTAGATTTTATACCAATTTTTAAAGACGGCTATGTCAATGTATACAATTTTGCGTGCATCCTCGGTAATGGTGGATAAGTACGTTCTGGATTGCCTATCATCTGAATCATAAGTAGGTCCATTTTTTACCAAATTTTGACGAAAATTGAAGGTCATAATAACCGTTAGAAACAATCAGAAATCAATGTAAGCTGCCATTGCCGGTAATCACATCAGTGCTAAATTTAGAATATCTATTCGCATGGAACCAGTAACAGGCAATCGAAATGAGTGTGTCAATACAACAATTTAGGCCGCTAATGGATTGAAATATCTCCTGATACAAAACAGTGGAATGCCTGTTGATCAACTCGCTAGAAGTACCAAATGTTTGCTCAGGGTTAAAAAGCTCATTTACAAGCCTCATGTTTCAGCTGTAATCAAGTTATCATCATTGCAAACATCGGTAGAACAGGGCCAGAACAATCTTCTGTTCAATAAAGGGAAACAACAATGTCTTTACAATAACAGGAAGTTAATCCGTGAGTAAATATTACATAAAATAGTGAACAGTTTTACGTGGTCGCGAATGCAAATAAATTACAGCAAAAAAATTAGGAATTGAAAATTTGATAGACGACAACTTGAGAAAAACAGATTTTTACAGAGAAAGGGTTGATGATGTGGCACAGAGTTAGCAATTCTAAAACACACAAAAATAGTAAGAGTTGTGAAAATGCATATCTCCTATGCTAGCCGATAGAGTACTTGAACACTCTGCTGACCAGTGATCCAGAGAATACTTATCACCCATTACCCAATGGTATTTGCAGATGTGTTAGACACCGACATCATCTTGATAAATCCGTGTAACATCGAACTCGTGAGAATAAATGTTTGCATTTTCTAAATGAATTTGATTAAAAGCACCAGTTATTTGTTAGTCTGTTAATGTGCTCTCAGAAAATATCCAATGTTTGCTCAGGGTTAAAAAGCTCATTTACAAGCCTCATGTTTCAGCTGTAATCAAGTTATCATCATTGCAAACATATAACAATGCAACTCGAGTGAAAATCTAGAAACAATTAGCTGGAGTGCATACCCCAATGTAGTGCCCCTATGACCCAGTTATGTGTTTATAAATATATAGATGCTGGATAGAAATAATGGATCAAACCTCTCAGAAATGATTGACAAATTATTTGACCATTTCAGAAAACAGTCATATATAGTACAAACACTCTATAGCACTATAGAAGCACCTTAACAAAGGATGGCTGCAACAGACCAACATCCTGTTTTGGTGGTGCTAGACTGTCCATCTTGTGATGTTACTCTCTAACGTGAGAAAATATTAAGACAGTTTGACAGCCTGGCACGGCAAGGAAACAACAATGACCTTGATCCATAATACTGTGGACAGAGAGCCGTGGGGAGCCATGACCGCCTACGCCAGCCAGCATGGCACCTGATGATCTTTATTTCCTTTATTTTTTTATTCATATTAACTGCTGTTAGAACCTCTTTGTTATGTCCTTCTGTGATGTTCTTTCTTTTCTTTATATCCACATCTCAGAGGCATCAATTCTGTCTTCTAATTGTTTATTGTCCATGTTTCTGAGTCATACATTAACCGAATTCCCCTTGGAGGCCGCCCCCCCCTGGCGTCACTTCAACTTGCTGACTCTTACAAACCTAGTGGGTTGTATTTTTTACTTGTTTCGTTGCGATCGATATTACATTTTTAGTTTGCGCCGGGTTTATTAAATACCGTGACCATTGTGCAGATGTGTGGCTTAGCTTCCTCTTTCCAGTTTCAATTGAAACGATCGGACTTGAGACTGATTTTTTACGAATTTATTTAATTTAGTGAAGTTTTAAACCTAGTTTTGAAAATGGAAGATAGTATGTATACTGATGTGACCGGTCGCAGTTATGATGGACATATGCACAATGTAGGTAATTTGGCACAAATCTGAGTCACACACACAGGCCCAGCGACGTAACATTAATCTCTGTATGAGTTATAGCTGGCACAAATCTGCAGTAAACAGGGCACACATGACACGCTGGATCTCAGACACAGGTAGAGAACACACAAATCTGCAGTAAACAGGGCACACATGACAGGAGGATCTCAGACACAGCTAGAACACAAATCTGCAGTAAACAGGGCACACATGACAGGAGGATCTCAGACAAGTAGAGAACACACAAATACAATTACCTCATCTCCTCTGTCGTTAAAGTTGGTCTTGATTGCTTCTGTTAACTTGCTCAAGGCAGGCTTGTCTTCACTGTCAATACAAAACATTATTTATCCAGTCACCCATGTGCTGCACAAGCCATCATAAATGCAACAATGAAAAGTAACGTGCCATGCATGTCACACAATATAAAAATATGCAGGTTTGCAGTTTGCCGTCTCCATAAATAGACAGTGTCCAAAAATGATAAACGTCCATTGTAACATAAAATCCTTTAAACATTGTATTGTCATGGGTTACAGCAAGATCGACTGCACAATCTGGCACTTTCTGCACAAGACATTCAACCAAACATTGGGTGTCTGAAGCACTTTGACTTCTTTGAGATGGCAGTCTTTGGTGCAACAATATGTTGCTATTGGTGGATTGTTCTGCATCTCATGCTAATCAGTATATAGTTCAGAGAAAGGAATATATCAGGATATAGTTCAGAGAAAGGAATATATCAGGATGATGTTCGTCCGTCGTGATCGACGATGACCAAAAACTCAACCATAATAACAATAACAATAAATAATAAAGTTAATAGTGCGTTTTTAAATGACTAGCAAGTCCAATGCGCGCACAAAATGTTCTTTTACAAAATTGACAACAATAGAAGGTGTGAGGTTGAGTTGTTTTTTCTTTTCTACGTGTCCGCTTCTGTCTTGCAGGTTCTTGTCTGAATTCTTCCGCCGCTAGTGCTCCCGTTCTAATGCTGTAACGCCATGCTGTTCTATCCTGAGCGAGGCTCTCACAAGCGCATACGTCAATGTTAAGATATTTCAAGGATGACTTGAGCGTGTCTTTGAACCGCTTTTTCTGTGCACCAGCTTTTCAAAATCCTGCCTTGGAGTTCTCCATAATATATTTGTTTTGGCAAACGCGAGTTCTCCATACGCACAAGATGGCCTGCCCAGCGTGCCTGCGCCTTCATAAGTATTGTGTGGATGCTTATTGAGGTTGATTTTTCCAAGACCTCGTAGTCTGGTACTTTGTCCCACCAATGGATGTTTAGTAATTTACTTAGGCAGGTAAGATGGAAATGATTTAACTTTCTTGCATGTCTAGCATACACTGTCCACGTTTCACAGGCGTATAGTAAGGTTGGTATAACAGCAGCATGATATACTTGTAGTTTGGTGGTTGTTCTTATACCTCTTCTGTCCCATACATTGTTGCGTAATCTGCCATATACAGCACTAGCTTTTGCCAGTCTATTGTTAATTTCCATATCAATGTTGACATCGCGAGAGAGAGTGCTTCCAAGGTAAGTAAAATTGTCGACTACCTGCAGTTTTTCCTGATTGACGATGATGGAAGTAGCAGTATGTTGGTTATTTGATGTTGCTTGGTGCATGACTTCTGTTTTTTTTGGTGTTAATAGTGAGACCAAAGTTGTTGCAGGCCTTTGAGAAGCGGTCTATGGTGCTCTGCATGTTTACGACAGAGTCAGCATACAATGCACAGTCGTCAGTAATTCTCTAACAGTACTAGATTATCAGAATATAGTTCAGAGAAAGGAATATCAGGATATAGTTCAGAGAAAGGAATATATCAGGATATAGTTCAGAGATTGGAATAATCCGTGTCATAGTTTATACTTTTGTTGTGCTATCTGCACATTTCAACCTTAGCAAGACTTCCACTATCACACCCAAAAATGATTCATTCTAACAGACATGCATTTAGTACTCTTTTAGATTCATCTCTATCTTCAGGAAGGTGATGTTTTGTTTGTTTAGTTCTTCTGCTAGATGTACTGGGGGATTTTTGTTTTAGTCTTGTTTTGCATGACCATTTGTTTACTTTAAATAGTTTTGTGGGAGTTTGTATCTTTCCACAGCTTCTATAGTTGCCGTTTTTCTTCTGATGTCTAGTAGCTCTATACATCAATGTTACACGTCACTATTGGTGTTGACTTCCAGCTGCCACAAATGGAGAGCCTGGCTTTGTGCTCTGTCTAAATATGTGCAAGAGCTTTTGATGTGACCTGCAAGGGAAGTTTGTAGTCTAATATACCTAATGTATGGATGTATAAGTTTTTGTTGTTCGTCCATCACAAGTGATGATGACGATTTGTTACATCCACTTTTGACAATTCAATTTTAGTTATGTCCTTGATTATGAGTTCGTAGATGGCTAATGAGCCATATTCGAGCTGTAAATATCCTTGGACAGTTCGGACATAGAATGACGACAGTAGGCGGGTCTTGGTCTATCCGTGACTTCCTAGCTGTTGAGCTGCTGCATTTTTCCTCTTTTCACCAGATGATGCGCTCTTATTGATTTTAGAACGCCATGTAGATCTATTTTGTGCAAGTTCTTCCCATGTATCGTGGTCTATTTCAAAGGCTTTTAGTGAGTTCTTTAACGAGTCTTTGTCGCGTTTCTTTTGGCCACCTTGAGAGCATGTGCCCTTCTCCATGTCTAAGTATTGCCTTGTCAGCTCCCCAGGATGTACTTGCAAGTCACTTTTGATGTGCTATCTGTAACTTCCAAACTGCACAACCAATCCAGTTGTTTCACATCCTATGTGTGAATGAACATAAAATAATGCCTAGAGAATTACAAAAAAAGAACTGTAATTTGTGTAAATTTGAAATGTTATATCCAGTGTTCTAGCTTTACAAATGGCACTCCAACATGCGCACAGACCAAACAAATATCTAACCATTTATTATTGTACTTACGGGTTGACCTGGGTAAATGCCAGGCATGTGGCAGTTTTCCTGTGAACCACCTGACCAAGTCTGGCTTTGCCCTTCACAATACAGTAGGGAACTCCCATCTTACGGCAGAGTGCTGGCAGAAACAACACAATCTGAAGATAATGAGATTCATCATATTCAATTGACAATATTCACACAGATTGGCAATTTCATGTCTTGTTGCATGTTCAAAACATACTGAGACCAGATCTGTTAATGGCTTCAGGAGGTTGACAAAACATACTGAGACCAGGCCTGTTAATGGCTTCAGGAGGTTGACAAGTCTGGATTGCAATGAGTTGCCTGTTGATAGATTTGGCAAGTTCTGTCACCACAGAAACTGATGAAATGATGTATTTGAATTTTTTTGGTGTTACTGCAGTAACCATAATCACAAAGAACACATTGACAGTTGGACACAACCAAATTGAAGTCAGAGAGAAATCCATAAAATATGGATTGTCAGGGAATTCTAAATCACTATTAGAATCTCCACACACAAGATGCAACAATACAAGGTTGAAACTTACCTGCGATGAATGGATATTAGCCTAATTACTGAATTTATATGAGAAACAGTATTCAAAAACTAAATTTGCAGAAGAAATTTAACAGAATATGTACATTTTGTTAGTTTAATATGGTATTAAAACCTCTTGTATAGGCACTCTTTTCAACATAAGACAGAGGGTGTATCTGTGTTCTATCTCTCTGCCAAAGGCGGATGTGTCGGGCCATTGGCGCAAATACAACAGCGACACAATGCATTTCCATTCTCTGGACTACATCCTTCTGGAAATCTAGTAGGATAATGGTCCTACTACAGGCGAGATCCAGCGGGAGTTTGAGAAGGAATGCTGAATGAATGAAATGAATGTTCTATTTCTAATGGGGACTAGTAACTAAAAAGATGTTTCCAGTGTCCTAATAACTTCTAAAATTATGGGTTATACATCATAAACTTCAGGACTGATTAGATAATCCAGTGCTCAGGAGTCGTGTCATCCTTGAGGAATTCAGGTGAAGAAATTCTCTACATCATTGCACTAGATTTGGTAACCACACAAATAGTTTTCTAACAAATTCTGTTACGGCCATGAGCATGGCCATCATATTTAGCCACAGAGAGGGCACCAAATAATGCAGGCAGAGTGGTTATCCACTTCTCCCCAGGATTACTACAACTAGGGTTACACAATTGTCCAACAAATTGCCTTGCTTGTCTCAACTATGATCTGGACCTCTTAAAGTCTGGAATTTTATTGAGATCTGGATGTAATTGAGGAAGTGTATCAGCACTGATTTTAAGATATGCCAGAGCTCGCCACATCTTCATTCTGTCAGCTAATGTTGGGAAATCAAGCAGAAATATCACCACACAGTATATCATTAGTACATCCCAATGATACATATGACTTCGTTCTGAATCTTGTCCAGTTAGGTGATTGTGTATTACTAACCGTGAACATCGCACAGAAGTATACCAGAAACAAGTCCCTGATATATCAGTACGAGTAGATGTGGAATCCCACAAGATGACAAAATGTAATCTACAACTGGACGGATGTGTGATAATCTACAACTGGACAGATGTGATAATCTACAACTGGGCGGATGTGTGATAATCTACAACTGGACGGATGTGTGATAATCTACAACTGGACGGATGTGATAATCTACAACTGGACGGATGTGTGATAATCTACAACTGGACGGATGTGTGATAATCTACAACTGGACGGATGTGTGATAATCTACAACTGGACGGATGTGTGATAATCTACAACTGGACAGATGTGATAATCTACAACTGGACGGATGTGTGATAATCTACAACTGGACAGATGTGATAATCTACAACTGGACGGATGTGTGATAATCTACAACTGGACAGATGTGAATCTACAACTGGGCGGATGTGTGATAATCTACAACTGGACAGATTATACATTTTACATTTGGAAAAGAAATTTAAAGTTTACAAATATACTAATTTCTAAATCAGTATTTATTGTTGGTACTCAGGTGTCTATTGACTACATAATGAGTTCAGGTGAAGAAATTCACATCATCATATCACCAGGTAAGCCTTACATCAATATTTTAATTCTATAAATCTCTTCACTGTCAGGTTTTTGATTAGTTCCTGCTTGTGAACAGGATGTTCAGAAAAATGGAAAGCAATGTCAGCCTGGGATATCAGACTCCAGCATGACTTTCAGTTTACTAATCAATGAAAAGCAACAGAATTGCACCCACAAACCTTACTTACCTCTTATGTCAGCCTGGGACATCAGACTTCAGCATGACTTTCGATTTACTAACAATGAGATGGAACAGAATTGCACCCACAAACCTCACCAACCTCTTACTCGATGGCATTGATTGATTAGATAATCCAGTGCTCAGGAGTCTAGTGTCATCCTTGAAGAATTCAGGTGAAGAAATTCTCTACATCATTGCACTAGATTTGTTAACCACACAATGTAACTCAAATAGCAAAGTTTTCTAACAAATTCCGTTACGGCCCTTAAGTATGACCATCATATTAAGCTTTCAAAGATTTGTTTGGAAGAAAAGGGAAAGAAACATGCCAATGAGCAGAGTTGAAATACAAGTCACCAGAACTCATAACAAACAAATCTACGAAAGTATGACCACAAACAAATCTACTTATAGATAGTAACAAATAAATCTACTGTATCATTGTTTCCCACAATCCAGTGCTGTAGACAAGAAGTCCACTACATTTAATTAACTTATCATATTGTTATCTAACACAGGATAAGCATTTGAAACACTAAATATCCGGCTGCATCAAATGAAAAACTGTAATGGTATGCCAGAAATTAGGTTTCTATCGTCACAATTAACATGGACTTGACTATTGTATGGCTGGATAGATGTCTACATAAACACTAACACATGCCTTCACATGGATAGATTAGTGTTGAATGTTTCTTATTTGTGTTACTTGTCAAACTCCTGCAGGTTAGCAGAATGTATTCCAGAGAAAGAAAAACATTGTGGAAGATGGAGAACATATACTCGCTGCAGAACAACTGAAATAGAGAACAGGCAAAACTTGGAACATGAAGTTTTACTAATCACTGGAAACACACAAACATTGAGGCATTCACCAAAAGGTCACCAAGACAGATGTAAATTATTTTTAAATTGCAAATAAGTTATTTAATGTGTACCAATCAACTATTGTCTCCATCAGTATTTATTTTTATTATTGTTGGTGCTCAGGTGTCTATTGACTACATAATGAGTTCAGGTGAAGAAATTCACATCATCATAGCACCGGGTTAAGTCAACATTTAACTCTATAAATCTCTTCAGGTGCAGGTCAAACAGTAAGACAAGGGCTGAACATTCAAATGGTAAGACAAGGAGATGACCATTTCAAAGACTTGCATATTCATGAGATGAATGATTGGATGAAATGTCCTCCGTTATATGCTGGTTTATATTTAACAACATACCTCAATGGGATCAACATCATGTGCAATGATAACCAACTGAGCACGCTTGGATTCAACAAGTGCGGTGACAGTGTTGATGCCCGACCTGATAACTGGGGGTCTTTTTGTGGGTTTGTCTGCTTTGCCTGCTGCTCTGTCTTCAGCACGATCCTGTAGACGAGCCTCTTTCTGCTTCTTCAACTCGGGCCTATATCTGTCCATCAAACGGAACAGCTGGGTGGCTGATGAAATAAAAATAAGACATGAAACTTGACAAGCATCTGCATTAATCTAGGGTTACAGCTGTCATGTATACATGTGCCATACTAGAGAACACACCACTTCAAGAGTGTCCTGAATATGAGATACTAAAACATAGTGCATTCAGCACCGGGGGAGAGGGGTTTGCAATATGCATCACTAAGTTAACAAGCTTTAAAAAACATGTTTTTAAGCTTGTGATAGAGCATTAAGCATTTTTGCTTTTCATTAAGTTCTTGCCATTCAGGGGCTTGTTTCCTGTCACTCACGGACCACATGAACCAATGAGAGAGTAGAAAAAGACATTTGAAGCAATATTTTACACAGCGTCTGCCAGTTTGAAAGTTGAAAATGCGGTTACGAACTCCGCCAAAAATTGTTTACACAAAAGCCATGTCTGAGGCAGGATTACTTTTATCCAAGGACAAAAAAGTAATTGCACTAAGTGTACATGGGAGGTGTACGTGACGTAATGAAAGGACTTCACACAAAGCCATACTTTATGACTAGATGCCAGATAGGGATTCTGCTGTATTCCTATGTCAGAAGATGCCAAAAGGAAGAGCACCTTTACACAAGTTGGAAACTCCTGAAATGTTATGCCGTTTGGATAAAAAAATTCACCGGCCACATATGAGCCAGATGAAGTAAGAAGTACTCCAAGATATGTATTAGTACGCCTCAGCGAATATCGAAGACATTTTGGTATATACAGATGGAGATCTACCTAAGGCAAGTCTTTTAGCTAACAAAGAGTTAGGGTATGCTAAAATTAGAGAAATGCTAATTTTTTGGCGCAATCCACGTATCTACGGTCATGGTGGAATTTGACCTAGTTTTGAGGTATTCCCCAAAGCTGTAGTTGCGCGGATCCACTGTTCGCGCGGAAATGTGCCACGGCGTGCGAGAGGTTATGATATCACAGTTCGCGCGGGAATCGTTTTGGAGTTAGTTAGTTAGGTTGTGTGTGGTTTTAAGTAAAATAAAGGAGATAAAAAATAATAAAAAAGGAGAGGGAGGGGTGGTATAAAAAGGGGGGGGGGGAATACATGGCATATGAAAGTTTAAAATGGGGGGGTTGAGGGGGGTCTCCCCCCTCATGACATATGAAAGCCCAATAAAGGGGGAAGGGGGGTCTCCCCCCCTCATGACATTGAAAGTCCAAAAGGGGGGGGGGGTTGAGGGGGGGGTCTCCCCCCTCATGGCATTTGAATGTCCAGTTTTTATTTCAAATTATAAAATTATTGAAAAAAAAACACGTAAGAAAGCACTCAAATCTGGTGAAATCTCTGCTCAAATCGATCAAATCTTTTTTTTTTAAATGTCCGCCACGCACAAAATCGCTTGGCGTTCGTTGGGTGTGTGACGTCATTGCACGCGGGATTTGATTGGTTGCCGGATTTTCTAGCGGAACTCAATGACGTCGCTTGTTTAAAAATGTCAACAGTAGTGTTCTATTTTTAGCGCGGTGACCGTAGATACGAAGATTATACCAATTTTTTAACATAGAAACAAAAATATCCAGGTTATCAATAAGATATTGAAAAAGTAATATTCTGAAAATGCAAGAGAGGACATGGTTTCATAGGTCTAGTGGGATACTATAGGAGATTTTTTCCCAACTTGTTAAAAATAGCTACATTGCTAACAGAACTTACAAAAACATATGCCAGGTTTAGATAGGAAACAAGTCAGATGGTCAATTATTTAAAGGAAAGCGTATCTGTTGTTGCAGCATAGGCATACCCAGGATCTGATGGCAGTGACCTGAATGTCACGGACAACACGGTGGCCATCGCCGTTGAAGTGATTAGCCACAGCAGTAGGTGTTCTGTGTTTGATAGCATGCAGGTGGTTACAGAAGCGGTCACTCAGTCTAAGGCCAGTCTCACAGATATATTGCTTACTACAACGTTTACATATGATCACGTAAAAGGAAGTTTACATATGATCACAAAAGGATTACATATGATCCTTCCTTCAAGATGTGTTCACTGTGCCCATTCCCCGTGACCAATTGGCTACTGGTTATGCCGAACTTCTCTATTGCTGAAATCTCTATTTCTCTAGGGATGAAATTTGATTATTCAGGAAGGAGGTGGGGGGAGAGGCAATTCGAACAAGTTATAATTAGGCTTCATTTAGGAACAATTCAATTTTTTTATGTCTGTTTTTATTCTGCTAGGTTTTAATTGGTGATTGGTCCAGTGTAGACCAGCCCGTACTAAGTTAACTTCAAAGACAAATGACATGAAATCAGAAGATAATCATATTGGACTTACCAGTTTGGCGGTCAAGAGCTTGAGTGAACTGGTTAATAGGAGGTGGAACTTTGAGACGCTGATACAACACGGCTTTTTGCCTTTGCAGACGAATGTATTTAGGCCATTTCACAAAACGACTGAGATCTCGTTTAGGTTGGATGTCTTGGCCAATACCAAAGTTCTTTGGCCTTTTCTCAAACAACGGGTTGACAACTTTCTTAGGTTCAACTTTTTTTGCCACCAGTGGGGCGGCAGCTACCTTCTTCTTCCCCTTCTTAGGTTTAGGTGCCTAGAATATAAATAACAAACAATAAATCTCGGACGTCAACAAATATTAATACGGGAAGTTTATTTTTAAAATCATTTAATAATAAATCATGAGTATATACCGCTGCTGTTATAATAACAAATAAATAATGTAACAAATTCACTACGCTACGTATTTCTGTTAAAATTAAGTTATATTCATGTACATAAATGACTGATTTAAACCGATTATTTGTCCGGCGATTGAGAATAACAAATCTTGTACCCACCATGATATTTACAGACCGGAAAAGAATTTCTTAAAGGAACATCCGGTGAAAGAAGATGTATAATATCAACGGAATTGTTTCAAGAAAGTAACGAAACAAACATATATCACTATCATAACTTTTCATTCAGATTCGTTGTGATGACTATCTGGACATTAAGATAATAATAACTATGGTATGTCACTCTGTTCTCAGTTCCTTGTGTAAGTTTGGAGAGAATTAAGTTTCTTCAGTCTTTCATATAAATGTATACTTCTTCATCGTTCTTCAGTCAGATATCAGGTTACAGCACCAATAGCTTCAATGAATTGTGTGATTCGCTTCAGGTCATCCATGGAACCCCTCAAGTCTGGAAGCAGTGCCGTCTCAGTAAGCCATATTTTCTCCCTCTCTTCTTGGTAGAGTTGACAGGCATGAAGAATGTGTCCTGCAGTCTCTGGGCTCAGTCCACAGTTGCACAGGTCTGTGTCACCAATCATCAGTTTTCGGAACATGTGACTTCTCAGTCTGTTGTGGCCAGTTCGTAGTCTGAAGATAATGGTTTGTTCCTTGCGTGACATTTGATGGTAGGGGTCATTTGGTTCTGCAGTTGGGTGCATCTGCTTCCACTTGTTCTTCTATTCTGCTTTTAACTGGTCTTACATTCATCGTACGTATTATCATTTTCTATTTCTTCTTCATTAGAAACTGGCTTCACAGCACGCGGGACATTCCCATAAGTGCTCCGCCATCCGCTCCAGCAGCCATCCCAGTGTATGTAGACTCATAGTTCCGGTCAGGTGTTGATTGTGTGATCTTCTGACCTTTCCAAAAAAATTTACTTTTCCTCCCCTCACCTCAGAATACTTCCATTTCTAACATTCTCTGTATGTGTACGTTCTCAACCTCATTGACATCATCTGCATCTTGAAATGAATTTATTACTGCCTTTACTAAATCTGCTTTATCTCTTCTCAGCAATGTGCCGTCTATCGCCGCATTGCCTGCCAATAAGTCGGCACTCTCGTTTCCTCTGACCCCAGCATGACCAGGGCAGTATATCCATGTAATACTCTGGACAACTGAGTTGTTCAATAAGTCCCACCATTCTTTTCTTAGCATGAACTTTTCTATCTTGCACAACATGCTTTGAGAGTCTGTGAGTATTACCGAGTGTGTTGATGTATCAGTTATCAACCAATTAAGAGCTGCTGAAACTCCCTCTATCTCCATCCGCATGCTCGATGTGACAGTAGAATATGCTGAAGATTTCTCATCCAACTTCACACCGTTTATGTAGGCAACAAAACCCCAACCGCTTTTAATTGTGTTTCTGCTAACAGATCCATCTGTGTATATAATTATGTCTTGTGGTTTCGAGTGTAGTTGGGCGAGTTCGTGCACTGTATCCTGAGCCCTGAACGCCGTCCATTTTCGACACGCTTTATCTAGTTGTATTATTACTTAAGTCAGTGATTTCTTCTATTTGTACCAGTGATTCCCCCTTTCCTTGCCAGGAGATCAGCTTTTTCATTTCCATGTATGCCACAGTGACCAGGAATCCACTGTTTCTTAATTCATAATGCTATTCCCTTCCCTCCTTGTTCCCTCAACTGTTACCTTCATGATAATTTTGGAAAGTGAACAATTCCTCATCAAACAGGTTTGCGATATTTCACAATTGTCATGTGACTGTGATGTTCTTGTTTGCCTTCCAGAGCATGTTTATGTTGGTTTTATGTTCTGTATAATGTAGACCTAAGTGGCAGGTCATGTCATATATGAACGACAGTAGTACAACCTGTTTCTGTTTACACCGTAAGTCGGGCAGCGTCTACCCCACATCGTGCCAATGATTTCAGGCGGAGGAGCACATGAGGAAGCAGGCAGGTCTTTTCCTGAGACGACGAAATGCAACGAACACCAAATGTTGTAGCAGGACAGAACATGTACTTAGCCTTGGCCTAAGCTGGAAGTACTATTAGGCAGACAGATAGTGCACAGCCTCTGCTGATTCGGCGACTCATGCAGCATGTATTGGTATCACCTTTCCCTATGAGTTAACCAGGCAAGCTGAAAGAGGGGGAGAAAGGGAGAGAGAGAGTGGGAAACAGAGAGAGAGGAAGAGAGATCCTATTGCTTAGATAACACATGGTCTCTATATTTCAGCCCGTGACTACAGAGATGTATACCTCATCCCTGTGGGGAGCCGTAATGAGTATAGTAATGTCTCAACATGAAAACGAGAGATGTCAGTTACGGGTTTTGAGTCCTCGTCAACTGGCGTAGACAATGGTCGTCATGAGCTGCTCTGACAATGGGGACACTTTATTTGTTATTGAACGTCCGCCTCAAGTTGGGCACCCCCCCCCCCCCCCCCAAACCAATAATGTGATGATTTGCCACAAGGACAAAAATATAATTATTCCATCAACTCGTTGACACATCTTCTTCTTGATTAGAAACTAACTTCACAGCACGTGGGGCATTCCCACAAGTGCTCCGCTCTCCGTTCCAGAAGTCATCTCAATGTGTGTAGGCTCAGAGTCCCGGTCAGGTATTGAATGTGTGATCTTGTGGGCTTTCTCAAAATTTACTTTTCCTCCCTTCACCCCTAGATACTCTCATTTCTAACATTCTCTGTATGTGTACGTTCTCAACCTCATTGACATCATCTGCATCTTGAAATGAATTTATTACTGCCTTCATTAAATCTGCTTTATCTCTTCTTAGCATTGTGCCGTCTATCGCCGCATTTCTATGTCTGCTCTCTCGTTTCCTTTGACCCCAGCATGACCTGGGCAGTACATCCATGTAATGCTCGGAACAATTGAGTTGTTCAATAAGTCCACCATTCTTTTCTTAGCATGAACTTTTCTATCTTGCGCAGCATGCTTTGAGAGTCTGTGAGCATCTTCAATAGTGATACACACCTAGCATTTCCCGCAAACTTGGAGTTTGCCACAAAGGAATAAAGATGCAATGTCAGCTGACCTGCATCTCTGTTCATCAAAGGGGACCATGTGATAGATGATAAAAGTAAGAAACGGAGACAAGAACTGCAGTGATGACGATGATGACGATTATTTTACAAGAGACATGATATCAACTTACAAACAAAGCTTGAATCTAACATGGTAACGAAGTGTTGCTGATATCTGCAGCAGCACATAACAATACACACTGTGTTCATGGAGGTGTTTGTGTGTGTGCTTCCAGTTGTTAGCAAAACGTCTGCATCATGTTCATACAAGTAAATTTTGCTTAAAATAATTGTTTATACAAGTAAATATAAGTAGGAAGCCAGAGAACAGTTTTTTTTTTTAAATTCTAAAATTCAATTGTATATTCTATATGTTATCCATGTTTACAAGAAGACCTATCGGCCCTTGTATAACTAATACGGATATTATGTTATGTGTTTGTTGTTACTGAGGATATTTCAATACCTGTACGGGATGTTTGATGCTGGTCAAAGTGACCCAGAATTCATGCTGAAATCTGATTGGTCAAGCTAAAGTAGTTAACACTATATTACAAGGTGTAGGTTTTAAAAAAAAAGTCAATTCGACTCAAATATCTTTGTCATTGTTGTTCATAATTTTTATGGTTATTTCCCTTTAAAGCCTGGTGGTGTGTTTTTTTACCTCGAAATTTCCCAGATGATACATCATTTGTCTGATATTCTACATAAAACAATTATTTTAGCAAGTAATTTCTGCCCAAAATTGTGTAAATAAACATATTTTTAAAAATATTTTTACAATGTATATTTTTCTGATGTAGTTTCATTTTAGTATTTTTAAAAAATGTACTATTCATTATTAATAACACGTTAGTTGATTTATGCATTCAGTTTTTGCAAGAATTCATTTAATTTTTAAAAATCACACTATCGAGAAAAGGGTACCAAATCCAAAGATACATAAATATACAACTTTGCAAAAGTTTTAAAAAAATACATAATATGCATACCTGGACATAATGTGTATACCTGGACATAATCTGTATACCTGGACATAATGTGTATACCTGGACATAATGTGTATACCTGAACATAATACATTTGAAATATTAAGTATTGATATTTTTATCATCGATCTATCTATGTATTGATTTTTCTGTGATACGTCGCAGGATTGATTGATGATTCGATTTCTCTGCTATTTCATACCCAAATTCATAAAAGAAAACAGGAGAATACGCGTGTTAGTTTACTCAACCAACTTTGTGATGAATATTTTAATTTAACTGATTAACTCCCGTTGTGGTAATTATTTAACTTGCATATTGTCTCAATCTGTTACACTCCGATTGATTGAAGTTCCGAATAATCAACAAATTGAAACCAATGCCGGCTGGTCAGAATGGCCCAAAGCTGAACATTTTAAAATGGAAAAAAATTATGAAGTATTGTACCAGCCCACAGAGACACAAAACAGCTCAACCATGAACATAACAATAATGTTGGTACAAGCGAATACCAAAAATAAAGAATAATTATAATTATCAATTATATTTTTTGTGTGCGCATTGATCGGGTTTTTCCAGTATAATATCCAACATTATCAACTTGTATTATCCAGTATAATATCCAACATTATCAACTTGTATTATCCAGTATAATATCCAACATTATCAACTTGCTGATATTTTATAGACAAGGTCTAAACACAACCATCAATATTAGCTTCTTCGCTATGGCCGTCTCAGATCTGTGTAGCTTACTAATTCAGGAGTTCTTCAACTTGTTCATCCCCGAATGTTGATGATTTAGAATTGCCCATAGTTTACAGGGATGTTCAGTGCCTGACATGTGGAGTACCTCGTGAAGCCTTGGCTAGAATCACATGCCTAACCACCGCCTATGTCATCTTCAGTACCTGACATGTGGAGTACCTCGTGAAGCCTTGGCTAGAATCACATGCCTAACCACCGCCTATGTCACCGCCGAGAGATGTCTGTGCATAGCTTTCCCCTGCACATCAAACAGATGATCACACCAAACAGAAATACTGCAGTTATATGTATAATCTACGGTTTTACGTTCGCGTCTTCTCTTCCATTGTAGTCAACCACATATCTTGACTGGAAGCATAACATGGACATGGACATAACATTGTTGGGTATAACAGTCAGAGGTGACTAACATGCAGCGAACGCTGCAGCGGTTCTCTTCATTCATGCAATATCCGGATTGATATCCTTCACGGCGGTTTACATATTGACCACCATTTTGATACACAAATTAAGAGAAAAAAGTTCCTGGTGGGAAGCAGAAAGTCTGCGTGGAAAGTCTGAATCAATGTCCCACAGAGACAGGAAAACAATGTCCCACAGAGACAGGAAAACAATGCCCCACAGAGACAGGAAAACAATGTCCCACAGAGACAGGAAAACAATGTCTCACAGAGACAGGAAAACAATGTCCCACAGAGACAGGAAAACAATGTCTCAGAGAGACAGGAAAACAATGGCCCACAGAGACAGGAAAACAATGTCCCACAGAGACAGGAAAACAATGTCCATGGTTGTGCTAATAGCCGTTATTTAAATAATCTGTTATACGACAGAGGTGCTTCTTTCAGCGGCAACCGTTCATAGAGCCAGAATGTTACCACGGTACAAAGTATGATGATTTCTTCTACATATTTATGGTCGTTCGGATTCTTATTTGAGACCATAAATTCTAGCGTTAATGTGTTCGTGTATTTGAAGATGAGCTGCAAGTATAGACACATTTTTCAAGAGATGTTTCCAAGCTGTCTCAGGAACAAATAAATGGTTGATAATAAAAACATTTACGTAGATTAATTGTGAAATTTGAAGAATGTATTGGGGAGGAAAGTTGTGTGTTCAGTACGACCACTAGTTTACGAAGATGTGAGTGGTAACAGTGACCAGTCTGTTTTCTAAAGATGCAGTTGATTTCCAGCTTTAACACCGGTTTGTTAAAACCGAAATAACACATGCGTTGAACAGCCGTAGCTTTGTATTCATGTTGAGTTATTTTATCTTCAAATGTTTGAAAGTGAGTTGAATGCACTTGATGCCAGAGCAATTCTGGTCATAATTTCTGTACTTGAAAGAGTCTCCATTTGCTGTTATTCTGCTTCCCAAATAAGTGAAATGTTCTAATTTTTATAGTATTTGTAATACTTTAAGACTTTAATATCTTGAATTTAGGTACAACAATGTCTTTAGATGGTTTTAATTTCATTTTAGCTACGAATCTGCTGCATAAACACCGGATGTTTTACGGTAACAATTTGATAGATCGTCGATCAACGCATCCTATTTGGTCAAGGGGAAAAGAAACAGGCCCATATTGTCCAACGGAACCGGAAAAACTTCGCTTCTATACTTAGAAGAGATCACTCATCCAGTCTTGGTGACGTGACGGTGAATATATGCATGAAATTGTCCAAGTTCAGCGGAGAAATCGATTTTCAAGTTATCTGAGTAATCATGAATCAGTTTTTGACAAAGATAACCAGAGATAACCTTTCGATTACATGACTTGATGAAGTATCGTCGATCAATCTGATGTATCTTTGTATACATCTCCTCTCCTTGTCATCTCAGTTACGAGTTTGTCAAATCTTTTTGTCTATCCCCAGGTAGACGGAAGTCAGAATACTCCACACTTGCCGTTAAGAGTATGAATAGTGGCTGGGAGGTTTAGTTGAGATTGAGTTTGTCAATAACTGGATAAAATATAATTATACACAACTTATCTCTATCATTTAGATGAATCTCTCTTGCATCTGCGTCATTGAACATCTTCTCTCTGAAACTCTGCGTCATTGGACACCTTCTCTCTGAAACTCTGCGTCATTGGACACCTTCTCTCTGAAACTCTGCGTCATTGGACACCTTCTCTCTGAAACTCTGCGTCATTGGACACCTTCTCTCTGAGACCTGTACGTGTTTTTGATTGTGGACAAGTACGATGTATTTCCTTTGCTACAGTTCCCATACTCGGAAATATGACCTGATAAAAATGGGTGAAACATCCGTTAGTGATAGTGTGTAGTGTTTTAGTCATCATTCAGTAGAACTTCATTACCTGTCTTCCACGTGAGTATTATCAAACTCAAGCAACGCTAAGAAATTACCATTCTGTAAAGATGCAAATCAAATATTTGTTCCTCAGAAATCCAATATACGTACAGTTACATTACGGATAACAATTACAGTGCGCCCCAAGACATGTTTAATAGCTACAACGCGCCTCAAGACATGTTTAATAGCTACTACGCGCCTAAATGGAGTATATGTGTGAATATTCTCCAAATAAAATGGAGTATATGTGTGAATATGGGGTGGAGCGCAGTAGCTCAGTTGTTCATGAACTGGCTTCCTCGTTGAGTGAATGTCTTGAAAGTTGTTCATGAACTGGCTTCCTTGTCGGGTGTATGTCATGAACTGATTTCCTCGTTGGGTGTATGTCATGAACTGACTTCCTCGTTCGGTGCATGACTGGAAAGTTGTTCATGAACTTGCTTCCTCGTCGGGTGTATGTCATGAACTGATTTCCTCGTTGGGTGTATGTCATGAACTGACTTCCTCGTTCGGTGCATGACTGGAAAGTTGTTCATGAACTTGCTTCCTCGTCGGGTGCATGACTGGAAAGAAAAAAAGTAACCCTATTTGTTGAACTCTTAACTAGAAGACCAGTCCAGGGTTGCCACACGAGTAAAAAAAAATGCATGAATGCAACAAACAAATCTCTCTAGAATGTAGAGCTCTAAAGCTATTTTCATACTACTGCCTCGCGACCTGGCACCTGGTATTTTTTTCAATATCTTATCCAACGTTTGATAACAGCAACATCCCCAATGTATATTAAGAAGCAAGGCTACATTGGTCAAAACGTCTATAGTAAAATAATAAGATGGTTGGTTTATAAAGGGTAACAGCTTTTCATAGTATATTATTAAGACAATCAATACAAGTTAATACTGCTGTAAAACTGTATGAAAATAGTGCTTACGTAGAACACAAGTAATGTAGAGTCTTACTGGACGATAGCTAACAGATTATCACTGTCAAGTGCTAACGTTAAACAATACAAATGGCAGGACACAATCATAGATATAATATGTCATGTGTGCCTGTCATTTGTATGATTATGTAATGTGTGCTGTCATTTGTATTTTGTCACGTTAGCACCGAACAGTGATAGTCTGTTGTCACGTTAGCACCGGACAGTGATAGTCTGTTGTCAGGTTAGCACCGGAAAGTGATAGTCAGTTGTCACGTTAGCACCGGAAAGTGATATCCTGTTGTCACGTTAACACCGAACAGGAATAGTCTGTTGTCACGTTAGCACCGGAAAGTGATAGTCTGTTGTCACGTTAGCACCGGAAAGTGATAGTCTGTTGTCACGTTAGCACCGGAAAGTGATAGTCTGTTGTCACGTTAGCACCGGAAAGTGATAGTCTGTTGTCACGTTAGTACCGGAAAGTGATAGTCTGTTGTCACGTTAGCACCGGAAAGTGATAGTCTGTTGTCACGTTAGCACCGGACAGGAATAGTCTGTTGTCACGTTAGCACGGGAAAGTGATAGTCTGTTGTCACGTTAGCACCGGAAAGTGATAGTCTGTTGTCCATCGTTCAGTATGATTACATTATCTGTTTTCTACGTAATGATATATTACTAAAAGCAAGACGAGTTCTATTTCTCAGCTGTTTATGTGATTGGTGTGTGTGTGAGCGTGTGCGTGCGTGCGTGTATGTATGTGTCTGTGAGCGTGTGTGTCTGTGAGCGTGTGTGTGTGTGTGTGCGTGCGTGTATGTATGTGTTATGCATCATAAGATAGTGACATACCAGCTATCATAATTACTGCTCAAACCAAAGATCAAGTTGAACGTGAAGAGACAGATGATAAACATGATGTTTATGCCAACACTCTGCTATCAATGTCAGACATGGGCTAATGACAGCAGCCCAGCAAAGAAAACTTACACAATCTGAAACGACATGCCGGAGAAAAGTCGCAAGAGTGCCCAAACTAGGCAAAATGAGAATCAGGAGAAGAATCGGTAGAAGACCATGCACAGAATGCACCGAGAAACAACTGGAAAAAAAATGGTTTGGATACGTTATGAGAATGAACCAGAAACAAACACAATAAGACAAGAACATATTATGAGAAGATCAGGATACAAGGTCAGAGGACAATCGAGAACAAGATGGATAGATAATATCAAGACAAGCCTGAAAGAGAATGAATTAAACTAGGCCAAGGCGATACATCTGGCTATACACCTATAGTTATAAATGTGACGATGTCAGAAATGTGCGGCACTGTGTGATTTTAGAAGAATGTTTGTCAAGCAACACAAAACTGGAACTTCTTAAGTCATCGTGTAATGTTGGATACACTCAAGTGGAGATCGGGGAATCTATGGACGTGTGCAGCGTGATGATCAGACGACTAACTGACCGACCGACCGACTGACCGGCCCACCGACCGACTGACCGGCCCGCCGACCGACCGACTGACTGACTAACAATCATATCCTCATACAGATATGTTAAAATATGCAATTCAAACAATCTTCAATTAATTATCTGAACAGACAACTCAGTTCAAGGCTATCACTTCTGAAGCCTAGAAAGCCTTTAGCCTACGATAATGTACCTCTAATCCTAGGCAAGATAACGTGCCTTCATTGCCTATCTACATTTTTCTAACTGCATTATTACGAACTTTGACCTATAAGGAACAACGTCAAAACCGTCCGATGCCTGGATATCTAACAAAAGCTGCAGGATAGACACATTACTGTTAGAGGATGTGACATTAAGATGTTATATACATACACAAAGAACCTTCCAAACAATGATTACACTAAGTTCGTGGTGACTGAATTACCAGAACCGAGACCTCCATTAATTTTTTTATGGTTCTAAAGCTCTGAATAAAAAGTAATAATGTTGTGAAGCGGAATAACAATAGTGATTACGTGGAACACAGGCTTTTGAAGTTTCACTTGAACAAACTGACAGACTATCACTAAGGGGCTATGGTCATAGAAGGCATAAGGCGAAAAGTGTCATGAAGAATGGCAACACTGCACACATACATTGCGTTTGTAAATCAGACGCTCGACCACGAATATACATTAGAAGGGATTGACAAGGAACAATGACGTCTATCAATCTCTGCAAATTGATGCAACTGGCGTAGTCAATCATGTAACTTCATAACCCCTATTACCAATGTTAACCATTAGTTTCCTCTATGTAACTTCATAGCCCCTATTGCCAATGTTAACCATTAGTTTCCTCTATGTAACTTCATAGCCCATATTGCCAATGTTAGCCATTAGTTTCCTCTATGTAACTTCATAGCCCCTATTGCCAATGTTAGCCATTAGTTTCCTCTATGTAACTTCATAGCCCCTATTGCCAATGTTAGCCATTAGTTTCCTCTATGTAACTTCATAGCCCCTATTGCCAATGGTAGCCATTAGTTTCCTCTATGTAACTTCATAGCCCCTATTGCCAATGTTAGCCATTAGTTTCCTCTATGAACTTTTTTCATCTAATTTCACCAGAATGTAACAAAATAAATTTATATCTCTCATCTACTGCCTGAGAATTTCCACAATAGGTAATCACTACCAATTTCCAATGCTGTCACAATGTTAGCAATACAATTGGCTATCACGATGTTACTAATACAATTGGTTATCACAATGTTTCCAGTACGAATGTTTCTCCTCAAATCTGTTTTTAACTGTGGTTTCCTTGTGTGTGAGCATTGTCCTTCACTGTCTGCATGTGGTTTAAAATCAAGTCATTGACTTTCTTCACAAAATCACTTTATTTTATACATTTTATCTACATCTAAATTCTTCTTCGGTCTTCATTCTCAAACTCCCACGGGGTCTCTCTTGTAGCAGGACAATGCTCCTATTAGATTTCCAGCAGAGTGTAGAACAGATAATAGAAATGCGTTGCACAGCCGTTTTAGTTTTGACAATGGCCCGACTCATCCGTCGTTCGTGGAATCTATCATTCACGTAGTTACATCGCGTGTCCCTCTAGAAGGGTATGTGCCTTCACACCCCCAAATCTCAAAATTTTCTCGTGCAATAGGCAGGTCTCTATAGACCTCAAGGAGTCCGTGATGAGGCCCCACCTCAAGGGGTCCGTGATGAGGCCCCCACCACTTTTTCTATACCAGTTCTCATACAAATTTTCATTTCAGCGTGTTGCCCTGTTAAGGTGTGCAGGAAGGCATTTTGGCTATGGAAGTAAATACCGTTTTGCCATAGCTGTCGCCGCGATGTGATCAAGAAGAATGTTTTATTGCACCGCAGAAAGACAAAAATCCATATCCCAACCGCGGATTGAACTTGGGACTCAGGCTTCTGAGACCAGCGTTCTAGCTATAGGGCCACGCGCTCCACTTCAGTTCTGTGGCACGTAGTGGCGTTAAAATGTTTGTGGTTCTCGAAATTCACGCACTCGTGCAGCGTGTGTAATGGTGTTGTCTGTGTGACGACCGAACGGCCCATATTCATAGAAGCTTGCTAATGTATAATGTTTAAAGTCTGGACTAAAATCGCATCTTGGTTTACAGATGAGGTGCGATCGAAGACGGAATACATTGTGACTCTAGTGAGTAGGGATCACCTGTGATGAACTGGTTCTTCTTCTTCCGAGTTCATGCTCAAACTCTCGCTGGATCTCACTTGTAGCAGCATAATGATTCTATTAAATTTCCAGCAGGATGTAGTCCAGAGATTGGAAATGCGTTGTGGCGCCGTTTTATTTGCGCCAGGGGCACGATGCATCCATTTTCGACGGAGAGCGGAAACAAATCCCGTTTTCTGCATTATTATTTCTCATGAAAAAGGGGATTACAGTGGAAAATTTAGCGAATCACTATTTTCTATTGGGCACTCCCTTACTGAAGAAATATCGACAAGCCCGACCATCACATGACATTTCTTAGCTGTCCGTGCAACTAACCGACCATCACATGACTTTTTTTTAGCTGTCAGTGCAACTAACCGACCATCTCATGACTTTTCTTAGCTGTCAGTGCAAATAACCGACCATCTCATGACTTTTCTTAGCTGTCCGTGCAACATGAAACATTATTCTGTCAAATTACTCAATTTATCAAATTAATAGTGTAAAATTTCTCTGTGGCCTCAATTGTTCGCTTTGATTAGTTGATTGATAATTATCCATGATTCACAGCCATAGAACGATGCTGAGGCACACACACTGCTATAGGGAAGCAGCTATTGTCTATTTTCTTTCCCCAGGTGACTGATGGTTGATAGTATCCACACTTTCCGTTAAGCGTTGAGGTGAAAGCTTCCAAGTTGGCGTTCCAAGGACAGATTTTTCGCCTTTGTTGTTTTATGTCCATGTTTGCTCAAAGTTATCTCCATGTTTTCTATCCACCGTTTTCTTTGTCCGCCTTAGGTTTTAATCTCAGATTGTTATCACTCTGCCACGGGGAAACAATATTACTAGAAGTGCAATAACGAGCTCTGTATCAGCAAGTTTATGGAAGAGAAACGTATGCAGATATAAGCACATGGCAAGCGAACGGAATAAAAAATAACAACTGAACACCGATAGGCTCAGATTGGAATAGTGAGAATGATAACAAACTGACATAGATTAACAGTAATGGATTATTTCTAAAATATTGGTTATCAGGAGACACGATTGTATATAAATTTACATTTTATCATGTTATTAATGTTTAGATGTCGGCCATTCAAAACTTGGAAATCTAGCAGATTGGCCAGGCAATCACTGCATATTAAGACTAAAGAACATACGAATTGAGTTAATGACTAGTAACTTAATAGAGTTCCCGAGTCTTGATTAGAAACTTCCGTCAAAGACGGATGTGTTGGTCCATTGGCGCAAATAAAACGGCGACACCACGCATTTCCATTCTCTGGACTATATCCTGCTGGACGTCAAGTAGGACCATGGTTCTGCTACAGGGGAGATGCAGCGGGAGTTTGAGAATGAACGTCGAAGAAGAAGAAGAATAGAAACTAACGCCATGTTACACGGGAAGTTCCCATAAGTACTTCACTCTCCGTTCCTGCAGCCATCCATGAGTCTGCAGACTCAATATCAGAGTCAGATGTTGATTATGTCAACTTCGCAACTTTCTAGAGAGAACACACATTCTCCACTCACCTCGGATTGTGTATGTGCACACATTCTCCACTCACCTCGGATTGTGTATGTGCACACATTCTCCACTCACCTCGGATTGTGTATGTGCACACATTCTCCACTCACCTCAGATTGTGAATGTGCACACATTCTCCACTCACCTCGGATTGTGAATGTGCACACATTCTCCACTCACCCCTGGTTATTCTATCATTCTCTGTATGTGTACATTGTCCCACCCAGCATCGTCTTCTTCACTCTGCAATAAATCAATGATTAATAATAAATCAATAAATCACATCCATATTAAATCAGTCATATCGTGATCCGATCCGATTCTTAGCATGTACCTCTCTATCTTCTGTATCATGTTCTAGGAGTCAGAGAGAGAGAGAGAGAGAGAGAGAGAGAGTATTACCGTGTGAGGGGATATTTCAGTCAACTAACTGAGCGCCGCATTTAACGCTTCTATTTACATTCTCGTGTTTCATGTTGTAGTGAAGATGTCAGACGGTTTTTCAAACACTTTTTGTTCTAGTCTTGTAAACAACAAAACCCCACAACAAAACCCCACCCATACATATTCGTTTCTCTGTTGACTGAGCCATCTGTATATATGATTGTGTTGTACTGTTGTGAGTGCATCTGGACACGTTCTTATACCGTCACCTCTGTCCTGGCATCAGTTCAATTCCTACACACTTTCCACAGTTGTATTACTACACTTAGTCCTATTACTGTCTACCTAGCAACTTTACGTGCTATAACCCGGACGCAAACCATCAGTCAAGGCTATGACTCTGCAAGACACAATTAACGCTAACCAAAAGTTAACTTAAGAACATGACTACTGTACTTGACTGAAATTTATTTATCAATAGATGTACCACGTGAACAGATAACAATTTGATAACTCAGACATTTTCGTGGTTCAAGCCCCCAATGACCTTGATAGGACTTTACATAGCTGGATCGTACTTATACTAGCAAACATCGATACATGCTATCTGCGACCTTTGATCAAAATCATATCACGAATACGAATAGTGTAGATATCTCTTTGATGAATATCCTTTGTGTAGATATGCCGGCAATTTTCTGTTAGCTGAGCAGGTGTGATTGCATGTCTGAACAGAAACCAGGAAAGGGAGACCCGGACGGAAGCATCAAAATCAGTATCCAGGACGCCACAAACAAACGTATTTAGAGGCGTCACAACCAAAAGAAAATTAATTTATGTAAACGGTTTGCGGAGCAAGCCCATTCGCAACATCTCGTTAAGACCTAGCAGCAGAATTAAAACTAAGGAAATTCAGCCTTCTAACCATGATGATTTTGTTTACAATTATTGATGTGCTTGCTTGTTTGTTTGGAGATTGAAGCCTCTTACCGAGGAACGATACTTTCAACCTAAGACCGGAGTATATGCCGGTTATATCTATCGTGCTGGCTTTTCTCTATGTGTGATTTTATGGTCTGGGACAATTAAATAACCGCGGGTGAAATGATTGCCAAAGAGAATTCATAGTGGCAGGATTGATCTGTGGTTAGCGTTGTTCTGTTCAAGTGACTAGAGACACTGGAGAAAGACTGAACAAGAGTAGAATTACTGAAGATTTGATGTCATATCCTCGCTGTTCGTTTTCTTGTTGTATGTTTTAATTTTGTTCACATTTTTGTCTTGATAAACAACTTTTGGTCGAAACGTCGATTTGTGTGGGTTATTATGTGTGTCTTTAGTTATTAGAAAAATTTCATTACCCTTTTCCTAGAAGTACTGAGACAGACAGAAAGTCATGGCAAGGATTTCAAGTCTTAGAACGAATGGGTGGGAGTCTTGACATTGGCTAGAGTAACCACCAGCTGCAGCATCGTCTAGGTGACTTGATGCCCTTAAGATGACACTGGGAATGAAACATTGCTGTGATTTTCATTGGTCACTATTCATATAAGTTTTGTCGTCCTGGTATCGCCTTTCAACACTGACCAAAGAAATGCACGGGAATAATCTAAAACACACACAAGAGGCTTGATTGAATTATGTTGACATGTCTTCTAGTGGCAAAAGTGAAGCTCCCATGGCGCCCACAATATCAGGTTTCGGCGCATCTATAATCAGAGAAATTAAAAACAGACTGTCTCCACCACGTCAAGTTTGTTTCTTCATCTGCGTGCGTTCGCACACTCCTTCAGTTTACAAGATGTAGTCTGGAGAATGAAATACGCTGCTTCATTGATTACAAGTCTGGAGAATGAAATACGCTGCTTCATTGATTACAAGTCTGGAGAATGAAATACGCTGCTTCATTGATTACAAGTCTGGAGAATGAAATACGCTGCTTCATTGATTACAAGTCTGGAGAATGAAATACGCTGCTTCCTTGATTACAAGTCTGGAGAATGAAATACGCTGCTTCATTGATTACAAGTCTGGAGAATGAAATACGCTGCTTCATTGATTACAAGTCTGGAGAATGAAATACGCTGCTTCATTGATTACAAGTCTGGAGATTGGGATACGCTGCTTCATTGATTACAAGTATGGAGAATGAAATACGCTGCTTCATTGATTACATGTCTGGAGAATGAAATACGCTGCTTCATTGATTACAAGTCTGGAGAATGAAATACGCTGCTTCATTGATTACAAGTCTGGAGAATGAAATACGCTGCTTCATTGATTACAAGTCTGGAGAATGAAATACGCTGCTTCATTGATTACAAGTCTGGAGAATGAAATACGCTGCTTCATTGATTACAAGTCTGGAGAATGAAATACGCTGCTTCATTGATTACATGTCTGGAGAATGAAATACGCTGCTTCATTGATTACAAGTCTGGAGAATGAAATACGCTGCTTCATTGATTACAAGTCTGGAGAATGAAATACGCTGCTTCATTGATTACAAGTCTGGAGAATGAAATACGCTGCTTCATTGATTACAAGTCTGGAGAATGAAATACGCTGCTTCATTGATTACAAGTCTGGAGAATGAAATACGCTGCTTCATTGATTACAAGTCTGGAGAATGAAATACGCTGCTTCATTGATTACAAGTCTGGAGAATGAAATACGCTGCTTCATTGATTACAAGCCTGGAGAATGAAATACGCTGCTTCATTGATTACAAGTCTGGAGAATGAAATACGCTGCTTCATTGATTACAAGTCTGGAGACTGGGATACGCTGCTTCATTGATTACAAGTCTGGAGGTTGGGATACGCTGCTTCATTGATTACAAGCTAGTGATAACGATTAAGTAAGTAAATCTTGACGTATTACGCCCGGCTCTGTTGCGATCTGCCACGGCAGCGGGTTCGAATCTCGCCGCAGACTAATTGTGCATCCCGAAAGTTCCGATAGCAATGACAAACTTTCTCAACGTTTTTCTATTTCTATTGATTAGAAAGTCTTCACATGGCTCTTTAATGGGTTAATGGTTATTTACTGGATAGAATATGCTAGCATATACATATATAAATACTGGGCTACTAATACCTACCACTACTAATTAAAGTATGATAAGAACAATGATAATAAAATAAATAAGTAAGAAAACTGTTGACGTATCAAATCGTCTTCGTCTAAAGAAAATCGTCTTCGTCTAAAGAAAATCGTCTTCGTCTAAAGAAAGCAATGAAAATAAGAACAATTTATACGTACTAAAATATTAATTTAAATCATCATTTACAAAAATTATAGTCCGTGTAGCACCCTCTCGAAGCATGCTGCCTATATACCATTAATCTGATTGTAAAATGTCTACTGCTCTTTTACACTGATATCCAAGAAGGTTTCGACGTTTCAACCGTAAGGTATTTTCAAGAAAATACAAGACAGTAATAATATCCTGATAACTAGGCTATAAGAGGTTTAGCAGACAACAAGTTTATTTCTAGTAGATGATATAAACATGTAAAAAGAATTGCCGCAGACTATACACCATACTGCAACAGACAAGAGGAGGAAACAGCAAAACACCACATTATTGAATTCCCTGCGCTTACTTACTTTCATCTCTGTGCCAGGTGGTGGTAGGTACGTCTTCCTCAGCAGTTGTGTCTGTGTGAAAGGTTGGTGGGGATGAAGTGGTTTGACGCTAACAGTGGTTTTTGTCCAGGGTTACAACATCGAGGGTTACAACATCGAGGGTTACAACATCCAGGGTTACAATATCCAGGGTTACAATATCCAGGGTTACAACATCCAGGGTTACAATATCCAGGGTTACAACATCCAGGGTTACAATATCCAGGGTTACAACATCCAGGGTTACAATATCCAGGGTTACAACATTCAGGGTTACAACATCCAGGGTTACAATATCCAGGGTTAAAATATCCAGGGTTACACCATCCAGGGTTACAACATCCAGGGTTACAATATCCAGGGTTACAACATCAAGGGTACAACATCTAGGGTTACAACATCCAGGGTTACAATATCCAGGGTTACAACATCAATAATTCCATGTACAGAAACTTAGGAAATATTAACCATCTCTTATTTCACATGCTTTCCTAGAGACTGAATCCGTCTCTCAACTGTGAACTTTCCTAGAGACTGAATCCGTCTCTCAACTGTGAACTTTCCTAGAGACTGAATCCGTCTCTCAACTGGGAACTTTCCTAGAGACTGAATCCGTCTCTCAACTGTGAACTTTCCTAGAGACTGAATCCGTCTCTCAACTGTGAACTTTCCTAGAGACTGAATCCGTCTCTCAACTGTGAACTTTCCTAGAGACTGAATCCGTCTCTCAACTGGGAACTTTCCTAGAGACTGAATCCGTCTCTCAACTGTGAACTTTCCTAGAGACTGAATCCGTCTCTCAACTGGGAACTTTCCTAGAGACTGAATCCGTCTCTCAACTGGGAACTTTCCTAGAGACTGAATCCGTCTCTCAACTGGGAACTTTCCTAGAGACTGAATCCGTCTCTCAACTGGGAACTTTCCTAGAGACTGAATCCGTCTCTCAACTGGGAACTTTCCTAGAGACTGAATCCGTCTCTCAACTGGGAACTTTCCTAGAGACTGAATCCGTCTCTCAACTGGGAACTTTTCAAGCTCTACTAAAACTTCCTAACTACTTCTTCTTCGGCTTCTTTCTGTCCTCATGTACCTTTCGGTGTTGAGGGGAGAGTGAGAGTATGGTCTTTTACCCTACTATTTGCCTCTTCTGCTGTTACATTTCCGAGTGTCTATCCACTATCTATCCACCTTTTACGAGGGCGTCCAATAGGTCGACTGTATTCGTATCGTTTGTTAAGTGTTGTTTTTTTTTGATAATACTTTGCCCTTTCTGTCTGGTTATGTGGCCGTACCATTTAACTTGTTGTTTCTGGGTGTATTCTATTTTTGATCCCTAATTGTTTCCTTAGTGCTATATTTCTGATTTTGTCTCTCAAGCTAACTCCAATCATACTTCTCACACATTTCATTTCAATGGTGTTAATCTTATGTATTGTTCTAGAATCTAATGTCCACGTTTGCCACTGATAACACAATGTTGGTAAAAAAAATGGTGTTGAAAAGCGCTTTCTAACTACAACTTTGAAAATTAAATGTCCTTAACTACACTTCATAGCTTCAGTGTCAATCTGAGCCCCGTACCTAGTCCGCACTACTAATCTCCGGATCTGTAGAAATGTCACACCATTACAAAATGTTGAAACTCACGGATCACGAGATACGTCCTCACAGAAGATTATCGATATCTCTTGCAATAAGACACACGTGACCCTTGACCAAATCTATTGAAGAGCACCATTTAATCCGAAAATAACCCCCACAGAGATTAAGGGATCAGAGGAACAAGGTTGCGTGGACGGCGTTGATACGATCGATAAACAGATGACGTCGGTGTAAGAGTTGAAGACTAGCATGGACACCGAAACCGGGAATTGGACGTCTAATTCAGAGTGCATAGAGCAGATCCACTGTCTTCTATCCTGCCATGTCGTTAGATGCAACTAAGTAAGGTTGGGGGAGTATGCCGACAAACGTGTCGTCTGTGAAAAACATCATCATTGTCACATCTTGTCTCTATTATTTACTTTTGTCTTCTATCAAAAAAAACGAGGTCATGACACATGATGATGACGAAACAATCCCTTTAGCTGTGAGAAGGCAGCTCCTAACACATGATGATGATGAAATACTCCCTTTAGCTGTGAGCAAGTAGTTCCTGACACATGATGATGATGAAATACTCCCTTTAGCTGTGAGCAGGCAGCTCCTGACACATGATGATGATGAAATACTCCCTTTAGCTGTGAGCAGGTAGTTCCTGACACATGATGATGATGAAATAATCCCTTTAGCTATGAGCAGGCAGCTCCTGACACATGATGATGATGAAATAATCCCTTCAGCTGTGAGCAGGTAGTTCCTGACACATGATGATGATGAAATAATCCCTGTAGCTGTGAGCAGGTAGTTCCTGACACATGATGATGATGAAATAATCCCTGTAGCTGTGAGCAGGTAGTTCCTGACACATGATGATGATGAAATAATCCCTGTAGCTGTGAGCAGGTAGTTCCTGACACATGATGATGATGAAATAATCCCTGTAGCTGTGAGCAGGTAGTTCCTGACACATGATGATGATGAAATAATCCCTGTAGCTGTGAGCAGGTAACTGCCGATATCTGATAAAAACACAGGATCCCCTCAGTTGTAGAACTGACGTAACAGCTTGGTTCATATCGTGTCTTAAAGGTATGGTTGTGTAAAGGATTGGGGGTGGGGGTGTTTTTTTCGTCCTGGAAGGGAGAATTCCAGTGTGGCAATATCCTAGGATTACCATATCCTATCTGGGGTATAACAAACACTTCTAGACAAACTGTCTAGTCATTTTTGTCTGATTTATTGACACATCCGCAGTGATGCGGATGATCATCCCCCCCCCCTTCTGCTGTCGTCACATGAATGGTGAAGACTGGAAGCTTGGCCTGGCCTGAAGATCTAGCAAGACTACAAGATTTCTCAACGTAGAAGACTGGAAGCTTGGCCTGGTCTGAAGATCTAGCAAGACTACAAGATTTCTCAACGCAGAAGACGAACAGCCTGTCACTACCTTAGGTCACTCTGACTATTGTTGTGATTTCATTGGCCGGCGAAAGTATGACTCAATCAATCAAGTGCCGTGCCGAGTGGTGTAGGCAGTCATATTTCTCCCCAACTCTCTGTCCCGTGTATTGTTAATACGTTCTGTTGGTGACTTATTTTTGTGCCACAGTGACAACAGATACATAAATTTCTCTCATTGGCGTCCTCAGTTTTTTCCCTCCTTGCTCTATCCGGTGGTTACTAAATATGCAAGTTTTACTTTTATCATCACGTTCTTAATATCTGAACTGCCTTATTAGAATTTTTGCGATAATTTGTCTTTTTAATTCAGAAACTATGAGGAATTGATTTCTTGAGCATCATCTGTTTTCTGGACCTGCCTATAGAATTTTCATCATTCTTCTCAAAAACCACATCTCAGTTTCCTCCAGCCAATAGTCTACTCTATTTGTTTACCATCCATACATCACAACCATAAAGGCGAAAAATTGGTTCAATATAGCACACAAGAACTAGAAAGTGCTATAAAATGTTCTATAGCATCCTAGAACTAGCACGTATAAAAAACAAACAAAGTATAAGTAAATGACGGAAGAAAAGCACAATAGTGGACTATGGTAGTGATGCTACACTCTGGCGGGTTTAAAGTTGGTCATGGCAAAAAAAAGAGTTCATTACCCTTTCTAAAAATGGCCACATGGACAGTTATGCTGTGACCATCGATGTATCTACGTCCTTTTGGCTAATTGAAAAACAGCCTTCTAAAATGACTCATTTGATTTTTCCCGTGATTTTCATTTTATATGTCGCCACAAAGTATAAACATAGTGAGAAATAAAAATCACGGGTAAATCCAAGTGAGTCATTTTATAAGATTGTTCAATTAGCCAACATGTCTTACATGAAACTCAGGCTGCGCAGACTTCTTTGTCTATTCTTCAACGGAAACCCAGATAAAGCTGGTCAAGTCCTACTCGAATAGCCGGTTAGATTTATTTTAATACTGCTATCATGTAACAGCTGTTAAGTTGACCCCGCGAGCGTGGTTTGGGGCGGAGACTGTTGTTGGTATACCGAAACTAGATAAGCGAACTATAGCACACACATACATATGTAAATATAAAGAGAGATGTGGCTTGACATTATTCTTTTCATTCTGACACGACGTAGCGAAACAAGACGTTGAGTTTTTCTAGATATGGTAAGGTTGCTTTCGCATATTTAACATGTTTTTATCTTTATCAATGGAAGAAGATAATTGATGGATTAAATATATTATTAACTCCTAGAGCACCACAAACCTAACGGTAGGCTTAATTCATTTGACATAATTCCACCATGCACCTACTGAATAACCAATTGTTTTCGCTTTCTGTTATAGGAGCGGTAAATGTTCGATTGAACTCTAAATGGTATTTATGTTTCGACTGCATATTCTAAGAGCTAAGTAACAATATTATATTAGGTTGTTTCTTGCGGACTTCGAGAATTTTCTTCTTCTTCAGCGTTCATTCTCAAACTCCCGCTGGAGGTCTCTTGTAGCAGGACATATTCTCAAACTCCCGCTGGAGGTCTCTTGTAGCAGGACAATGGTCCTACTAGATTTCCAGCAAGATGTAGTCCAGACAATGAAAATGCGCTGCGACGCCGTTTTATTTGCGCCAATGGCCCGTCACATCCGTCTTCATCAAAACTTTAAGAATCAAAACAGCAGAACGCTTATACGTATTATTTGTTTCAAAAGTTCTTTCTACAACTATTGCAGAAGGTATCAGTGTCAACAAAAACAAAACGTATACAATTGTTTTCTCAAAGAAATAAACACCATCAAGATACAGTATAGGGACAGATGGCTGATAAAGCCAATTAGCAAGACATTATTTTAATATCATATGGCTGGTACCTTGCAATAAAGACTAGGATAACACATGGTAACCCGATATTTATAAATATAATGAGAACCGTTCTGTGCAATAAAGTGCTATCACTATACGCCAATTGAATTCCTATATTTATCGATCTGTGTTCCTTACTTGCCAAATACAGCCTATAAGGCTAAAACAAATAATCCTCAGTGTCAGTGATACTGTGTGTAGTTCTTGTATTCTGTTTGGGCACATAGTCATACCCTCTTTAATGGTTGTTCTGCGAAAAGATTGGCTTGGTCTTTCTCTATTTCTTGTGACATTTGGTAACCATTTCATTGCTTATGTGACAGTCTGTTTTCATTCATTCTAAGCACGTGTCCGATATAAGTCCATTAATTTATTATTATTATTGTAGAAACATTTTGGTGTGTTCTCTTACTTGCTTGTACGACTTGAATTCATCCCCAACCAATATTTCAGAGTTTTCTAAAAAAAAACCATTTATGTTCAAATGAATTAAATTTTTTTCTTTACTGACTGTTACTTTCTAATTTTCGCAACGACATGTTAATACGGATATTACAATGTTAATACGGATATTACAATGGAGTTAAATAGTACTAGTTTGGTATATTTACTTATTATTTTTTATTTCCATATATTTGTTGGGCGGCTAAATGCACGTGATGCTAAAGCAATTCTGGTAGAAATCTTTCTTAATATATCTCCATATTGTATAATTGTCCTGACAATTGTAGGACAAGTATTAAATTGTCTGAATTGTTTTTGCCTTGACAGTGATATTCAAATTCAAATTGGTAAACACTGAACCTGTTTTTGTTTAATTCAACAAACATTTTTTTCAATAACAACTTAGATAACAGTTTGAATAACAGTATAGACAACAGTTTATAACGTTGAACAACCCTGTCCTCAAATCTGCGGTTTTTCAGGGATATCCAGACTTGGTTGTATGAGTGTTGTTTATGTGACCAGATTTTAATAAAATCAAATCTTTGCAAATACTTTTGCGATCGAGTGGTCGAGTATTATACCGAGCCAACCATTTTCTATGGATGTGAAGCATGTACATATGTAAAGTGGCATTAGCTAGATTGTTTCTGGTCAACCACAGAATAGACAGTTTGGCATGCATGGATAAAACCGTGACTGTCGGTAACAAAATAACTTGGTAATTAGAGAACATTCTTATTCTTCTTCTTCTGCGTTCGTTCTCAAACTCCTGCAGATTAGCAGGATGTAGTCCGGAGAACGGAACGCGTTGTCATGGTTTACAGCATTGCTGCGATATATGCGCCTTTCAGCCTGACACATCCGGCTTCGGCATGGCTGTGGGTCACTGCGCTATATGGAATGGGTCAGCCAACTCCATCCCATAACCTCTTTTGTCGTCTTTTACGACATGCCTGGAAGGTAAACAGTGTTGCTATTCTTTGCTCCCCTTTCGGGCCCCGCCAATACACGGGCGAGAAAACATTCTTCTAAAGTGACTCATTTTAATTTTCCTTGATTTTCAACGGCTGCTAACCCAAAGTATTATCGTAATGGCTAAATATAACCACGGAATGAGTCATTTTAGAAAGCGAATTTCCCCTTAGCCAACAGGTCTTCTATCAACATTGATAATGACATTTTGTATTTCGACAGACAATGCAGGCAAGTATAAATTGCGGAGACACCGTCACTACGTCACGCACGTGACAGCCTGCCATGGTGGTTTTATGGAAAAGTGTCTTGCACGCACTGACATTTGATTCATTATATTTTTTTCAGCGTGGCTATCGACTGTGTACTAACAAGTCCTCTAGCTGAATTAATGAGGCCTTATTGGCTTATTTTTCGTGATTATTCCCATGTTTGTCCGTTTGCCAATATATATATATATATATATACTTGGAATCGCATGCCAAAAATAGCCATGGTTACTCCCAAGTATATAAATAACAACCAATGGAAAACGTGACATTAATCAATAACGTACCGAAGGAGGGCCTGTTTACGTTTAGCCTGTTTACAGGCCCGAATACATGTGAAAACGAGACAGAAATAACGGAACAATCCGATATTAAGCGTATGCCAAGCTTTCATTCATTCATAAAGACTTCAGAGTGCCAAATTCGTATATATATATATATATATATATATATATATATATATATATATATATATATATATATATATATATATATATATATATATATATATATATATATATATATATATATATATATATATATATATATATATATATATATATATATATATAGCGGTACTCAAACGTCAGACGGGTCCGACCGACGGAGAAGCATGCTTTGATGGCCGTCACTTGAATATCCTGAGCGTCCCGATGGCCGGTGCCGTTGAAATGAATGTTCACAGGTTATCACAAATGGTGTTTCATGATGTGTAGGCGCTCGCAGAAACGGACAGCAAGCCTCACTGGTAGGAGGCTCATGGTCATGACAAAAAGATTAGAAGAACATCGCTGTGAACTGTCGTGCATGTCACAAAAGTCGACTAAGGATTGATGAGTATAATTTTTTCTATCCAATCGCAAAACTGCTTACTGCTACTTAAAACTGCAAGGCTGAAGTCAAATTTGTCGTGCTGAAACGACACATATATCGCAGCTGTTACAAACAACGACACACTTAATTCCGTTAAACAGTCTACATCTTCGTCTCCTGAGTACTCTTCATCTTCTATGAGCAGATTGTTTCGTGGCTGTCGATGTGCTAGGTCTGTCACAGCGTTGTTTCAGTTTCTAAATGGTTACACTGTGTTCTAATCTATCACACTCAGATGTATCACGGCTATAAAGCCAGAGGCAGACCATGTAAAAGATGGATCACAGAAATCAAAGAAGCCACAGGAACATGCTTACAAACAGAAAACAGGAAGGCCATCTCCAGAGAACTCTTCCACCCCTGATGCCACAATGCAAACAAGAGTCACTGTGTATAGATAGATAGATAGTCTACATCGTGCTATGTAATTTCAGTGTGATAATGAACGTTGAAGATAAACTACTTGTCCTAGTTTTTACCCGATATCTCATTTCTGGGACGACATGCATGCTACATACATCTGGTCGTACGATATATTACTATTTATATAAAAGACACGATCTTCTAGAATGATCACATGCAGACTGCAGAATGAATAATTGGTTAGCGGTTAGATAAAAGAAATTTGTTTTTCTAGGTCTGTATATTTTGATACAGTTTTACATAATCGTTTTTCATTGGTCAGATTAATCACGTGATCGTGCACAAGTTATAACAATTAGATTAGCATAACCGAGATGTTATATAGTGAAATGTTAATTTCGTTGTTTAGAAAACAATTCATTCGACATTCGGGGTTTGACCTATCCAACAGAAGTCCAGGGATATAACTATCTTGGCACAGGGCTGTATGTATGATTATTTAAGCCCCTATGTATTGTCGGGCCCGAGAGGGGAGCAAAGAATAGAAAGACTGTTTACTTTCCATGAATGTAAAGAAGCGACTAAGAAGGTTATGGGGGTGGAGTTGTCTGTCACATCCCATATAGGATAGTGCTGCCTCGTGTGAAGGGAGCAGACATATTTCTCCCTCGTGTGAAGGAAGTAGGCTTATGAATGGCAAATCGTACATGGGGCGCGCTGAGGATGCTGTCAAACAAATGTGTACACTAGATTGCAGAGTGCATAAAGCTGTGAGGACCAGTGTTCGTTCCCCAGTTAATCACTACACCCAATAGAAAGCGCCGCATGGAGTATAAAGCTGTGAGGTTCAGGGTTCGTTTCCCGGTAATGACTGTTTTTTCTGTTGAATTGTACATTAAAAAAAACCCACCCTGAACATGGCGACAGCAAGGGTGCATCCTTTATCACACAACCCAATCGAAAACTTCCTAACGCGAAAAATGTAGTATTGAAAGTTCTTATATATTTGACTGAAATAGTTGAAACTTTTTCTTCGGTGTTCCTTCTTAAACTCCCGCTGGATCTCTCATATAACAAGACAATGGTGCTACTAGATTTCTAGCAGGATGTAGTCCAGAGAATGGAAATGCTGTATATCCGCGTTTTATTTGCGCTATTGGCCCGGCATGATATTCGTGTCACATAGAAACTTCCGCCAAAATGGCCGACAAAAATAAATATTTTCCTTACGGCGTACGCATGCGGTCGCATCTGTTGGTCTCATCAATGGCTCACTAGACAAACCACCCAAGCAACATATTAGTAGATGGCATGCCGTTATATTGAGGTTATCTTCTTATAGAAGCTTCATAGCACTTCATCTATACAATTATGCTTCTCATGCTTTTATTTTGTCGTTGAAATGTGTTTACTGTTTACTTGAATATATGATTATATGTATGCACCCTCTGTGGTTGAGAGGGAGCCAGAGATGTACTCTGCAAGACTGGGGAGGAAGAAACTGACAGTACTGTTTTTATTCCTATCGTTGAGACCCATCATAGAGGCACAGTGACTCAGGACGTGATAATCCATTTGACTTGAACATTTGGTTGCATGCCTGGAGCAATAGAGAATTTCGGCATAGCCAGTAGTCAATTGGTGGTGGGGAATGAGTACAGTGAACCCTATCTTGACTACAGTGGCTAGGGGCATTGCATATGTTGAAACCTATCTTCATGGAGGTGTGATAGTTATTCTCTGGCTCTGGTCCGGGAGGGGCCGTAAATCCACAGACTTCCCAGCAATATAATGTCATTTAATGGCATTGGGTCAAAGGGAATGAAATTACAGCTCGCATTGCACTAGCATTAGGTGCCTTTAACATACTGTCCAATATCTGGAGATCAAAGTCAATTAGCACACGCACGAAAATACGCTTATTTAATTCCTGCGTTCTTCCGGTGCTATCATATGGATGTGTGAGCTGGAAAATTTCTTTATCTTCATAAAAGAAACTACTGAGTTTCCAGAACAAATGTCTTCGTAGGATAACTAACACCCATTGGAGTGAATTCAAATCAAATGATAAAATCAGAGAAGGGACACATCAAAATTTCATCACAGAAGTTATCAGAAAACGCCGTTGGTCCTACATCGGGCATGTCCTACGCGCAGACACCAACATAATACACCACCAATCTCTTGAATGGATACCTACAGGCAAGAGAGCCAGGGGTATACCAAAAGAAACACTCGGAAGAACAATACTTAGAGAAACTAAAACAATCAATATCCATACTATTCAAGAACTGCACAGAATAGCTTTGAACAGACAGAATTGGAAAGATCTGACCTCTGCCATATGCGCTAACTTCAGCGCAAAAGGAAAATGAATGAATGAAAGGGCATGAGACCATGGGTAACTGGATCAGCAACCAACCAATCTTACGGCGTCAAATTAACATAATTAGGCTTTCGGAAAAACAAAATCAGTACATCGCCCTCACAAAACTTTCAGAAAGAGCAACAGAACATAACCAAGACTTATATCTAGCTTTCGTGGATCAAGAGAAAGCTTTTGGCAGAGTGGAAAGAGCTAAACTATATATAACATTACAGACATATGGAGTTCCCCAACATCTAAACCTATGTCAGAGCATATACGCCAATAGTCAATGCGCATTAAGAACTAGCGCAAGTACATCGAGAATTTGCAAATTAACTCGTGAGTGAGACAGGAATGTGTACTATCCCCCTATTGTTCATAACATACATAGATCACAACTGCAAAGTAGTAAAGACAACGGAAGAAAACACTTTGAAGGATAGCTTAAACGAATTGCTATTTGCAGACGACCAAGTACTAGTAGAATCATCAGAAGAGCAACTACAAAAGACAAATAGATTACACCAAACATGCCAAACCTTTAACATGAAGATAAACATAGAAAAGACAGAAGTAATGAAGATAGGAAGAACAAAAAGAAAGACCATTATATATATTGAAAACAACAGACTTAAACAAGTGGCAGAATTCACATACCTAGGAAGCAATGTAACAACAGAAGACAAGAACAGTAAAGAAGTACACAATAGATGTAGTAAAGCATACCAAGAATGACACCAATCTTCAGAAATAAAAATGTAGATCTAAACACCAAAATAATACTATTAAATATGATTATTATGCCAACGCTGTGCAACCAAAGCCAAACATGGACAATGACAGCACAAGATAAACGTAAACTTGTGACAGCTGAAATGGCATGCTTGCGCAGAATCCTGGGAATATCGCTAAGAGACAGTGAGAAATGAAGACATTAGACAAAGAACAGGTACCACTCTAATGTTGGAATATATTAAGAGACAACCAGATACCATGGTTTGCACACATCAGCAGACTACCATCAGACAACATACTACAGCAAGCTATGCTACACAGATGCAGACCTAGAGGCCGACCACGAAAACGATGGGCCACCGAAATAAAAGAGGCGACAAACTTCACAATATATTCAACACACAAGAGGGCCATCTCCAGAAAACTCTTCTACCCCTGACGCTGAAACGCAACAAAGGGTTTAGCAAATAGATATATAGATAGTCAAATTAACGGATTTTCCTCCCAAAAGAAACGGCAACCTACTAGAGTAGGGTGCCTAGAAATTCATAATGGATACATTGAACTGTGGTATAAATATTAACAACGGTGAAAGTAGTGTATTTAAAGAGGTTTCAGTTGCAGCAGTGCATGCGTCACATCAATTATGTGCAGAGAATCATAAATTCATTTGAAATGAAGTGCTACAGAAAGATCCTACGAATATCATGGACAGAGAAAAAGAAGAACATTGAAGTTTTGAAATTACTGAAACTAAATGAAGTCTCTAAATACCATCATAAGAAGGAAGCTACAGTATTTTGGAGACTTAACGAGACAATGATGGCATCAGCTATCAAACGACTGATTCTGGAGGGCAGAGTGCCAGGCGAGAGAAGAAGACGATGAACAGCGAAATCGAACAATGTATGCACATGTCTCTGGCGAATGCAGGCCTACTTGCCCGGAACAGAGAGGCGTTCTGGGTATCCACGACACAACGTTCTGGAAAGAATATATCACTTTATATATATATATATAATCATTCGACCGACACATCCGAATTAATTGTTGAAACTGAAGATGTTTATTTTTATCTTCCTTTAATAATAATTGATATCTCTTCAGGCAGGCAACACCCGAGATCATCCAGGCGCCACCGACAAGGCAGTGCTTCATAAGTTCCAGGCACTTGAACAACCTGAAGCATTCACACAGGTCGAGTATATCTGGATTGATGGAACAGGTGAAGGCATAAGAGCCAAATGTAGAACTTTGGACTTCGTACCGAAAACAGCAAAAGGTTAGTTAAATAGTAGACCTAGTCTGAAATCTAGCCCTACTCCAGATATATGTCTTGCGTACTGATGCACTAATCTAGACTTATTCGAGCTTCATATTGGTCAATTTTCATATACTTTTGTGTTGCTTACCAATAAAAATGAAGGATTACGCAATGTCAGTCAACTAGTGCAATCAGTCTGATGACATATACACAGAGTCGGACTTGCTAGAATATACTAAAATTTAAAAAATAAATAGCCATTTTTATGTAAAATTTAAAGAAGGAAGGCAATAGTGAAATATAATAAAGTTTAAAAATAGAAAAAAATTATTGTACGATTAAAAGACCTAAGCATATATCAGTAAAAAGGATGCAATATATTACAAGACAAACATGTACTTGGATCATTAACACCATGGAGTGATGTACCAGTTAGTGTAGGCCATTATGGATCTCATCAACGCTCCATCGCCAGTGTCATTCACTGATTCTACAGCTAAACCTATTTCATGTCATTTTAACAGATTGTTCAGAATTTTTTCTCTGTCTTCCAATGCCTCTTTTCTTGGAAATTTCACATGTTATCAAAGTTTTCCAATACGAACCTTTCTCATAATATACCTATAAACACATTACTTTTTTCACTACTTGCGCAGGAGGCACAATGAAAAGCGCCATTAGGAAGTTCTGGTACATTACGGATAGCAGTGACCACATTTTAACGAAACAAATACGTACATTATTTAACAACACAAAATATCCATAAAGACGCATTTCACAGTAGCTAAGATAGACGGCGGGTCCAGCAATCTGCCCACTACACACTAAGAGCCTCCTCCCCCCCCCCCCTGGATTATTCTGGTTGATGGATAGGTTCTCAGTGCATTACACATAGATCAATACAGACTTATCGAATTTTTAATTTTAGTTCAGCGAGGTTACGAAAGCTGAATGAATCTACGCATAATATTAAAAAGTTGAAATCTGGCAACTGCTCCCCGTAATGTACCGAAGTTCACTTTGGACAATAATAAAATGTTTTTCTAAATAAGGGACTAACATACCATGACCTTCTACTATTCTTATAAGACCTCTGTACAGAATAAATTAAGACTTTATTCGTTACGTTTTTGACTATCGTCATGCTGTTCTTTAACTATTTATATACTTGGAGTCGCTTTTGCGATATTTGGCATGCGACTCTAAGTATATAAATAGTGACTAACGAAAACACGACAATAGTCAAAAGGGTATTGACGGAGGTCCTAATTAATTCTGTACAGAGGTCTTCTATACCCAATGATTTAAAACATACTGAACTCCATATATGAAGAACGATAGGAAAAGACGAAATTGATGAGAGTGATGGTTCCTTTTTAATGCCCACAATAAAGATGCTTGACTTGAAATGTAACCTCTCTAAAACAGGTTTTCTTTTTTTTAATGAACATAGAGAAATGTTCATCAACCAATAAAACTGGAACTGTAAGTTCTTCTACATCGTCCTTCAGTCAGTTATCATGTTACAGCACAAATAGCTTCAAAATCTTCTTACTAAATTAAATTAACTGTGTAATTCGCTTCACGGCTCCCAATCGAGGCCAGCTCCTTGGCGTGGAGATGGGGCTTAGTCCAGCCAGCAGAGGCTGGAAACTAAGACTGGCCGGGCCCTCCCACATTCGGGCAGGACCACAGTCTTGCCTAGCAAGTAAAGGTGCTGAAGTCAGCGACATTTGGCCAGAAGGCGCACCGCAACAATCAGAATGTCATGCATTATCACACATGAATGTCTATATCTGCATTACCCCGTTATGGTGCTAACCCTGTGACGACTCACCAGGCAGGAGCAGCACCGGGCCCTAAACCTCGAAAGGGCCCACCTCATACGACTGGAGGTCCTCTTCGATTGCCTTGTGGAGCCAGGAGGCACAAGAGTAATATCACTGACCAACAAATATTACCAACCAATGAGACACCACTTACAATAATGCACTGGAATGCTGAGGGTATAAATAGCAAAAAAGATGGCTTTAGCAAGAAATTAGAATGAGAAAACACCCTTCTTAAGGAACAGGTCAGCATTTGTTGCATACAAGAGACATGTGTCTCAGCAAAGATGTAGCCTTTAAAATTACAGGTTATCAGTGCTTTAGAGCTGATCGAATAGACAGAATAAAAGGAGGTATACTAACTCTAGTCAAAAATAATATCAGCGCACATCAAACTGAGCTATACATGGAAGGAGCAGAATATCAGGTCCTTCAACTAAAGACCAAGAACACAGACTTCAACCTACTAAATTATTATTGTCCAAATGACCAGTCCCTTTCCCTGGACACAATACCGTACAGAGGAAGACTGATAGTATGTGGAGATTTTAATAGTCACTCTCAAAGCTGGGGTTATGACCACATGGATAAAAGAGGAGAAGAACTTGAAAACTGGCAAGACGATAAATGTCTTCTATTGCTTAATATGCCAAAAGATCCTCCAACTTACTACTCAAGAGCATGGCAAACCACTTCCACGCCAGGCTTGGCATTTTACTCAGCAGACCTAAACTGGGAAATCAATAGAACAGTGGGGAAGCAACTTGGAGGTAGCGACCATCGACCAGTCCTCCTTAGTATTAAAAATGAACTCACAGGAAATGCATGTAGCCTTCCAAGATGAAATTATAAAAAAGCAAACTGGGGACTATTTAAACACGAGCTGGACAAATAGATATGGAAGGAAAAGACATAAATGCCATAGTCAAAGAGTTCAATAAATGTATTCATCAAGCTGCCAAGGAAGCAATACCAAGAGGAGCACGCAAACAATACAATCCATACTGGAGTGAACAACTAGAACTGCTGCAAGAGGAATGATAAAAAGCACAGACGGAAGTGGAAAATAACCCAAGCCAGGAACATCACAACAAACATCAACACGCAAAACTAAATTCCAAAGAGCCAAACTAGAAGCTAGAAGAAAGAGCTGGAAAGAGAAAACAGAATCCTTAAATTTTGAAAAGGATGGAAGAAAAGTGTGGAAACTGGTCAAACAACTAAATGATGAGGGAACAGGAAGAAGCACAAACATAACACTCGTACAGAATGGCAAAATGATTACAGGAAAGCAAGCAGTAGATAATTTCGCTAGGATATTTGCTCAAGACTGCAATATTGAAATTAGTCCAGAGAAACAGCATACAGTGCGGAGCGACCAAAAAAGTAAATTGGAACATGCACAGACTAGAATCAGTGATGAAAACAGCGCAGATGAAATTATGGATACATTGTTCACATATAGTGAATTGGAATTAGCAGTCTCTAAACTAAAGATAAATAAGTCCCCAGGTATTGATGAAATATCAAATGAAATGATAAAGAATCTAGGAACAACAGCCAGAAGGAAACTATTGGACATCCTAAATATTAGCTGGACTAATGGGAAAATACCACAAATCAGGAGAGAATCAATTATGGTCCCTTTGCTTAAACCTGGAAAAGAGGGAACAACACCAACTAGCTACAGACCAATAAGTCTTACAAGTTGCCTGTGCAAAACAATGGAGCGCATAATAAACATAAGACTAAAATTTCATCTGGAAAGTAGAAAATTCCTTACACCACAGCAGGCAGGTTTCAGGCAATGCTACTCCACAGAGGATCAAACCACATACCTCTCACAGGAAATTGAGGATGCTTTCCAAGACAAAAAATCAGTTTTAGTGGCATGGATTGATTTACAGAAGGCCTTTGATAAAGTATGGAAAGAAGGATTGCTTCAAAAAATGAGAAACTACAAGATATGTGGAAATATGTATAGATGGACGAAAGCCTTTCTTCACAATAGAAGAGCCAGAGTACAAGTAAATGGCAAAAAAAGTAGGAAAGTATTACTATGCCATGGAGTGCCTCAAGGAGGAGTTCTATCACCCACTCTTTTTCTCATATTTATCAATGATCTAATTGAAGAAATACCCTGTGGAACTAAGGCAGCACTATATGCAGATGACTTGGTTCTATGGTGCACACATGAGAGCGCCATGGTTGCCACAAAAATGCTTCAGAGAGCCATGGACATTTTGACTAATTGGGCTGACAAATGGTGTGTAAGTATCAATATAGAGAAGTCAGCAACAACCCTTTTTACACTTTCACCAAAACAAAGAGCAGGAAACATCTATGTAAATAAAACTATCTTAAAGGTAGATGACCAACCCACATATCTTGGTGTAACATTTGATGCCAAAATGACATGGAAACATCATATCAGCAAAGCAGAAACAAAGGCTAGAAGGAAGATAGCTATACTAAGAAAACTGAGTGGGACAACCTGGGGAGCTAATGAAAGAATTCTAAAAAATGTATACCAACAAGCCATTCGACCACACTTGGAATATGGTTCTACAGCATGGAGTTCATCATCAAACACTACACTACAAAACCTAGATAGAGTACAGAACCAAGCACTTAGAATCATTACAGGCGCAATGAGATCCACACCAATCATAGAAATGCAGAATATCGAAGGGATGCAGTCATTGAAAGAATGTAGAGATACTAAAATTATAATTCATGGAGAAAAGTTTCTTTCCCACCATAGTCACCCAATGAAGGAAAGATTCCAGAATCTGTCACAAGGACGGCTTAAAAGAAGCAGCTTCATACACCAGGCCAAGCGTCTACGTAGACAGGTATCGGATCTACCAGAGGTAACAATACCACTGACATCTCAACCAGAACACACCCCATGGGAAAAACGGACATGCCTACCAGTGACCATCCAAACAACAATAACAGGTGTGCATGGGGATGAACATCAGAATAATCTGCAGAAAAGAGTAGCAGCTCTCAGTTTCCTTGATGATGTTTACCCAAGTGATATATGGACCAGAGTATATACAGATGGATCAGCACAAAATGCAGTAAAAAATGGAGGAAGTGGTGTTTATGTAGAATACCCAGATGGCACCACTGATACCACTTGTAGGCTATACCAACAGGGAATTACTGCAACAACTATGACTCTGAAGTAAAAGCTATTTATACAGCTGCAGGGAAACTGTTAACATTGGACAGGACCTCACACACTATTGTAATACTTACAGATGCAAGGTCAATACTAGAGGCATTACAATCCAATAAAACTCCAAGAGTTAAAAGAGGTATTGTCCATAGTACAAAATAGGTGTAGAGTTATACTGCAATAGATTCCATCACACTGTGGAATAGCAGGAAATGAGAGAGCTGATCAACTCGCCAAGGAAGGTGCTAACATGCAGCAACCGGATGTACCAATCAGCTATCACCAAAAGAAATCCATGATAAAGGCACAACAAAAACCTAACTTACCTCCATGGGACGACTACCACCTACTTAACAGACAAAAACAGGTCATCATATTTCGACTCTGGACACAATAGAAGAATGTGCAAATTATGACACATATAAAGGTGCACATACTGGCCTTCTGATACACCGATGAATGTTAAACTTTATGGTACAAAACAAGAAATGGAAAATATTGTCCAATTTATACAAGAAACAACACTGCAAATATAGACATTATTAGCCAACAATTTATACAAGAAACAACACTGCAAATATAGACATTATTAGCCAACAATTTATACAAGAAACAACACTGCAAATATAGACATTATTAGCCAACAATTTATACAAGAAACAACACTGCAGATATAGACATTATTAGCAAACGAAAGAAGAAGAAGAAGCTTCACGGCTGAAGTAAAGTATAGTTCTCCACTGTGACCTTTGTTCTAGTTTTGAGGTATTACCTGACCTTTATTGTGTGATTTGGCAAGCTTACGGGTAAGTACTTAGAGTAAGGTTAGGATTAGAAATAATATTTCTAAAGTGTGCGCGCATCTCGCTCCGTGTATAGCGGGCAGAAATACTGATCATTCACCACAAATAATAGGAAATTGTAAAAAATGTGAAAATTGGAAAACAAACAGATTATGCATAAGTTCCTCTGTGTCTAGATTTGAACTCAAGTGAATGTCGGATGTGACGTCACGGCAGCCATTATTTTGATTGGTTTTACACGGGAATCCATGACATTGGATAGTTAAAATTATCAACAGTGTGCTATTTATAGCACAGTGGAGAACTATTCTTTACTTTCATGGGCCAGTTCGTAGTCAAGATGATGCTTAAACTGACGAATACAATAATATGCTTATGAGAAAATCCGAGCTAGTGTGCATTTATGATGACCAACTAACTAGTTAATTAACTATCTATCTATCTATCTATACGCTGTGTCCCTTGTTTGCCATGCAGCGTCAGGGGTGGAAGAGTTCTCTGGAGATGGCCATCTTGTGCGCTGTTTGTAAGCTTGTTCCTGTGGCTTCTTTGATTTCTGTGATCCATCTTTTACATTGTCTGCCCCTGGCTTTATAACCGTTATGTCTATATGTCATGGCCATTTGTGGCATGCTATATGTCGATAGTCTGGAAGCGTGTGAAAACCTCTTGATCTGTTGTATTTTGATGTGTTCCAATACTGGTATTGTTTTGGTTATCTGTCTGATGTTATCGTTTTTAATTCTATCTCTTAATGACACTCTGAGTATTCTTCGTAGACATGTCATTTCTGTTGTCACTATTTTTCTTTTGTCTTGTGCTGTCAGTGTCCAGGTTTGGCATTGGTAGCATAGTGATGGAAAAATAATAGTCTTGTATAATGCAACTTTGGTGTCTATGTTTACATTTTTGTTCTTGAAAATGCGTGTCATCTGTCCTAGGATCTGGTATGTTTTGTCGCATCTATTTTGTATCACTTTACTGTTTTTTCCCTTCACTCGATATAATGCTTCCTAAGTCAGTGAACTCATTTACTTGTTTAAGGTGTTTATCATTGATGGAGATAGTGATATTTCTTTCTTTCTTTGCTATTGTCATTATTTCAGTCTTTTCAATATTGATCTTCATGTTGAATTTTTGACATGTTGTGTGGAGTTCTCCTGAAAACTCTTCATTTTCTATGAGCAGTGTGTTTCGTCGCTGTTGATTTGCTAGATCTGTCACAGCGTTGTTTCAGAGTTTCTAAATGGTTAAACCGTGTTCTAATCTATCACATTCAGAGTTAATTAACTGTTCAACTTATTCTATTGCTAGATTGCCCAATCTGGAATTTTGATGGCTCCAGCACATACCAATCAGAAGGTTCAAACTCCGACCTGTATCTGTATCCAGCTGCTCTATACAGAGACCCTTTCAGAGGTGGCAACAATAAGTTGGTTTTATGTGATGTCTACACATTCAAGAAACTTCCTGTTGGTGAGAACTATTTCTGTTGTTGTGTACACTGATCTGTAGTACTTTGTGTTTCTGTTATGTTTAGTGGGTTTTTGTGTTGTGATAGTTTTGTAAGTAAAATTTTGTGTTGTGTTAGTTTTGTAAGTAAAATTGTGTGTTGTGATAGTTTTGTAAGCAGCATTTCATGTTGTTCTCGTGTCAGTAGTGGTTCTGTTTACTGTTATAGCGTAACTGATTGAACTTGATGCTATAGATTTTATTTATTTCATTAATGATAATGTTTTGGTAGTAATTTTCTGTGTGATGTTTTGATTAGAATGTTTGTGTGGATGCAACTTGAGTTGTTGTCTTGGTGGATCACTGTACTGTAGCATATCACCTGTACTGTAGTAGATCACCTGTACTGTAGTAGATCACCTGTACTGTAGCATATCACCTGTACTGTAGCATATCACCTGTACTGTAGCATATCACCTGTACTGTAGCATATCACCTGTACTGTAGCATATCACCTGTACTGTAGCATATCACCTGTACTGTAGTAGATCACCTGTACTGTAGTATATCACCTGTACTGTAGTATATCACCTGTACTGTAGTATATCACCTGTACTGTAGTATATCACCTGTACTGTAGTATATCACCTGTACTGTAGTATATCACCTGTACTGTAGCATATCACCTGTACTGTAGCATATCACCTGTACTGTAGCATATCACCTGTACTGTAGCATATCACCTGTACTGTAGTATATCACCTGTACTGTAGCATATCACCTGTACTGTAGTATATCACCTGTACTGTAGCATATCACCTGTACTGTAGTATATCACCTGTACTGTAGTATATCACCTGTACTGTAGTATATCACCTGTACTGTAGCATATCACCTGTACTGTAGCATATCACCTGTACTGTAGTATATCACCTGTACTGTAGTATATCACCTGTACTGTAGTATATCACCTGTACTGTAGTATATCACCTGTACTGTAGTATATCACCTGTACTGTAGTATATCACCTGTATTTATTGTGATTTATGATATCATTGTGATCGTTCATAAGGCATTGGCTGCACCGATGAATCAGCAGTCATAATTGTAATCTATTAATAATCTATGTGATAATCTAATCTATAAATCATATTGGCTGTGTCTGTTAGCATGTCTGCTTGTTTGTCTGCACCCAATGTTACATGCTGGGACCTGAAACTTGTGTGACAGTTTGTGTTATTTCATAATGATCTCCATATAGGCCTACGTAATATTTCATCAAATACAAACATATTTGAAACCAATACAATCAATACAAACATATTTGAAACCAATACAATCAATACAAACCTATTTGAAACCAATACAATCAATACAAACATATTTGAAACCAATACAATCAATACAAACATATTTGAAATCAATACAATCAATACAAACATATTTGAAACCAATACAATCAATACAAACATATTTTAAACCATTTTATTTCATCAAATACAAACATATTTGAAACCATTTTATTTCATCAATGCAAACATATTTGAAACCAATACAATCAATACAAACATATTTGAAACCAATACAATCAATACAAACATATTTGAAACCAATACAATCAATACAAACATATTTGAATCCATTTTATTTCATCAAATACAAACATATTTGAAACCATTTTATTTCATCAAATACAAACATATTTTAAACCATTTTATTTCATCAAATACAAACATATTTGAAACCATTTTATTTCATCAATGCAAACATATTTGAAACCATTTTATTTCATCAAATACAAACATATTTGAAACCATTTTATTTCATCAATACAAACATATTTGAAACCATTTTATTTGATCAATACAAACATATTTGATACCATTTTATTTCGTCAAATACAAACATATTTGAAACCATTTTATTTCATCAATACAAACATATTTTATACCATTTTATTTCATCAATACAAACATATTTGATACCATTTTATTTCATCAATACAAACATATTTGAAACCATTTTATCTGATCAATACAAACATATTTGAAACCATTTTATTTGATCAATACAAACATATTTGAAACCATTTTATTTCATCAATACAAACATATTTGAAACCATTTTATTTCATCAATACAAACATATTTGAAACCATTTTATTTGATCAATACAAACATATTTGAAACAATTTTATTTCATCAAATACAAACATATTTGAAACCATTTTATTTCATCAAATACAAACATATTTGAAACCATTTTATTTGATCAATACAAACATATTTGAAACCATTTTATTTCATCAATACAAACATATTTGAAACCGTTTTATTTTACAGAATCCAATAAACGAAAAACATGTGCTGAGGCTATGGACAAGGCGAAGGAGTTCCATCCATGGTTCGGTATTGAGCAAGAATATTCTCTCCTAGACCATGATGGATACCCTCTTGGTTGGCCAAAGAATGGATACCCAGGACCTCAGGGTAAAGTATCTAGTAATGTTTTGTCATTGTTTCCTCCATTGTTGCATTCGAGCTAGTTCATGAGTAGGAGCTGCTGTATCTTAAAGGTGTATGTGCTCTCAGGGACCGCAGGGATTTTTTACCACACATAAAAAGAGTCCTTGTTCATTTTAGTGTGTTTGGTCATTTTTAAAATGAAAAATTGGATGACCATTTTGTGAGAAATTGTGGTTGGAGAGGAGGGTGGGAGAGCTTATGGCCAAGTTCCTACTCCTAAAAGTCATGTTCCAATTTGCTTGGGGGAGGGGGGGGGTTTGAATACCGTAAACTCCACCATGATTACAGGTCTAATTCTTGGTGCATATAATCTGACAGTGTTGTCACTAATGTTGTCCCCCCCCCCCTTGACACATCATGATGATGAAATAATCCCTTTAGCTATGAGCAGGTAGCTCTTGACAGTCCATAGACTTTCTGACAATTGCGGTTGTACACACACTTGTATAAGATTGTCTCAAAGGCATATGGCTGTTAGGGGGAGGGGTATATGGATACGTGGTTTAAACCCAAATTTGTGTTTGTCACGTAATCACCTCATTAGAGACTTGAACTAAGACACTTTTGGAACTATAGCCCAGTTTTTATTAGTAAACATTTTACTGGTTTATTGATATAACATTGTATTATGTGTTCTTGTGTTGTGCTAACCAGAAAGGGGAGCTCAGAATAGTAACACTATTTTCTGTCATGGATGTTGTAAGCAGACACTAAGAAGGTTTTGGCATGGAGTTGACTGTCTCATCCCATATAAGGTCAAAGTGACACAACTGCTAACTTATAAACCATGATACAATGTGTATTCCGTTCTCTGGACTACAACCTGCCAATCTGCAGGAGTTTGAGAATGAATGCAGAACAAGAAAAAATCATCTCAGTACCCACCATATTGTTTCAGTAAGCTACCAGCATTCTCTCTATAAATGTTCACCTGTTTCTCTATTGACAGGCCCCTACTACTGCGGAGTTGGTACTAACAAGGTTTACGGAAGGGATGTCGTAGAAGCACACTACAGAGCCTGTTTGTACGCTGGCATTAATATTAGTGGAATTAACGCAGAAGTCATGCCTTCACAGGTATACATGTTTGATTTGATCCATAGAAATTACAAGCTATCAAGCTCTTCTTTCTTATGTGTAATTTGTTTTTGAGAGGGAGAGTTCTCCAGGGTTATTTTTTCTACCAAGAAGCCAGCAAATTTCTTAAGTATGCAATGATTTAATCAGAAACCCCCCTCTACTCAAATGGGATCACCCGCTGGTCGGATGTATGGAGCTGTTGCTGCAAGCAGGGCCATATATATATATATATGTTCTCTTTAAGCAGGGGGAGGAGGGAGGATTTCATATAAACAATGGTTTTGAAAAGGTCATAGTGTGTGTGTGTGTGTGTGTCAGATTTTGTAATGAAAAATTTGATGACCCTTTCCTGAATAATTGCTAAGGTGGGGGGGGGGGGCGAAGAGGTTATTAAGAGTGTTTTGGCCCAGTTCCTAATACTAAATATAATGTTTCAGTTTACTAAAAAAAATATTTAAGAAAACCCTTTGTCACAGTCAAATCAAATGAAGTCATCCAATCATTCCATTTTGCTTGAAATCTGTCCTTAAATGGTTTAACACTTTTATGACCAGAATCTTGAACATTATATACCAAGGGGTACACAAAATGTTATATCCCGAGGGGATACACAAAATGTTATATGCCGAGGGGATACACAAAATGTTATATACCGAGGGGTACACAGAATGTTATATACCGAGGGGTACACAAAATGTTATATGCCGAGGGGATACACAAAATGTTATATACCGGGGGATACACAAAATGTTATATACCGAGGGGTACACAAAATGTTATATACTGAAAGGTATACAAAATGTTATATACCGAGGGGTACACAAAATGTTATATACCGAGGGGATACACAAAATGTTATATACCGAGGGGTACACAGAATGTTATATACTGAAAGGTATACAAAATGTTATATACCGAGGGGTACATAAAATGTTATATGCTTATAGCAACAAAACTATCAAGTTTATGTGCATGCAATAATTAAAATATCAAGTTTATGTGCATGCAATAATTAAAATGTCAAGTTTATGTGCATGCAATAATTAAAATGTCAAGTTTATACGGTAATTGTCTGCTAATTTCAGTGGGAGTTCCAGGTTGGACCTTGCGAGGGAATCTCTATGGGTGATGAACTCTGGGTTGCCAGATACATCCTGCATAGGGTCGCCGAAGAGTTTGGTGTTGGTGTTACTTTTGATCCTAAGGTTATGACTGGAAACTGGAATGGAGCAGGTGCCCATTGCAACTACAGTACATTGGAAATGAGAGAAGATGGTGGAATTCGGTGAGTAGTGATTATACAGGTATTGTGTGGATAGTTGTAAGTGTATAAATTGTGTTGAAAGTGATGAGTGGAGGATCAAAATGTGTACTAAGCAGATAATTGTAGATTGAAGTGAATAGTTGTTCTGGTAGAGATCAGTGGATTCAAGCGTCATGTACTGAACATGGTCGTGATACGTCTTCATCATGAAAAATAATTATTATTATAATTTTCTGGTTGTTTTATATTTTTGGTGGATCCCTCTTGTTCGTTAAATATTTAATGAATGTCTCTTGGAAAAACACCAGGGAAAAACAGTTGGGGTGGGGGATGTGTTACTCGCTGTTTAGCTTGCTTCAGTTGTAAGTCTAAATATAGTCGTTTGCAGTTCAGTATGCAATTTACTGAAATTTATAAGTGAATGGAAAATTTATCAGTGAATGGAAAATTTATCAGTGAATGGACAATTTATCAGTGAATGGAAAATTGCACTGAAATGTTTCATAAGTTCTATAATTATAATCTGATTACTACAATGAAAGTATCCTGTTTCTTGGAGACTGATTACTACAATGAAAGTATCCTGTTTCTTGGAGACTCATGTAGATACTACTATCAATAATATAATTCTGATGTTGATTATTAGTGAGCACTGGGAGTCTGCAGTTAGATCAGTAAGGATGACTCACACAGCTGTTAGATCAGTAAGGATGACCCACACAGCTGTTAGATCAGTAAGGATGACTCACACAGCTGTTAGATCAGTAAGGATGACTCACACAGCTGTTAGATCAGTAAGGATGACTCACACAGCTGTTAGATCAGTAAGGATGACTCACACAGCTGTTAGATCAGTAAGGATGACCCACACAGCTGCAATTGGCCAATATAGGTAGACAGCATCAAACATTCAGTGTGCTGTGCAACTGAGTTGATACGCTGCACATGCTGCACCTACAAGTGATATGCCTATGGACATCCACCATACATTGCAATTTTTATTTGAAGCTATCCAGTTATATAAACTAAGCAGGCAAACCTGGCTGAAGTATACAATCTTATAAACTGTGTGGTCAAACTTGGCTGAAGCATGTAGTATTGTAAACTGTGTGGTCAAACTTGGCTGAAGCATGTAGTATTGTAAACTGTGTGGTCAAACTTGGCTGAAGCATGTAGTATTGTAAACTGTGTGGTCAAACTTGGCTGAAGCATGTAGTATTGTAAACTGTGTGGTCAAACTTGGCTGAAGAATGTAGTATTGTAAACTGTGTGGTCAAACTTGGCTGAAGCATGTAGTATTGTAAACTGTGTGGTCAAACTTGGCTGAAGCATGCAGTATTATGAACTGTGTGTCCAAATTTGGCTGTATTGCAGCCAGTCAGTTTTATGGAGTGATAGTAACTATGATAACATATTGTTACAGACTTATGGAGTGATAGTAACAGGATCAGTAACAAGTAGATTTGTGGGGGTAGGATCTAGTTCTATAAAGGACTTTTTATATGGTGTTGCTCTGACTGCTTCGAATGTAGCATGTTGGTTCTGGGACTTTCTATCTAGTAGCATCCTGGGTGTATGTTACTACATTAGAAGGGGGTTTGTCTTAAGGTGTACATATTGTTGCACTGACTTTGACATGTTGATTTTACCTATAGTTGCCAGTTTTCAGTGGTAAAGGTAATTAGAAACAAACTTGAGAGATCACTTTTCCTCGTACAATATAGGTACATAATACTGACTTTTTTCTCTAACAATATAGGTATATAATACTGACTTTTCTCTCCAACAATATAGGTACATAATACTGACTTTTTTCTCTAACAATATAGGTATATAATACTGACTTTTTCCTTAACAATATCGGTATATAATACTGACTTTTTTCTCTAACAATATAGGGACATAATACTGACTTTTTTCTCTAACAATATAGATACATAATACTGACTTTTTTCTCTAACAATACAGGTACATAATACTGACTTTTTTCTCTAACAATATACGGATTTAATACTGACTTTTTTCTTTAACAATATAGGTACATAATACTGACTTTTTTCTTTAACAATATAGGTACATAATACTGACTTTTTTCTCTAACTATAAAGGTATATAATACTTACTTTTTCTTGAACAGAGCTATTGAAAAGGCAATTGAAAAACTGAGCAAGAAGCAGAAAGAACACATTCAAGCTTACGATCCACATCACGGACAAGACAACATGAGAAGGTTACTTGGCTCCCATGAAACTTCTAGTATCGAGACTTTCTCTGCTGGTGTTGCGAATAGGTAGGCCTGTTTCGATGTAATGTGGATAATCTTGTGATATTTATAAGTGAATTAGTGTAGCATGCCGAATAAAAATCTGGTTTGTTGTCCTGTTTGCTATTGTGAGAAATATATTTTTCTTCTGGTTTGTTCTTCTCAAACTCTTGCAGATTAGCAGGATGTAGTCCAGAGGATGGAATGAGCTGTGTACTGGTTTACAGCTTAGTTGTGATATCTGTACCTGTCAGCCTGACATATCCAACTTGAGCATAGGTTCTGAGTCACTTTGACCCTGTATGATATAGCCCAGTGAATTTCACCCCAAAACAACCTAAGTTACCTCTTACGATATTCATCATGGGTAATCACTATTATTGGTTGCTGATCCAGCGGTCCATGGGCTCATACCTTGTTGATCCAGTGGTCCATGGGCTCATGCCCTTTGGCCAAATGCCATTGTGTGATATATATTTGTGTTTGTGAGCTGTTGTTTTGTTCCATATAATGTGTTCCATTTATCTGGCCCTGGAGGGAGAAGCATTTTCCTGATGTCATCCAGCGCTGGACATTCAAAAAGGTGGTGGTCAACAGTTTCATATGGATGAGTGCACAGCCGGCACCCTGGAGTGTGTTGTGGTTGAATTCTGTTCAGGCGATTATTAAGGTGTACATGTTTTATGCACTATTTGAAGATGATACTCTGGTCTTTTCTTTCCAGGAGGTTGATGTTATCTTTCGGATTTGGGCTTGTTGTATATTTATAGATTTCCCTCCCAGTGTTTCCCATGGCCCATCTGTTCATCCAATTTTCTTTGTTTACAGATTTCAACATCATTTTAACTGTATGCAAGGTTGTTCTTGTTGTGCTCCCTTCTTTGCAAGTCTGTCTGCCTTGTCATTGCCAGGTGTGTTTAAGTGGCCATGAATCCACTGCATAACAATTCTGATTTTTTAAGATGTAAGCAGCTGGTTGCCATGGTGATAAATTTCAACTAGCTCAGGCTTACAATGTCCATCACATTCTAGTGCTTGAAGAGCAGATTCTGTAAAAATAACATCATTTTGGATTTTTGATGGGAAGGCATCAAATATGGTCTTCAGGTGGTACAAGCCAACTTCTAGTGCTGTTATTTCAGCTTCATAGTTAGAACATATCTCCCCACAGGCATCACACAACTCATCAGATGTTGAAAGCAGACCCATCAGTATAGACATGAATCCATTGTTCTAGGTAAGTATCTATTGTACATGAATCCATTGTTCTAGGTAGGTATCTATTGTACAGAAAAAAACTTGTTACTGCATGTTTTCCTGTGAAGGAGTTCAGGGAGAATTTCTTTGGGCTGTTGAAATAAAGGCTGCTTTGGCATAGCAGATGCTGTGACATGTATAGGAAGGGTTTTGATTGTACCTCTGATATAAAAAAAATCCTGCCCCAACAGTTGATTGAACCAGGGACATCAAGGGTCTGAGAACGGTGTTCTAACCACATGGCCTTGCGCTCCACTGTATTGTGCAGAGAACTGAGGCGTGGTGAGATTTTTGTTTCCAGATTGACAACTAGTCTGAAGCAAACCTATGACCGGTGTTAAAAAAGTATAGAGGATCTACTTAATTGTACTCAGATTACCCATAGGTACTCCGTCTCTCTTAACGAAGCGGCACATCGTCAGCTGAGAGTATCACACAAAGCACGTAACTCTTTAGCTTCAAGCAATAATCTTCAGGAATCTCTTCATAAATCCACTGTATAAACAAGACGTCAAAAGTGGGATCCAAACATGCTACCTCGTGAACACTTAGTGAATGGCTTAACCAATACACCAGGGAGATCCCCAACCTTAAAGGGTTGTGTGTTTAGATCTGTGTTTCCCAACATGGGGCGCACACCTTTTGCATGAATGGGCCTTTCGTTTGGTGGGAAGTAAGCAGTGTCATCAGTGTAGATGCACAAATTTTGTTATGGACCAGAAAATATTGGGAAACACTGATTTAGATTAATTGATTGATTCAGTTTTTCAGTGGGTTTTTTCTCTCCCAATTCTCTGATGAATCTGCATTAGAAAAGGTGGAAAAATATATATTACAAATCATATAAGATCATGCCTAGGCCCGAGAGGGGAGCAGAGAATAGCAACACTGTTTACCTTCCATGTCATAAGAGGCGACTAAGGAGAATATGGGGTGGAATTATGACTGTCCCCTCCCATATAGGATCAAAGTGACAAAAAAACCGTGCTGAAGCCAGAAGGGCGCAGATATCACAGCAATGTGGTAATGTGGTTGAATTAGGCATTCAACCATGATACAACACATTTCGTTCTCCAGACTACATCCTGCTAATTTGCAGAGGTTTGAAAATGAACGCAGAAGAAGAAGATCATACAAGTGTTGCTATGGTTGTATATTTTTTTTAAAACATGCCTCCCATTAATTTTATCTGACAATAATAATTTTATCTGACAATAATAATTTTATCTGACAATAATAATACATATTTCTGTTAACAGAGGTGCTAGCATCCGAATACCCCGACAAGTTGCTGAGGACCAGAAAGGCTATCTGGAGGACAGAAGACCCTCATCAAATTGTGACCCATATCAAGTGACTGAGATAATTGTTAGAACAACTTTGTTAGATGAATAGGTACCTATTTGATTTCAGAAAATTAAACAATTTATATATGTATATATGCATGCGTAGGTTACCATATATTGTTTATACAGACTTTAGTCATAGTTCGGTGTTTGTCTGGAACAGCTGAAAATATAGAATGCAACACATTTTATGTCCATGGTTCGTCCGTGTCCAGTCTAGAATAACAGCTTCTGTGTGTGTGTGTGTGTGTGTGTGTGTTGAACCAGTTGGCACAAGATCTTCTATTCACATTATTAGTTGCTGGTAATTTGTCAGAAGTTAACAGCTGCAGTCAGCTCGATTATGACCTAGGCAGCTGCAAAAGGTTATGCCATGATGACATTGGCCAACATTAAGCGTGCTGTGCAAGGGATTTTATAAATAGTTTCTGCAACACAGGCTAGTCCTACTAGCAAAATGGGTACCGACGTTCACTGTTCAGTGGAATTAGTGCTGAATTCATGCGGTCTTATCAAATGTGTGGCCAATTTGGCTGTTTTAAGTCATGCAGTTGTTTTTTTTATGCTTTTCTGCTAGTTTTATCTCATGTTCTTCTCAGATTAATCAGACCAGGGACCTTGTGTTGAAGTTGTATGATCAGATTAATCAGACCAGGGATGACCTTTTGTTGAAGTTGTATGATCAGATTAATCAGACCAGGGACCTTGTGCTGAAGTTGTATGATCAGATTAATCAGACCAGGGACCTTGTGCTGAAGTTGTATGATCAGATTAATCAGACCAGGGACCTTGTGTTGAAGTTGTATGATCAGATTAATCAGACCAGGGATGACCTTGTGTTGAAGTTGTATGATCAGATTAATCAGACCAGGGATGACCTTGTGGTGAAGTTGTATGATCAGATTAATCAGACCAGGGATGACCTTGTGTTGAAGTTGTATGATCAGATTAATCAGACCAAGGACCTTGTGTTGAAGTTGTATGATCAGATAATCAGACCAGGGACCTTGTGTTCAAGTTGTATGATCAGATTAATCAGACCAAGGACCTTGTGTTGAAGTTGTATGATCAGATTAATCAGACCAAGGATGACCTTGTGTTGAAGTTGTATAATCAGATTAATCAGACCAGGGACCTTGTGTTGAAGTTGTATGATCAGATTAATCAGACCAGGGACCTTGTGTTGAAGTTGTATGATCAGATTAATCAGACCAGGGACCTTGTGTTGAAGTTGTATGATCAAAGTAACTGCACTGTTCCATGTTCTCATCAGTTTGGTCGGTCCAGGATTCTGTTGTTGCAGTCATCTGATCATATCACTCCATATATCACCTGTTCTTAGAAGCTCTCTCCAGTTTAAATTATTTCTGAAACACAATGTTCTTACAGAGCTGTATGATGTCATTGTTCATTCAGTCTACTCACCATCTTGCTGATATGTTCCTGGGGAGATTGTGTGAATATGGGTGCCATAATGGGGGGGGGGGGAGGGTTCGTTAAAATATATTAATTAAACATCGTTAAACCTATCTTCATTTTGTGTACTTGTATATTTAAATTAGTGCTTGTTCTTCATTCTCACAAGAAACAGAAAATATAAAAGTTAATTCTCTTTAATGACCTCAATGTGCTTCCATAGATCAGCTAGACAGAATTTAATACACTGATAACATTCAGAAACAAAATTGGAAACTTGTTGAGTTCACTAAATGAAAGTAATAAGTATATTTTCTGTTTTGTGGGAGAATTAAGGACATGAGCTCAGTTGAAATAGTAAAAAAGATGATGTTTGCAATGGCAGAAATTCTTGTACAAGATTTAGAATGTCTTTCATTATTATCTGCAAACGGAGAGATACATGAATTGGGAATTTAATCTATCGGATTTGAAAACATTGAGTGTTTCAATTCTATTTTTTAAAAAAGTTTGTTTCCATTACAATGTCTTTATATAGGCCTAGTTGTACTTGAATTCTTTCTTGTTCTGTTGTTGTTGGTATTTGACTGTGAATGTTGAATCCTTGAGAAGACTCAGCACAACCACAAGCTCAGTGCGGGGGGGGGGGGGGGGGCGCAAGAGATCACACAGGTCAAGCAATAACAATGTATATGTGCACCACAAAGATTTTCTTCTACAATTTTTTTACATAATTGAGGGGTGGGGGGGAGGGGGAGTGTACCTGGATTCTTGACAAACGGTTGACAAGTGGCTCTGGTAGGGGGGTGTTGTGGTTAAAAAATGCTAATAGAGTGTTGACGTAATTTGTGGAAGTTTTGTAGTTGAGATTAACGCCACAAAGTAACATTCTGCCCACTGAAATATTACTATTGGCATATCATTATAACATGGTTCATGTCTATTTGCACTGTCTTCAAAGTGAAGATGAAAGAAGAACTGCAGTAAAACTGTCTACCATGTCGCAAATGAAAACATTGTAAAAACCCCATAAAAATGGTTAAAATTCAGTATTACAAATATGATGAATACACATATTCAAGTGGTGCAGAGGGTTTCTCAATGCTCTCATGAGTACCCAGGGAAAGAAGATAAACCAAGATCCTAAAAGTACCTCTTTGTGGTGCTGCTCGTGCTGTATTCCTGGTCAACACTTTTAGTCAGTGTCTATGAGTGTGGAAGAAATGAGAATTGACTGCTAAGACAAGCAATATCTCTGTGCCAACACATAGAGCATCATTGTTGACATAGTGCTACCAGACAGTCTGACTGGAGCATTGAAGAGACAGACAATGCATTTGTCAGGAAATGGGCTTTTTTCTGGATATACGCAGGTATACAGCATACACTTACCTTTTTTCTGGGTGTACGCAGGTATACGGCATACACTTACCTTTTTTCTGGGTGTACGCAGGTATACACTTACCTTTTTCTGGGTATATGCAGGTATACAGCATACACTTACCTTTTTTCTGGATATACGCAGGTATACAGCATACACTTACCTTTTTTCTGGGTGTACGCAGGTATACGGCATACACTTACCTTTTATTATTTGTTTTTTACTCTGTTTCTCATGTAATTCAACCTAATGAAAATTTCCAGGCATGATCAAAACATTCAATTCTAGCACAATTTATTTTTGTTTGATCAGAATATTAAATAGTCAACACTGACTAGGCTCCCAGGTGATAGATTAAGCGATAAAGCTAGTGTCCAGAAACAACTTGAAACTGAAGATGGATATCCGTTTGAAGTTTAGTGGATCTGCCCATTCTTTGCTAGTACTAACTATGAGCATGAAACCCCGTTTCGAAATATCTGATTTCACCTTACACAAAACCTGGATAATTTCACCTTATCTTTCCTCATTTATCGTCTTGCTGGTTGATCAGGATTCATCCATCAAGTGACACATTCAACTTCTCCCGTTATTTTCTTTGGTCACTTTGTCAGTCAGTGTCTCTTTTGCCAAGTTTGCCACATAGGGTGGATGTCATAGTTCTCCATGCCTGTCGGTCAGTTGCCAAGCATTGTAGGTCTTGTGCATTTATGCCTGTTGATTTTAATTCATTTATAAATTTTCTTCTGAGCGTTGTTTTTGGTCTTCCCTGTTTTATCTCCCCATCTGGTGTCCACATGAAGACTTGTGGAATTCTGTCTTCCTTCATTCTAAGGTCACTTTGTGATGCAATTTACTTTTATGGTGAATTTCTTTAGCTGATAACATGTCACTTTATATTGTCAACCAAAGAAATTTGCCATAAAAATCAATTGCATCATGATATAAGGATGAATCCCAAGTTAGCCCACATGTCTTATGATGTACATTGTGAAGAACAAACACTGCATCCCCAGCAGAAATCAAGCGTGACGATCTCTAGCAGAACCGAGCAAGAAAGCGATATGCATATATTTTCAAACCAAACGAATACAGTATCTAGTTTCGGCGTGACCATTTGTAAGTCATTTCAAAGAATACCTGTTTGTCCATAAGTCATTTATCTGTGCTGAGCTTTCCCATGTTTTTCATTGGCTGGCGAATCAAAGTATATCCAAAATGGACATTGATCAGCCAAGGTAGCTGACACTGTGTGGATCAGAGCACAGGATTAATTAGGAGATTGGCTTGCATCTGGTAGAGTATTTTGTGAAGCTAGAGTTATGGTTACTTACTGTATTGCCGAGTTAGTCGCCTGATATATACGAGCATATAAGAAAACAATATCCGGACGTAAAGTCGAAGATCAAGAAAACGGTGGATAGAAAACATCAAGATAGCCTTGAACAAACATGGACTAAATGCAACCAAGGTGACACATCTGGTCTTGTCCTGACAGCTAAAGCTCCCACTCCTATGCTTAACGGCAAGTGTGAATGCGATCATTCATCTGGGAACAACAATAGACAAATAGCTGTCTATTAGACATGGATTAAAGAATGTAGGACTCAGATTCTAGAAAACCTGTAGGTTGCCGGGGACCAAAGTGTTTTTTCTCTCCCAATTCTCTGATGAATCTGCATTAGAAAAGGTGGAAAAAATATATATTACAAATCATATAAGATCACCGGTGGGATGCCTAGGGCCGAGAGGGGAGCAGAGAATAGCAACACTTTACCTTCCATGCATGTCATAAGAAGCGACTAAGGAAGTTATGGGATTGGTTTGGATGTCTCATCTCATATAGGATCAGTGAACCAAAGCCATGCTGAAGTCAGATGTGCCAGACCAAAAGGCGCAGATATCACAGCAATGCTGTAAACCATGACACAACGCATTCTGTTCACCTGACTATATCCTGCCAATCTGTAGGAGTTTGAGAACGAGTGCAGAAGAAGAATATTCTAGATAATACAATTCAGAACCCCACAAGTGAGTTAAGGGAAGAAAGAGTGATTGCTAGGCAAATATCCAACTTTTGAAAGGCACTTTTCATATATCAACATTTTAATCAATATTTTGATGTCATAAATTGTGTTTTTGTGCTATATGGGGAGGGGGAGTGCATAATTATTATTGGTAATCCCTCCAGGGGGTGGAAGAAAGAGATAACCCTCTCCCGGGGAGGGGGGTTTCATGAATAATTAGGTAATAATTTCAGCAAACTCAGTGTATACTTACCTTTTTTTCCCTAGAAAAAAAGCACTGGGTAGATGTACGGTAAAGTCGAAAAGATAACATATTGGGTAACAATGAGAGGGTAGCGCCATGTGCAAGTAGAAAGGGGAAACGTTTCAAGGAAATCGGAACTACAATGCTCTGTTAGCTCGAGACAAGCTTCTACTTCCCGGTGCTCCTTACGGGCAGAGACCCAATTGTGGACGCTCGGCTAAGAAGACAGTCCAGGCCCAGCACTACTGTTGAGTTTTTCCTATACTGTAATCATGTTCGCGGAAGGGGGGGGGGGGCTAAGGGGATACCGCACTGGACCCAGGGTTAGCAGATAACCAAGAACTCAAAAGTACCTCATCGTGGTCCACACTGGAAACAGAAATACAGATGCACGTGCTGATTCTGGCTAAACTTTTTATGGATCGTGTCCGTGAATGTGGGGGCAGAGGATAGAAAGAGAATTGACAGTAAAAGAGACAGTCAATATCTCTGACACCACTGCCTCAACAAATGCAGTGGCACTGTCGACACACAATGACGCTAGTCTGTACGTTCCGAGCATTGGAGCGTGAACAATGAAAACGACACGAGAAGATTGATGCATGGTAAGAGACGAAAAGACAACATACTCAGTATAATGAAAGGGCAGTACAACGCCAGAGGGCAGCGCTAAGTGCAAATAGAAAATGAAAACGTTCCAAAGAAATCGGAACTAATCTATTAGCTTGAGACAAGCTTCTAGTTACTGATGCTCCTTATGGGCAGAACTTAGATTCAATTGTGGGCACCCGGTAAAGAAAGGAGTCCTGGTCCAACTCTAATGTCGAGCTTTCCTATATCGGAAACATGCTTCCAGAAAGAAAATGTTCAGTACCCGATGCGGTGGTGTACGGGGGGTGGTACGGCCGCACCGAGAATCAAGACGTGACAAAATAACCCTTCCCAATAATAGTATTCAAAATATGAAACAATAAAATGAACCCGGAAAAGTGCAGTTGGTTTGTTTTTATGGTGTTATTTAAGTTTATATAAAAAATAATTTATATGCGGCAAAATGTACAAATATTATGTTATATGAGAAATAAAACTGGATAATTAAGCTAACTCTGAACATAAATATATAGCAGCATTCCACTAGAAGCATATACGTTTGCAGACAAATAGAGAACATGCGAAAAATTATACAACCCTAGATAATACAAAAACCAGATGTGCTTATTGTGTCTGAGGAAATCCTAAAATTATTCTTTTTTTATAAAAACAAAGGGATGACTATAACCGCCCCTGCCAAAGTAAGATGTAAACAGATGGTTTTACACGTAATATGTTCAATGTTTGTTGTGATCGACTGATGGTACATTTTGTGAATCCTCTCACTCCCAGCCTAAATCGCCGAATATTGTATGCTTTTTCCCAAGATGTACGGCTGTATGGGCGTACATCGACATCCACGGTTTTTTATGTATTTTTTGTGGGAGAGACAGGTTTTCTTATAACGTTCCGTGTCGGATCGCAACCTGATACTTTCTGACCTTTTAGTTTTCTGCAAGATCTCAATAAACCATAAAGGGGCGTGCCCGCTGTGACGCCCACTGACCATGCAATTGCAATTAGAGCGCTTAAAGGGAGAGAAGAGAGACCTTTAAATTGTCATTGGTCATTCAGGAGATACTAGAAATTCCACAGGTAGACATCATCATCATCAGATGCTGTCTCTGCAACGAAGGTTGGATGCAACAGACCTCCAACATTTCCTGTCTCCTGTTTTGGTTAGACTGTACCCTGTTCATCTTGGGATGTTACCCTCCCACTTGTATATCTGCCAACCCATTGCTCGCTTCCCTTTGACTTTACCTTCAAGTAAGGTCTTCATTGTGAGTTATATCATAGTTATCTATCTATACGCTGTGTCCCTTGTTTGCCATGCGGCGTCAGGGGTGGAAGAGTTCTCTGGAGATGGCCATCTTGTGCGCTGTTTGTAAGCTTGTTCCTGTGGCTTCTTTGATTTCTGTGATCCATCTTTTACATTGTCTGCCCCTGGCTTTATTACCGTTGTGTCTATGTGTCATGGCCATTTGTGGCATGCTATATGTCGGTAGTCTGGAAGCGTGTGAAAACCACTTGATCTGTTGTCTTTTGATGTGTTTCAATACTGATATTGTTTTGGTTATCTGTCTGATGTTATCGTTTCTAATTCTATATCTTAATGACACTCCGAGTATTCTTCGTAGACATTTATTATTTTCACTGTTACTATTTTTCTTTTGTCATGTGCTGTAATTGTCCAGGTTTGACACTGGTAGCACAGTTATGGGATAATAATGGTCTTGTATAATGCAACTTTAGTGTCTATGTTTACAATTTTGTTCTTAAAAATATATGTCATCTGTCCTAAGATCTGGTATGTTTTGCTGGTTCTATTTTATATCTATTTACTGTTTTTCCCTTCACTCATTATAATGCTTCCTAAGTAAGTGAACTCCTTAACTTGTTTAAGGTGTTTATTATCGATGGACGAAGTGACATTTCTTTCTTTCTTAGCTATTAGCATTATTTCGGTCTTATCAATTTCAATCTTAATGTGCAATATTTTGCATATTGTGTCGAGTCTGTTCATATGTTCTTGCAATTGTTCTTCTGATATTGCTATTAGTACTTGGACCTATGCAAAGAGTAGTTCGTTCAATTTGTCTTCCATGTTATCTTCTTCGATGGTACTTGTTAGTTTATAGATGTGGTCGATATATATTATAAAAAGTAGAGGAGATAGAACACACCTTTGACGAACTCCTGATTGGATTTGGAACTTATTGGACACACCTGCATTTGTTCTTACTGCACATTGGCTATTAGCATAAATGCCCTTGCATATGTTGATTAAATGTTCTGGTACTCTGTATATTGATAGTGTTTCCACAGTTGTTGTCTGTCCACTCTGTCGAAGGTCTTCTTTTGTTGACGAATGTGATGTATAATTCTATGTTGTTTTCTGTGGCTCTTTCTGTTCCTGGTCTAAGTGTAAAGATATAATCTGTACATCTTTTGTTCTTACAGGATCCCATTGTGGTGTTTTCATTGTGAATTGGAGATCCCAATTCTCAAAGTCTGGACTAAGGTAATTTAAACCAGCCACTGGGTAATAAATATGTCGTGTCTGAAACGCCCCCCCCCCCCCTCCTATAGATCACCTGTGAGAACCAGAAAGGAATTGTCCTCATACAAGAAATTACACAAAAGAAATAATTGTTACCTCCCAACTGAACTAAGAGTGTCCCCCCTTTATGGAAGTTTCAGTTGGATGACAATCATTTATTGTTCACATATAGACCTATAGAAGTCTCATTCAAACAAAACTTGCACCCAAGTGCGTCGACTATGTGAGTAGATGTGATTTATATATTATATATGTGTGTCTACTATGATAATGTGTCTTAGTACTATTCTATTTTTGTGTACACGGTAGGGTTAGTTATAATATAAGACCAAGTTTCAGCAACTGCATGAGCTGGATGTTAAATAATACATAGAAACTTTCTTGACACCAAGCAACTCGTTAAACCCAGAATACAAGTGTGAATTCGAAGAAAAGCCCAGTGACATCGATGTGAAAGAGTTTGAAATCGAAAGAGAGAGATTGCGCAATTTTGTCTCTGTAGCAGATGCAAAAGACCAAAACAAACTTATGAAGGGATCATTCGAGCTTCTGGAGTTTATTCAGCAATGAAACTATCGTATTACCGGGCCAAATATCGTGATAAAGCTTCGCATATTTTTAACAATAGCTATCAGCATGTGAACGAAGCTTCTCAAAGTTAAAGTTAATAAACAAAATTACTTAAGGTCTACCATGAGCTGCACAAGATTAAGTAATTTAGCCATTTTGTCAATAGAACAAAGTATCACGGACAAAATTAAATTTTGCCTCCCTTAAGACTCGAAAAGTTAAATGATAATGTATTTTTGTGGCGAAATCCACGTATCTACGGTCATGGTGGAATTTGACCTAGTTTTGAGGTATTCCCCAAAGCTGTAGTTGCGCGGATCCACTGTTCGCGCGGAAATGTGCCACGGCGTGCGAGAGGTTATGATATCACGGTTCGCGCGGGAATCGTTTTGGAGTTAGTTAGGTTGTGTGTGGTTTTAAGTAAAATAAAGGAGATAAAAAATAATAAAAAAGCAGAGGGAGGGGTGGTATAAAAAAAGGGGGGGGGAAATACATGGCATATGAAAGTTTAAAATGGGGGGGTTGAGGGGGGTCTCCCCCCTCATGACATATGAAAGCTCAAAAAAGGAAGAAGGGGGGGGGTTGAGGGGGGTCTCCCCCCTCATCACATTTGAAAGTCCAAAAAGGGGGGGGGGTTGAGGGGGTCTCCCCCCTCATGACATTTGAATACCCAAAAGGGGGGGGGGGTTGAGGGGGGTCTCCCCCCTCATGGCATTTGAATGGCCAGTTTTATTTCAAATTATAAAATTATTGAAAAAAAACACGAAAGAAAGCACTCAAATCTGGTGCTTTATGATGAAAAGAGTTGGCAACACTGGGCGAGGCGTGATCAGAAACCAGCAAAAGCCCGCACATTTCATCAAAGTGGATCGGTGCTCATGGTTTGTGTTATTCTTATGATTTGAGATTTATATTATAATTAATGCATGGTTTGCGGAGAATTTATCCGGTGAATAAGGTAAGTGCTTCATTTTACCCATTTCACACTGTTTATATTTTTAATTAGGCGACTGCAGATTTCCGCTAGTGAAATCTCTGCTCAAATCGATCAAATCTTTAAAAAAAAAAAATGTCCGCCACGCACAAAATCGCTTGGCGTTCGTTGGGTGTGTGATGTCATTGCACGCGGGATTTGATTGGTTGCCGGATTTTCTAGCGGAACTCAATGACGTCGCTTGTTTAAAAATGTCAACAGTGTTCTATTTTTAGCGCGGTGACCGTAGATACGAAGATTATACCATTTTTGTTTATATACCTATTATGTTTTCAAATAAATATTTTCGTCCAGTCTTTTACAATCTCTTGACATAATTTTTAATGTCACAAGGGCGGCAGATTATGATTCCGCCTCGGGCGCCATTGACCCACGCTACGCCACTGCTCGTGTTTCAGCGCATCATACAGCCATATAACCTAACTATAACCAGTGAGGAAATCAGATAGTGAAAAAGTGTAAAAAGTGTTGTGTACAAGTGCATTCTGGATATTAGAAAATAAGATCCTTAAGGTTGAACTAATTTTAAATAATTTAAATAAATTTCAAAGTGAACTAGAATTTAAATAAATTTCAAATTGAACTAGAATTTAAAGAAACGGACCAAATGGCTTTGGAATTACTTGCCTTCATTCAGAAACATTGAACAATTTTCATTCTGAAAAGTGAATTTTACATTTAAATCTTAAAATGTATTTCTGTCTTTGTTAAAAGTTGATAAAATCGATAATAATTCTTCTTCTTCATCGTTCATTCTCAAACTCCTGCTGGATCTCTCCTGTAGCAGTACTACTAGATTTCCAGCAGGATGCAGTCAAGAGAATGGAAATGCGTTGTGTCGCCGTTTTATTTGCGCCAATGGCCCGACACATCCGTCTTCGGGGGAGATAATAATAATTAACTTGTATAATTTTACTATGATTTTCTTTGTTTAAAAAAATCAATTTCGGGGGGGGGGGGCATCAAAATTTTCATCGCACCGGGCAGCACTTACCCTAGGTACGCCACTGACCCGATGGGCTCAGGCTCGAGAATACGCCTTGCTTCCAAACGTTCGGTGAGATTCGGACGTGGACGAGGGGGTTCACGATATCGGTGAACGACACCTCGGCTAAGAAGGGGAAAGAGCCCGGGTCCAACTCTTCTATCGAGCTCTTCTTTAACCAAGTTCGCGGATGAGAAAAGGTTCAGTACCCGATGGGCACAGGCACAGAACGTCTGATTACACGAGACAAGTTAACTGACTGTGGAACACCTCGTGCGACATAAACGTGAACGACATTTGTCTCGGCGAAGTGCTATTACACACCCGCGGCGCTCGTTGACAGATAGGCAGACTGTCACAGGCTAGGAAAGCCAACTAATAGAATTAAAGACATGGCGAAAACGGATGTGCTGGTTCTCGGATGTCCTGCACAAAGTGAGCCAACCGAGGCGCAAATAGCAGCTAAACTATGGAAGTTAAAATAACACAGTTCAACTATAGACAAGGATGCGTACTTTCATCCCTACTTTTCAACATATACATGGACAGAATAATAAAAGAAGCTCACATCAACAAAGAGGAAAACATTGCAAATAAACCTGATGAAGAACTTAATAATGAAATCAATGAACTATTATTTGCTGATGATGAAAGTTTAATATACAAAGATGAAGAAAATTAGCAAAATAACATCAATGCATTGTTGTTAGCAAGTCAGAAGTACAACATGAAAATTAATGTGAAAAAACAAGTTATGAAAATTAGCAAATCTTTAGCAAATTACCAATGGATAGGCCTATAACAATAGATAACACCAAAGTGAAACAAGCCAAAGAATTTAAATATCTAGGCAGCATTTTTCCGAAAATTGAAGACTAGACAGAGAAATAGACACAAGGTGCCAGAAAGCAAACACAGTGACCTACCAACTTTCACCATTACTTCTTCACTCAAAGATCAAGAATAAAATAAAAATATTTTTTTTTAAAACACAGATAATATCAACAATTTTTATACCAACACTCTGCTATCAATGTCAAACGTGGTCTTTAACAGCCTCGCATCAGAGAAAAATCGTTACATGTGAAATGAAGTGTCTGAGAAAAGCTGCAATGGTTACTAAACTATATCAAATAAGAAATTAGGAAAAGAGTTGATATAATATCATGTATCGAACATATTGAGAGACAGCAAGTAAAATGGTTCAGTCAACTTATGAGAATGAAGCCAAACCAAATACCAATAAGAGCATATAACAAAAGAATATCCAGGTGTAAGGCTAATGGTAGGACAAGAAAACATCAAGATAGCCTTGAACAAACATGGACTAAATGCAACCATGGCAACACATCTGAGTTTGGAACAACAGCTTAAGTTCCCACCCTATGCTTAACTGCAAGTGGGATGCTATCAACCATTCATTCACCTGGGGATAGACAATAGACAACTATGGAACAGTGGTAAATACTACATAAAACGTAAATGTCGCTATACAATCCTAGTTATCAGTGTTAAAAAAAATATCCAACAATAAAACAAAGAACATGGACAATTTTTCAAACTGACAATTCTCAAGAAATACAGAACAATTTTTTAAAAAAGACACACAAATAAAAACTATGGAAATAGCAGTAAATCATACTTCCTCTCCCAGACAGAAATCCCACAATTTATTGCTTGTAGTTCTAAGAGAGCATACACACAAGAAGAGAATGCTGGCTCAGGTAGATCTAAGAGATAACAGCTACCAGGTTCTGGAACATGAACATTTTCCTACCTCCCACAATGACACCACTTTTATTTAGTGGACATTCCTTGGTCCTGTAATCTGGTCCAGATAATTTATTGCTTCACTAACTTTACACTTTCCCCTGGGGGCAGATCCCTCTAAGGTGATACTGATGCCATAAAGATAACACCTATTTACCTGAAATCCATTGTCTGGGCCGGATCACTGGAAACAAAATTACAATCACGCCCTGGGGCAAATAGCTTTGATATTTTCAAACATGATCCTCCATTTGTAAATTTCAATGTACCATATATACAGAACATCTTAAATGTGAAACCTGGGAACATAGATATAATAATTGGTGTTTGTCTTTACAAGAATTATGTACCCTTATTAATTATTATCATACACCACTACTATGCCAAGGGAGCTAACTGCTATAGTGTGAAGCACTATAAACCATTAATTGCGTATAAATGTTACTGACTTATGTTTCTTAGATTGTAAATTTTTAGTGAAAACGTCAGAAAAGTAAACGAAACACATGCAATATAGGACTAATATTGTGATTGCAATATTTATTGTTATGTCATGATTGTTCTAAAAACAGTAATGGAAACAGACATTTGTTGTGGAAAGGGACACTTTCAGTTTGCTGTGTAAAAGTTAACTCTGGTTTCTCTTCACAAACGCATAAATCTTTCGCCTTTTACTAAAGATTTCCGTGGAGAGGAGCAATATAATGAGTCTATAGACTATTTTTCAAACCCTACTCTGTAGGGTAATACCCTTCAATGATACGAATAGATAACCTCAAGTAACTACCTCCACCTTATATTTTAACATTTGTCTGCAGGTTTATGGATAGATTTATTTGGAGAGCATATGGTATGTCCTCCTAAAAGAGAAAGACCACGCTGACCACTATGAACGTCTGCATGGACAGACGTATGAATTAGCTGACCCTAGCATCACAGTACGTATAGAGCACGTGGCAAAGGAAAGAACAAGGGCAACATTACATTGGATGCCACCCACGCTGAAAATGGAGTCGGCCCAAAAAATTGCTGCACAGCTATCTGGGGATCCAGAAGCTAGTATCAGCCAAATTGAAGCAACGCCAGACAAATGGATCATGGTCTGTCGGCCAAAAACCCCCCTGCCTCACTATGCTGAACTGCGAATTAAAGGAAACAAAGACACCACTATGAAAGTGATGATTACTATAGCAGGTCGGCGTACAGAATGCCACCACTGCGGTAGTTCAGAGCACTGGATAAACAAATGTCCTTCAAAACAACAAACAAACAAACAGAAACATACACCACCGGCATTTATACCACAGTTTGAAACTACAACAGAGACAAATGGCTTCACTGTAGTTCAGAGGAAGAGACGAAGACACTCTTCCGACCCTAAAAGTCCAACGACAGAAACACTACCCCAACAAGACGACACAGAGTACCCAACGCCCTCACAGGCATACCAAAAAGATAAATACAACAGAAATATCACTCCAACAAAACAAGACAGAGTCACCAAAACCTCCAGCCCAACTGATAAAATCAAGACACCACGTCAAAAACCTAAATCAACATCGGATGATTCACCAAATCTTACAATTGTCTTAGACAATACCGTGGATGACCACGATACAAACTGAACATTTTCAAATATTTTATAAATATTATATAATATACATTTTCCAAACATATAATATTATATATATATCACTTGCTATTTTTATTTTTTATAGGAAACCAAAAATGGATGAAGAGATAAGAATAGTTAGTATCAATACACGTGGCATGCGCACAAAAATAGACCAATTAATATCCCTCATACACAAATACAAGCCAGATTTCATCCTAGTACAGGAGACAAATATACGCACGCAAACACGCACAACAGACAACCACGCTTTTAGGCTTGAAACATTCATGTTTTAGTCTTAGTGTCCAGAATGTTGGTTCAGGAGTAGCCATCTTACAGACATCGGACAGATGGGAAATAGTCCACGAGAACAGAGATAGTGAGGGTAAGATGGCAATAGTTCAAGTTAAGAACAATACGCATGCTTACACTATAGTTAACATACACGCACCAGCCACCTACAGATACCAACCACTTTTTTACGAGCAGTTGGAAACCACACTCATACATTTTTATAGAGGGCAAAATATAATATTAGCTGGAGATTTTAATTGTGTTCTAGATGAGATAGATGTAGTAGGCAGTAATGTCAAGGTACAGTTGAAAGGTACACATAGAGAGCACTCAAATCAGCTAGACACCCTACAAACAATAATTGACACACATAACTTAATTGATGTCTACAGACATATACACCCACTGGGCACAGAAACAACACACTCAAACACAGCATGCCACAGAGCATCACGTCTTGATAGAATTTACGCAAATTTAAGTCATCACACACTACAAATCAAGCACTTAACAGAAACACTCAAATTCACCGATCACAAAGCAGTGATGGCAACACTCAACACTACACATACAAATATAGCACTCAAACGATCTCCTCATTGGAAATTTAATAACACACTGTTACAAAACAAAGTGTATGTAGACCATATGACAGAGATTATCTCATCATACACAGAAAACATACCAAATGAAAACATACACAGCCACTGGGAACTCCTAAAGAGCACAATACAAGAAAGAACTCAAACACTGGCAACCAGGATACACAGACAACGAGTAAAGGAAGAAAGCATTTTAGAGGAAGCAATACGACTAACAAAACAAATAAACAACAACGCACCTCAAATTCATACGCTACAGGAAGAGTTGGAACAGTATAGAAACCACCGGTTCCAAGGTGCTCTTCTCAGAACAAGACTGAACACAATCACACAAGAAACACCAAGCAAGCAGTACATGGCGATGGAACAAAACATTCAACGCAGCAGACAAATAAGAGAAATAGTAGACTTGCAAGGAAATATGCAGACAGAACCAAAAGAAATAACACAAGCCTTTGAGGATTACTACAGTCAGCTCTACACACAAGAACCGGCTGATACAAATATACAAAACAAATTCCTGAAATACACAAGGAAACTCACAAACGAGGACACACAGAAACTGGACACTGAACTGACATTGGAAGACATAACTGCAGCATTAAAGACCATGCAGAAAGACAAAGCACCAGGACCGGACGGACTCACATCAGAATTTTACCAGCACTTCTTTTTCATCCTAGGCCCATTGCTATTAAAAGTATATCTAGAATCATTTCAAAGAAATGAGCTTCCACCAAGTTTCAACATGTCATACATCACACTCATCCCTAAAGATAAATCAGACAAAACGCTACTGAAAAACTACAGGCCCATATCTCTTCTAAACACAGACTACAAAATTTTAACCAAATCCCTAACAAACAAACTAAAACCAGTCATGAATACACTCATTCATGAAGACCAACAGTGCAGTGTCCAACACAGAAACATACACCAACATGCACATTTCATAAGAGATGTAGTCAATTACACACACGACACAGATAGTACATCGTCAATATTGTCTCTCGACCAAGAGAAGGCATTTGACAGACTATCACACACATACCTACACAAAACACTACAAAACTGCAATATAGGAGAACTTTTCAGGAGGTGGATTCAAATCATTTACTCTAATCCAGAGAGCAGAGTCTTAGTCAACCACTCGTTTACTGAAAACTTCAGACTAACGAGATCGGTTAGACAGGGCTGCTCACTTTCTCCACTGTTGTATGTTCTCGCTTTGGAACCGCTTCTTGAAAAGATTCGACAAGACACCACAATCTCAGGCACTTTCATTCCAGGGAGAGGAAATCAGAAGTTGTGCGCCTATGCGGACGATACTGCTTTCTTCCCGCCCAATGAAAGGTCTATTCGAAATATTTTGGACACATTCACAGAATTTGGAACCGGCAGTGGTTCCAAATTGAATGTTCAAAAATCAATTATCATGGGCCTGGGTAGGTGGAAAAATAAAACGGATTTCCCCTACAACATAACAACAACAGACAACATCAGACTATACGGCATAACATTCCCATCAAACCCACTGATCATACACAAGACAACATGGTGTAACCTTGTTACACAGATCACAGACATGCTGTACTGATATCAATTTAAAACTACAACAATTTTTGGCAGAAGCAGAGTCGTGAACACATACATCATTCCAAAACTGATATACATTGCCACAATTTTTGACCCCCCAGACGACACTGTCACAGAAATTTACAAACAGATAAGGAGTTTTATTTTTGCTCACACCATACAAAGCATACAACATAAAACACTCATACAAGACAAACAACACGGAGGCATTGCACTACAAGACATTCGCACAAAAATCAAAGCCATTAGAATCAGCCATGTAGGCCATATCATTAAACACCCACAACGACATACCTTGGCCCACTATTACATGGGAACGAGGCTGACAAGACTGGCGACATTCAACAACACAATCCCCCACCACGACGGTAAACCACCAACATTTTATAAAACATGCCTTAAAGCCATACACGGGCATGAACATCTCATTCATAAGAAAACAAACATCATCTACAAATATCTGGTCAAGCTCCAGGCACCCCCCTTACATATCAGAATTAAGAAAGGGTACACTTATTTTATGACCGACTATACGGAGACTTTCAACAACCTTCACATTCCAGGTGTCACGCCAAAAGCTAGGGAAATAGCCTTCAGGCTATTATTCAACATGACGCAGATTATAGGGAAACAAGCAAGTAGACTAGACCAGACGCCAAAATGTAAACTTTGTAGAAGAAATATCACAGAAACAGAAGACCACATCTTTTACACATGCAATACAATCACTCCTACCAGAAACAGATTAAGAGAGATAATAAAAACACAAATACACAACACGGACATTTACAAAGCTATAATGTTGAACGTACTGCCTCAGACAACAGATGTACACAACAAACTGATCATATTGTTATCCCAATACAGATATTTGATCTGGTCTTGTCGGATACGGGCAGTGTTTCACAATACAATATTTCAACCACATACAGTTCTACACATATTCAATCAGATGACACAGCACATAATATAAACATGTACAGAAATACACAAATCATTACTGGTTGTTTTTTCATCAATAAATTTTGTTGTCATCCATGTATCACTCATTTCACAAAATTGTAAAATTCCACCATTCCACATTTCAATTCACGGGCAAAATTTCATCACATTACATATGTCTATTGTCGTTACTTTGATAAAATTTCTCACGTAAATCATGTATATAAAATATTTTACTAAGTATTTCCGAGAGGAGACACAATATAAAACCAAATGTTTCAAATGAACTATTTTTTCCAAACACACTTTGTAGTTTTATTTATCTCCAAATGTTAGAAAACTGTTGCTACTGTACGTACGTATTATATTACGACTTTCTGCGTAGCTTTACTCATAATATGAACATGTATGGATATATGTAAACAATTACTCCTTTGTTGGCATTTCCCCATCAATTAATTTTGTTGTCATCCATGTATCACCCATTTCACAAAATTGTAAAAGCCCATCATTCCACATTTCAACTCGCGGGCAAAATTTCATCACATTACATGGGGTGCAAAGGGAACGCATTGCTCTAGGCGGACCCAGGGTTAGCAGATAACCAAGATACCAAATGTACCTCCACGTGGTGCACCCTGGAAACAGAAATACAGCAGCTCGTGCTGATTCTGGCCAAATCATTTGGGGATCGTGTCCGAGAATGTGGAGGGAGCAGATGGAAAGAGATTTGACTGCACAAGAGACAGACAATATCTCCGACACCACCAGCATCACCACATATAGCAACACTGTCGACATACAGTGAAGCTAGTCAGTCCAGTCCGAACATTGGAGGGGCGGCCAATGTAAAATGCACGTAAAGGTAAATGCATGGCGAGAGACAAATATGTTTCACACAGAGTACAATGAAACAATGAAAGGGCAGAACAGCGCTAGAGGGCAGCGCGAACTGCAAATAGAAAGCGAAAAGTCCCTAGGAAAGGGAACTACAAGCTCCGTCAGCTCGAGACGGGCTTCTAGTTACCAGAATTCCTAACAGGCAGAGACCCAGACCCATCCATCGGCGTTTGGTAAAGCAAAAGACCTAACCCAACTCTAATGTCGAGCCTTCCTAAACCGGAAATATGCTTGCAAAGAGAAAGGGTTCTGTACCCGATGGGTGTAGGCAAGAAAGGGACAACGATGGCAGTCCTGGCCCAACTCTACTGTCAAGGTTTCCTATACCGGAAGTAACTTGCAGAGAGAAAGGGTTCTGTACTCGATTCTGTGCTCAGGCACAAAAGGGACAACGATTTAGCCCTGGCCCAACTCTACTGTCAGGTTTTCCTACACCGGAAATACACTTGAAGAGAGAAAGGGTTCAGTACCTGATGGGCTCAGGCGCTATTGGGACAAGGACGCTCAGCTCGAGAACGCCTTGCTCTCAAACGCGTGGTGTGAGACTCGAACTTGGACAAGGGGTACACGATGTCGGTGAATGACACCTCGGCTAAGAGGGCGAAAGAGCCAGGGTCCAACTCCTCTGTTGAGTTCTTCCCCTTAAGGAACCAGGCTCACGGATGAGAAACGGTTCAGTACCCAATGGGCACAGGCACAGCACGTCCAATTACACGAGACAAGTTCATAGACAGTGGAACACCTCGTTTGAGTCAGACTAAGAGCAAGAAAATAGTCTGGGCGAAGAGTCTCCACTACGCGTGCCTGGAGACAGATATAGAGGCTGTCACAGGCTAAGGGTAGCCCACCCGAATTGTCAAGGCATGCCGAAATCGGATGTGCTAGGCCTACAAGGCGCATAACGGTGGCACAACGTAATCACGCTCCCGGCGGAAATCGCACGGATATCCGTGATGGTTACAATGGAGCGAACGAAAAACAAACAAACAAACATCACATTACATATGTCTATTGGTGTTACTTTTATAATATGTATTGTTACAAATATGTTGTAGGGCCCATATACATATATATGTGAATAAATATGTATAGGTACATACAATGTTATTTGGAAAATAAAAACAAGAAAAAAAGGGGAAAAAAACAACAAACTACCCCTACATGAAATCCAGCTAACACTATGCGCATATATGTACACTTGTGTGTGTATATGTATATATGTATGTTTGTGTGTGTATATATGTGCACGTGTGTGAGTATGTATGTATATATGTGATGTATGTATGTGTGTATAAATGCATTTTTGCTTGGATAATATGCGTGCAAGGATGAACAAAAATAAAAACTCTTTCACATATTTATCATTACACTCTCATCACAAATTTTTCATGAATGTTGTTTAATCCATCTCATAACAAATGCACACTGCACATTTGAAATGTATTTGGTTTTGTAAATATTTTTTGTTGCAAATAAAAATTGGAAAAAAAAAAAAAAAAAAAAAAAAAGATTTCCGTGGAGAGGATCTAAATACTGAGTCTATAGACTATTTTTCAAACCCTACATTTGTAGGGTCATCAATACAAATGAAATATTACTGCTACTTCTTCTTCATAATGTGGTTTCTGAGAAGAATGATGAAAATACCATTTGATTGCTGAATTCTTCTTCATCGTTGTTCAGACAGACATCAGTTTACAGCACCAATAGTTTCAATGAATTGTATGTGATTCGCTTCAGGCAATGACAGCTGAAGGAATAGCTAAATGAAGTTTCGAATTGAACATGTTTCATAAAGCTACATTACAACCACACACAACTTTACACATATTCAACCAGATAACAACACATACTGCGAGCATGTATGTGTGTTCGTCCATCACAAGTGATGATGACCAGTTGTTACATCAACTTTTGAAAATTCAGTTAGAATTAAGTTCATGCCCCAGAAAGCTAAGAAACCTCCCCATTGCAAATAGGAATTAAGAGCTAATCGCTAATAATTCCTGTGGTTCTCAAATAAACATGTCCATGCCTAATCGTATATGGTTAATAAACCATAATCGAGATGTCCTTGGATAGTTCGGGCATGTAATTACCACTGTATAAGGATTTTCTTCTAGCTTTCTAGTAACTTTCTAGCTACATACAGGTATTGAGCTGCTGCATTTCTCGTCTGTTCACAATATCATGCGCCCCTTTTGACTGTAGAGCGCCTTGTAGATCTATTTTTTGCATGTTCTTCCCATGTACCATGTTCCCATGTTCCCATGTACCATATGCGCGTGTGTAGAAATTTGTCAAATCACGTTTTTCATCAAACAAACTTTGTCATCCTTTAATCACGCATTTCACTAAATTGTAAAGTTCCACCATTCCACATTCCAAATTAAAGGCAAAATTCATCACATTTCATATATCTACTGTTGTTATTTTGATATTACCTGATGCAAATGTTGATGAAATACACTTTAAAAAAAAATTGTACTAAAGATTTCCATGGAGAGGAGCAATATAATGAGTCAATATAATGAAAGACTATTTTTCAAACCCTACTCTGTAGGGTAATACCCTTCAATGATGCGAATAGATAACATCAAGTAATGAGTTTTACTTTATGTTTCAACACTTGTTCGATGTCCAGGAATGTCCAGATCACGACGGTTTCTGTCCCTCCGAAAAGCGACTAGTGGAAGAGAGGGAAATGCAGGACTGGAGATGGGATCTAACTGGAGGATAGAGAAATGTCGTAATAGGATACGTAGTGCCGGCATATTATGAGGATGAAAAGTGATAGCTAGTATCCAGACAAAGTCGAGACAACTGGGAGAAAATCTGGCAGTGGATGGCCAGAGCGAACTATGTGTCTAACTGTGCCCTATGCTGTCCACACAGCTCTGCTGTTAGCGCCTACGTACCCGTGGAGTTACCTGCCAACTTCTTCCGAGTATTTCGTCGCAAACAGACTTTTTAAGCCTAAGTAGACAAAGCCTTTGTTAACAATGATGTGTGGGTATGTATGTATATATGCTATGTATGTATGTGTGTGTAAATGCATTTTTGCTTGGATAATATGCGTGCAAGGATGAACAAAAATAAAATATCTTTCACATATTATATTTATCATTACACTCTCATCACAAATTTTTCATGAATGTTGTTTAATCCATCTCATAACAAATGCACACTGCACATTTGAAATGTATTTGGTTTTGTAAATATTTTTTGTTGCAAATAAAAATTGAAAAAAAAAAAAAAAAAAAAAATTTACTAAAGATTTTACTGATGCTGTAAAGATAACACCTATTTACCTGAGATCCATTGTCTGGGCCGGATCACTGGAAACAAAATTACCATCACGCCCTGGGGCAAATAGCTTTGATATTTTCAAACATGATCCTCCATTTGTAAATTTCAATGTACCATATATACAGAACATCTTAAATGTGAAACCTGGGAACATAGATATAATAATTGGTGTTTGTTTATACAAGAATTATGTACCCTTATTAATTATTATCATACACCACTACTATGCCAAGGGAGCTAACTGCTATAGTGTGAAGCACTATAAACCATTAATTGCGTATAAATGTTACTGACTTATGTTTCTTAGATTGTAAATTTTTAGTGAAAACGTCAGAAAAGTAAACGAAACACATGCAATATAGGACTAATATTGTGATTGCAATATTTATTGTTATGTCATGATTGTTCTAAAAACAGTAATGGAAACAGACATTTGTTGTGGAAAGGGACACTTTCAGTTTGCTGTGTAAAAGTTAACTCTGGTTTCTCTTCACAAACGCATAAATCTTTCGCCTTTTACTAAAGATTTCCGTGGAGAGGAGCAATATAATGAGTCTATAGACTATTTTTCAAACCCTACTCTGTAGGGTAATAACCTTCAATGATACGAATAGATAACCTCAAGTAACTACCTCCACCTTATATTTTAACATTTGTCCTCGATTGTGGCACCCATACGACCCTTGCGAGTGATGAATCTTATTATTATGTTATATTGTGCGTATAGTAGGAAGACTACCTGATGGTGACAATAACACAAGCAGGAAGACTCGCTCAAGATAGACAGAAGTTTGGAAAGTATGTGACAATTGCTACATCATGTTCAGGATATGCTACCTGACTAATAAGATAGTAGGAAGATGCTTTTCAATTGTCACATTTTAGAAGACATTATTCCATCGCTGCTGTTGTTATCTTTACTGGTTAATGGGACAGCTAGTTGGTGTCAATTGTTTCGCATTCCGTCAGTACCCTCCGGCTGCAGTGGTCGAGGATGAGTGGTAATTGATAGCGGTGACGGTAATAAAAGTTTATTGGACTGCGATCCAGGTAGTCGTTCAGGATTCTTCACCCAAGTTTTATGAAACACCTCTGCGTCGAGCGAGACCTCTTTGTGTAATCATCATCATCAAGTGCCGTCTCCGCAACGAAGGTTGGCTGCAACGTATCTCCATCTCCCGTCTCTTGTCTTGGTGGTACACTCTGCTAGACTGTAACCTGTCCATCGTGTAATGTTACTCTCCCACTTGTATCTCTGTTCGCTTCCCTTTGACTTTACCCTCAAGTAACGTCTTCAATAAGGTGTCATGTCTTTTAATGTGTCCAAAGTATTTTATTTGCCTGATCTTTATTTCTCTTAGTAGTTCTTTCTTCATATTAAGTGTCTTTAGCACCTCTTTATTTGTTTTCTTCTCTTTCCATGATGTTCTCCATATTCTTCTATATACCCACATCTCAAAGACATCATTTTTGTCTTCTAATTGTTTATTTGGTGTCCATGTTTCTGAGCCATACATTAATATGGAATAGATGTAGCATTTTATAATTCTCATTTTTAATTTTTTTGTAATTTGTTTAGATATTAATATTTTCCTCATGTCATTGAAGGTACTTTTAGCCATTCCTATTCTCCTTTTAACTTCTGTTTCACATCTGCCATCATTTGTGACTATGTGTCCAAGATATTGATACTGTTTTATTTGTTGTAGTTTCTCTCCCTGTATGTTTATGTTTAGCTCCTGTTCTTCTGTGTCTTTGCTGATTATCATGGATTTTGTTTTTCTGATATTTATATCCAGTCCATATTCATTACTTGATTTATTGACCTGATCTATTAGTCTTTGTAGTTCATGTTCACTTTCTGCTAAAAGAACAGTGTCATCTGCATATCTAATGTTGTTTATTATTTTCCCATTGATCTTGAGTCCTGGTATTTCTTCTATATTTTTAAAGATATTCTTTGTGTAGATATTAAATAGGCTTGGTGATAAAATGCATCCTTGTCTTACCCCTCTTCTTATTTCTATGTATGGAGAGTAGCTGTTTTCACATCTTATTGATGCTGTTTGTTCCCAATATATATTTCTAATCAGCCTGATATCTTTTCCATCTATGCCTATTTCTTGAAGAAATTTGATTAATTTTTCCTGTTGGACTCTGTCAAAGGCCTTGCTGTAGTCTATGAAGCAAATATAGATACTTTTTTGGACTTCTATATATTTATCTATCACTAGCCGGATACTCAGTATAGCTTCTCTGGTTCATTTGTTTTTCCTAAAACCGAATTGTTCTTCACCGACCTCCATGTCTATCTTGTTCTTAATTCTTTCATGTATTATCTTGAGAAGTATTTTAGTTAGATGGCTCATTAGACTTATTGTTCTATATTCTGTACAATCCACAGCCCTGGGCTTCTTAGGTAGTGGTATGAATATTGATGATGTTTGTGTAATAGGATTCCCATTAAATCTCTCGCTGGTACTATACTTTTATAGAACAAAAACTATTCCAGGATGTTTCATAAATATCTGTGTTCTTTGACCAGGAGTGTCTCTGGGTTAACGTGAAAACGTTCCCCATGTGGACCAGGTCAATGCGTTTTTTATGTGGATTCGGGTACTGTCTTACTTTTCTAAAAGTAAGACAATAATCTTGCTTTAATAAGCACTGTAAATGTTACATTGTAAATATCATACATACAATGACAGTTGGAGGAATAGCTAAATGAAGTTCTACTCGAATTGTGTTTCATAAAGCTACATTCCAACCAGACACAATTTTACACAAATTGAAGCAGATGGTACAACACACACTGTGAGAATGTATGTGTGTTCGTCCATCACAAGTGATGGTGACCATTTGTTACATCCACTTGTGAAACTTCAGTTAGATTTATTGACCATGCCTAATAGTTCGTAGATGGCTATTGAGCTCTATTCGAGGTGTAAATATCCTTGGACAGTTCTGGCATGGAATTACCACTGTAAACGGATTTTGTTCTATCTATGACTTTCTAGCTTCTCTCTCCGCTTTTGTGCTGTTGATAATTCGCCCTTGTTGAGTGTAGAGCGGCCATGTACATCTATTTTGTGCAAGTTCTTCCCATGTGCAATGTATATATATATATATATAGCCATCTACGAAATCGAGGACACAAATATGTTCTCCAAATAAATCTATCCATAAACATGCAGACAAATGTTAAAATATAAGGTCGAGGTAGTTACTTGAGGTTATCTATTCGTATCATTGAAGGTTATTACCCTACAGAGTAGGGTTTGAAAAATAGTCTATAGACTCATTATATTGCTCCTCTCCACGGAAATCTTTAGTAAATATTTTTTTTTTCAATCTTTATTTGCAACAAAAAATATTTACAAAACCAAATACATTTCAAATGTGCAGTGTGCATTTGTTATGAGATGGATTAAACAACATTCATGAAAAATTTGTGATGAGAGTGTAATGATAAATATAATATGTGAAAGAGTTTTTATTTTTGTTCATCCTTGCACGCATATTATCCAAGCAAACATGCATTTACGCACACATATATACATACATAGCATATATACATACATACCCACACACGTGCACATATATACACACACAAACATACATATATATATACATATACACACACAAGTGTACATATATGCGCATATTGTGAGCTGGATTTCATGTAGGGGTTGTTTGTTGTTGTTTTTTTGTCATTTTTTTCTTGTTTTTATTTTCCAAATAACATTGTATGTACCTATACATATTTATTCACATATATATGTATATGGGCCCTACAACATATTTGTAACAATACATATTATAAAAAGTAACACCAATAGACATATGTAATGTGATGAAATTTTGCCCGCGAGTTGAAATGTGGAATGATGGGCTTTTACAATTTTGTGAAATGGGTGATACATGGATGACAACAAAATTAATTGATGGGGAAAACCAACAAAGGAGTAATTGTTTACATATATCCATACATGTTCATATTATGAGTAAAGCTACGCAGAAAGTCGTAATATAATACGTACGTACAGTAGCAACAGTTTTCTAACATTTGGAGATAAATAAAACTACAAAGTGTGTTTGGAAAAAATAGTTCATTTGAAACATTTGGTTTTATATTGTGTCTCCTCTCGGAAATACTTAGTAAAACATCTTATATACATGATTTACGTGAGAAATTTTATCAAAGTAACGACAATAGACATATGTAATGTGATGAAATTTTGCCCGTGAATTGAAATGTGGAATGGTGGGATTTTACAATTTTGTGAAATATGTAATACATGGATGACAACAAAATTTATTGATGAAAAAAAAAAAACAGTAATGATTTGTGTATTTCTGTACATGTTTATATTATGTGCTGTGTCATCTGATTGAATATGTGTAGAACTGTATGTGGTTGAAATATTGTATTGTGAAACACTGCCCGTATCCGACAAGACCAGATCAAATATCTGTATTGGGATAACAATATGATCAGTTTGTTGTGTACATCTGTTGTCTGAGGCAGTACGTTCAACATTATAGCTTTGTAAATGTCCGTGTTGTGTATGTGTGTTTTTATTATCTCTCTTAATCTGTTTCTGGTAGGAGTGATTGTATTGCATGTGTAAAAGATGTGGTCTTCTGTTTCTGTGATATTTCTTCTGCAAAGTTTACATTGTGGCATCTGGTCTAGTCTACGTGCTTGTTTCCCTATAATCGGCGTCATGTTGAATAATAGCCTGAAGGCTATTTCCCTAGCTTTTGGCGTGACACCTGGAATGTGAAGGTTGTTGAAAGTCTCCGTATAGTCGGTCATAAAATAAGTGTACCCTTTCTTAATTCTGATATGTAAGGGGGGTGCCTGGAGCTTGACCAGATGTTTGTAGATGATGTTTGTTTTCTTATGAATGGGATGCTCATGCCCGTGTATGGCTTTAAGGCATGTTTTATAAAATGTTGGTGGTTTACCGTCGTGGTGGGGGATTGTGTTGTTGAATGTCGCCAGTCTTGTCAGCCTTGTTCCCATGTAATAGTGGGCCAAGGTATGTCGTTGTGGGTGTTTAATGATATGGCCTACATGGCTGATTCTAATGGCTCTGATTTTTGTGCGAATGTCTTGTAATGCAATGCCTCCGTGTTGTTTGTCTTGTATGAGTGTTTTATGTTGTATGCTTTGTATGGTGTGAGTAAAAATAAAACTCCTTATCTGTTTGTAAATTTCTGTGACAGTGTCGTCTGGGGGGGGGGGGGGGTCAAAAATTGTGGCAATGTACATCAGTTTTGGAATGATGTATGTGTTCACGACTCTGCTTCTGCCAAAAATTGTTGTAGTTTTAAATTGATATCTGTACAGCATGTCTGTGATCTGTGTAACAAGGTTACACCATGTTGTCTTGTGTATGATCAGTGGGTTTGATGGGAATGTTATGCCGTATAGTCTGATGTTGTTTGTTGTTATGTTGTAGGGGAAATCCATTTTATTTTTCCACCTACCCAGGCCCATGATAATTGATTTTTGAACATTCAATTTGGAACCACTGCCGGTTCCAAATTCTGTGAATGTGTCCAAAATATTTCGAATAGACCTTTCATTGGGCGGGAAGAAAGCAGTATCGTCCGCATAGGCGCACAACTTCTGATTTCCTCTCCCTGGAATGAAAGTGCCTGAGATTGTGGTGTCTTGTCGAATCTTTTCAAGAAGCGAGAACATGGAAAGAGAAGAAAACAAATAAAGAGGTGCTAAAGACACTTAATATGAAGAAAGAACTACTAAGAGAAATAAAGATCAGGCAAATAAAATACTTTGGACACATTAAAAGACATGACACCTTATTGAAGACGTTACTTGAGGGTAAAGTCAAAGGGAAGCGAACAGAGATTCAAGTGGGAGAGTAACATTACACGATGGACAGGTTACAGTCTAGCAGAGTGTACCACCAAGACAAGAGACAGGAGATGGAGATAGGTTGCAGCCAACCTTCGTTGCGGAGACGGCACTTGATGATGATGATTACACAAAGAGGTCTCGCTCGACGCAGAGGTGTTTCATAAAACAGGGGTGAAGAATCCTCGATCGCAGTCCAATAAACTTTTATTACCGTCACGGCTATCAATTACCACTCATCCTCGACCACTGCAGCCCGAGGGTACTGACGGAATGCGAAACAATTGACACCAACTAGCTGTCCCATTAACCAGTAAAGATAACTACAAGTATATCATGCTGCTGTTATACCAACCTTACTATACGCCTGCAAAACGTGGACAGTGTATGCTAGACATGCAAGAAAGTTAAATCATTTCCATCTTACCTGCCTACGTAAATTACTAAACATCCATTGGTGGGACAAAGTACCAGACTACGAGGTGTTGGAAAAATCAACCTCAATAAGCATCCACACAATACTTATGAAGGCGCAGGCACGCTGGGCAGGCCATCTTGTGCGTATGGAGAACTCTCGTTTGCCAAAACAAATATATTATGGAGAACTCAAGGCAGGATTTCGAAAAGCTGGTGGACAGAAAAAGCGTTTCAAAGACACGCTCGCCATCCTTGAAACATCTTAACATTGACGTAGGCGCTTGGGAGAGCCTCGCTCAGGATAGAACAGCATGGCGTTACAGCATTAGAACGGGAGCACTAGCGGCAGAAGAATTCAGACAAGAAACTGCAAGACAGAAGCGGACACGTAGAAAAGAAAAAGCATCTCAACCTCACACAGATACCTTCTATTGTTGTCAATTCTGTAAAAGAACATTTTGTGCGCGCATTGGACTTGCTAGTCATTTAAAAACGCACTATTAACTTTATTATTTATTGTTATTATTATTATGGTTGAGTTTTTGGTCATCGTCGATCACGACGGACGAACATCAAAGATAACAACAGCAGCGATAGAATAATGTCTTCTAAAATGTGACAATTGAAAAGCATCTTCCTACTATCTTATTAGTCAGGTAGCATATCCTGAACATGATGTAGCAATTGTCACATACTTTCCAAACTTCTGTCTATCTTGAGCGAGTCTTCCTGCTTGTGTTATTGTCACCATCAGGTAGTCTTCCTACTATACGCACAATATAACATAATAATAAGATTCATCACTCGCAAGGGTCGTATGGGTGCCACAATCGAGGACAAATGTTAAAATATAAGGTGAAGGTAGTTACTTGAGGTTATCTATTCGTATCATTGAAGGTTATTACCCTACAGAGTAGGGTTTGAAAAATAGTCTATAGACTCATTATATTGCTCCTCTCCACGGAAATCTTTAGTAAAAGGCGAAAGATTTATGCGTTTGTGAAGAGAAACCAGAGTTAACTTTTACACAGCAAACTGAAAGTGTCCCTTTCCACAACAAATGTCTGTTTCCATTACTGTTTTTAGAACAATCATGACATAACAATAAATATTGCAATCACAATATTAGTCCTATATTGCATGTGTTTCGTTTACTTTTCTGACGTTTTCACTAAAAATTTACAATCTAAGAAACATAAGTCAGTAACATTTATACGCAACTAATGGTTTATAGTGCTTCACACTATAGCAGTTAGCTCCCTTGGCATAGTAGTGGTGTATGATAATAATTAATAAGGGTACATAATTCTTGTATAAACAAACACCAATTATTATATCTATGTTCCCAGGTTTCACATTTAAGATGTTCTGTATATATGGTACATTGAAATTTACAAATGGAGGATCATGTTTGAAAATATCAAAGCTATTTGCCCCAGGGCGTGATGGTAATTTTGTTTCCAGTGATCCGGCCCAGACAATGGATCTCAGGTAAATAGGTGTTATCTTTACGGCATCAGTATCAGTATCACCTTAGAGGGATCTGGCCCCGAGGGGAAAGTGTGAAGTTAGCGAAGCAATAAATTATCTGGACCAGATTACAGGACCAAGGAATGTCCACTAAATAAAAGTGGTGTCATTGTGGGAGGTACGAAAACGTTCATGTTCCAGGAACTCCTAGCAGTTATGTTAAATCTGCATCTGTTGTTTCTCCTGGTTGTTATACAAGTTATGATGCAGTATTATTTCCATAAAAGGTATATTGTTTCCCATCTGTAGTTTCAATAAAAGGTATTATGTAGTAATATAATACTTATGAATTATAATACTTATACGCCACACAATATTTATGAAGGCGCAGGCACGCTGGGCAGGCCATCTTGTGCGCATGGAGAACTCGCGATTGCCAAAACAAATATATTATGGAGAACTCAAGGCAGGATTTCGAAAAGCTGGTGGACAGAAAAAGCGTTTCAAAGACACGCTCAAGTCATCCTTGAAACATCTTAACATTGACGTAGGTGCTTGGGAGAGCCTCGCTCAGGATAGAACGGCTTGGCGTTACAGCATTAGAACGGGAGCACTAGCGGCAGAAGAATTCAGACAAGAAACTGCAAGACAGAAGCGGACACGTAGAAAAGAAAAAACATCTCAACCTCACACATATACCTTCTATTGTTGTCAATTCTGTAAAAGAACATTTTGTGCGCGCATTGGACTTGCTAGTCATTTAAAAACGCACTATTAACTTTATTATTTTATTATTTATTGTTATTATTATTATGGTTGAGTTTTTGGTCATCGTCGATCACGACGGACGAACATCATCATCATTATGTAGTATTGTCAAAAGGTAGTTCTTAGATTAGGTCACGTCTATAAATCTATTTCATAGTAATATTCTAACGACATACTATAATATTATTTAGGTATTTTATTTCTTGGATATTTGGTAGAGATTGTAAATAAGTCTAAATATAATCTCTACTGACTCTATTTTATATAATTTTTATCGCATATTTTACGTTTAAAATTTTTAATGACAAGTTAGTAAAGTTGGTTAATGATTTAGTATTCTATAATTTGTATAGTATTAACTAACTTTACTAACTTGTCACTAACATTTTTTTAAAGCTATCACTTTTAAAGTAGGCTAAACATTTTTAGTTACTTAATCACTGTTTTGCTTTCGAACAACGTTTCGATCACAAGGCCTTTTGTCAAGATAAAGTAGCACATTAAAAACTGAAATTATAATAGACATAAACTACATTATAGGCAAATATGCAGGCATCTATGTTACCTCTCACAAGAAGATAGATGAAGAAGATATATGGAAGTAGAGTAGATAGATGGATGATGTTCGTCCGTCGTGATCGACGATGACCAAAAACTCAACCATAATAATAATAACAATAAATAATAAAAATAATAAAAGTTAATAGTGCGTTTTTAAATGATAGCAAGTCCAATGCGTGCACAAAATATTCTTTTACAGCATTGACAACAATAGAAGGTATCTGTGTGAGGTTGAGATGTTTTTTCTTTTCTACATGACCGCTTCTGTCTTGCAGTATCTTGTCTGAATTCTTCCGCCGCTAGTGCTCCCGTTCTAATGCTGTAACGCCAGGCTGTTCTATCCTGAGCGAGCCTTTCCCAAGCGCCTACGTCAATGTTAAGATGTTTCAAGGATGACTTGAGCGTGTCTTTGAAGCGCTTTTTCTGTCCACCAGCTTTTCGAAATCCTGCCTTGAGTTCTCCATAATATATTTGTTTTGGCAAACGCGAGTTCTCCATACGCACAAGATGGCTTGCCCAGCGTGCCTGCGCCTTCATAAGTATTGTGTGGATGCTTATTGAGGTTGATTTTTCCAAGACCTCGTAGTCTGGTACTTTGTCCCACCAATGGATGTTTAGTAATTTACGTAGGCAGGTAAGATGGAAATGATTTAACTTTCTTGCATGTCTAGCATACACTGTCCACGTTTCGCAATCGTATAGTAGGGTTGGTATAACAACAGCATGATTACTTGTAGTTTTGTGGTTGTTCTTATACCTCTTCTGTCCCATACATTGTTGCGTAATCTGACAAATACAGCACTAACTTTTGCCAGTCTATTGTTAATTTCCACATCAATGTTGACATCGCGAGAGAGAGTGCTTCCAAGGTAAGTAAAATTGTCGACTACCTGCAGTTTTTCCTGATTGACGATGATGGAAGTAACAGTATGTTGGCTATTTGATGTTGCTTGGTGCATGACTTCTGTTTTTTTTGGAGACCATAGTTGTTGCGTGGGACCTGTGAGAAGCGGTCTAAACAGATGGATATAGAGTAGAATACAGGTCCATAAACTATGTCTACATTTTTTTTTGCACATTTTTTTACTCCCTCCTATCATCAGCTGTTAACAAAATGCCAATCCCGCCTGTTTAAGTATGCAAGAAAGGTTTTATTACGTCCCCCTCCCACTACGCCGCTCCGGAAGATAAAAATAGCAAAACATTTTTTTTTAGTAACGACATTTATGGACGTCAACAATTGTGAGACACGCCCCTTTCACGTGCGCATATTATTTTCAGAGTGGCTAAGGATGAATGTTAACACTCCAAACCTCTCCCTTATCTACGGGTCTGGCTCACGATTATGGTGGTCCAGTCACCACGACCTCCAGAGAACTACTAGTAAAGATAGAGGTGATATTACTAAACATAGACGTTCAAAGGGACATCACCCACTGAAATTTATGCCAGTATTTGTGAACAGAGTAATGCACCTTCTTTAAAATAAATATAATTCAAAATATATTTCTTATTTCTTAGTTTATTGATCTCCATCTCCTGAGATTATGAACAATGATGCTCCTGTTTCTTATATGTAGTCGAGGATTTATCAAGAGATTCCTAATCGAGTGAAGCTGCTTAACGTGGAGATAGAACATAGTCCATCCAGCAGAGACTGGAAACTAAGACTGGTCTGTCCGTCCCCTCCAGCAGAAGCACAACAGTCCTGAACAATCAAGTACAGGCGTTGAAGTCATACCAGGACAAGAAGCGCACTAGCAACCATGATGAACTTTCTATAATTATCTACTTCTGTGAATTTTCTAACAATCATCTACTTATGTGAATTTTCTAACAATCATCTACTTATGTGAGCATTCTAAGATCATCTAGTCCTGTGAATTTCTTCCGCCGAAGACGGATGTGGTTGGCTACTGGCGTAATTATGCTGATGGAGATCCAGCGGGATCTTTGACCTGGGGCAAAAGAGATCCGGTGGAGTTTTGAGAATGTCCGCTGAAGAAGAATTTTCTACAATTATCTACTTTTGTGTACTTTCCACAAGATCTACTTCTGTGATCTTTCCACAATCATCTACTTCTGCGAGGTTGCTGCTATAATCATCTACTTCTGTAAATGTCTTACAATAATATATTTTTCTCTCATTATCTACAATAATCAGCGACGACAAAGTCGCGCTTGAAATAATGAACTGCTCATCACGTGACTCTGCGTGTCGGTGCATTGTTTCAATCCCCCCCCCCCCCCCCACAACTTTATGTATTAGCGATACTTTAAAAAGTTATCGTAAGAGATTACCAGGACAAGACCAGGACAACACTAGCATAAGAAAGATTACTAGGACACCACTATTTAAGATAGCTTACCAGGACAACACCAGAATAAGAGAGATTACCAGGACAACACCATCATAAGAGATATTACTAGGACAACACCAGGACAACACTAGCATAAAAGAGATTACCAGGACAACACCAGCATTGTGTTGAAAATTAGGCGTAAATTCCTGGAATCAAGTTCGTAAGTATGTCTTCCGTGGAAGGGGAGTCATCTGCCCATTTTCCTGTGTTTTCCCCTCTTTTAATTGAGAAGAGGTGGTGGGTGTTGCCCAAATATTAGCTTAATTCCTAGTGCTAAAATATTGTCCGTATTTCTGCATACCCCTTCACCTTTATCTATGGACCTCTCCCCCCCCCCCCAGAACAGCAAGCAAGTAAAACAATTAACATAGACAAACTTCAGGCTCATATTTCCACATTTGTCGAACATTTAATAATGCTCATTTACATATTGCAATGATACTTTTCTAGGCATTTCATAAATATTCACATACACATTTCACTGACAAATATTGACACATTTCATTGACAAGTATTGAAATTTTATTGACAAGTATTAATATTTTATAATGAAATTTCATTGACAGGTATTTACATTATTGACACTCATAAATAAATATTAACATTTCGTGGACAAGTATTGATACATTTCATCCACAAATATCTTGGGCAACAAATGTCTTGTATCTAAAGTCTAAAGGTTTCACTATCAGTCGTGTGACAAAGGTGTGTACATGTTTACAAATGCTAGAAAGACAAGTATATTTGTGTTACCAACAATTAACTACACCTATGTTTATCCTTGATGATTGCATTAAACTTGTCTGAAAGTAACAGAAACACTTGCCTAAAACTATCATTCATAATTGTTTAAAACATCGACTATGAATGTTTGTGTTACCGAAATTCCATGATACACAATATCATCATGTGACTGAGCTTGGGTGTAGATTTCCTTTTTTTAAATGATTGTAAAGCCATACAATATAACCAAACTGGACTCAGTACCCGGTTGAAAAGAGCCTACTCGTTATAAGAGGTACATTTAGCCCAAAAATGTTTTTAAAATTTGAAATTAATATAAGAAATACGAAACAATATATGTCATTATATATGATCACGATTTTGAGATAACAACGTTGCCCTTGACAACATCACGTGGACACGCCCTCGCCGCTTTCACCTTGCTCCAAGCATAGTCATATCTCTTGAGATTTCTTTTTGATGATTCTAAAAGAGTGTTACTGTCCAAAAAACAAAATCTGATATACACGCGACATCCAGAGTTCAGCACAATATCAACTTGTGACCTAGCCACGCCCAACAGTTTTTGTTCCCAGTCTCTAACACCAAAACACATGGAAGAAAAAGCGTTGAACATAACATATCGTTTCGTGTGTTCTCCTCCAATCTGGACTGCTACTTCAAACAAAGCACACTTGCCATGGGATCGAGCTAACGAAGACTTTGGCAAAGACAACATCTTTAAACTGTATCCAGGTCGACTAGCACGTTTTCTCCACAATTCAGAGATTTCGTTAGGAACGTCATCAACCATAGAGAGTTTCCATGGATACCAGTGTAGTGAATGCAAGAGGAAGTTACTCTCAGGAACATTTTCTCGTTTGAGAAGTGGTAGATTGCTGTTCTTGAATTTGTCCAGAGATTTTAACTTTCGTTCTCTCTTAATAGTGCAACACGCTAATTTACATTTCATTTTACTAGTGGATCGTTTCATATCATCCAATTTGATCTTTCTGGTGGATCGTTTTACATCATCGAATTTCTTTATTTTAATAGGTTTACCAGATAACTTAACAGAAGTAACAGGTTTGGTGATGAATGGATGCACAGTTTCAGCGTCATCGTTTCTGAGATGAGCAAAAACAGCGTCGATATCAGCACCTACACGTCCGTTCGCACCCCGGGCTCTGACTTCCTGCTCGTAATTTGCGAGCATAGCTGTGTTATCTTCTCTGTAACATACCGCCATTAATGTATCGAATAGACTACTGAAATCTTCTACACGCAAATGTTTGCCTCCTGTTGATGATGATATTGTTTCGTAGAATTTGTCAGCTTGTTTATTTTTCCAGCACTGAACTCCATAAATAGTAACACCTTTTTCAGCTAAATTTTGGACTTCTGTTCTCCAGTCTATTTTTTCTTTGTTACATGGATCTGTTACATGGTGAGGCTTATCGTCACCGATCATAACGAGGACTCTACGAGAGCCGGGAGTCCACGAGAGTTCAGTTCCAACTTGTTTCAACACGAGCTCGTAGCATTCAGGGGCGTCACCACCACCTGTTCCTTCAACATTATTAACAAAAGTACACAGTTTCACAATATCACAGGTGAAATCAATCCACTTTGTCACATAAACGGCTGCATCACAATAATCACCGTGCGCAAAGACAGCCATTTTGATTCCAGGAATATCTGCCTGAAGTCTTTGCATCAAGTATTGAATTCTTCCTCGTAATTGATCCAACCAAGTGTACATGGAACCGGTAGTGTCGAATGAAAATACAACTTCTAGATGGCCTCCAGGTGGCACAAACATTTTGGCAGCAGCCATTTATACCTTTTAACACTTCAAAACACAGATATATAGAACAGTTCAAATGTATATTTCGGTTATCTTTGTTTGCTTTCAGTAATATGGTATACCAGAACACACGAGTAATGTATAATTATACACGCACACACACACACACTGTTTGAGTATTTAGAGATATACTATACTGCAGTGTCTTTGAGTTCTGAATGAAGACTTGGGTTGTATGACTTTTATACATGCACGGAGATATTTTAAGTAACTTAGCTAGTCCGCGAATCCATAACGTAGACAATATATCCGCGAAGCAATGATCCGCGAAGCATATATCTGCGAACCAATCACATGCGTAGAGGAACGTTCCGCGAAGCAAACTAAACATTCCAAAAGAAATATTAGGGAGGAAATGAGGGAGGGTCACCATAAATTACAAAAGTTTGACATTTATACACGGGAAGGAAAAAAAAAGGGGGGGGGGGAATGTTATAAAAAGTTACGGCACCAAACTGCATCAATATGTTTGAATTTGAAATATTTTCATAAAATTATGAAATAAAAAACTTGCAGTGTTTTCGTAATTTATAATTTATGTATCAAAATTATAATGGGAAATTAGAGGCAATAAAGATGTAGTTCTATAGAAGAATGTTGAGAATACCATGAACTGCCAGAAAAACTAATGTGGAGGTGTTGAAAGAGTCATATGCGAAACAGACCTTAATCAACAATATAAGAAAAAGACAATCTTCTTTTTTTTGCCACTTCATGAGATAAACCCTGTATGGGTTTGGAGAACATAGTCACAACAGGCAAAATTGAAGGCAACAGAGACATAGGGCGACAACGTGAGAAAATATTAGACAGTTTGACAACCCGGCACGGTAGGGAAACAACAACGATCTTGATACATAATACTGTGGACAGAGAGCTGTGGAGAGCCATGACCGCCTACGCCAGCCGGCATGGCACCTGATGATGATAATATATTAAAACATTTTCAAACCTGTGCGTGCATCACTATAAAAGGTACATTTCAATTCTGTGTATAGTCGCCTTAAGGGCTGCTATATGTTATGTTGGTTTTTGTATAAATTATTAATGCCCTCTTAATGCCTATATTTATAGGTCTATATCTATAAATTGTTCCCTCTTAATGTCTATATTTATAGGTATATATATATATATACATTTTTCGTTCTTAATGTCTATATTCATAAGTCTATATCTATAAATTGACCCCTCTTAATGCCTATATTTATAGGTTTATATCTATACATTATGAATAACATTGATGGATTCTAGTATATATATATATATATATATATATATATATATATATATATATATATATATATATATATATATATATATATATATATATATATATATATATATATATATATATATATATATATATATATATAAATGGTAGGGTAACCTACTCAGGACGTACCATCAGAAAAGCCGTTTTTGGCTGTACGAAATAGTTTCTAGGCAATATAAATACGTTCAGGGGTGTGCCATTGCTTTCTGCGCGGTCCGGATGCACAATTACCTGTGACGGTATTCGAACTCGGTATCTTGGCCGTCACAAACGCGCTCTGTAACACACCGTCACAGCGATAAGCCTTTAGTATGTACAGTGATATTTTAATTTTGACATCGCCATCACAGACATCATTTAATAAATATACAATAACGCAGGTAGCTCTGTATTATCAAATAATGTCATGGGAGAAAACAAATGTGGGAGTCCGGCAGGTATGCATCATGTCTCCAGTACTTTTCAACATACATACCTACCTGGGGCACTAGTTCACAAAGTACTGATGACACGATCCCATGTAAAAAACGAGATTGCAGGGTAAAGTACGTGGTGGAAGAAGCAGATGAGGAATTCTTCTCAAGATGTAGTTCGGAGAACGGAATGAATTGTCTCATGGTTTGTAGTTGTGCTGCGATATCTGCGTCTTTCGTCCTGACACGTCAGACTTTTCAACGCAGCTTCTCGGTCGTATTAATGCATTACAGGATGGGAAAGACAACTCCAGATCAACACATCCTCAGTTACCTTTTCTTGGCAACATACATGAGAGATAAACAGTCTATATTCTTTGCTTCCCCTTTGTGTCCCAGCGACACACGGTCAAACAATGTCAAAAGAACTGCACAGGTCAAGATATTTCCATACTCATCTGCATCGCTGAAGATAGAAATCGCTGGAGGATTCTAGGCGCTGACGCATCCAATGTGGTACCCATACGATTCTGATTCAGTGCGCTGACGCATCCATTGTAATACCCCTACGAAAAGATTCTGGCAAAGTATGGATGCCCACAGAAATTTATCTCAATGGTGCAGCAATTACATGATGGAATGCAAGCTAGAGTTCAGGATGATGGAGAGTTATCTGAAACCTTTCCTGTCTCAAATGGAGTAAAACAAGGATGTGTATTAGCACCTACCCTATTTAGCATCATGTTCTCTGCTATGTTGGATGATGCTTTCAGAGATCTAGACCTGGGAGTAAACATCACCTATCGCATAGACGGAACATTGTTCAACATTCGGCGGCTTCGAGCCAAAACCAAAGTTAAATCACACACAATCAGGGATCTTCTATTTGCTGATGACTGTGCCCTAAATGCCAACTCTGAGGCTGATCTACAAAAGTATTATAGACAGATTCTCGAAAGCCTGTACCAACTTTGGGATTACCATTAACACAGAGAAAACAGAAGTCATGTTACAACCAGCACTTGGCAAAAGCTATCTCGAGCCCTGCATAAAGGTAAATGGTGTAGCACTGAAAGTTGTGAATAGATTCACATATCTAGGCAGTACGTTATCACAAAATGCCAACGTTGATGATGAAGTGTATACAAGGATCGCCAAAGCAAGCAGTACTTTCGGCAAATTGTACGCAAATGTTTGGCGTAGAAATGGCATTAACCTACAGACTAAGCTGAAAGTTTACAGAGCAGTGGTACTTCCAGTGCTGCTATACGCTAGTGAAACATGGACTGTGTATAGACGTCATGTGAAAAAACTCAATCATTTTCATACAAATTGTCTCAGAAAAGTTATGAACATCAGATGGCAAGACAAGATACCAGATACCACTGTCCTTGATAGAGCTGGCATCCCAAGCATTGACACGATCCTGATGCAGACACAGATTCGTTAGCAGGTCATTTGGTGCGTATGCCAGACCATCGTCTGCCAAATATACTTCTCTATGGTGAGTTGGAAAATAGTATACGATCTCAAGGTGGCCAAAGGAAGCGCTACAAGGACTCGTTAAAGACCTCACTGAAAGGCTTTGAAATAGACCACGATACATGGGAAGAACTTGCACAAAATAGATCTACATGGCGTTCTAAAATCAATAAGAGCGCATCATCTTGTGAAAAGAAGAGAAATGCAGCAGCTCAACAGCGGAGAGCAGCTAGAAAGTCACGGATAGACCAAGATCCGTCTACAGTCGTCATTCCATGTCCGAATTGTTCAAGGACATTTACAGCTCGAATAGGGCTCATTAGCCATCTACGAACTCATAATCAAGGACATTACTAAAATTGAATTTTCAAAAGTGGATGTAACAAATCTTCTTCTTCTTCGGCGATCATTACTCAGTCAGGTTGGGACTTTGGATTCTATGATATAGGCTGCTGTCTGTTTTAAAGTGTCCACTGTGTCATACAGTTTCTCTTCAACACTGATTGGGGTGGGCCATGTCTTGTTTCTCAGGTCTGCATACTGGGGACATTCTTGTAGGATATGTTCTGCTGTCATATTTGCAAGGCTGCAATGGCAGAGCCCAGTTGTCCCTATTTTGAATTTGGTGTACAAATGATGTCTCATTTTGTTGTGACCAGTTCTGAGGCGCAGCAGGATAACCTGGTCTCTTCTGGACAGTTGGTAATACCCATCATCTGCATTATATTTGGGGTGGTCTTCTTTCCACTTTTTGTTATAGTTGCCTTTAATGATGGTCTTCACTTCTTCATAACTGACCAGATAGTCTTCTTGAGGTAACTTCCCTCCTTCTTTGGCCAGTCTATCTGCAACTTCATTCCCTTCAATGTTACAGTGTGCCGGTATCCACTGGATCACTACTCTTTGGAAATTATTGTACAACTGAACTAGCACTGCCCTCAATTCATTCAGTTCAGTGCTCTTGTGTAGCTTCAGTGCTGTTATGACAGAGAGTGCATCTGTTAGTAGTACAATATTCCTGTGCACTTGTTCTTTGTGTTGTAAGATAGTTTCTGCTGCTTTCATGAGAGCTTCCATTTCTGCTTTAAAATTGGTTGAGAGCTTGCCTGTAGCTATGGCTAGAGTAACATCTTTCCCGCATTTTAGTCCTAGGGTCACTCCTCCACCTCCATTCTCAATTGCGTTTGTGGCCGAGCCATCTGTATAGGCAAGAGTCCATGCATCTTGTGGGTAATTAACTGTGATGTGTTGTTCTGTGATACGCTTTCTCTCCAATTCTATCTGGGTTCCTTTCTTTTCTATACCTTCTATTTGTTCTTTTAGTTGTGGGAGTCTGTATGCCCAAGGGGGGATGATGCTGACTAGTTGTATGGGCCTTGGGATGTAACAAATGGTCATCATCACTTGTGATGGACGAACAACAACAATACCCCTACGACTCTTCACATGACCGAAAAAAATTAATTCCTTCTTTATATTGTGTTTAAAATCCAGCCTTCTAGAACGTTGATTTTTCTTAGCACGTCTTGGATGGTCTTTCTTGCTGTTTATTGTATCCTCGTGTCTCTTTTATTGCACTTTATTTCAAAGGTATCTATTCTCTTGTGTGTAGTTGTATTTATTGTCCATATTTCGCGGCCGTAGATCTCAAGTGGGAACACACAGTACGTAACAAACATACCTTAGTTCCCGTGTTTGACCAGTACCACAGTTTTTGTCAGCTGTTTTAAGTTGGACATAGCTATAGCTGTTCTCCTCCTGATCTCGACTGCACAGTCTCCTGCACTGTTTATGTTAGCTCATGCACTGTTTATGTTAGCTCCTGTACTGTTTATGTTAGCTCCTGTACTGTTTATGTTAGCTCATGCACTGTTTATGTTAGCTCATGCACTGTTTGTTAGATCCTGCACTGTTTGTTAGATCCTGCACTGTTTATGTTAGCTCATGCATTGTTTGTTAGATCCTGCACTGTTTATGTTAGCTCCTGCACTGTTTATGTTAGCTCCTGTACTGTTTATGTTAGCTCATGCACTGTTTATGTTAGCTCCTGCACTGTTTATGTTAGCTCCTGTACTGTTTATGTTAGCTCATGCACTGTTTATGTTAGCTCATGCACTGTTTGTTAGATCCTGTACTGTTTATGTTAGCTCATGCACTGTTTATGTTAGCTCATGCACTGTTTGTTAGATCCTGCACTGTTTATGTTAGCTCCTGCACTGATTGTTAGAACATGCACTGTTTATGTTAGCTCATGCACTGTTTATGTTAGCTCCTGTACTGTTTATGTTAGCTCCTGCACTGTTTATGTTAGCTCCTGTACTGTTTATGTTAGCTCATGCACTGTTTATGTTAGCTCATGCACTGTTTGTTAGATACTGCACTGTTTGTTAGATCCTGCACTGTTTATGTTAGCTCCTGCACTGTTTATGTTAGCTCCTGCACTGTTTATGTTAGCTCCTGCACTGTTTATGTTAGCTCATGCACTGTTTATGTTAGCTCCTATACTGTTTATGTTAGCTCCTGCACTGTTTATGTTAGCTCATGCACTGTTTGTTAGATCATGCACTGTTTATGTTAGCTCATGCACTGTTTGTTAGATCATGCACTGTTTATGTTAGCTCCTGCACTGTTTATGTTAGCTCATGCTCTGTTTATGTTAGATCATGCACTGTTTGTTAGATCCTGCACTGTTTGTTAGATCCTGCACTGTTTATGTTAGCTCATGCACTGTTTATGTTAGCTCCTGCACTGTTTATGTTAGCTCCTGCACTGTTTATGTTAGCTCCTGCACTGTTTATGTTAGCTCCTGTACTGTTTATGTTAGCTCATGCACTGTTTATGTTAGCTCTAGCACTGATTATGTTAGCTCCTGCACTGTTTATGTTAGCTCCTGCACTGTTTATGTTAGCTCCTGCACTGTTTATGTTAGCTCCTGTACTGTTTATGTTAGCTCATGCACTGTTTATGTTAGCTCATGCACTGTTTGTTAGATCCTGCACTGTTTGTTAGATCCTGCACTGTTTATGTTAGCTCCTGCACTGTTTATGTTAACTCCTGCACTGTTTATGTTAGCTCCTGCACTGTTTATGTTAGCTCATGCACTGTTTATGTTAGCTCCTGCACTGTTTATGTTAGCTCCTGCACTGTTTATGTTAGCTCATGCACTGTTTATGTTAGCTCCTGCACTGTTTATGTTAGCTCCTGCACTGTTTATGTTAGTTCAAGCACTGTTTATGTTAGCTCCTGCACTGTTTATGTTAGTTCAAGCACTGTTTATGTTAGCTCCTGCACTGTTTGTTAGATCATGCACTGTTTATGTTAGCTCATGCACTGTTTATGTTAGTTCAAGCACTGTTTATGTTAGCTCCTGCACTGTTTGTTAGATCATGCACTGTTTATGTTAGCTCATGCACTGTTTGTTAGATCATTCACTGTTTATGTTAGCTCATGCACTGTTTGTTAGATCATGCACTGTTTATGTTAGCTCATGCACTGTTTATGTTAGATCATGCACTGTTTATGTTAGATCATGCACTGTTTATGTTAGATCATGCACTGTTTATGTTAGCTCATGCACTGTTTATGTTAGCTCCTGCACTGTTTATGTTAGATCATGCACTGTTTGTTAGATCATGCACCGTTTATGTTAGCTCCTGCACTGTTTGTTAGATCATGCACTGTTTATGTTAGCTCATGCACTGTTTGTTAGATCATGCACTGTTTATGTTAGCTCATGCACTGTTTGTTAGATCATGCACTGTTTATGTTAGATCCTGCACTGTTTATGTTAGCTCATGCACTGTTTGTTAGATCATGCACTGTTTATGTTAGCTCCTGCACTGTTTGTTAGATCATGCACTGTTTATGTTAGCTCATGCACTGTTTGTTAGATCATGCACTGTTTATGTTAGCTCATGCACTGTTTGTTAGATCATGCACTGTTTATGTTAGATCCTGCACTGTTTATGTTAGCTCATGCACTGTTAGATCATGCACTGTTTATGTTAGCTCCTGCACTGTTTATGTTAGCTCCTGCACTGTTTATGTTAGCGCATACACTGTTTGTTAGATCATGCACTGTTTATGTTAGCTCATGCACTGTTTATGTTAGATCATGCACTGTTTATGTTAGATCATGCACTGTTTATGTTAGATCATGCACTGTTTATGTTAGCTCATGCACTGTTTATGTTAGCTCCTGCACTGTTTATGTTAGATCATGCACTGTTTGTTAGATCATGCACCGTTTATGTTAGCTCCTGCACTGTTTGTTAGATCATGCACTGTTTGTTAGCTCATGCACTGTTTGTTAGATCATGCACTGTTTATGTTAGCTCATGCACTGTTTGTTAGATCATGCACTGTTTATGTTAGATCCTGCACTGTTTATGTTAGCTCATGCACTGTTTGTTAGATCATGCACTGTTTATGTTAGCTCCTGCACTGTTTGTTAGATCATGCACTGTTTATGTTAGCTCATGCACTGTTTGTTAGATCATGCACTGTTTATGTTAGCTCATGCACTGTTTGTTAGATCATGCACTGTTTATGTTAGATCATGCACTGTTTATGTTAGCTCATGCACTGTTTATGTTAGATCATGCACTGTTTATGTTAGCTCCTGCACTGTTTATGTTAGATCCTGCACTGTTTATGTTAGCTCTAGCACTGTTTATGTTAGCTCCTGCACTGTTTATGTTAGCTCCTAGATATTCGAAATTTGTCACTTCTTCTACAACATTGTTATCAATATTAATTCTAGGTCTTGTTTTCATTTTGTCGGTCGTCATTATTTTCATCTTTCTCACATTTCTTTCTGTTCCTGCCGTAGTCTGCTGTTCCCCTACCTTGGCGTTGAAATCACAAATTATAACTAATATGTCTTGTCTGTTGGTATTATTTATTGTTGTCTATAACTGGTTGTACAATTTTTCTGTTTCTTGATTGTCTGCTGATGATGTTAGGACCTGTATAATTTTTATGTATTTCCTGTCCGTATGCAACCGGATACTAATGATCCGGTCATTGTTGATTTTGTATCCTAGTAAGGCTGGACGAGACGTTTTAGAAATTAGAATTCCACTCCGCTTTGACCTCCTTTCTCGTTGCTCGAGAATATAAACACGTCTCGCTTGTTATAGGTTGATGTGACCTGTTCCCGACCATCTGTTAGTTGGTCGTCGGATCATCATCACTCTCACGTGACATACAGCTTATGGCACACGATCATCTGTTAGTTGGTCGTCGGATCATCATCACTCTCACGTGACATACAGCTTATGGCACACGATCATCTGTGTTCAGATATACGGCCTACCTATTATTTGGTTAGCTAATTGGTTCATTTATTTCAATATTATATGATTTGTTTTTTTTTTATCGTTGCTTAAACAGAGTGTGAGGACTTCCGGTAGTGACGTCCGTTGATGGAGGGTGTTTCTCTAATCAATTCTGGATCATTCCGTCGATCGTTTGGTTAATCAACTAACATCGTAAAGTCCAGACCAATTTGTGTAACAGAAGTCAGTTCATTCCAATTCTTTTTTCATTCAAACGAATTATTGTGTGTCAAAATTGCAGGACTCATAGGTCTCCAAATCGATTCATCAAAAACAAAATTTATGGATTCACCAATTCACCTAACGAAATTACTTTAAATGGACAACAACTTGAAAAAGTACAGAAATTCTTCTATCTAGAAAGCAAATTAACACTCGACGGTGATGTCATGCCAGAAATTACAACTCGCATTTAGTGCATTTAACAGACTGTATAATATCTGAAAGTCAAAGTCAGCACACGCACGAAAATGCGCTTATTTAATTCCTGCGTTATTCCCGTGCTATCATATGGATGTGAGAGCTGGAAAAGCTCTTTATCTTCAGAAAAGAAATTACTGAGTTTCGAGAACAAATGTCTTTGTGGGATAACTAACACCCATTGGAGTGAATTCAAATCAAATGATAAATCAGGGAAGAGACACATCAAAATTTCATCACAGATGTTATCAGAAAACGCCGTTGGTCCTACATCGGGCATGTCCTACGCGCAGACACCAACAGAATACACCACCAATCTCTTGAATGGATACCTACAGGCAAAAGAGCAAGGCGTAGACCAAAAGAAGCACTCAGAAGAACAATACTTAGAGAAAGTAAAACAACCAATATTCATACTATTCAAAAACTGCACAGAATAGCTTTGAACAGACAGAATTGGAGAGATCTGACCTCTGCCCTATGCGCTAACTTCAGCACACAAGGAAAATGAATGAAACAGAGTGTACACATTGTTCTTGTTTCTTATTAATTGACGTTTACTATTTTAATGAACTTTCTTTCACTTTCATTACCGCATGTTTTCCTGTGAAGAAGTGCAGGGAGGTTTTCTATCGGCTGTGCATTTACATTAACAGGTTCATTATTGTTTTAATGTCCATCGAATGAAACGGTGCACATTTGCGTCACAATCCATAAAATGCGATACACCCCCCCCTCCACGGTTCTATACGGTTGCGTCATAAATTATGTATCTATATATAAAAGGTCAAACTTAACGTTTTATCCCAAGTCTGCTGAATGGTGAAGTCAATAACTACACAAGTCTCCTCTATTGGTTGCCGGAGTTTGATTCAAAATGATATAAAATAATTTTTGTTGTTGTTTCAATTTGTAGAAACCAGATAACACAATTGCACGTATACCATGGACAGCCAAAAAGACAAATCAAGAAGTGCTAAGATCAATAAACGCAGAAGAGGCCTGTTTCCTTAATAACATCTTCATAAGAATGTTGTGCTTCTTTTTTGGTCACATAAAGAGACATAACAGAATGGAAAGAATAATATTGGAAGCAGAGTTAATGGCAACAGGGGAAGAGGGCGCCCACAACGAAGATAGTGTAGTGATATATCAGATTGCTTAAACATGTCTGTAGCTGCGGCATGTCAACTCGCTCAGAATCGCGAAGTGTTCAGAGATTCCAGAAGGAAGACTACGTTCTGGAAAGAATATGTCACATGATGAGATAACAGCCGCTGACGCATTTGCAGAATAATTTCCGTCTATGCCTATAGGATTTTTTGTGTGTATTTGTGGGCACTTTGTGGGCAGCAGTGGTCACTTTTTAAAGAAACAAATTGTTTAACGAAACGAAAAATTGATAAAGACGCATCCCACAGTAGCTAAGACTACTAGCGCATCCAGCGATCTGTCCGCTACACATTGAGAGCCCCCCGCCCCCATTGGATGATCATGGGGAAGGGAGGGCGGCTATCAGTGCGTAGCACGCATATCGATGTTGACGTATCGTCTTTTTTATCTGAGTTCAGGGAGGTCACGAAACTTGAATGAAACTAAGCATAATATTAAAAAGTTGAAATCTGGCCACTGCTTCCCGTAATGAACCGTTTTTTTCTTTTTCAAAATAATAGTTGGCCAATTGTAGGTGTCAATCATATTGTAGATTTCTGAAATATCGGAATATCGAATTACATTATATCTTGGCGGCCTGAATTCACGGAATATTTGTTGGTTAGGTCTATTAATTATAGATTATTTTCATGGAAAATAGTAGGACCTATACAAGAGTCTAAAAGATTTGAGAAGCGAAGCAATTATGGGAGGTAAGACTGTTCTTCTATCTGGAGATTTTCGCCAGACTCTAGCAGTAATATTCTCACGATGGCGATGCCGGGTAACAAATGAAAATGGAAACCAATTACTGCATTTTATGGCTAATGAAAATTTTAATTCTTAGGGTCCAGGTGTATAATAATTCTAATTCACACACACAATTTCAAATATATGCGTTTTATATTTGTTGAACAGATATAGACATGTTTCAAGTGAACGAAAGAAGAAGAAGAAGAATATTTGTTGAGATACATTATTTTGAAATTGGACAAAGCTATTGAAACATGTCTATAGTAAATGTGTCTATGTCTGCAGTGTTGTGTACACATTACATTTCTCACGTTTAATGTCTGTCCATACAGCGTCTATATGTAAAACGTTATTTAAGATCTTGCATCACAGGTGATAGAGCTAGGTACGCCCGTGAAAATCGGTATAGGCCCTATACCGTATATAGCATATTTGTCAATTTCAATATTCTTTATTCACTAAAAATTTGTCATAGAATATTGTTCTGATACCCGAGAATCCTTGTACAATATGCTGCACACTTTTCAGCAATGATTCTACCTCAAACAATGGAGGAGAAGTCCCAGCCAGACCGTGACACCATCAAACAGAATGTGTATAGCCTCTGCTGAGTGCAGTGATAACTTGTGTATAACCTCTGCTGAGTACAGTGATAACTTGTGTATAACCTCTGCTGAGTGATAACTTGATAACCTCTGCTGAGTGCAGTGATAACTTGTGTATAACCTCTGCTGAGTACAGTGATAACTTGTGTATAACCTCTGCTGAGTGATAACTTGATAACCTCTGCTGAGTGCAGTGATAACTTGTGTATAACCTCTGCTGAGTGCAGTGATAACTTGTGTATAATCTCTGCTGAGTGATAACTTGATAACCTCTGCTGAGTGCAGTGATAACTTGATAATTCTTTCCAGTTCTCATCCATTCCAAACCATAAATATGTCTACAACAGGGATTTTCAACTTTTTCAAAAGGCAACAGCTGTCCGCATGTAATCGTTGGTATTCATAAGCACCTTTTTACTCATGTGCTGCGATCATATGTTCTTATAAGAAAACCAAGGTGCTCGTGAGCACCAGTTAAAAAATACCTGGTCTACAACAAGGTTAACCTGAACAATCATCTCATCCATGACACACTTCAACATTTAATATTACATGTTTCCCAGTAGAAGGTGCATTTTGTCACTGGTAAATCCATGAAATATTTTATCCATGCCAGGATATGTTCGGACAACACCAGCATGAATATCATCATCAAAATAGAGGAATCATGCGCACGTCTAAAGGCTGTTCATATCCTTATTTTGAATGTGTTCCAAATGTGGATACAGCGAAGCCTCCCAGGGAATAATCTATCATTGCAATGACTTTCTTGACTCTTTATAAAGAACCAGCATCACAGACAATAGACAATACTGGACATTTCCATAAATGCTCAGTTCATCAGTATATCAGCTATATAAGGGTGTATAGGCTTATCAGTCATTTGTTGATTGTGCATTCTATGGATCATTCCAGAGAGGAGGTACTTTCATCCTTCTCCTTTGGTTAAGCCCATTTGTACCATTATCTGAGCATTGTTCCACCTGTCGTTCAAGCAGAGTAAGTAACCTCTGTTCTAGGCCCACGTCTGTCATTGTTTTAGCGTGACCAGACCACCCTTAGAGGAAGACCAAGAAGACGATGGACCAGCGACATCAAAGAATGTATGATAATGTACCTTTAAAAAGCATGAGGTTAACTGTTCCATCCCACAGAGCCTAAAAGTGGTCCAGAAGACATACTGAAGTAAGATGTGTTTGGTCAAAAGGTGGAGATATCGCATCCAAAATGTACACCATGAACAGAACACAGTTCTCTGGACTACATCCTGCTAAACTGCTGGAATTTGATAATGAACCCAACAGAAGAAGAAGAGAACTAATGATTTCTTACGTTGGTTCAGTGGTCCTCTATCACTCTGTCGAAAGCCACGGTTCAATGGTTCTCTACTACTCTGTCAATAGCCACAGTTCAGTGGTCCTCTACCACTCTGTCAATAGCCACGGTTCAGTGCTCCTCTACCACTCTGGTTATTGGGCAATATTTCCAAGTGTTGCTGGGGTCTAAAAGTTGAGCAAAGAATAGCAAAACTATTTACTTTCCACATATGTCATTAGAAGTGACTAAGGCGGTTGAGGGGTGGGGGTTGGCTGTCAAATTTCATATAGAGTTAAAGTGGCCCATAAGCCATGCTGATGTGTCAGGTCAAAAGCCGCAGATATCTCACCAGAGCTGTAAACATTGATACAACACATTTTGTTCTCTGCATTACATCCTGCTGATCTGCAAGAGTTTGAGAATGAACGCAGAACAAGAAGTTTGCTGATCTCAGAAGCACAGCTTAGTCGTACTTGCTCATAGTTTGAAATCCAACCCCCCTCATTGTACAGGCAGTTTGATTGGATGCATTAATAATGTTCACATTGTACAGGCAGTTTGATTGGATGCATTAATAATGTCCACATTGTACAGGCAGTTTGATTGGATGCATTAATAATGTCCACATTGTACTGGCAGTTTGATTGGATGCATTAATAATTTCCACATTGTACTGGCAGTTTGATTGGATGCATTAATAATGTCCACATTGTACTGGCAGTTTGATTGGATGCATTAATAATGTCCACATTGTACTGGCAGTTTGAATGGATGCATTAATAATGTCCACATTGTACTGGCAGTTTGATTGGATGCATTAATAATGTCCACATTGTACTGGCAGTTTGATTGGATGCATTAATAATGTCCACATTGTACTGGCAGTTTGATTGGATGCATTAATAATGTCCACATTGTACTGGCAGTTTGATTGGATGCATTAATAATGTCCACATTGTACTGGCAGTTTGATTGGATGCATTAATAATGTTCAAAGTTTGAACATTGGTTAAATAGCAATACTATATACACAATACACATCCTTAATTATTGGTTTCCTTTGTCAACCTAACCTGAGGTTATAGGTATCAGATCTACTGCAATAAAAAAAAATGATGGGTATAATATTGTATTCCCCTATAGGGGCTACATATCTATCTATACACTGTGGCCCTTGTTTGCCTTGCCTTACATAATGCAACTTTAGTGTTTACATCTCAATGGTTTAAAAAGGGTCATTAAAAACATGACAATGTACAGAATGATCGATATGGCAATACAAGGTAGCTCCAAAAATGTTCCTGAAATATTCGACTAGTGTTCGAATGAATGGTGATATTGTGGAGATTATATGTTTAGAATTTGGTCATGGGCTTGACAAAAGGACATGTCAGACATGACCTTCACATATACTCTCAAAGAGGAAATGCAGATGTTTATGTGTTGTGCTAGTTGCATCATCAGAGTTGAAAATGTCCTTGATTGAACAATGTATAAATGTCATATTCAGTGTTTTGCTTGAGAAGTCAGAGACACCAACAATAAAGTTATCCTCCATCTTCTAAGAAATATAATCAGAAGACAACGACCAATAAAAAATAGAGAACAAACAGTTGGATTATGCTGCAATACAATGCACCACCACATCAATCCTTACTGGTAGTGCAACACATTACACATCAATCCCTACTGGTAATGTAATACTTTGCACATCAATCGCTACTGGTAGTGCAACACATTACACATCAATCCTTACTGGTAATGTAATACTTTACACATCAATCCCTACTGGTAATGTAATACCTTACAAAGTACAATATAATTACTTTGGGACAGCCTCCATATTATCCTGTCCTTGTAGCGGCTAATTTTTCTTGTTACCTTGACTGAAATCAGTACTGAAAGGACAAAGATTCAATGATGCAGATCACGTTATCACCAACGTGACAACACAGCTGAGAGGTGTCAAAGAAAAATGGGTTCCACAAATGTTTCCAGGAACAGTATGCACATAGTAAAAGTAAAAGTGTGTAGTTGCGGAAGGGAACTACTTCGAAGGAAATTTGGTTTAGAAATTCGATCGTTACTTATTTCTATATGATCCACTAATTTCGGGAACTGTTTGAAGCTACCTCGTAGAAGTATTGCATCGAGCTAGAACTTGAAGTCTATTCCATCTATGAAATACATGCAAAACTAGGAAACAGTTTGGTGAAGTTTGGCTAATCTTGGATACATACATATTTTGATGTTTTGTGTGTGTTATCTATCATATATGAATCCAGTGATTAGCGAAACTTCATCACTTCATTTTCTAGTTTCACATGTTGAAATTCTGTTGTGCAGCTCTTCTATGATGAAAAACATGAAGTATTTACAGGTTGGCATTGGCTGACTAATGAAAAATATGGTTCTTGATTGCAGAAAAATAAAAATAAATGAAACAATTTATAAATTATCACAAAAGAATATAATTGTAAGAAATGAAATTAACAAAATGGCAGAACATTACAACAAATTTTCAATTGCTCAGTTGAAAGTTTTAGGGAGAGGTTTGCAAATCAAACTCTCCAAACATTCAAAGACAGTATGAGGATCTTGATCAGCGTTGATATGCTGTCCTTCTGTGTAGAAATCACATAACTCCTCGACATAAGCAATGAATTGTGAAAGCTCTTTGCGAACATTTTCCTCAGAGTCCCCTGGATTTTTCCACAATCTGTCCTTGACCTGTAAACATGTTATAATATTAAATGTCAAGGATCACCATAAAAGGCTGTCTATATATATCATCACACTTTTGTCAGCTTAACTCCCGCTGGTTCTCTCTTGTAGCAGGACAATGGTCTCACTAGATTTCTACCAGGATGTAGGTCCAGACAACAGAATAAACCTGATGTTTTACACATTCCAGTGATAGTCTATGTATAAACCTGGTGTTTTACACATTCCAGTGAACAGTTGGCATCCATAGCCATATTGTTACTGTGCTAATCTATGTGTTACAACCTATTTATTAGCATTATTCGAGCATTGTGTGTACCCTATCCAATTGTTGACAACAGTCTCATAATTGCTTGATCTTTTGCTGATATCTGGGTCACTATTGATCTGTTCACATTCTTCTTTCTCCATGCCCCCCCCCCCCGTTCTCAATCTCCTGCAGATTAGCAGGATGTAGTTCAGAGAAGGAATGCCTTATGTGCTGTGATATATGTGCCTTATGTTCTGTGATATATGTGCCTTATGTGCTGTGATATATGTCCCTTATGTGCTGTGATATATGTGCCTGTCTGTCTGATACATCTGACTAAGCATGGCTTTGGTGTAACGTTGACCCTTTTTGGGATGGACAACCAACTCCACCCCATAATCTCCTTAGTCACCTCTTATGACACACATGGAAAATAAGCTGCTATTATTTACTCCCCTTTCAGGTTCAAGAAACACAAAGGCAAAAGACATGTCCAGAGATGTCCAGTATCTTGTCATGATTATAAGCACAATTTGTGCAGTACAAGACCTATGAAAAAACAACTGTTACCACCAAACCCATCCATCCCTAACACCCTTTATACAGACACACCACAGCTGAAGAAGACATGCACCTACCATCACCTGGTACAGGGAAGAAAGAGTGAAAGTTTGTAATTCTGGAGATTAGATAGGATAAGTAAGTACATAAGCATATATTGTGGCAAGCAAGAGAGTGGATAGAGCACGACTATGGATAACATTACAGGCATATGGAGTTCCACAACATCTGATAAGCCTATGTCAGAGCATATGCGCCAATAGTCAATGCGCAGTAAGAATGAATGAATGCAGGCACATCTGATTATTTTCAAATCCACTCAGGAGTTAGACAGGGATGTGTACTATCTTCCCTATTGTTTATAACATACATATATTACACCGGCAAAGTAGCAAAGACAACGAAAGAAAACAATCTGAAGGATAACTTAAACGAACTACTATTTGCAGACGACCAAGCACTAGTAGCATCATCAGAAGAGCAACTACAAAGATAAATAGACAAATTACATCAAATATGCCAAACCTTTAACATGAAGATAAATATAGAAAAGACAGAAGTAATGAAGATAGGAAGAACAGAAAGAAACACCAATATATATATTGAAAACAACAGACTTAAAAAAGTGACAGAATTCACATAACTAGGAAGCAATATAACAACAGACGGCAAGAGCAGTAAAGAAATACACAACAGATGAAGTAAAGCATACAAAGCCCTAGGCTAAATGACACCAATCTTCAGAAACAAAAATGTAGATCTAAACACCAAATTAACACTATTAAAAATATTATTATGCAAACGCTGGGCTACCAATGCCAAACATGGAAAACGACAGCACAAAATAAACGTAAACTTGTGACAGCTGAAATGTTATGCTTACACAGAATCCAAGGAATATCGCTAAGAGACAGGATGAGAAATGAGGACATTAGACAAAGAAGCAGCACCGCCCCAATCTTGGAGTATATTAAGAGACAACAGATAAAATGGTTTGAACACATCAGCAGGCTACCATCAGACAGTATACCACAACAAGCTATGCTACACAGATACAGCGGAGACAGACCTAGAGGCCAACCTCAAAAATGATGTACCACCAAAATAAAAGAGACGAGAGATTCCACAATATACTCAGCACACACGAGGGTCATCTCCAGAAAACTCTTCTACCCCAGACACTGAAAGGTGTTACAGGGTTTAACGAATAGATGGATAGTAAGCATATGTGTAGAGTTTGTTGAACCTTTGCTTTACATGAAGTGTGTCATTTCTGTTATAGCCTGTCCTTCAAATGTGTTTCACAATTATCTGCTCCTTTGCAATGCTGACTACCATGCACTTCAGTATTCAGTCTTATTTTCCCAGCTACTGTTGGTCAGTCTATCATTGAAGTATACATCTGTGTATCATTGAAGTATACATCTGTGTATCATTGAAGTATACATATGTGTATCATTGAAGCATACATCTGTGTATCATTGAAGCATACATCGGTGTATCTCTGGTCTACATGAAAACTCTTGTTGTGTTTGAAAGCTCGCTGAACAATATCTCCTATGAAATACCATTGTCGTTGTTGTTGTTGTTGTTGTTGTTGTTGTTGTTGTTTATTTTGTGCAGATGACCCAGTCACTATAAAATTCTATAAAGATACAGAGACCCACAACACCTAATCAACCTGCGCAGGAGTAGTTACACAGGAAGTCAATGTGCAGTTAGAACGAGTGCTGGTCTTTCAGGCAAAATCCTCATACACTCTGGAATTCAACAAGGACGTGTTCTATCTCCCTTGTTATTCATTACATATATTGATCAGTCAGTCAGTTCCTCTTTTGCCAAGTTTGGCACATAGGGCGGATGTCATAGTTCTCCATGCCTGTCAATTAGTTGCCAAGGATTGCAGGTCTTGTGCATTTATGCCTGTTGATTTTAGTTCATTCATAAAAGTTCTTCTGAGCGTTGTTTTTGATCTTTCCTGTTTTATTTTTCCGTCTGGTGTCCACATGAAGGCTTGTCGTGGAATTCTGTCTTCCTTCATTCTGCGGCCGATGTATGTCCAGCGACGTTTTCTGATGATGTTCGTCACATATTCTTGTTTTGTCTTCTCTCTTAGTATTATATATCGATTGTAAAATTGCCAACACGAATGAAGAAGACAATTAAAAAAAATCTCCTGAGTGAACTTCTTTTTGCCGATGCTTAAACAATAAAATCAGCATTAGAGGAACAACAACAACAACATATAAATAGACTCTACACAACATCTAGGGAGTTTAACATGAAGATAAACACAGAAAAAAACTGAGGTAACGTCTATCACACAAACAGAAAGAAATACTATTTTCATCGATGTTCAATAACTTAAACAGGTGAAAGAATTTACTTATATTGGAAGCATCATATCATCAAATGGAAAAAAACACCAAAGAAATCCAACATAGAAATCCAGCATACCAGATCTTGGGGGCAGATGTTTGCTATTGTCACAAACAAATATGTGAACATAAATGCTAAAACTCTGCACTATTCAAAATGATCATCATACCATCACTGTGCCACCAATGTCAAACATGGACACTAACAACAAAAGACAAAAGAAAACTTACTACAACAGAAATGACCTGTCTATATAGAATTCTTGGAGTAATAATAAGAGACAGAATCAGAAATGAAAACATCAGAAGACTAACATACATAATGCTAATCCTGGATTACATCAGAGGACAGCAGATTATGTGGTTTTCACATGCTTCCAGACTACCATCAGATACGGTAGTTCCCATCCAAAAAAAGACTTACTATACGGACATGATGGATGCAAAGCCAGGGGAAAACCATCCAAACGATGGATTACAGAAATAAAATAATCAATGAAAGCAATATATATGAGACACACATAAAGGCCATCTCTGAGAACTCTTCTACCCCTGATGCTGCAAGGCATCTATCTATTTATCTATACACTGTGGCCCTTGTTTGACTTGCAGAATCAGGGGTAGAAGAGTTCTCTGAAGATGGCCTTTTTGTGCGATGCTTGTAAACTTGTTTCTGTGATTTCATTGATTTCTGTGGTCCATTTTTTACATGGTCTGCCTCTGGCTTTATAGCAGTGAAGTCTGTGTTCATGGCCATCTGTGGCATGCTGTCTGTTGGTAGTCTGGAAGCGTGTGAAAACCACTTGATATGCTGTTTTTTTATGTGCTCCAATACTGGTATTGTTTTGGTTATCTGTCTGATGTTATCGTTTCTAATTCTATCTCTTAATGACATTCCAAGTATTCTTCGTAGACATGTCATTTCTGTTGTCACTATTTTTCTGTTGTCTCGTATTGTCATTGTCCACGGTTTAAGGCATGCAAAGCATAAAGGGGCATAAAGGGGTATAAAGTGAAAAGAAAGAGAAAAGAAGACCCAGTAAACTACTGCTGAGTATTCCCATGGCAAATAAATAGTCAAGGAATAGACAGGACAAGATTTGTCCTCACTCATTCGCATCGTTGATCGCTGGAGGTCTCTGTTTGCTGAAGCATCCAATGTGGTACCCCTACAAATATGATGGATTATGGGTTTATAGATAGATTCCCATTATTGATAACTTTATTGCATTCAATGACACCTCTGTTCCCCAAATGTCGCACAATCTGATCCTCACCTGCTGACTACGTGGAGGGTTGTATAGCATATGGTACCTCTCTCCTGTTATTGGGTCCAAGGCCCTCAGTGTTAGTCTCTCAATTACAGAGTCATTAGGAACATCAAGGAAGAACACCCTGGAAAAAAAAACATCTTTTAATCATAGAATCACTTAAAAAATTCAGGAAAAATAATCTTTAAATTTTAGAATAACTAGACATGAAGAAAAGAGTAAATGGTAAAAATGAAAATAGATTTACAGTTTGAGTTAATGCAGCTGTCAATACTTTCTGATTACCAACTGTAATATATAACAGAAACTGTCACTTGTCAACAATCTCCATATGATAAGGTTAACAAAGAAATACTGTGGACCTACTTAGAAGAATACGGGATCCACAGCCAGCTCCTCGAAAACACCAGAGAACTATATCATAGGCGTAAATGCACAAAAAAACAACAGTTGGTTTGTCCACCTAATCAGAATGGAACCAGATCACATTCCATCGATAGCATTCAATAAAAGATCATCTGACAAGAGAAACAAGGAAAGACTCAGATGAAAATGGATAGATGACATCAGAGAAATACTAGAACACCAAGGCTGCACTATGGCAGCGGCATTACAGTTAGCTAAAGAAAGAAGACCTCAGATCCCCATGACACGCCTAGTGCTACACATGGATAGGACAAGACAAAACAAGACACAACAAGACATGAGAGCTGATTGTTTTGAGTTACTCTCATGACTTTTTTGTGTTGTAGTTGTTGTAGATATGCACTTGTTGAGTGGTTATTCTTGACATCGCTCACTGACATTATTCAACAAGTGCAGGTCTTCTGAAGTTGACTTACTGATTCATACAATGAGCTGGTGACTGTTAAGGGTGTCTGTAGAAGTATTTTCCTGACAGTTGAGAGGTAAGGGCAGTCATTGAGGAGGTGTTCCACTGTTTTGTTGCGAAGGGAGCAGTGTCTACATATGGATAGTTGCTGGGATATGATTCTGTTTAAACGGCTATTGATTCTCACATGTTCTCCTCAAAACTGAAATATAAAGGATTGGTTTCTCATAAAAAGTTTGCTTATTATCCTTAGATTGTGCCATTTCACTAAATACATTTCAACCAGTCAATCCATCTTCTCAACTGTTCAGTCAGATTGACCTAGTCTTGTTTCTGAGAATCTCTTTAACTGTTTTCATACTGCAATTGTAGCAGTAAGGGAGTCACTAGGACTGGCAATTTGTTAAAAGTAGCTAGAGAGTTCATGTTTAATTTTGTGTATTTGAAAGAATTCATTTTCTTTTACAATTTTGTTATATGAGGCAGCGTTAAAATGTTCCTGGAACTAGCGGATTATGTAGAAATAAGTCACAACAGAATTAGTGAATTATGTAGAAATAATTCACAATAGAATTAGTGAATTATGTAGAAATAATTCACAATAGAATTAGTGAATTATGTAGAAATAAGTCACAACAGAATTATCTACACAACACTTCCTTCAAAGTAATTCCCTTCTGCAACTACACACTTTTGTCAATGTGCATACAAATGCTGGAAACATTTGTTGAACCCATTCTCTGACATCTCTCTCTGCTGTCTTGTCACATTGGCGATATCATCTTTAACATCTCTCTCTCTCTGCTGTCTTGTCACATTGGAGATATCATCTTTAACATCTCTCTCGCTGCTGTCTTGTCATATTGGTGATAGCATATTTATCCCTGAATCAATGTCCGTTCAGTGCTGCTTTCAGCTGAAGGAAAAAGAAAAAAATTTGCCAGTGCAAGGTCAGAAGAATTTGAAGGCTGTTCCAAGGTAATCACAATGTTCTTTGTGGAGTACTGCTGTACCAGTAGAGATCGTTGTGTAAGGCACTTCTTGACCAGTAGGGGTTGATGTGACGGTGCATTGTCATGCAGCATAATCCAACTGTGTCTTTTGCATATTTTCCTGGTCATTTTCTTCTCATTTCTTAATTGTAGTATCACCATATTCTTTATCAAGCAATGTTAGTATCTCTGATGGTGACTTGTCAAGCAATGTTAGTATCTCTGATGGTGACTTGTCAAGCAATGTTAGTATCTCTGATGGTGACTTGTCAAGCAATGTTAGTATCTCTGATGGTGACTTGTCAAGCAATGTTAGTATCTCTGATGGTGACTTGTCAAGCAATGTTAGTATCTCTGATGGTGACTTGTCAAGCAATGTTAGTATCTCTGATGGTGACTTCTCAAGCAATGTTAGTATCTCTGATGGTGACTTCTCAAGCAATGTTAGTATCTCTGATGGTGACTTGTCAAGCAATGTTAGTATCTCTGATGGTGACTTGTCAAGCAATGTTAGTATCTCTGATGATGACTTCTCAAGCAATGTTAGTATCTCTGATGGTGACTTCTCAAGCAATGTTAGTATCTCTGATGGTGACTTGTCAAGCAATGTTAGTATCTCTGATGATGACTTCTCAAGCAATGTTAGTATCTCTGATGGTGACTTCTCAAGCAATGTTAGTATCTCTGATGGTGACTTGTCAAGCAATGTTAGTATCTCTGATGGTGACTTGTCAAGCAATGTTAGTATCTCTGATGGTGACTTCTCAAGCAATGTTAGTATCTCTGATGGTGACTTCTCAAGCAATGTTAGTGTGTCTTATGGTGACTTGTCCAGCAATGTTAGTGTGTCTGATGGTGACTTGTCAAGCAATGTTAGTGTGTCTGATGGTGACTTGTCAAGCAATGTTAGTGTGTCTGATGGTGACTTGTCAAGCAATGTTAGTGTGTCTGATGGTGACTTGTCAAGCAATGTTAGTGTCTCTGATGGTGACTTGTCAAGCAATGTTAGTATCTCTCATGGTGACGTTTCAAGCAAAACACAGAATTAAACATTTTTACGTTGTTCAATCAATGAAATTTTCATCTTCGATGACTTAAATAGCACAACACACAAACAAATATATGTATCTTCACATCTGCTATGTCGTTCTTTCATCAGGGTCATTAACATATAATCTCAATAACATCATCTGTCATTCAAACACTAGCCAATTATTCCAGAAACTTTTTGAAACTACACCCATCTTGTACACCTATCGTGTACACCCATCTTGTACACCCATCACAGGAATAAGAAATATTACATGCAAATATATTTTAACTGTATTATATTATATCTATTTAAAAATATAACGGAAAGTAGAATACAATTATGTTAATTTTGTTAACAGACAGTTAAATTTTGTTAACAGTTAAATTGTTTTAACAGTTAAATTATGTTAACAGTTAAATTGTGTTAACAGTTAAATTGTGTTAACAGACAGTTAAACTGAGTTAACAAACAGTTAAATTGTGTTAACAGACAGTTAAATTGAGTTAACAAACAGTTACATTGAGTTAACAGACAGTTAAATTGAGTTAATAGACAGTTAAATTGAGTTAAAAACAGTTAAATTGTGTTAAAAGACAGTTAAATTGAGTTAACAGACAGTTAAATTGAGTTAACAGACAGTTAAATTGGGTTAACAAACAGTTAGATTGTGTTAAAAGTTACAATTGTGTTAACAGACACTTAAATTGAGTTAACAGTTATATTAAGTTAACAAATAATATATTTCAATGTTTGAAATTTATTTTAAAAGTAATACAATTATTCCTCACTACTTCGTGGTTCATTTATCGCTGCCTCAGTACATTGCGGATTTCTAAAAACATATTTACAGTATGTACACTTTAGTTACATCTACGTATGTTACACACACACGTATCATATTTATATTATTTATACATTATTTTATGTATGTTATTTATACTATTAATATTTTATTTACATGTTTGAAACTATTCTTTAATGTTCTAATGACAACATATGCACTTATATGGTTTCATATACAGTTATTGATATTATACATACACACAAAATGTACATGTTTTAAAAATGAGAGGATGACACTACTTCATGGTTTTTCACTTATCGCGGCCGGTTCTGGTCCATATTAACCGTGATAATTGAGGGATGACTGAAGTAATATTTTTTTATATGAAATGTGCACATAGCTAAAAGTCAGGAAGTAAAAATCTACATTCATAGTAGCTTCATTGTATGAATTATCCAGTTACAAAAAACTACATTTATAGTGGCATCATTGTGTGAATTATCCAGTTACAAGAAACTACATTTATAGTGGCATCATTGTATGAATTATCCAGTTACAAAAAACTACATTTATAGTGGCATCATTGTATGAATTATCCAGTTACAAAAAACCACATTTATAGTGGCATCATTGTGTGAATTATCCAGTTACAAAAAACTACATTTATAGTGGCATCATTGTGTGAATTATCCAGTTACAAAAAAACAACCACATTTATAGTGGCATCATTGTGTGAATTATCCAGTTACAAAAAACTACATTTATAGTGGCATCATTGTGTGAATTATCCAGTTACAAAAAAACAACCACATTTATAGTGGCATCATTGTGTGAATTATCCAGTTACAAAAAAAACTACATTTATAGTGGCATCATTGTGTGAATTATCCAGTTACAAAAAACATTTATAGTGGCATCATTGTGTGAATTATCCAGTTACAAAAAACTACATTTATAGTGGCAACATTGTGTGGGTTATCCAGTTACAAAAAACTACATTTATAGTGGCAACATTGTGTGGGTTATCCAGTTACAAAAAACTACATTTATAGTGGCAACATTGTGTGGGTTATCCAGTTACAAAAAACTACATTTATAGTGGCAACATTGTGTGGGTTATCCAGTTACAAAAAACTACATTTATAGTGGCAACATTGTGTGGGTTATCCAGTCATGAGCATATCAACATGTTCTTCTTCTTCTTCAGCGTTCATTCTCAGATTCCCACTGGATTTCTCTTGTAACAGGACAATGGTCTTACTAGATTTCTCTCAAACTCCCACTTGATGTCGCTTGCAACAGGACATTCTCAAACTCCCACTGGATTTCTCTTGTAACAGGACAATGGTCTTACTAGATTTCTAGCAGGATATAGTCCAGAGAATGAAAATTCATTGTCTCGCCATTTTATTTGTGGAAATGGTCCAACACATCTGTCTTCGGCTCTAGTTGATCTAAAAACTTAATATTATGATTAATTGAAGAACCCGGTAAAAACCATATTTTTTACACTGAAAGTGAGAATCTGTCAGAACTGAAAGGATAGATTTTAAATAATGAATATAACCGAAACAATTAAAACATTTCATGTACACTAGAATCATAAGTATATACAAGAATATATGTAATACAAGATATTGCAATGTCATATATAATTGATTCATTCATTTTCCTTTTGCGCTGAAGTTAGCGCATAGGGAAGAGGTCAGATCTCTCCAATTCTGTCTGTTCAAAGCTATTATGTGCAGTTCTTGAATAGTATGGATATTGATTGTTTTACTTTCTCTAAGTATTGTTCTTCTGAGTGTTTCTTTTGGTCTACCCCTTGCTCTTTTGCCTATATGTATCCATTGAAGAGATTGGTGGTGTATTCTGTTGGTGTCTGCGCGTAGGACATGCCCGATGTAGGACCAACGGCGTTTTCTGATAACTTCTGTGATGAAATTTTGATGTGTCTCTTCTCTGATTTTATCATTCGATTTGAATTCACTCCAATGGGTGTTAGTTATCCTACGAAGACATTTGTTCTCGAAACTCAGTAATTTCTTTTCTGAAGATAAAGAGCTTTTCCAGCTCTCACATCCATATGATAGCACCGGAATAACGCAGGAATTAAATACGCCCATTTTCGTGCGTGTGCTGATTGACTTTGACTTCCAGATATTAGACAGTCTGTTAAATGCACTTGATGCTAGGGCAATGCGAGTTGTAATTTCTGGCATGACATCACCGTCGAGTGTTAACTTGCTTCCTAGATAGGAGAATTTGTGTACTTTTTCAAGTTGTAGTCCATTTAAAGTAATTTCGTTAGGTGAATTGGTGAAGTCCATAATTTTTGTTTTTGCTGAACTGATTTGGAGACCTATTTGTCCTGCGATGAGTTTTTGTTTGTGCATCTTGATGGTTTTCACTCAATAGTGCAAGATCATTGGCAAAATCCAGGTCTTCTAATGTTGTTTTATTTATCCATGTAATTCCTAAATTTTTGTTGGATGTGCTTTTTCTCATAGCCCAGTCACTTGCGATATTGAATAGTAATCCCCGCCGAAGACGGATGTGTCGGGCCATTGGCACAAATAAAACGGCGACACAACGCATTTCCATTTTCTGGACTACATCCTGCTGGAAATCTAGCAGGACCATGATCCAGCTAGATCCAGTTGGAGTTTGAGAATGAACGCAGAAGAAGAAGAAGAATAGTAATGGTTTTTCTGTTCTAACACAGCATTTTGAGTTGGTATAGAATGATTTTATCACAGTTTATATATTTATTTTGGAATCCGTATATTTTTAAAATTTCCCAAAGCGATGGTCGATGGATGCTGTCGAAGGCTTTTTTGAAAATCAACGAAGTTTATTATGAGATTATATCTAAGTTTTAGACATTCTTCTAGTATTGTTCTAAGAGTGAACATAAGTATATACAAGAATATATATATATATATATAAGCATATACAAGAATAAAAAAGTTGGAAAATATCAGGAGAAATCAAGTCATGCACCCTATGTCCAAATATGATCAATAACATCTAACATTTTTGACATTGTAACAAATTAAAATCTTAAGCAAGTCTTTAGAAGTAATGTAGTATGTAGACTAATTAAACTTTTAATCAGAAGAATTCTTATTTTGTTTAAATATAAAAAATGAAAAAAAGCATTAAAAAACTAGTGTTTTTAAAGGTCTTGTGTTGGGAAATATAGTAGTCTTAAGTCAAATAAAAGATGTTTCGTTGTCAATGAATCTTAACCTTTGTTGTACAGAAAGTTGAAAAGAGTAATGTCCCCACACACAAACATATTTTCAATTGATACAGAAAGTCTTACTGACCTATTTGGTACCAATCCAGCCTTCTGAAGCTGCTCTGCCTGTTCACGGGTGCTTGGGTACCCATACAAGACCCATCCACGGGTCACACAGTCCAGCTGACACAGCCGCTCTTTCAAAATATCCAGAACAATTGAGTCTGGAACTGGAGTCATAGAAAGTTACAAATATGGAAACCATAGATATTTATGGAATATCATATTTATATATTTATGTAATATCATATTTATATATTTATGGAATATCATATTTATATTTTTTATGGAATATCATATTTATATGTTTATGTAATATCATATTTATATGTTTATGGAATATCTTATTTATATATTAATATATTAACTCAGCCCGGCCTCTTCACATCACATCAGCCATTCACTATAGCTTTACCTGCCAATGTGTCAGCTCTTTCATTTCCCCTGACTCCCACATGGCCAGGACAGTAGATCCATGTGATGTTCTCCAGGGTGTTGACATATTCTGTTATACGTAAGCCATGGACGAGAATTCTTCATTTCTCTCTATCCTTGGACATTGTTCTCAGTCTCATTCCATGTAATTACCATCATTAAATCCTTCATATTCTCCATGTAATTACCATCTGTGTCAAATCTAAGTCTGTAAGCATACATACAATGTTGATGAAGGCACAGACACGCTGGGCAGGACACATGGTTTGCATGAAAGATCATTGTCTACCAAAGAAAGTTGTTATATGGTAAACTCCAGACCGGCTCATGCAAAGCAGGAGGACAGAAGAAGTATTTTACAGGTACTCTTATGACATCACTGACCCACTTAAAAATAGACACAAATTCATGGGAGAATCTTGTACAAGACAGATCTGACTGGTGTCGCAGAATCAAGAGTGGTGCAGCAGCTGCAGAGAACCTCAGACATCACACTGCGCAATAAAAATGCGCTAGAAGAATGGCAAGAGTTGCTCAGTGTCCCACAGACTCATTCCAGACATGCTCAGAATGTGGTAGACAATTCCAAGCATGCATAGGACTCATTAGTTACAGTCGGGTATACCGCAGACATCATCATCTTTATCATCATCCAGTTGAACGGAATGATCAGCGTCAACTCCAATGGACGAACAACAGTTTCTCTTCTCCATGTGACTCCCATCTCTGTCAAATCCTTCATGGTTTCTCTTCACCATCTGTTCCTAGGTTTTCCCTGTTACTTTTTCCCTGCAGATTCCCTGTCACTAATCTTCTAACTATATCTTTGATTGGATTTCTGAGCATGCTGTACATTTATCTCTGTGTTCTCTTCTAATCTGAGTATCTACCAGATCTTGATCTGTTCATCTCTAAATCTCTTCATTTCTTATCTAGAAATGACATCTAATGTTTAGTTTTCTTCTTAAAAAGGTATTGAATACCCTGTAGATAGGCTTATCATGGATATGAGTTATGACTGCATGGTTATCATCAGCACACACTGGGCAAATCCATAGGTGCTTCAATCCAGGCCTGAATGAATCCATCAGAGTCTAGCGGTTCCAGTTCCATGCAGATTTATCAGTTCTCCATGTATCTGTTATGTTTCTCTTTACTGGTCATTCCAATCTTTGCATCAATTTCCTTCAATCTTGAGAGCAAATATGATTCATACTTTTGAAAATCATCTGAGTGAATGAGGTCCTTTAACATCGGGGATATATCTGGCAGAGTGGTTAAGTCATTCACCATTCACTAAAGATGTCACGGATTTACTCCCAGGACATTACTAATGTATTTTGAGAATATGAGTTAGGGTTATAACTTGAATCAACAGAGTTCCATGTTGTGAGTGGTTTTGTTGAGAGGGCTGGATTACTTGAATCAACAGAGTTCCATGTTGTGAGTGGTTTTGTTGAGAGGGCTGGATTACTTGAATCAACAGAGTTTCATGTTGTGAGTGGTTTTGTTGAGAGGGCTGGATTACATATACGAAAAACCAGAGTACAAAGTCAGTTCTTTATGCTTTTTGAGCCATTTTTTATATAGGAAATTGCTTTTTAACAATTGTTAAATTATTAAATACCACATACATATTTCAATAAAGCCAGAGCTACATGAGATGGAGGGACCCATGCTGTCCAGGATCAGAGCTAGGTGAGATGGTGGGACCCATGCTGTCCAGGATCAGAGCTACGTGAGATGGTGGGACCCATGCTGTCCAGGATCAGAGCTACGTGAGATGGTGGGATCCATGCTGTCCAGGATCAGAGATACGTGAGATGGTGGGACCCATGCTGTCCAGGATCAGAGCTACGTGAGATGGTGGGACCCATGCTGTCCAGCAGGGCTATTCAACTATATTTACTTGGGGGCCAAAATGTAGAAAATGGGGATCATCATGGGCCAGATTTATACAAAACACATTGTATGATTTTATACATTTAGTTTTTTTATAGCTTTATTTCATTGTTTTAGCAATGATCCGCGGGTCACTTACTAGGCCTCCGCAGGCCAGATTTGGTCCACAGGCCACCAATTGAATAGCCCTGCTGTACAGGATCAGAGCTACGTGAGATGATGGCACCCATGCTGTCCAGGATCAAACCCTGATCACTTCATGCATATTGCAGCTATTAGATTGTCCCACTAGCATCTTCACCACAGAAGACAATGTTTCATATTTCAATATTAACTTTGAAATGTGAAATAACAAAGAGTTTTCTTACTTGCGGCATCCCTGTTGACATAGAGTTTAGCAGCAACCCCAGATTTGGTTTCCTGAACAATAGCCTGCTTAATTAGCTGAGCTGAGGACACTGAAAAATGATAACAGAATCACCAGTTCTTTACTTGTGTACAAGACATCTTCCTTTTATTCTGCATTCATTCTCAAACTAGTTTAGATGAACAGGATGTAGTCCAGAGGAATGTTTCTCAACGTTTGTCTCTTCTTCTTTGTCTAACCACTCACATTAAGCAGGTTATGGGATGTAGTTGGCTGTCAGTGATCCAAAACCATGCTGAAGTCGGATGTGTCAGGCAGAAAGACACAGATATCGCAGCAATGCTCTAAACCATGACACACTGCATTCCGTTTTCCAGACTACATCCTGCTAATCTGCAGGAGTTTGAGAACAAATGCTGAAGAAGAAGAAGAAGATATCTTTGTCTATAATATCAAAACTTTCACAAAATTGTACCTATGTCTATTATACCTTTCACAAAATTGTACCTATGTCTATTATACCTTTCACAAAATTGTACCTATGTCTATTATACCTTTTACAAAATTGTACCTATGTCTATTATACCTTTCACAAAATTGTACCTATGTCTATTATACCTTTTACAAAATTGTACCTATGTCTATTATACCTTTCACAAATAGGTCATCAAATTTCTAATTAAAAAAAATTGCATTACCCACAAAATCTGACAAAATACTTTTTAGTAGGTCACATATTCTTTGGTTAAAACCACATTTTCTTAGGTTAAAACCACTTCTTTATTGATAATATATCTATGAGCCTGAATCTATTAAATACTTCACAAGATATTTGTCTATCCATTGTCCATCATACCTTTCACAAGAATGCAACTTTTGTCTATCATACCTTTCATGAGATTGTAACTTTTGTCTATCATACCTTTCACAAGATTGTACTTGTTGGCCAAGAGTGCTGCCTGCACAGCCTTACCACTTCCTACTGGTCCCAACAAAATGACACGAGGTGTGTGAGGAGCATTGGATCGAGGCTGACTGCACAAGAATGACAATACTGCAAGTAAAGAGAATTCATTGAATTTGACTGAAACATTAGGAAGGTGGACTAGCTCTTCTTATTCAAGTCAATCATTATCTCAGATCATATTTCTCATAGAACTTGATTTTGTTTCTTGTTCTATGTGAAACAACATTTTACTAATTCTTGTTCTATGTGAAACAACATTTTACTGAGTTTTTGTTCTATGTGAAACAACATTTTACTGAGTTTTTGTTCTATGTGAAACAACATTTTACTAATTCTTGTTCTATGTGAAACAACATTTTACTGAGTTCTTGTTCTATGTGAAACAACATTTTACTGAGTTCTTGTTCTATGTGAAACAACATTTTACTGAGTTCTTGTTCTATGTGAAACAACATTTTACTGAGTGTTTTGTTCTATGTGAAATAACATTTTACTGAGTTTTTGTTCTATGTGAAACAACATTTTACTGAGTGTTTTGTTCTATGTGAAATAACATTTTACTGAGTTTTTTGTTCTATGTGAAATAACAGAAAGAATAGTTTAAGAAAAACTCTACGAACCTTGATGTTAGTTACAGAACACAGTTCAGTTTATACAAGAAACAAAACTTTCAATATAAACACATTCCAGGTGAATGAAAGAAGAAGAACTAAATATTTGAACTCTAGCACTCTTGGGAAGTTGATGGAACAGAGTGGAACACTTATGGGAATATCCCCTCTACTGTAATGATAGTTTCTATTCTTCTTCTTCTTCTTATTCAGTATTCATTCTTAAACTCCCACTGGACATCTCTTGTAGCAGGACAATGTTCCAACTAGATTTCTAGCATGATGTAGTCCAGAAAATGGTGATGCGTTGTTTCGCCATTTTATTTGCACCAATGGCCCAACACACCAGTCTTCAGCAGTAATTTCTATTCAATAATCAAGAATTCTGATGCAAAAGCACAACAGTAAACACACCGACCTTGAGAGAATACGTCAGCTTTTGGTTGGTCAGCATTGATCTGTTTAGTAACGTTGTCGTAACATCGCAAGATACCATCAATATGACGATGGTAATTGACCAAGTCACTGACCATCTCAGTTTCTGATATTCCTCTCGGAGCTACCAGCCTCTCCTGGACTTCAGGGTTACCAGGATAGTCGAATGTAGTATGGTAAACTTCTGCAAAAAAAAAAGCTTCATTCACAACATGCTTGGCTATGGTTAAAATTGTCGTTCACAAATTTTGGGAAATCTAAGTGTCTAGATACTGAAAGTTTATATTTATAATTTATTTTCTAACTCTGGGTTTCTCTTCTCCACAAGTGTCCTATCTATTTGTCTAACTCTGAGTTTATCTTCTCCACAAGTGTCCTATCTATTTGTCTAACTCTGAGTTTATCTTCTCCACAAGTGTCCTATCTATTTGTCTAACTCTGAGTTTATCTTCTCCACAAGTGTCCTATCTATTTGTCTAACTCTGAGTTTATCTACTCCCTAAGTGTCCTACCTACCTAATTGCACCACACCTTCCATCTTCAATTACACCACATCCCTGAATGTTGATACCTAGGAATGCAGTGTGGTCGAAGATGTGGTGGCTCAAGGTGCGAGGCAAGTTGGTGCCATCTAAGTGGACCTGGTTCGAATCCCATTTGTTGCATAATTTTTCTAAAATATTTTATTATTTATTGGTATAAGGGAAATACCTCAAGGGTTAAAAAGTCACACATGACATATACAGAAATCTGAAGCGGAGACAATGAAAACACTTGTACTGTTTCATTTATTTTTAGATACAAAACTTATATGCAAAATATGGGGACTACACTCCTAATCTATCTATTGTCTTTTCTCTGCTTATGCTGTGAAGCATAGCAGGATTGAATGAAGATCTATTTTTGGACTATTGCACATTTGGTCACTTGATACAGTAATACTGTACAGTGTTGTCTGTGTTGTCTGCTCTTGTTGCTGACCAAAAAGTGTTCATTCTTATTAGGTGGCCGAACCATTCCAATCTCTATTTTTCAACATATTTGACCACAGATGTTGTTCCAACAATTCTTGTAATCTCTTCATTTCTCACATGATCTCTTCTTGTTCTGTTTGCTGCTTTTCTTAGACATTTAATTTCACACGTAGTAAACTTTCTCTCTTATTCTTTTGTTAGAGTCCATGTCTGATATTGACAACATAATGTTGGGATGAATATTGAATTCATGATTCGCTCCTAATTCTTTTGTAATTATCCTACTTTTTCATTTTTTTCACAAGCCTGATGTTGAAATTACGATCTTCAAAAAGACGAGTTTAGAGCACGTTGTCATTGAAAAAGTGATTTGATTTTCAAATAGAGTGTTCCTTAACCATTTACTAATGTAGTCTAAATGTTTTTAATAAATGAAATACAACAAATATTTTGTGTGACGAAATGGTAAATTTGTTTTAGGGGTGGGAGTAAAAAGTCACAGTGCTAGCTAGCTGTGACTTCTTGCTGCAAGCAAAATGTTATTTTAGCTTTCTCCTTTGACAGTTTGAATCTTATGTGACAAATTTATTCAGTTAATATTGATTACAAGTTGTTACTATTGAATGTTATGTATTAAGTGTTAATATACGCGATTGTTATGGTCAGAATTTTCGTTAACTCCTAATATATAAGATACAACTTGAAATGGCTCTCAGTTGTTTTACTACAAGTCACCTGAAGTTGCTTTAAATAGTATAAAAAGTAGATGTTTAAGCTGGTAAAAACACAGTTTTATTCTGTGTATACTAAGAGTTGTGTTGTTTTACATTATTAATGATGAGCATAGTAAAATGTTTTAACATTGTCCCTAAGATGCTAAACTGAGAAACTACAAGCACCATACAGAACAGGGGACATTTAATAGAGAGACTGTGATATCAGGTGTTATTGCTGCGGTGGACAACAATCTGATGGCCCAATTTCCTAGGAAAAAAACAACAAAACCAGATGATTATTGTTCGTCTTCCCAGATTGTAAAGATACCAGTGAAGTTGTATGTCCTGCATTCACTTCCAAATCTCTCTCCTGGTGGAACTAGGCAACAGAAACACATATGAATTCAATTTTCAACAACTGAGACAATTTATGACTGAATAGTAAGTGGAAACCTTTTTGCTCCACTGACTGTGACTTTTTACACTGAAGCACTGGGACAAAAACAATCACATTTTAATTTTTGATGCATGTCATTAAAGTTTTACACATTCATAAAATGTTGGTTTATGTTTAGTCTTTTCTTAGTTAGAGGAATGAATGAGTTATGAAATGTTGGTTTATGTTTAGTTTTTTCTTAGAAGAATGAATGAGCTATCAAACAAGAACAACATAAAAATTATATCTTGAAAGGTAGATAAAAACAAATGAAAAAATAAAATTTTTACTTTAAGCCCCATCTTCCCCTACCTGACTTTAAATTAAACTACTTGACTGGCAATTGACTTATATGACTAAATTAAATACAAGACTACAGGTAACTTCACATCCTTAACTATCAATTAACCCATATGATTATATAATTAACCCACTTGACTTTAATTTAACATACATTAATCTAAATTAACCTGTATCAATCTAAATTAATAAAATGACTCTAAATTAACCTAAACTACTATAAATTAATCTCAATGACTAAACTAATCTATAAATTAATCTCAATGACTAAACTAATCTATATGATTAAATTTACCTATGTTATTCTTCATGATTCTGTATGACTAAATATACTAGTCCTCATGACATTTGACAGAAGAAGAAATGAAGATCTATGTGTTTTGATACATCCCCCATAGCACAACCATACAACCCTGGTGGATTCTAGGATACAGTACTACTAGAACTTGCATACACTAACATTTCTAAAACCAGAGCATACCTCCTGTTTTAGTGTCCACTCTTTTTCCTGCAGCTCTTTCAATGACAACTGTATCAGGGGCTACAAGCACAACTATGTTATAGAAATATACAAGAAAATATACATGATCTGTAACAACAATTTTTATGTTATGATTCCTATTGTCCTAAAAAAGAAGCAAATACAATAATACAGAACACTTACACATCAAAGTGAAAGAAACAAATGGAAGGGGAAGACAAACATGATGCAATACGTCTCCTCCAAAGATATCAATAGACCACACTATTTCGCCTTAGAACAGGACACTGCAGACTGTTGGGTCACCTTTACCGATGGAGGATCTAATACACAGATGAATGTCCATGTGGATCCAGAACCCAGACTCCTAAACACATACTTCAGGATTGCCCAACAGACAAAGAGCAGAGATGGTGGATATGGCCAGAGGATATTCAGATTTGAAGTAGAAGTTATGGGCAACTGTTCTGACCTGGAGAAAAGAGTGGACCTTGCCCTGATGACACGCCTGACAATTGTTACCGCAGAGGAAGAATAGATGAGTTATGACTACATGTTATCAGAGCACACTGGACAATCAGAGCACACAATCAGAGCACAATGGACAATCAGAGCACACTGGATAATCAGAACACACGGGACAATAAGAAAACACTGGACAATCAGAGCACACTGGACAATCAGAACACACTGGACAATCAGAGCACACTGGACAATCAGAGCACACTGGACAATCAGAGCACACTGGACAATCAGAGCACACTGGACAATCAGAACACACTGGACAATCAGAGCACACTGGATAATCAGAACACACTGGACAATAAGAAAACACTGGTCAATCAGTTCACACTGGACAATCAGAGCACACTGGACAATCAGAGCACACTGGACAATCAGAGCACACTGGACAATCAGAACACACTGGACAATCAGAGCACACTGGACAATCAGAGCACACTGGACAATCAGAGCACACTGGACAATCAGAGCACACTGGAAAATCAGAGTGTAGTGGCTGACAGTTCCAGTTTGATGCTGATTTATGAATCTCTTTGTATATGCATGATATTTCTCTGTTCATTTTTACACTAATCTCACAAAAGAAATGAGAGAAACACGAAAATCATGATTCACACTTTCTGAATTCAGTGTTGACACTTACCAGTATGCCCATGTTTATATTATTATATGCCCATGTTTATGTCATTATATGTCCATATTTATGTTATTATATACAAATTGTTCAAACCTATCCAGTATAAGACACAATTTTTCACATTTTTGGAATGTTTAAGAATCCCTGAAACATATTTTGTATATATCATATTCATTATGTTCTTCAATATGTGGTTACTTCAGCATGTTACAACTTCAGCATGTTACAACTGCAGCATGTTACAACTTCAGCATGTTACAACTTCAGCATGTTACAACTTCAGCATGTTACAACTTCAGCATGTTACAACTTCAGCATATTGTAACTGACTGTTCAGGTTTTGTGTTGGTTGATAACTCCTCTGTTGACTTCTATATATCGATGTTTTCTTGCAACATCAGGTTTCACTCCCAGGACGTACATTCTAGCCATAGATATGGAATAAGACATACACCCCACATCTTCCAACAGGTCCACTTCCATGATTTCATTCAAAATATCAGCCAAGTTCATTGTACTGCCACTAGTCACTGTGACCATGCTGGTAAGTATGTCTGCTCTTTCATTTTCCTCAACACCCAGGTGTCCAGGTACACAAATGAAGGTAACTCTTCAGCATAGAGTTTGTCCTCGACTCGACTCTAGCCATTGATGGCACAGATTTTGTCCTCGACTCCAGCCACTGACGGCATAGATTTTGTTCTCGACTCCAGCCACTGACGGCATAGATTTTGTCCTCTACTCCAGCCACTGACAGCATAGATTTTGTCCTCGACTCCAGCCACTGACGGCATAGATTTTGACCTAGACTCCAGCCACTGACGGCATAGATTTTGTCCTCGACTCCAGCCACTGACGGCATAGATTTTGTCCTCAACTCCAGCCACTGACGGCATAGATTTTGTCCTCGACTCCAGCCACTGACGGCATAGATTTTGTCCTCGACTCCAGCCACTGACGGCATAGATTTTGTCCTCGACTCCAGCCACTGATGGCATAGATTTTGTCCTCGATTCCAGCCACTGATGGCATAGATTTTGTCCTCGATTCCAGCCACTGATGGCATAGATAGTCTGGTTGATCCTTTTAAAGCATGGTCATAGAATCAGTCATTAAATAGACACTTTTGGCACTCTGGTACTCCAGCCATAGCATTGCACTCTGGTACTCCAGTCATATCATTGCACTCTGGTACTCCAGCCATATCATTGCACTCTGGTACTCCAGCCATATCATTGCACTCTTGTACTCCAGCCATATCATTGCACTCTTGTACTCCAGCCATATCATTGCACTCTTGTACTCCAGCCATATCATTGCCTTCATCACTGCCATCACCTCCATCATCATCATACCCACTAGTGGTTATATAGAAATCACCACTTTCTTCCCTAACACACTTCTCTCTGCATCGAGTTGTGAATGCCCAAGCACTGCACACTTTCTGAACAACAGACCCATCAGTGTAGATAATATCTCCAGCAGAGGAATTTATAATCATTACAGCCTGGACTAGAGGCTAAAGTGAAAGCATACATTTGACCAAGAACTGCTTAAGGAAACTAAAAACAACACATTTATGCAAATGATTTCATGCAAAATATTTATGAGTATCTATCACAGAACATCTTATATCTATCAAAGAACATCTTATATCTATCATAGAACATCTTATATCTATCATAGAACATCTTATATCTATCATAGAACATCTTATATCTATCATAGAACATCTTATATCTATCATAGAACATCTTATATCTATCACAGAACATCTTATATCTATCACAGAACATCTTATATCTATCACAGAACATCTTATATCTATCATAGAACATCTTATATCTATCATAGAACATCTTATATCTATCATAGAACATCTTATATCTATCACAGAACATCTTATATCTATCACAGAACATCTTATATCTATCACAGAACATCTTATATCTATCATAGAACATCTTATATCTATCATAGAACATCTTATATCTATCACAGAACATCTTATATCTATCATAGAACATCTTATATCTATCATAGAACATCTTATATCTATCATAGAACATCTTATATCTATCACAGAACATCTTATATCTATCACAGAACATCTTATATCTATCACAGAACATCTTATATCTATCATAGAACATCTTATATCTATCATAGAACATCTTATATCTATCACAGAACATCTTATATCTATCACAGAACATCTTATATCTATCATAGAACATCTTATATCTATCATAGAACATCTTATATCTATCACAGAACATCTTATATCTATCACAGAACATCTTATAGACTTACTGCAGTGTTTTGGGTATATTCCATTCTCTTGCATTGCAAGGACTTGGTCCCGTGTCTGTGGGAAGCCTTCCAGTAGCCATCCCTTTTTTGTAGCATCTGGCATTAGAAACCGGTCTGTTAAAATGCGTATCCACAATTCAGTTGGTAAAGTCTGGAACCAATGTTGAAAGTGTATTGGCAAATTGTGATTTATATTGGCAAATTGTGATTTCAAAAGCAAACTTTAAGATGACAATGTTGAAAGCCTTCAAGTATGTCAGAAATATTATAAGTCTAAATTATAAGCCAATCTCTATATTCTCAGATACAAGTGAATAATTGAATTGGTGGCAGTATGCTCCCAGCATCTTCAGAGTAGAAATATCTCATTATCTGCTAAGAGATACAGAACTTTAATGAGCCTGGAGTGTAGCTCCATTAGTTCAGATAACCACACATAGTTAATCAATGGGAATACTTAAAGCTAAAAGGGCTACCATATATCTTTTTTGCCTTGAACATACCAGGGCTACCATATATCTTTTTTTGCCTTGAACATACCAGGGCTTCCATATATCCCTATTTCCTGAACATACCTATGGCTATCATACATTCTTTTTCCTAGAAAATACGCAGGGCTACCACACATCCTTTTTTCTGAATTTGCCTTCTTTTTTAAGTCTTAAAGTTCAGATCCTGACTGTGGCCAGAGACATCAATAAAGTAGTAAATCAATTTAACACATACATACAGGCCACTCATAAAACCACTCATACAGGGTTCTATAAACAAATCCTATTGGAATGATGAGCTAGAAAAGCTGTTAAATGACATGGAGACATCCCGACAGCAGGCAGAAAACTGTCATGAAAATTGAGACATCCTAACAGCAGGCAGAAAACTGTCATGAACATCGAGACATCCTAACAGCAGGCAGAAAACTGTCATGAAAATTGAGACATCCTAACAGCAGGCAGAAAACTGTCATGAACATCGAGACATCCTAACAGCAGGCAGAAAACTGTCATGAACATCGAGACATCCTGACAGCAGGCAGAAAACTGTCATGAACATCGTATTAAATATCAAATTAAACTAACTTTCTTAAGGGCCAAATTACATGCCAGGTCTAGCAGCTGTAAGAAAAATAGTCGTTGAACCCAGAAAGAGACACCAGGAAACTGTGGAAATTTATAAATCAACTTAATTATGACAGTAACAGTACTGGGCATAATACAAGGATCACATTTCATGAAAACAGTATCTCCATCGAGGCCAACTCCTTGAAGGAGAAGGGACTTAGTCCAGCAAATGAAGGCTGAAAACTAAGATTGATAGAGCCATCCCTGACATCAAACAGGACCACAGTCCTGCCCAAGCAAGCTCTGGCGCTGGCCAGATATACCAAGCTGAAAGGTGCACCAGTAACCATGAAATCACACAACACGACTAGATAACATGTCTTTACAACCAAATTTACTTGCTGTGTAGACTTTTTAAACTGCAAACAAGAAGAAGAAGATGATAAAAACAAAAACATTCTAACAGGTAGAGACATGTAGCTGACTCATTTGTTGAAGACAAGAGCATCAAAATTAGCCCAGAAAAACCACCAGTGATTAGTGAGAAGTGAGACAACTCTGGACATGATAGAATGATGTCTAAAGTAATGGAGTTAACCAATAACATTCTGAGATTTGGAGCATGCAATATCCAAAATAAAAAAGAAGAAATTACCAGGAGCAGATGAAATGAAAGTTCAATGAAATAATTAAAAACCTGGGAACTGCAGCACAAGTAAAGCAACTAAAGTAAAGTAAAGACAATGTATGCTGACGACCTGGTGATCTGGTGCACGGAAGAACATGCAACAGTGGCCACTAAACAAATACAAAGAGCTATCGATGCCCTAACCTTATGGGCAAATAGATGGTGCGTCAGCATTAACACAGATAAGTGCAGCACTACGCTCTTTACCCTCTCACCAAAACAAAAAGCTGGTCATATCAAGATAGATGGAGAGCTCTTGAAAGAAGACAAACAACCCACATACCTCGGAGTTACTTTTGATGATAAGCTGACATGGAAGCAGCACATAAACAAAGCAACAACAAAAGCCAGGAGGAAGCTAGCTATCCTGAGAAAACTAAGTGGAACCACATGGGGAGCCAGTGGAAATATATTCAGTAAAGTTTACCAGCAAGGCATAAGACCACACCTGGAATATGGTTCAGCTGCGTGGTGTTCTGCATCAAACACCACATTACAAGATCTAGATAAAGTGCAAAACCAGGCACTTAGAATAATGTTGGGAGCAATGAAATCAACACCCATAGCAGAGATGCAGAAAATAGGAAGAATGCAAACACTTGGCGAACGCAGAGACACAAAAGTACTAATTCAAGCAGAAAAGTTTCAGTGTATGCCAAGTCATCCAATGAAGGAAAGATTCCAAAATCTAGCAATGGGGCGACTGAAAAGGAGCAGCTTTATCCATCAAGCTAAACGACTCCGTAGACAAATTACAGACCTACCTGAAGTTGACAGCCCCTTAAGGTCTGTACCAGAACAAACCCAGTGGAGTGAAAGCCATGGAATGCCAATATACATTCAGACCCATGTGAAAGGAATACTAAGCGAGGACGAACAGAACTGTGTGCAGCGAATGACAGTCACCCTCAGTTTCCTGGATGAGGAATATCCACAAGATATATGGGTCAGAGTGTACACAGATGGGTCAGCACAGAATGCTGTGAGGAATGGAGGTGCAGGTGTATATATAGAATATCCAAACAAGCCTAGAGATACAATCAGAACACCGACAGGAAAATTCTGCAATAATTATGATGCAGAAATCCAGGCAATTAGTGTGGCAGCTAAAAAACTGCTGAACTCCAACTCTGGCCTACAGCCTGTGGTATTCCTGACAGATGCAAGGTCAGTGCTTCAAGCTCTCCAGTCTGGAAAACTAACAGACTTAAAAAAACTACTTAGCGAATTGTCTTACCAGTATAGGGTAACCATGCAGTGGATACCCTCTCACTGTGGAATACCAGGAAATGAAAAAGCAGACCAACTGGCTAAGGAAGGTGCTGCCGAAGACCAACCAGATATACCAATCACCTACCATCAGAAAAAACAGATGATAAAATCAATAAGAAAGCCACAAATACCAACACAAGATGACTATCACATTATGAACAGATCAGAACAAGTTATAATTCTACGTCTCAGAACAGGACACAACCGACTCCGCAGTCACATGTATACAAAGTTCAAGATTGGCAACACGGCCATGTGTACATGTGGATAGGCAGCACAGAGTGCCAAACATATACTTCAAGAGTGTTCTGAGCATGAAACGCTGAGGCAGACATATTGGCCAGAGGAAACAACACTGGAATCAAAGCTCTATGGGACACTGTATGAACTACAAAAGACAGTGAGTTTTATTCAGGAGACAGAATTACAGATATACCGGTAGACATGTTTCAAGTGAACGAAAGAAGAAGAAGAAAAGTAAAGACAAAATTCTGCAGATATGGAGGGGAGAAATCATGATACCACTCTCAAATACAGTGAAAGACAGCACCACAATCTCTGTGCCTTGAAAGATAACACCTATCATAATGTATTATTTTCACTGATTACTAATATAACAAACAAATGTATTATTTTCACTGATTACTAATATAACAAACAAATAGCAAAAATATCAAATGTCAAGTAATGTCAATGAGAAATAACACAAAAAAATAAAGTAACAGGGACTTTACAGAACTTTATCGGTCCACTATTGAACTTCATAAAAAAAACAACTAGAAATAAACAAATAGTATGATCAATACAATGAGATGATCTTACCCTGGCAGAAATGTAAGAATGAACGGAGAAGAAGAAACTAACAAATTATTGCCACCACTACTCAACAAATTATTGCCACCGCTACTCAACAAATGTGAATAGATGAAGACCTCTTACTCTATAAGACTCTAGAATTTCTCGAGCTTTCTCTCGAATCGATACTTCTGCATCATCGATTAAGTTCTGCGGTGTCAAGTGAGCACATCGTAGTTTGTTGCAAATCAATTTTGAAATAGAACATTTTCCAGAAGCTGGAGGTCCCAGGACAATGATCTGTGGAACTATGCAACAAAGCCAATATTAAAAATGCTTTCTCTTCACGAAATGTCCTATTTATTTGTGTTAACAATCTTTTTACAAGTTGAATGACAATTTGAAATTATGGCAGCCACCAGGGCTTTGAAATGGATGGACACAAAAAGTGCAATTCCTGGTCATTCGGGTGTTCAAGGCAATGCGAGAGCAGATAGATTGGCAGGTTCTGCCACTGCATCGAGTAGCAGGGCAATGGATCTGCTGACATATTACCAGTAAACTCTTTGAGAGCAGCAGCATGATCAAATGAAATTAATGAAGACGATGATTCTTTTTCTTGTCCAGAATAAAGGAAGCTTGGCTTGAAATGTGGGCGTGGCCAGACATGGACATTATTATGAACGGCAAGGAATGTTTCTCAACCAACAGAGAACTGGAACTGTTAGTCATCGTGAAATTGCAAATATACACGGGGAGATCACAGCACCCATGGATGTGTCCTGTGTGCAGTGATAATCATCTTTCGATTAAATGACTAACTGGCTAAATGACTAACTGGCTAACATTTTTTTGTTTTACACATATCTTAAAAATTTGTTTTTTCCACGTAGCTTTACTTTTTTGTCAATTTCTGATACATCATTCTCAAACTCCTGCAGATTAGCAGGTTGTAGTCCAGAGCACAGAATGTATTATGTCATGGCTTGCAGCTTTGTTGCAATATCTCCACCTTTTGGCTTGACACATTCGACTTCAGAATGGCTTCTTGGTTACATTGACCCTACATGGAACAGGCAACTTCATTCCAAATTCTCCTTAGGTAGGCCTATCTCTTACTACATGCATGGAAGGTCAACAGTGTTGCATTTCTTTGCTCCCCTTTTGGATCATATAAGTATATGGTTCACACATGTCTTTACAATTTTTATTGTATATCTCTGCACTATAACATATGAAGATTGTATATCTCTGCACTATAACATATGAAGATTGTATATATCTGCTCTATAACATATGAAGATTGTATATCTCTGCTCTATAACATATGAAGATTGTATATCTCTGCACTATAACATATGAAGATTGTATATCTCTGCTCTATAACATATGAAGATTGTATATCTCTGCTCTATAACATATGAAGATTGTATATCTCTGCACTATAACATATGAAGATTGTATATATCTGCTCTATAACAAATGGAGATTGTATATCTCTGCTCTATAACATATGAAGATTGTATATCTCTGAATCAAATGAAGATTGTATATCTCTGCTCTATAACAAATGAAGATTGTATATCTCTGAATCAAATGAAGATTGTATATCTCTGCTCTATAACAAATGAAGATTGTATATCTCTGCTCTATAACATATAAAGATTGTATATCTCTGCTCTATAACAAATGAATATTGTATATCTCTGCACTATAACATATGCAGATTGTATATATCTGTCCTATAACAAATGAAGATTGTATATCTCTGCTCTATAACAAATAAAGATTGTATATATCTATAACAAATAAAGATTGTATAGCTGTACAACCATCATTATTTTCCTTCTTCATCTGATGGATGAGAAAGGCAATTGGGTCCTCAGGCCTTATCAGCACAAGCTGTTCAATTAGTCTCTGTGAAAGGAAAATATAATTGTCAGATCAATGAGAATAGTCAGTGACATTACTTCTTCAATGAGAATAGTCAGTGACATTACTTCTTCAATGAGAATAGTCAGAGACATTACTTCTTCAATGAGAATATTCAGTGACATTACTTCTTCAATGAAAATATTCAGTGACATTACTTCTTCAATGAGAATAGTCAGAGACATTACTTCTTCAATGAGAATAGTCAGTGACATTACTTCTTCAATGAGAATAGTCAGTGACATTACTTCTTCAATGAGAATAGTCAGTGACATTACTTCTTCAATGAGAATAGTCAGTGACATTACTTCTTCAATGAGAATAGTCAGTGACATTACTTCTTCTTCATTTGTTCCTAAATTTCTGATATTAATTATAATGATTTCTGATTGATTGAAAGAAGACCTCCATAGCCAACTACTGACTGGGAGACTGAGCGATTCTATACTAGAACGTGGTTCCTGGAAGTCACACTTTTCAATATGCCTACTTCGTGTTTTTAAACATTTATATTCCACTTTCTAGTTTTTAATGCAGCAGAACAGTTTCATTCCAATTTCATTCATAGTGTGCGCAGCTTTCTTTAACAATTTACAATAATTGATCTGTTTTGTATTCACTGGGGGAGGGGACCCTCAGTGAGTAGTGCGCAGATCGATCTATTACCTTGACTTATATTTCGTTACGTTTTTTATCAATAAAACCTAGTTTCATTAATTTGTGGCACCCGTGTCCTAGGAAAGAACCCATTGAGCTTACATACCCTTAAATGGCTGACAAAATGGCAAACAGAGAACTTATAGGGAATACCCCTTGTGCAGAGATGCTATAGTGCATACAACAGGCTTTGTCCTCAAACAAATTTAATTCTTGGAGTAACCGTTGTACGCATTAATGCCATTTTGTTTACATACAATGTTATTTTTGGTTAGGCTAAAAAATGTATACTTTATATTTCCGCATCATGCCCAGTTTTTATGCACGAATGAAATCCTTTGATCTTTGTCGGCAGACTAATTATTGTGTCTCGAGAAAAGAAATTTTACCACTTCAGACATTACATTGAATCAGTGTTGCCACGTAGTTCTGGCAAAACCTGAGGCTTGGTCATCCAAAAGTAGCTAAAACCGATGGATCTACCTTTAAAAAATTGTGAAGCTGTGGTTTGATGAATGCTCATAATCTTCTTTCTAGAATTATATTGAATATTTTTCCAACATGACTTACTCATGATATACCTCTGTATTTTATACAATCTCTTTTTGCTGCTTTTTTCTTCCAAACAGGTATTATTACAGCATTTTGCAGTATCTAGTGTTTCTTGTTGTGTCTTGTCTTGTCTTGTTCTATCCATGTGTAGCACTAGGCATCAAGGGAGAGCAGAAGTCTTCTTTCTTTAGCTAACTGTGATGCCGCTGCCATAGAGCAGCCTTGGTGTTCAAGTATTTCTCTGATGTCATCTATCCATCTTCATCTGGGTTTTTCCCTATTTCTCTTTTCAGATGATCTTTTATTGAAGGCTACCGATGGAACGTGATCTGGTTTCATTCTAATTAGGTGGTTGAGTTATTTTATCTTTTATGTGTCAATGTATTCTTTGCACGACATTGTTTTCATCAGATTTCTCATAGTGTCATTATTTCTTCTATCTCTTTTTGTTACTCCTAGTGCTGTTCTCAGGCATTTCATTTCGCATACGACGAGTTTTTGTTCTAGGTTCTCTGTCATGGTCCAGGTCTGGAATTGGTAACAGTGTCCGCATAAACACTGTATTTATTAGCGTTCTTTTGAAAATCATGTCCATGTTTTGGTGTTTCAGTAGTGGTGCTAATATATAAAATGGTGATATAAAATGGTGTTTGCTTTTTGACATCTTGCCTCTATTTCAAAATCTAATCTGTCCGCCAAGAACACGATGCCTAGATACTGAAATTCTTTTACTTGGTTGAGTTTTGTGCTGTCTATGTATATTTCTAGTAGGGATTTATTTCTGCATATCTTCAATGTTTCTGATTTTGATTTGTTGATTCTCATGTTGTTGGTTTCGCAATGGGTATTTAGTGCATTTAGGTGTTTTTGCAGCTCGGATACATTGCAACACCTGATCGTCTGTGAATAGCAATTCATTAATGATGTTATTTCCTTCTTTTTCTCCGTTCTCTTGTTCATGTTGATTTTCATGTTCTATTGATTTTAAGGTTTCTTTGGTTATTTTGTCTATAAAGATGTTGAATAGAAGCGGGGATAATATGCATCCTTGTCTGACTCTAGATGTTATTGTGAATGTGTCTGTCATTCCTTCTGGTGTTCCTACTCTTCCTTCGCATCTCTAATGTAGTGCTCTGATGTTTTCGAGGAGTTGGCTATGGATCCTGTATTCTTCTAAGTAGGTCTACAGTATGTCTCTATTAACCCTGTCAAAAGCACGGTGTATTCCTGCTTTCCATATATTAAACAGCTTATTTAACTATTTTATTCCCATATATTCTGCTGCCGTGATTAATTTGACTTGTATATTCTCAGGTCCTGGGGATTTGTTTAATGGAACTGTTAGTATGGCATTTTCTATTTCTGCTAGCAATATATTTGGATATAATTCTTTTTCAAATAAGGTCATACCATAACTGTACGGTTATATTTAATGAAATTAAACTTCATACGAATAATATTCAGATGTTTCTGAGAAGTTGAAAACCAATCTCGACTGAATAAAGAACAAACCATCATTCTTGCAATATTTTTCTTCCTCTGGTAATATATAGTTCTCACATTTCTTCTAATGATCCCTGGCTATATTGGAGATGGCGGCATTTTGTAAGTATTTCAACATCTTTTAATTTGAACATTCTATTTTCTGTTGCTACTTGCTCGCCCATACTAATTCTATTGAGTTTAAGTGAATGGTAAGTATGAATGGTATTATATTATTATTATAATAATATTAAGAATGGTAAGGTGGGTAGTCTTAAACATCTATGACCATGTTCCTAGATTGCCTTGTCTTATATGAAACATCTTTGTATGCTGTGTCGTGTTTACAATTCCAAGTAATTCAGGCTTTACAGACATTTCATTGAATGGAATATTGTTTCTGGTAAGCAAAAACTTTTATTACATATTTAGCACTTGATGAATATGGAACTTTATATTCTGTTTCCACAGCTGTTGTGATATCAAGCATTATCCATTATCAAACAAGATGGCTATCCAATGAAGGAAGCACATGATTCACAATCTAGTCCTGAAATATTTTGCCATTCATCTATTGATGACAATCCCTATTATCTGTGGATTTTGAAAATTCTTTAGAAGACAATGATGGCTACTTTCTGCATGAGTAATTATTAGGCGCTGCCCTTTGCTGCTTGGTATTAGTAAAGTCTCTTATTTATCCCATCAGATGATTGCCATTCTCATTCAGTACTGTGGTGCGCATTGAACAAAGTCTCATTCAGTACTGTGGTGCGCATTGAACAAAGTCTCATTCAGTACTGTGGTGCGCATTGATCCAAGTCTCATTCAGTACTGTGGTGCGCATTGATCCAAGTCTCATTCAGTACTGTGGTGCGCATTGATCCAAGTCTCATTCAGTACTGTGGTGCGCATTGATCCAAGTCTCATTCAGTACTGTGGTGCGCATTGATCCAAGTCTCATTCAGTACTGTGGTGCGCATTGATCCAAGTCTCATTCAGTACTGTGGTGCGCATTGATCCAAGTCTCATTCAGTACTGTGGTGCGCATTGATCCAAGTTTCATTCAGTACTGTGGTGCGCATTGATCCAAGTCTCATCTAAATACACTATATCATAACAATCTCTACTTATTTCTCAGACATTGCGTAAATATTTCCTTCTCATTGCAAGTATATGAGACTTTTCACAAATAAGGTTTTTATCACCAACATATTTTCTAAAAGTGAATCCTAAACTCCTAATAGTTCTCCAGATTGTAGATTTGAAAAAAAATATCAATGTCATTATCATTTCTTAACCAACTTTTCCTTTCTTAACCAACTTTTCAATTTCCTTAGTCATTGCCTCATTATTGTGAAGCATATTAGACATTTTTCTTCGTATCAATTCTGTGTCAAAATTCTCCACTAGTCACTGTGTCATACCTGGAAATGAAAAAGCTGATCTCCTGGCAAGGAAAAGGGGGATCACTAGAACAAATAGAAAGTGATAATATGTACTATAAATGTAAGACTATGATAAATGCAGAATATAAGAAAAAGTGGAAGCAGATGCACCCAACTGCAGAACTAAATTACCTCTACCGTCAAATGTCACGCAAAGAAAAAACCATCATCTTCAGACTAAGAACTGGCCACAACAGACTGAGAAGTCACATGTTCCGAAAGCTGAAGATTGGTGAGACAGACCTGTGCAACTGTGGACTGAGCCCAGAGACAGCAGAACACATTCTTCATGCAAGTCAACTCTACCAAGAAGAGAGGGAGAAAATATGGGCTACTGAGACGGCACTACTTTCAGACCTGAGGGGTTCCATGGATGACCTGAAGCGAACAACACAATTCATTGAAGCTATTGGCGCTGTAACCTGATATCTGATTGAAGAACGATGAAGAAGATGACGAAGTCTAAGTCTCGCATCCATATGTTACCATTGAGAAAACACATGATCTTAAAAGGGTTATTTTAGTGTTGTTATTACTACTTTGCCACAAGTTTCTCATTTGTGTTAATTTAAGAGTTGCAATTGTGAGTTTTTAAAAATTTCAACTGAACAATCTCCGAAACTCTTTATATTTGCTCCCAGATATTCCAATTTGTTTACTCATTACAATTCTATATTGTCTATGTTGATCATTGGTTTGATCTTTGTTTTGTACGTTGTCACAATTAGAAAGCACTAGTAAGTTATAAAGTTTGATTTTCCCTCTAAAAATAGTTTGATTTTAGAAAGATGTTATTTGGGCCTATATATATATATATACACACACACACACTTGTATATGTACCCTTGAAAAATCTACTGTGAGATATTAATTACATACTGTCGGTCAAGTGTGAAATTACTTTTGTTACTACATGTTTTCCTGTGAAGAAGTGCAGGGAGGCTTTCCACGGGCTGTGAAAATAAAGGCTGCTTTGGCATATCAGACGCCGCAAATGTACAGGAAGGATTTTGATTGTACCTCCGAAAGAAAAAAATCCTTTTCCGAACCGTGGATTGAACCCGGCATTCTAACTGAATGTCCATGCGCTCCACCTGAAATAACATTGGCTTATAATCAATATCTTCAGAGAACTTAATGTGTTGCAATGTGGTTTACATCTTGGCTGTAATATTTGTGTCTTTTGGCCATGAATTCAACTTCTGCATGATGCTTTTGTGTTGATTTCACATTCTACAAGATTGAATGATACTTTTGTGTTGCTGAGATCCTTGAGGCTATGGAGTTACGTGCAATGAGTTGTACTCTTCACCAATGGTGTGCTGCTTCATTGAGCGGGATGAAGTACATATGTGGTGAGCTGAGTACAATGAAACAAAGTATAATTATTTTTTTCAGTAAGAATATTTTAATAATTTACTGGTATGTTCATTATAATCATTTTCCTCTCCAATGTTACACAATATGTAGGCCGACTCCAGTTAGCAATATTATATGAATTGATAATAATGAAAATGACGTGATAGAAATGTTCACTAACGGAAATTTTATTTCGCCTAACCTAAAAAATATCAAGCCAAGCAGAAAGAGCTAAAAGAAAGGCAGATTGCTAATAGATGAGTCATGAGAAATAGTAAATACAACAGGTAAATAAATGTTAGGCCTATGCCTATACTGTTTGCAATGAGAAAAAAATATAGCCTGACATAGATTTTACAAATTGCACTTACGATGACAATATGAATTTTACTAGAAGTTGCTTTCAATTTGATTTTTACATTACTATGATTACTCTATATAATATTATTTTAAAGGCCTATTTATTTGCAGTTTTACCTTATAGGCTGCAAAAGTAATTAATCCTCATTTTACCTTATACATATCAAATATAGCGTGTTTTTCTGCATATGTAGCGAACTCTGGTGGAATTTTTAGTGGTCTTTTTGTCTGATCCATGTTAGAGGGCTAGTTCTGATCAGTTCTGTTGAATTTGTGTCCAAACACTGTTATTATGGTTGCTACGACGCCATCTTGCGTGATCTAATTTGTGAGCAATGATTGGCTGAAGCTGAAAGGAAGTTCTGCCCGATATTTAATAAAAATGTCGTCAACAAATCTATACATATTGTTTTTCTTATTCATTATTGACTTTAATAATCCCAAGAAGAATGCCATGGACCTAAAAGATAACGCTGAAAGTTAATGTTTCTCACCAAAATAGGCTTCCGTAAGAACAAAAGCTGAGAGATGCTATTGTTACAATTAGACAACTAACAGAAAGAGCCACAGAAAACAACAAAGAATTATACATCGCATTCGTCGACCAAGAAAGGCCTTCGACAGAGTAGACTATGGAAAACGCTATCAATATACGGAGTACCAGAACATTTAATCAATATGTGCAAGGGTATTTATGCAAATAGCCAGTCTGAAGTAAGAACAAATGCAGGAGTGTCCAATAAATTCCAAATTCAACCAGGAGTGTGTCATATCCCGTCTACTTTTTATAACATATATCGACCACATCTGTAAACTAACGAGTGCAAACGAAGAAGATAATATGAAAGACAAATAAAACAAACTACACTTTGCAGACGACCAAGTACTAATAGTGACACCAGAACAACATATGAACAGATTCCACACAATATGTCAAAAATTCAACATGAAGATTGATATTGAAAAGACCGAAATAATAGCAAAGAAAGAAAGAAATATTACTATCTCCATCGATAATAAACACCTTAAACAGGTAAAGAAGTTCACTTACTTGGGAAGCATTATATCGAGTAAAGGGAAAAACAGTAAAGAGATACAAAATAGATGCAACAAAACATACCAGATCCTAGGACAGATTACACGTATTTTTAAGAACAAACATGTAAACATATACACTAAAGCTGTGTTATACAAGACTATTATTATCCCATCACTATGCTACCAGTGACAAACCTGGACAATGACAGCATAAGACAAAAGAAAAATAGTGACAGCAGAAATGACATGTCTAAGAAGAATACTCGGAGTGTCATTAAGAGATAGAATTAGAAACGATTACATCAGACAGATAACCAAAACAATTCCAGTATTGGAACACATCACAAGAACAGACCAAGTGGGTTTCATACGCTTCCAGACTACCGACAGATAGCATCCACAAATGACCATGCCACATAGATATAACGGATATAAAACCAAAGGCAGACAATGTAATAGATGGATCACAGAAATCAAAGAAGCCACAGTAACAAGCTTACAAACAGAACACAAGAAGGCCATCTCCAGAGAACTCTCCCACCACTGACGCCGCAGGGCAAAGAGGGGCCACAACGTATAGATAGATAGATATACTTCTTGTCACAACGTTTACATAAGATAACGTAAATGATATTACGTGATTCACGTGTAAAGGCCTCATCGTTAGTGAAAGTGGGAACTTAGGAAATGAAACAGAGCGGATCTGTAATAAATAGAGACATGTGTAGCAACGACCGCGTTTGAAAGGAATAATGCCAAAGTGAGCAGGAACATAAGACCTGAGATGACTGTGGACCAAGATGTCATTAAGATTTTTGTCACGCCTATAGGCAACCAAAGGAAAGTCCTGGAAAGCGGTACGAGTTTCAGAATCAGTCTGGAGAAGAGAATACTGATGCTGGCTCTATGGCTTTAGCAGATTGTAATCTGGTTGACAATGTGTGGGAATGGAAGAAGATCAGTCTGGCTACAAAATAAATGTATCCCGCCATAATGTCCACTGCCTTGTTATACGCACGTGAGACATGGACAGCGCACATCAGACATGCCAAATTGCTAAATCTCTTCCACGCACGCTGTATACACGGGCATGTCAGGATAAAGTGGCAAAGATAAAATATCTGATACAGTACAGAAGTCCTTACCATACCCAATATCTTCAGCATTTATACCACGTCGAAGAAGGATCAAATGAGATGGGACGAGAATTTGCGTATTCCTGATACAAGCATGCCAGAATAGCTGAAGTATGGTGCGTTCCTTAGGAAAACGACTGACTGGTGGACAGAATAAATAGTTCAATAACTCTTTCAAAGTGGCTATAAATAGCTGCATCATCAATTCACATTTTAGGAATTGTTGCTAAAGTTATAATCGCCAAATGTGAAAAGGAAATACAAGCAAAGGTGTTCTCATCGCCAAGATGTACGCATATTACATTTCATAGACAAAAAGAAAACGTGTTACTCTTAAGAACAGAATATTAAAAAATACACACATAAGGCCTATGTTAAATTTTAAGCATACTTGTCCTAAATGTGGCAGTCAATAGTAAGTGAGACTGCTGTAAAACTGTATACCAACAGTAATTACGGACCTACATATAAGGGCCTACATTAAGTTTCTATGTCCCCCAATACAGTGAAGTACTAGCATGACCTACATATAAGGGCCTACATTAAGTTTCTATGTCCCCCAATACAGTGAAGTACTAACATGACCTACTTATACCATAAGTACTAAATGTGGCTGGGAATTCTATGTCAGAGTTTCAGGAATCAATACAGCAAAAATTCAGCCTCATAAACATCGGAGGTCTACAGATTCCATAAATCAGATACACAGATGACACAGTACTATTAACATCAAATGAAAAAAACCCAACTTAATGAACATAATAAAAACAACGACAAACTTTAGCGAACAACCCTGCTTTTAAATATGAAAAAAAGACGAAAATGACAACCGACAAAATGAAAACAAGACATAGAATTAATATTGACAACAATGTTGTAGAAGAAGTGATACATTTCGAATATCTAGGAGCTAACATAAACAACTGTGCAGTAGAGATCAGGAGGAAAACAACAATAACGATGTCCACATTAAAACAGTAGAAAATCTTTCGCACGGGGCAAACAGGGAAACTAAGATATTTGTGTTGCATACGGCGTTCCAAGTGGCGACCTAAGGTTGTATGGACAAGAAATAAAACTATAGTCAAGAAAATAGAGGTTTTTGAAATAGAGTGATATAGAAGAGTCATGAGAATACCATGGACAGCAAGAAAGATCAACCAAGATGTGCTACGAAAAGTCAACGTTCAAGAAAGCTGGCTTTTAAACACTATATTAATTACGAAGTTAGTGTTTTCGGCAATGTGGAGAGACACAATGACATGGAAAGAGTGTTAATGGAGGGGGCGATAGAAGGCAGTAGAGGCAGAGGCCGATCAAGAATTCGCTGGACTAGAGATATTCAAAAATGCATGCACTAGTAGCTGGAGGAAGCCGGACAGCTTGCCAGAAACTGCGGAGATTTCACAGGTGATTCATAAGGAAGAGTACGTTTTGGAAAGAAGACGTCACATGACACAGACGTGACACAACCAGGAAATATGCAAAAACACAGCCAAAACGAAAGTGAAAACGAAACAAACAGAGAAATGACGGAAATTATGAAATAACATGATATTGACGATATCGCACATACGACTGGCGTTCATTGAATCCGAAATGATTACGAGTGCCAAATTCATATATATATATATATATAACATAGGACTCATTAGTCACACATATGACTCATTACTCACACATAGGACTCATTAGTCACACATATGACTCATTAGTCACACATAGGACTCATTAGTCACACATATGACTCATTACTCACACATAGGACTCATTAGTCACACATAGGACTCATTAGTCACACATAGGACTCATTAGTCACACATATGACTCATTAGTCACACATAGGACTCATTAGTCACACATAGGACTCATTAGTCACAGTCGCCACACATTATACATCATCATCTTCATCGTCATCCTAGTTGAGCTGAATGGTTATCGTCGACTACGACGGACTAACATCATATAATATATATATAAATATGTAATTGTTCATACAATATGAGGTATCGATCGCGTATTCCGCAACCTTCTATCATAAGTATCGATTAATGAATAGCTTAACCTAATCATCATGACTACTCCCACGTTTCATAACGTGTAATTATGTCTTCTTCATGCATGTATATAACATTACATCAACACTTCAGACTCCTACATAACATTACATCAACACTTCAGACTCCTACATAACATTACATCAACACTTCAGGCTCTTACATAACATTACATCAACACTTCAGACTCCTACATAACATTACATCAACACTTCACACTCCTACATAACATTACATCAACACTTCACACTCCTACATAACATTACATCAACACTTCACACTCCTACATAACATTACATCAACACTTCAGACTGCGCGAACTGCAAATAGAAAGTGAAAAGTCTCTAGGAAAGTTGAACTACAAGCTCCGTCAGCTCGAGACGAGCATCTAGTTACCTGTGTTCCTTACAGACAGAGACCCAGACCCACTGTACCATTGAAGTGGACATCGATATTATATTCCAAGTTATGTTATAATTATAACTCATTTGTACTTAATATCTTCTCCAAAATATTACAGAACTGACCATATCATTTTTAACATGAACATTTTAACATTTGTGTTCAAGGCCAAATCATTTATATTTACTTTTATACAGAAAGATTAAATCGATCATATAATAATAGTCTATTCATTCAGGTATCTACTGTGAAAGTTGCAGGCATGTAACTGAAACCGTTTTTTAAAATACTTTTTTTTATTAAAACCCTACCGTCTCCTAGGTGTAATTCCCCATTAATGCTGTTTAGGTGTCGTAAAAGCAGTCGGCAAGTCTCCTACCAGTTTCACGTATATATGTCATGGAGCTTGCATATGATGGTGTAGATGACGTTACGGGACACAAATGAGGAACTCTTTTCAATGGTGAAGGTTGTTTGTTTGTTTTGCATTCGCTCCATTGTAACCATCACGGATATCCGTGCGATTTCCGCCGGGAGCGTGATTACGTTGTGCCACCGTTATGCGCCTTGTAGGCCTAGCACATCCGATTTCGGCATGCCATGACAATTCGGGTGGGGTACCCTTAGCCTGTGACAGCCTCTATATCTGTCTCCAGGCACGCGTAGTGGCGACTCTTCGCCCAGACGATTTTTACTCTCGTCTGATTCGCACGAGGTGTTCCACTGTCTATGAACTCGCCTCGTGTAATTGGACGTGCTGTGCCTGTGCCCATTGGGTACTGAACCGTTTCTCATCCGTGAGCCTGGTTCCTTAAGGGGAAGAACTCAACAGAGGAGTTGGACCCTGGCTCTTTCGCGCTCTTAGCCGAGGTGTCATTCACTGACATCGTGTACCCCTTGTCCGAGTTCGAGTCTCACACCACGCGTTTGAGAGCAAGGCGTTCTAGAGCTGAGCGTCCTTGTCCCAATAGCGCCTGAGCCCATCAGGTACTGAACCCTTTCTCTCTTCAAGTGTATTTCCGGTGTAAGAAAACCTGACAGTAGAGTTGGGCCAGTGCTAAATCGTTGTCCCTTTTGTGCCTGAGCCCATCGGGTACGGAACCCTTTCTCTCTGCAAGTGTACTTCCGGTATAGGAAACTTTGACAGTAGAGTTGGACCAGGACTACCATCGTTGTCCCTTTCTTGCCTAAGCCCATCGGGAACAGAACCCTTTCTCTTCGCGAGCATATTTCCGGTTTAGGAAGGCTCGACATTAGAGTTGGATTAGGTCTTCTTGCTTTACCAGCCGCCAATGGATGGGTCTGGGTCTCTGTCTGTAAGGAACACAGGTAACTAGATGCTCGTCTCGAGCTGACGGAGCTTGTAGTTCAACTTTCCTAGAGACTTTTCACTTTCTATTTGCAGTTCTCGCAGTCTGAAGTGTTGATGTAATGTTATGTAGGAGTGTGAAGTGTTGATGTAATGTTATGTAGGAGTGTGAAGTGTTGATGTAATGTTATGTAGGAGTCTGAAGTGTTGATGTAATGTTATGTAGGAGTCTGAAGTGTTGATGTAATGTTATGTAGGAGTGTGAAGTGTTGATGTAATGTTATGTAGGAGTCTGAAGTGTTGATGTAATGTTATATACATGCATGAAGAAGACATAATTACACGTTATGAAACGTGGGAGTAGTCATGATGATTAGGTTAAGCTATTCATTAATCGATACTTATGATAGAAGGTTGCGGAATACGCGATCGATACCTCATATTGTATGAACAATTACATATTTATATATATATTATATGATGTTAGTCCGTCGTAGTCGACGATAACCATTCAGCTCAACTAGGATGACGATGAAGATGATGATGTATAATGTGTGGCGACTGTGACTAATGAGTCCTATGTGTGACTAATGAGTCCTATGTGTGACTAATGAGTCCTATGTGTGACTAATGAGTCCTATGTGTGACTAATGAGTCCTATGTGTGACTAATGAGTCCTATGTGTGACTAATGAGTCCTATGTGTGACTAATGAGTCATATGTGTGACTAATGAGTCCTATGTGTGACTAATGAGTCATATGTGTGACTAATGAGTCCTATGTGTGACTAATGAGTCATATGTGTGACTAATGAGTCCTATTTGTGACTAATGAGTCCTATGTGTGACTAATGAGTCCTATGTGTGACTAATGCGTCATATGTTTTGACTAATGAGTCCTATGTGTGACTAATGAGTCCTATGTGTGACTAATGAGTCCTATGTGTGACTAATGAGTCATATGTGTGACTAATGAGTCATATGTGTGACTAATGAGTCCTATTTGTTACTAATGAGTCCTATGTGTGACTAATAAGTCATATGTGTGACTAATGAGTCCTTTGTGTGACTAATGAGTCCTATGTGTGACTAATGAGTCCTATTTGTGACTAATGCGTCCTATGTGTGACTAATAAGTCATATGTGTGACTAATGAGTCCTATGTGTGACTAATGAGTCCTATGTGTGACTAATGCGTCCTATGTGTGACTAATGAGTCCTATGTGTGACTAATGAGTCATATGTGTGACTAATGAGTCATATGTGTGACTAATGAGTCATATGTGTGACTAATGAGTCCTATTTGTGACTAATGAGTCCTATGTGTGACTAATGAGTCCTATGTGTGACTAATGCGTCATATGTTTTGACTAATGTGTCCTATGTGTGACTAATGAGTCCTATGTGTGACTAATGAGTCCTATGTGTGACTAATGAGTCCTATGTGTGACTAATGAGTCCTATGTGTGACTAATGAGTCCTATGTGTGACTAATGAGTCATATGTGTGACTAATGAGTCCTATGTGTGACTAATGAGTCCTATGTGTGACTAATGAGTCATATGCAAGCCTGGAATTATCTACCAGACTCAGAGCATGTGTGGGAGAAGTCTGTGGGGCAATGAGCAGCTCTTATTTTTCTTTTAGAGCGTTCTTGTTGCGCAGCTTGATGTCTGATATTCTCTGCAGCTGGTGCACCACTCTTTTCTGTTCACCTTCGGTGCCTACGAAACCTTATAGGAGAACGTTGGCAGGATCGAGTACCAGACACATAAATCCTTCAGAAGTCCCGTATGCAAAGCATCCATGCCCTGCTGACTAGGTCCCATCTCCTCTGGACTGGCTACATCGTCCGTATGCCAGACAAGCGCCTTCCAAAGAGATTATTCTATGAGGAGCTGTGCGAAGGTAAACGTTCAAGCGGAGTGCAGGAAAAGCGCTTCAATGATCACCTAAAAAGCTCTCTCAAGCACTGCACCATCGATCCTAGCACCTGGGAGACTACATCACTTGATCGCTCAGTCTGGCACACCAAGTCACTGCTGGTATCACGAAATTTGAAAAAGAAAGAACACTACGGACAATTCACAAGTGCAAGAAGCAGAAGGACAGATCCGAAGGTTCTCCTACCCCGAACCGTGAGCACTCCTGCATGCGATAGAACTTTCCGCGCACAAATCGGACTCATCGGACATCTACTTACTCACAAGCCAAATGAGAGAATTGCCAGTTTATTATTATTTATTTTTTCATCGCATTAATTTGTTTTTCGTGCCATGCTCATCTTCGCTTGCGAAGAAGGAACAACATCATCATCACTCTTGATTCTACGACGCTAATCTGCAATATTCTCCCATGATTGCGTGTCTATTTTGAAGTGAGTCAGTGATGTCTTAAATGTCTTTAAAATGCTTCTTCTGTCCTCCGGCCTTGCGGGAGGTAGTCTCGAGTTCTCCATATAACAATTTGTTTTGGTAGACAATGATTTTTCATGCCGATCATGTTTCCTTCCCAGCGTGTCTGCGCCTTCATCAACATCGTGTGTGTGTATGCTTACAGACTTAAATGTCATCAGTACTTCACTGTCTGCTATTATATCCCACCAATGGATGTTGAGTAACTTAATAAGGCAACTTAGTTGGAAGTGGTTGAGTCTTTTAGTGTGTTGGTAGATACTGTCCATGTTTCACAGTACAAAAAAAAGTGATGATATTACTGATGCCTAGTAAACTATGAGTGTGGTGGTAGTTGTTATTCCTCTTCTGCCCCATACATGTTTTCGCAGTCTTGCACATATGGATATGCCCTATATGACATCAGCTACAACACATCGCTTGTAATATAAAACATCCAAGGCATAATTCGCAAACAGTGAATTGGAAAACTAGAGCGAACAACAACGATATTCTTAAGCCAATTAACATATTTATTCAGTGTGCTGTTCAGTAACATATAGTCTGTCCCCAACCAGTGTCCCTCATGTCACCGTGTCTGCTCGTCAAATCGCTATTTATAGTCGAGGCGGCGTTTATACTTTATTTCTCCTGTGGTGATGTTGTAGTTTTTATGTTTATGAGGTTAATAATTTATAGTTGCCCTATTAATATTAGCTTGTTTCTTCTTCGGAGTTGATCATCTGAGATTGTTGAAAGTTGTTAGCTACTGTTGTAGTTGCTAACTCCGAGGGGAAAGAACAACATGGTGTCCCAGCAAGAGCACAAACATAGCTCCCCTTGAAACCTGTTATGCAAAATAGTTCACAGCTGGATACATTTTTATGCTCATAGTTAAACGTACGGTAACATGACAGGTTTAGTTACATAAAATCACCCCCAGAGTATAAGCTGACGGTGACGCAGGTTCTCAAATTTACATTTTAAATGGTCATATTTTATGGGAGTCCTCACGGTATGAACACACTTCACATTCTCAATATCGAACGTCATGAGTTTTCAGAAATTATACACGAAAATAACATCGCCTTAATATCGAGAAGTCTCTCCCATTTTCAGAACACATAATTATTTTACTAAAACATCAAGCGAGGATCAATATTTTAAAACTATTATTCAACGTTAAAAATTAACAAAATAATGTGTATCATGTTAAAGTATTTTCTCACATCATCACTGATCCCCCCACCCCCCACCATATCAGCTACATTCGAGGACGGACATCACTAATACTAGAGCGTTTATAACGACACCTCTGTACTCCGATTCGTCAATATGTAGGCTCCAAGACAAATTAGAACTCATTCGTTGGTTGGTTGGTTGCTGATCCAGTGGTCTATGGGCTCATGCTCTTTGACCACGGCATTATATTGCTGGGAAGTATATGGATTTTCGGCCCACCCCGGGTCAGAGCTAGAGAATAACTATCACACCACTAGTAATGTAGGTTTCTACATATGCAATGCTCCAAGCCACTGCAGGCAAGATATGGTTCACTATGCCCATTGCCCGCCACCAATTGACTACTGGTTACGCCAAACTTCTCTATTGCTCCAGGCATGCAACCACATGTTCAAGTCAAAAGGATTGTCACGTCCTGAGTCACTGTGCCTCTATGATGGGTTTCAGCCATAGGAAAAACAGTACTGTCATTTTTCTCCTCCCCAGTGCTGCGCAGTACATCTATGGCTCCCTCCCAACCACAGAGGGCGCATACATCTATAAAAATATACAAATATCCATGCATCCCACACACTTGAGGCACACTCTGCTGGCGGTCCATGCACACCACACACTTGAGGCACACTCTGCTGGCGGTCCATGCATCCCACACACTTGAGGCACACTCTGCTAGTGGTCCATGCATCCCACACACTTGAGGCATACTCTACTGGTGGTCCATGCATCTCACACACTTGAGGCACACTCTACTGGTGGTCCATGCATCTCACACACTTGAGACACACTCTACTGGTGGTCCATGCATCTCACACACTTGAGACACACTCTATTGGTGGTCCATGCATCTCACACACTTGAGACACACTCTACTGGTGGTCCATGCATCTCACACACTTGAGACACACTCTATTGGTGGTCCATGCATCTCACACACTTGAGACACACTCTACTGGTGGTCCATGCATCTCACACACTTGAGACACACTCTATTGGTGGTCCATGCATCTCACACACTTGAGACACACTCTACTGGTGGTCCATGCATCTCACACACTTGAGACACACTCTACTGGTGGTCCATGCATCTCACACACTTGAGACACACTCTACTGGTGGTCCATGCATCTCACACACTTGAGACACACTCTACTGGTGGTCCATGCATCTCACACACTTGAGACACACTCTACTGGTGGTCCATGCATCTCACACACTTGAGACACACTCTACTGGTGGTCCAAGCATCTCACACACTTGAGACACACTCTACTGGTGGTCCATGCATCTCACACACTTGAGACACACTCTACTGGTGGTCCATGCATCCCACACACTTGAGACACACTCTACTGGTGGTCCATGCATCTCACACTCTACTGGTGGTCCAAGCATCACGTTTTGAATGTTTATTATTCGAATTAAATCAGTGTCAAGTTAATATGTAATGGAATATAATTGTTATTTTATTTTTTGATCCATTCCAGCTACTGATTCTTACTTTATAAAAACATATATAGGACCATAGGTCCTACATCTACAATATACATTTATATATAATATATAGTGGCCAACATATATAATATAAATGTATATAAAATGTATATAGCTCAAAATATACAACATAAATTTATATAAAATATATTGGGCCAACATATACACTATAAAATTGTATAACATATATAGGGTTCAAAATATACAACATAAGTTTACATACAATATATAGTGACCAGTATTTGTTCTTTTTGTGCCGCATAGGGCACATAGGGCAGAGGTTTTGATTATCCATGTAATGCCATTCACTGCTTGCAGCTTTAATTCTTGTATGGTCTTGCAGCCTGTTTTTTCCCCTCCTTTAATTAGGCCTATGGTGTTTTTTTTTTGGGTGCTTAAGACCTTCCTCGTGTTATTTTACCCACAGGTGTCCACATAAGTACTTGTTAGTTTATTCTGTTTTCATCTAGTTTTAAAAAGTGACACCGGTATGTTCATCTGCGTTTTCTTATGACGTTTGCAAAATATTCTTGGTGTGTTTTATTTCTTAAATCACTATTTGTGACGAAATCGCTTCATTTTATGTTCATCAGTTTCCAGAGACATTTGTCTTCAAAGCTATTCAATTTTTGATCTATTGCTTGAGTTGATTTCCATCTTTCACTTGCATACGTTAATACTGAGACAATACAGAAGTAGAATAGCTTTAGCTTGGCGTTTCTTGCTAGATCTGTGGATTCTTTCACTGAGTCTCCGTCAACATTCGGCTGTCCAAGTAATTAAAGTTGGAGACATTTTCCAGTATTTGGTTATTTACTGAGATGTTATTTGTTCAACTGGTCAGTTCCACGATTTTTTATTTAGTTGTGTTGATATGGAGGCCAATTTGATCTTCAAGTGTGCATAGTTTGTTTGTTATAGCTTGTGTTTGTTGGTTATATCTTGTGTTTGTTGGTTATATCTTGTGTTTGTTGGTTATATCTTGTGTTTGTTGGTTATATCTTGTGTTTGTTGGTTATATCTTGTGTTTGTTATAGCTTGTGTTGGTTATATCTTGTGTTTGTTGGTTATATCTTGTGTTTGTTGGTTATATCTTGTGTTTGTTGGTTATATCTTGTGTTTGTTATAGCTTGTGTTTGTTGGTTATATCTTGTGTTTGTTATAGCTTGTGTTGGTTATATCTTGTGTTTGTTGGTTATATCTTGTGTTTGTTGGTTATATCTTGTGTTTGTTGGTTATATCTTGTGTTTGTTATAGCTTGTGTTTGTTGGTTATATCTTGTGTTTGTTATAGCTTGTGTTGGTTATATCTTGTGTTTGTTGGTTATATCTTGTGTTTGTTGGTTATATCTTGTGTTTGTTGGTTATATCTTGTGTTTGTTGGTTATATCTTGTGTTTGTTGGCTATATCTTGTGTTTGTTATAGCTTGTGTTTGTTGGTTATATCTTGTGTTTGTTATAGCTTGTGTTGGTTATATCTTGTGTTTGTTGGTTATATCTTGTGTTTGTTATAGCTTGTGTTTGTTGGTTATATCTTGTGTTTGTTATAGCTTGTGTTGGTTATATCTTGTGTTTGTTGGTTATATCTTGTGTTTGTTGGTTATATCTTGTGTTTGTTGGTTATATCTTGTGTTTGTTATAGCTTGTGTTTGTTGGTTATATCTTGTGTTTGTTGGTTATATCTTGTGTTTGTTGGTTATATCTTGTGTTTGTTATATCTTGTGTTTGTTGGTTATATCTTGTGTTTGTTGGTTATATCTTGTGTTTGTTATAGCTTGTGTTTGTTGGTTATATCTTGTGTTTGTTATAGCTTGTGTTTGTTGGTTATAGCTTGTGTTTGTTATAGCTTGTGTTTGTTGGTTATAGCTTGTGTTTGTTGGTTATAGCTTGTGTTTGTTGGTTATAGCTTGTGTTTGTTGGTTATATCTTGTGTTTGTTATAGCTTGTGTTTGTTGGTTATATCTTGTGTTTGTTATAGCTTGTGTTTGTTGGTTATAGCTTGTGTTTGTTGGTTATAGCTTGTGTTGGTTATATCTTGTGTTTGTTGGTTATATCTTGTGTTTGTTGATGGGTAGAGTTTAAGATTGCGATGTCATCTGCAAAAACAAGGTCAGTTAAAGTTTTGTTTTTGAGCCATTGAATAGTTTTACGCATGATCCAATCGATGGCTATTCCAAATAGCTTTGGCGATATAACATATCCCTGTTTCACTCCTGTGTCGACAGTGAACAATTCTGACCAACACATACAATATCAATGTATATAAAATATATAGTGACGAACACACACGATATAAATTTATCTAAAATATATAGTGACGAACACACACGATATAAATTTATCTAAAATATATAGTGACGAACACACACGATATAAATTTATCTAAAATATATAGTGACGAACACACACGATATAAATTTATCTAAAATATATAGTGACTAACACACACGATATAAATTTATCTAAAATATATAGTGACGAACACACACGATATAAATTTATCTAAAATATATAGTGACGAACACACACGATATAAATTTATCTAAAATATATAGTGACGAACACACACGATATAAATTTATCTAAAATATATAGTGACTAACACACACGATATAAATTTATCTAAAATATATAGTGACTAACACACACGATATAAATTTATCTAAATTATATAAATATAAAGCACTTAACAGTCGACAACCACAACGATGGACCTCCGAAATAAAAGAGGCGACAAATTCAACAATATACTCATCACACACAATGGGCATCTTCAGAAAACTTTTCTACCCCTTACGTTGAAAGGCAACAAAGGGTTTAACGAATAGATAGATAGATAGATAGACAGACAGATAGATAGCTAGATAGATAGACTTAACGGTGAAGTGGAAAGCTGCATACTTATTGGTTAATCACTACCTCCATTCTTTTCTCTACATCGAATTTAGTGACGTGCACCATTTACACGTCGTGGCGACTGCTGGGAACACAATGACTGTTATTACCACAGTTTAAATTTTACCATGTACTCATAATCACAGCGTTGTGATGCTGCCTATATCATCCATAGATACACAGGTATTCAGTGGAAATAACACAGCATCCTCCAGTACATCTCAAAGGCGTGGAGAAGACATTTTACTAACTTAACAGGAACTCGCAGAAACAAATGCAAGTTGATATCCACGTTATACTGTCATACAAGTTGATATCCACGTTATACTGTCATACAAGTTGGTATCCACGTTATACTGTCATACAAGTTGCGTACTATTCCGCATAGTATTTTAATTCTGAACTATGTGACAAAATAAGAACTAGAACATAAATGTTGGATAGTTGTGAGGAAACTCTGTCTAGGTTCATGACGGTAGGCCTATAGTATATAATTATTTCATACACTTTGATATGAATATTGTATTTATGTACCTACATCATTTGTATGCAGGTCTTAATGTTTTACTATTAATTTATCAGATCAAAAAGTATGCAACAGCTAACTTTAGATGACATGCAACAGCTAACTTTAGATGACATGCAACAGCTAACTTTAGATGACATGCAACAGCTAACTTTAGATGACATGCAACAGCTAACTTTAGATGACATACAACAGCTAACTTTAGATGACATGCAACAGCTAACTTTAGATGACATGCAACAGCTAACTTTAGATGACATGCGAATGTAACTCCTGCCATGATCACTGTCCTGGTAGCTCTGTCATCTGCTAATGTTGGATGTGACAAATGCATGAGAGAGTCCAGAATCAGGACGTTATGTTGGATGTGACAAATGCATGAGAGAGCCCAGAATCAGGACGTTATGTTGGATGTGACAAATGCATGAGAGAGCCCAGAATCAGGACGTTATGTTGGATGTGACAAATGAAAAAGAGAGTTCAGAATCAGGAAAACATAATTGTTAACCCTCCATAACTGGAGTGTGCCCTCGGATAACGGAAATTGCGTGCCACGCAGCTCCTCCCATCTCCAACCAAGAACATGGATAAGAGCCTGGATGCTATGGACACCTCTTACATGACAGAATGCTTGGCAGGATAGTTGCCGCTTGTGTGACAGGATGCTTGGCAGGATAGTTGCAGCTTGTGACTAACACTTTGGATGTTGGGGAAATGTAGAAGTCACAGAACAATGTCAGATTTATTCTCTCTTTGTAGGATGCTTCTCAAAGCAATGCAAACTGTTGATCAGAGTTAGTGTTTTTGGTATCAGTTTCAGGAGAAACCATCTCATCACACAAATGAAGTAGGAGCCAATCATTTATAATTTATAGGGATTGAAACAAGCACCACTCACATCTTAACAAGTTGAAATAAGTTGAGTCTAGTACTAACAAATGATTCATTTTTTGTCTATTGCAGGTTCAACTATAATATATTTTTTATTTTCTGCTGTTTATGTAAATTACTTGCTGTTTGAGTTCGAGTCCAAAATACAACCTGTACACCTAAACACATATATAAAGATGGCGCACACATTTGAAAAACACATTGTAAACAGTCAAGACTTATGCAGGAGGTGTGGAGAGAAATCACTTACATAAAAACAGAAACATCACTGCAAGAAACCAGCTCTTTGTACTCATAATGTCAAGGATATTTTTTTAAATTGAATATTAATAATGCTATGTACAATAATTATTTAGAAAGTATATGCATGAAGTGTATGTATAAAATTCAACACATTAATCTCACACATTCAGAAAAATCGCTAAAGATAACACAACAAATTGGAGACAGATCTAGAAATGTTTGGTGTGATTTTAATCCTGATGTTTGTATGAATGATTGTCGTGTGTGCTTGCATTATTCACTGAAATGTCATAGCAACATAACATATTTCAGCACTAGACTCACAAATGAATTGAATATTGACATTTATAATGTTTAATTGCATCCCAATCAATCTAGCCATTTTTTTGACAAGATGAGGTCGTTGTGTCTGATGAACAACATTTAAACACAGCAAGTTCAAGTACAAACATGACAAGCACATCAACATCTCCAATGCACAACATTGACAAACCAAATAATATGCATTGTAAGTCATTTACGCTATCACTTTCTGCATTTGAAGAAAAGCTATTAACAAATTTTATTAAGAGAAAACTGAACACAGCACACACTAGAAACATAATTACTTGCAAAACTGCTGGATAGTCTATTGTATTACACAAAATTATAAATCACAGGAAAGAATCACAAGAAATAAAATCTCCAATGAGAAGAATGAGATCACAATTTATTCAAGAAGTCAGAGAACTCATATCAAGCACATGAACTGATTCGTTAGACCTTCAACAGGCACATGAACTGAAACGTCTACCCACAACATTACGTGTTAACATTAGTAAAGCTGCCGATTTAAAAATAAGTATGCCCATAGCATCAGCTTTCTCAATGAAAGAATCACTAGGAGTTATATGGACACAGAAAAGAAAACATAGAACTTTTCTTCAACATTATTGTGTTGAGATGCCACATGAATGATCACAATGGCAATGTGCAAAAGATATTACAAGAGACTGGGTGAATGTTGACATGAAAGAATTTGAGAGTTATAAGGGTCTACCATGCGAGGCACCACTGGCGTACATTAATAAGTTCGATGTATTTTTTAGTGTGTGATTATAGTAGGGAAGGTTTGTTAACTTGGCAGAATGGATATATTCCAGAACATCCGATTTGGATTAAAGTGGGGAGTGATCATGGCAAAGGAAGTTTCAAAATGACAATGCAGGTTGCAAACCGAGCAAAGCCTAATTCAAAACATAACACATTTCTAATAACAATTGCAGATATATATAAAAAAAGCAAAATGTAGTTATTAACATTTATAATAAGCACACAGTTGCTACACATTCATGCATGTACTCCATGTACAAATTAAATTTCAAAAAATGCATTATTTCAAATATGAGCTGTACACGCCAAGTTGTTCATGTAAAAAATATCAATAATGTACTTAGTGTATGATTCATCAATGTTTCATGTGCATTTTTTAATGTAATCCTGTGAATTGTGTGTGTTTGTATTTGCATGAAGAAATGTTTGATTGCATATACATGTTAAAATAGCTGGTGGGTTACATTAATCATGACTGGAAAATATACACAAGAAATACTACAAAATTAATCCCATAAAAGTGTATGCAGCACAATTTAAAAAAAGTACACATTTTAAACTGCATATAAATATAAATTTCACTGCTTCCCTTGTGCGGTCATTTAGTTAGATTTGGAATTTCCCCTCTACTGTTGAATTTGTACTAAATTTATACATCAAATTTTGGCACACCTGCAAAAAGAGATTTCAGCGAAATAAAATTTAGCGGTGTCATTTTCTAAATTGACCATGGTTGCACAGACTGAGGCAAAATTATCCCAGTATTACCAACAAGAGAAACTATACTTTTATTATAAAACTGAGACAAAAATGTCCCAGTATCACCAACATGAGAAACTATACTTTTATTATAAAACTGAGACAAAGGTTAGTAATATTGGCTAGAAAAAAACCCATTGGGCATGTATCTTATATTTTCTTACTCAAATTCCTGCAGACTAGCAGGATGTAAGTCTGCCGAACAGAACACGACTTGTCATACACAAATATCCAAGACTTTCTATCGTGATGGCCTGTTACTGTCCTCTATGTTTAGACCAACATTCATCTTGAAAGATAACGATGATGATAATAAGAATGATTATTATATTGATAATACAATCCTGAGAGAGACTGAGTTTATCATTCACGTTTTCTTTATCTGTCAGTGAAGTACTCACAACATCAGATGTATGTGCTCTGATATCCTTTATCTGTCAGTGAAGTTGTACTCACAACATCAGATGTATGTGCTCTGAGATTCTTTATCTGACAGTGAAGTTGTACTCACAACATCAGATGTATGTGTTCTGATATCCTTTATCTGACAGTGAAGTTGTACTCACAACATCAGATGTATGTGTTCTGATATCCTTTATCTGTCAGTGAAGTTGTACTCACAACATCAGATGTATGTGTTCTGATATCCTTTATCTGTCAGTGAAGTTGTACTCACAACATCAGATGTATGTGTTCTGATATCCTTTATCTGACAGTGAAGTACTCACAACATCAGATGTATGTGTTCTGAGATTATTTATCTGTCAGTGAAGTTGTACTCACAACATCAGATGTATGTGTTCTGATATCCTTTATCTGACAGTGAAGTTGTACTCACAACATCAGATGTATGTGTTCTGAGATTATTTACAAACTAAATAACTTTCCTTACAGTCTGCATATTTATTATTGCAATGTTCTGGATGTTAGCATTGGGCAATCGCCATTATTCCAGATCACTTTCAATTACCAATTTCAAAATATGATTTATAATTACAAGATGCATGATTCTAGTACCAATGTAATTACAAAAAAACTGATTTAAATTTATTTATTTTTCCTTGTTACTGTTACTTATGGGTGCGGGTCTTGAACAATAAACAAACTGGAAAGTGGAAAATTAGAGGCAATAGAGATGTGGTTCTATAGAAGAATGCTGAGAATACCATGGACTGCCAGGAAAACTAATGTGGAGATGTTGAAAGAGTTAAATGTGAAACGGATCTTAATCAATAATATAAGAAAAATGACAATCTTTATTTTTTGGTCACTTCATGAGACAAGGAGGTTTGGAGAACATAGTCACAACAGGCAAGATTGAAGGCAACAGAGACAGAGGGTGAAAGAGTGAGAAAATATTGGACAGTTTGACAACCTGACACGGCAGGGAAACAACAACGAGATTGATACATAATACTGGAGATAGAGAGCTGTGGAGAGTCATGATCGTCTACGCCAGCCGGCATGGCACCTGATGATGATGACTATTACTTGTTGTTACTCTCTTATATAACAATTCAGTGTTTCTGTAACTCGGTGCTACTCTCTTCCTTAGCTACGTTGTGTTTGTATTACTCTTCGTGTTTTCTTCAGAAATTGTATTCATTTTAAATGTTTTTTCCATTTGCACAACTCACAATGTCTGCACAATTTTCAATTACATTTCATAAGAAACTTGTCTCCTGCAATCTACATCTTTGCACCATCTATAGAATATGTCCCTACCCTTTAATATCAGAGGACATGAGATTCCAGCAATTGGGTAAACAGATGGCACTGGCCTAATATCATGAAGCCCTGCATATCTACAACACATGAGTATATCAGTCAAAGATCATAGCACGGCTCAAAATCTTTTCTTCAAAGCAAAACATAAAATAAAATAAAATAAAATAAAATAATACATATCAACAGATGAACTCATACCTACAATATTCATTCACATGACAACTACAAACATGACAACTACAAACATGACAACTACAAACATGACAACTACAAACATGACAACTACAAACATGACAACTACAAACATGACAACTACAAACATGACAACTACAAACATGACAACTACATACATGACAACTACAAACATGACAACTACAAACATAACAACTACAAACATGACAACTACAAACATGACAACTACATACATGACAACTACAAACATGACAACTACAAACATGACAACTACAAACATGACAACTACAAACATGACAACTACAAACATGACAACTACATACATGACAACTACAAACATGACAACTACATACATGACAACTACAAACATGACAACTACATACATGACAACTACAAACATGACAACTACATACATGACAACTACAAACATGACAACTACAAACATGACAACTACATAACAACTACAAACATGACAACTACAAACATGACAACTACAAACATGACAACTACAAACATGACAACTACAAACATGACAACTACAAACATGACAACTACAAACATGACAACTACAAACATAACAACTACAAACATGACAACTACAAACATGACAACTACAAACATGACAACTACAAACATAACAACTACAAACATGACAACTACAAACATGACAACTACATGACAACTACATACATGACAACTACAAACATGACAACTACAAACATGACAACTACAAACATGACAACTACAAACATGACAACTACATACATGACAACTACATACATGACAACTACAAACATGACAGCTACAAACATAACAACTACATTCATGACAACTACAAACATGACAACTACAAACATGACAACTACAAACATGACAACTACATGACAACTACAAACATGACAACTACAAACATGACAACTTGAAGTCTTAAGTCTTTAATTTATGATAAATTATCACAGGAAATTGTTCCCATGCAGGTGATTAGAAATGACCCTACAAAATACATCACAGATGAAACATCAATGACTCTTGGACTATGACATCAGCAATGGAAAAGACAACATCATTTGAAATACACAACTGTAGACGGGCATGTCCTAAGAATCTTTCATGGACAGAAAGACAAACTAGCGCAGACGTTTGTACAGACCTAAACATAGAAGATTAATTATTGAGGAACCCACCAAAAACGGATGTGTTGGGCCATTGGCGCACATAAAACGGTGACACAACGCATTTCCACTCTCTGGACTACATCCTGCTGGAAATCTAGTAGGACCATTGTCCTGTTACTAGAGGGACCCAGCTGGAGTTTGAGAATGAACGAAGAAGAAGAAGAATTATTGAGGTAAAGGTTCCAGGAAAGAGAACACAAATAATTCAATGCTGGATTACTATATATAGAAGTATGACAATGGTGGAGAGTTGATTGTTTACAGACAACTGATTTACTTACACAGTGATAGAGCACACATCTAGAACAGCATGCCAAGTACAAATATAGATCACATCAGCACACACACACACACAAATCTGCCGAGGGTTAGTTTCTATATTTAATAATAGGAACGGATTATACCCGGTAATACTAAACATTCTCATGTTACTCCCATTAACACACAGGCCCGTAGATAAAGAGGTAGTTTGTGGTGTTGAAAACTCACCCGTAGCAACTCTCAACATAGATTTTAGTACTAGAAACCATGCGAAAATGTTCGCAAAAACCCCTCCCATAGCGATATATCACAAAAAGTTCCTCAAATTGCCGGTCAAATAGTGTGATTTGCTGCAGAAAAACATTTTAAAAACAATTACGGTGAACCCCTCTCCTTATTTACGGGTATCAAATCTACGGCCCTATTAACACAACATTGTAATGTCTGCAAGACTTGTTAACACAACATTGTAATGTCTGCAAGACTTGTTAACACAACACTGTAATGTCTGCAAGACTTGTTAACACAACATTGTAATGTCTGCAAGACTTGTTAACACACCATTGTAATGTCTGCAAGACTTGTTAACACAACATTGTAATGTCTGCAAGACTTGTTAACACAACATTGTAATGTCTGCAAGACTTGTTAACACAACACTGTAATGTCTGCAAGACTTGTTAACACAACATTGTAATGTCTGCTAGACTTGTTAACACAACATTGTGATGTCTGAAAGACTTGTTAACACAACATTGTAATGTCTGCAAGACTTGTTAACACAACATTGTAATGTCTGCAAGACTTGTTAACACAACACTGTAATGTCTGCAAGACTTGTTAACACAACATTGTAATGTCTGCAAGACTTGTTAACACAACATTGTAATGTCTGCAAGACTTGTTAACACAACATTGTAATGTCTGCAAGACTTGTTAACACAACATTGTAATGTCTGCAAGACTTGTTAACACAACACTGTAATGTCTGCAAGACTTGTTAACACAACATTGTAATGTCTGCAAGACTTGTTAACACACCATTGTAATGTCTGCAAGACTTGTTAACACAACATTGTAATGTCTGCAAGACTTGTTAACACAACATTGTAATGTCTGCAAGACTTGTTAACACAACACTGTAATGTCTGCAAGACTTGTTAATACAACATTGTAATGTCTGCTAGACTTGTTAACACAACATTGTGATGTCTGAAAGACTTGTTAACACAACATTGTAATGTCTGCAAGACTTGTTAACACAACATTGTAATGTCTGCAAGACTTGTTAACACAACACTGTAATGTCTGCAAGACTTGTTAACACAACATTGTAATGTCTGCAAGACTTGTTAACACAACATTATAATGTCTGCAAGACTTGTTAACACAACATTGTAATGTCTGCAAGACTTGTTAACACAACACTGTGATTCTGCAAGACTTGTTAACACAACATTGTAATGTCTGCAAGACTTGTTAACACAACACTGTGATTCTGCAAGACTTGTTAACACAACATTGTAATGTCTGCAAGACTTGTTAACACAACACTGTGATGTCTGCAAGACTTGTTAACACAACATTGTAATGTCTGCAAGACTTGTTAACACAACATTGTATTGTCTGCAAGACTTGTTAACACAACACTGTAATGTCTGCAAGACCTACTGTCATGTTTCTATTTAAATCCTTCAGCTGACAACTTTTCTCATTATTTTATTGCTGTTTGATATATAGAATATTTATACAAAAAAAGTCATGCAATTCCGTCGTATATTTCAATTACTGCACTCAAATTTAGAAACAGACCATACATCAAATCCCAGAGTTACACAAGTCGTAGTTTCTAAGCAAATGTCCCGTTACAATATCTTACAAAACTATGACTAGTGCCGCAGTGAAACTGTGCACAATTACAGATCTACTAATGTTATATAATAATATTACAGTTTTAGTACACATTATGTTTGTATGTTAGCGACAACTTGTTGTCCGTGCTATGTACAACCATAGTAACCAGCGCTATTTTTTCCACACAATGAGGCGTCGTTAGCAACATCATTAACCGAAATCAAAGAGATAACTAAATTTGCGGAACATTTACACAGTACTGTCTGCTATTGTCCAATCCTAGCATCCATATGTTAGAATCGGTGTTATGTAGCTCTGAAGAACACACTTCCTCACTTCTATTGACACAGACATATGACGCAGCATATTCTTCGTTATATGAATGCTGCTTGTTTTTCCCCTGACATATTTCTGTTTCGTACCTAGGTTAAAGTTCTTCCATCTGATGTCATTTTTATTAATGCTGCTTTTTTCGGTCATATTCGGTTTCGTATTTATATTGACGTTCTTCCATCCGATGCCATTGTTGTTTCTAAATATTTGAATTGGTGTACCTGTTTGAGTGTTGTACCTGTTTGAATGTTGAGTCATTCAATTTGATATTTCACGCTGGTGGATTTTATTTGGGAAACTGTAAACGTGAACGTCAAGTGCTTTTCTTGCTTGTATTTTTTTGCTTGTTGATGTGTTCTTGATAAAGGTATTTTGGTCGAAACGTATATGTATGTGTTTTAATACGTGTGTTTCCAGTGATTAGCAAAACTTCATTACCTTGTTCCAAGTTTCGTCTGTTGAATTTCAGTTTTACTGCAGTGAGTACATATTATCGAACTCCTAAGCTGTTGTGATGCTGACTAGATCACCCATAGGTGCACAGCTGATCAGCGAAAAATGCGGGCTAATACACGGTATTTCCCAGTACAACTCAACAGCGTGGAAAAGAAATTCTAATAACTCCTTTACAGGAAATCATGCAGAAACGAATAAAATTTGATATCCGCGTTATATTGTCCAATATATATATATTTAACGAACACGGTTGAATAGTGAGATAGTTCTGAGTGTAGCGTAAACAATAGTGGAAAGGAAAAAAAATTACATTCATGTTTAATCGAATTATTCGTAGTAGTTTGTTATCGCCAACTTGTAACTGCAAATACTTCATTAGAATTTTCTTACGGGCGTCTTTTAGAATTTGGGATTCAACATCATCTGGTGCCGTGTCGTAGTCGATCGTGAATCTCCAAATTCTCTATTTCCAGTATTAAAAAAAAATCAGGATCGTTGATGATTTTCTGCCATGCCACGATGTTAGATTATCTAATATTCTCTGTCATGATTCCCTCTGTCTCTCTTGCTTTCTATCTTGTCTGTTGTAACTACGTTCTCCAGATCACACTGTCCTGTTCAAAAAATACAGATGCTACCTTTCTGATATTTTTAAGTAACCCGTTACTCTCTCTCTCTCTCTCTCTCTCTCTCACTCTCTCTCTCACTCTCTCTCTCTCTCTCTCTCTCTGCCCAGGATACTTTCAGCATTCTTCTATAGAACCACATCTCTGTTGCCTCTAATTTTCCCACTATCCTGTTTGTTTAGTGTCCATTACTGGCATCCATATCTTAGAATCGGTGTTATGTAGTTCGGAAGAACTCTCTTCCTCATTTCTAATTAAGTGACATATTACACGGTATTATATCGCGGACAGAACAAAACAACACACAACAAATCATGAAGTGTTAAGATCAATAAACGTCGAAGAGGGCTGGTCCCTTAGCAACACCCTAACAAGAAATCTGTTTTCTTCCTTTTTTGGGGGTCATATAAATAGACATAACAGCATGGAAAGATTACAGGGGAAGAGGTCACCCAAGACGACAATGGTGCAATGATATGTCAGATTGTTTAAACATGTCTCTAGCTGCGTCAGGTCAACTCGTTCAGAATCACGGAGTGTTCAGAGAACCTATAACGAAGACCACTTTCTGGACATAATATGTCACATGATGATGATTATAGAGTGTATTTTTCCAATTTATAAATGTTGCTTTTGTCTGCCATATTCTGTTTCTGATCTCTGTTGAACTTCTTCCATCTGATATCATTGTTGTTTCTAAATATTTGAATTGGCAGGACTTGTTCGAGTGTTGAGTCATTCAATTTGATTGTGTACGCTGTGCGATTTTGTTTAGTTTGGGATTGAAATAGAAATTGTAAATGTTTCAGGGTTGTCCAACAAATGTGTTACCCCAGCTTTGTTCTTGTGCTGTTGGTGCCTGAAATGCGTATAATGATGAGTATCACTATTTACCTTCCATGCATGTCGTAAGAGACGACTAATGAGGTTATGGGGTGGAGTTGGATGCTCCATCCCATATGAGGGTCAAAGTGACAAATAAGCCATGTTAAAGTCGGATGTGTCAGGCTGAAATGCACAGATATCGCAGCACAACTGTAAACCATTATATTACGTTCTACGGACTACATCCGACTAATCTACAGGAGTTTGACAACGAATGAGGAAGAATCACAGGTAAGGCACAGAGGTCACAGGTAACGAATATACAGCTGAGCTTTTCGTGGTTTTCCTACCAAGTAAAACAGGCAAAGAAAACAGGCAAAGAAAACAAACATTCAACGGACCATGGTTAGCACAACAAAAAGTCAGCGAACCATAGTTACTGCAGTAAAAAGTCAACGAACCGTGGTTACTGCAATAAAACGTAAACGAACCGTGGTTACTGCAATAAAAAGGAAACGAACCGTGGTTACTGCAATAAAAAGTCAACGAAACATAGTTAATGTAATAAAAAATCAACGAACCGTGGTTACTGCAATAAAAAGTCAACGAAACATAGTTAATGTAATAAAATATCAACGAACCGTGGTTACTGCAATAAAAAGTCAACGAACCGTGGTCACTGCAATAAAAAGTAAACGAACTGTGGTTACTGCAATAAAAAGTCAACGAAACATAGTTAATGTAATAAACAAATCAACGAACCATGGTTTCTGCAATAAAAAGGCAACGAACCGTGGTTAATGTAATAAAAAAATCAACGAACCATGGTTTCTGCAATAAAAAGTCAACGAAACATAGTTAATGTAATAAAAAAATCAACGAACCGTGGTTTCTGCAATAAAAAGTCAACGAACCGTGGTTATTGCAATAAACAGTCAACGAACCATGGTTACTGCAATAAAAAGTCAACGAACCATGGTTACTGCAATAAAAAGTCAACGAACCATGGTTTCTGCAATAAAAAGTCAACGAACCATGGTTACTGTATTAAAAAATCAACGAACCATGGTTACTGCAATAAAAAGTCAACGAACCATGGTTTCTGCAATAAAAAGTCAACGAACCATGGTTACTGTATTAAAAAATCAACGAACCATGGTGTCTGCAATAAAAAGTCAACGAACCATGGCAAATAGAAAAGAACAGCAAAAAGAACAAAATTAAACCAACTTTTCGGCAAAAAGATTGTTTTTAATTAAATCTCGTCTTAGAACCTGAGGCCTGGTAGATAATTCATGTGGACGAGAGAAATAACATAGCTGGAACACTCCAGTTCAGGAAAGCAGCTTATCTTTGTGTAGAATCAATCAATCAATCAATCAATCAACCATGAAAGGGGCTAAACCTACGCAGAAAAGGGTTTACTTGCTATTTATTTTGTAAAAAATGTGTACACATAGACATATTTAATTAGTAATAAAATTATACATAATTAGTATACACATAATTCTGCATAAATTCAAAACAAAAAATTGGCCACATAATAGAAAATATAACACGCTGGTGATTTAGTACACATTATTTGTGGATGAAAAATCATAAACTAATTAGTTCAAATAAATAATTATGTAATTAAGACAAATCAAAATATCTGAAAATGCTGATGTTGGTTTTGTACATTCTCATTAAATTATTGTTTAGTTTCTAGTCTGAAAATCAAGTAGTTAGGTTTATATCTGGCTTATCTGGCATTCTGAACCTTGGAAATAAACTGTATGTAGTCAATGACTCGAAATTATGCTGAAAAATTACAACAAAAATTCATAGATTTTTGTGTATGGATAGTTTTATACATTTTTATATTTCAAAGTAAGCACCGTGAAAATGTTTGAAAGTAAGCACCGTGAAAATGTTTGAAAGTAAGCACCGTGAAAATGTTTGAAAGTAAGCACCGTGAAAATGTTTGAAAGTAAACACCGTGAAAATGTTTGAAAGTAAGCACCGTGAAAATGTTTGAAAGTAAGCACCGTGAAAATGTTTGAAAGTAAGCACCGTGAAAATGTTTGAAAGTAAGCACCGTGAAAATGGTTCAGGATCCAGCTATATATTATATCTGCATTGACTGAAAATTTCCTGAGTCTAGTTGACAAAATTGTGGAAGTTATGATGTTAAAAACAAAAGAAATGTCATTTTTTAATGCAAAAATTGCGCATGCAAAAATAAAGACTATACTAGCAGTTGAAAAAAGGGTTGAAAAGTAATAGAGACTTCACTGTCTCTATCACTCATAGCACGTAACTCCGTAGCTTCAATCGATAATCCACAGGGATCTCCGAAAAAAAAATCCACATTGAACCCATGACGTCTAAAGCACAAGGCAATCAGCTTAACCACTACGCTAAGGGAGATCCCCAGTTATCACTACGCTAAGGGAGATCCCCAGTTATTACTACGCTAAGGGAGATCCCCAGTTATCACTACGCTAAGGGAGATCCCCAGTTATCACTATGCTAAGGGAGATCCCCAGTTATCACTACGCTAAGGGAGATCCCCAGTTATCACTACGCTAAGGGAGATCCCCAGTTATTACTACGCTAAGGGAGATCCCCAGTTATCACTACGCTAAGGGAGATCCCCAGTTATTTCCACTGATACCCGTACCAATTTGAAATCGCAGTTATACAAAAACTATAGTAGGCAGAAAAAAGTGATTTTTTGTGCGGATAATTCTGGGTAGGTCTAGTTCCTTAATCAACCAACAGGCATAGGCAACCATGCTTCTCCACAACAAATTCTCTTGTTTTGTTTGTAAGTTCAGTTCGTAACATTCTCGCATACTATGATGGGAACCCCTACACAATTTTCTAACTTTTCACCTGACCTTCTTACCTGACCTTCTTACCTGACCTTTTCACCTGATCTTCTTACCTGTTCTTCTTACCTGATCTTCTCACCTGATCTTCTCACCTGATCTTGATGTATCGAATACTCAGATAGAATATAGTTAATGCGGGCTAGATATAAATTACCTCCCCCTTTAGGGTGGGGGGGGGGTCGAAATAAGCTGATAATTATTGACATTTGGAAAAAGGTAAAGACGGGAGAGGGAGGTTAACAAATGTTGACGGTAACAACACATTTTGTTTTCTATGTGCCAATTAATGTTTTGGAATTTGAGAACAGTATAGAGAAAATATATGTATATATAGAATATTTTAGAGAACATCTGAGCAAAATGTTCAGCAAACATAATTTATAACAGGCAGTTATTTAAAAAAAAATAATCAATAGGGGAAGGGGGTCCTGAACTATTGACAGATTTTTGATATGATGGGGGTCCCTGATTTGTTGTCTGTTGATAAGAGAGGGATGTCCCTGAATTATTGAGAGTGTTGACAGGAGGGGGTGGGATACCTGAATATTTGACAGTATGAATAAGAGGGGGCCCTGAATTATTGACATTCTATTACAAGTGGGAGGGGGTTGGGTCCAAAACTTGTATGAAACTGTTAATGTAATTTCTGGTCAACCACATGTCACCCCACATGTAAACCCAGATGTCAACCCACATTCTCAACCCACATGTCTAGCTTCTTCTTGATTGTTCATTCTCAAACTCCCGCTGTATCCCTCTTGTGGCAGGACAATGTTCTCAAACTCCCGCTGTATCCCTCTTGTGGCAGGACAATGTTCTCAAACTCCCGCTAGATCTCTCTTGTGGCAGGACAATGTTTCTACTAGATTTTCAGCAGGATATAATCCAGGGAATGGAAACGTGTCGCCGTTTTATTTGCGCCAATGGTCTGTCAAATTCGTCTTCGACGGGATATGTCTAGCAATGCTGGAGTAATAACATCCTTTCTGGCGCTTAGTAAGCTGGTCTCTACAATTAATCTCATATTAAGGCGCTGAATTACACACACAAATGACCAAATAAAACACAGAACGAAGAAAAATAAGTTCCTCTAACCACTGAACCATATAGCAGCTTTCTAATCATATTGTATTCAAATATCGCAGATCAAATAATAAGGGTTACATTTATTGCAGACACCGTGTAGACTGTTTTCTCTCCCTACTGCTGGCATTCTCACACCCCAATAATCAATAGACTTTTGTGGAGTTCCTGAATATAACTTTAAATAAATATACTCCAGCGTGCACCGTCTGTACCGATCAAAGCCGTTACTGTTTATACGAACCGAATTAAAATGTATTCCATTGAAGCCGTTCATGTACCTATTTGAGATTAACACCGTATTATGTATGACCTGTCGCTGTGCGTGTCAAACCATGGTTAAATCATAGATACAAGGGTATGATACGCGATTTACAGTGTCACGGCAAGGTTTTGGGGTTAAACGTGAACATTACTGGAAGTTATTTTTTCATTTCTATGAGTGTTCCTATAAGGCTGGGAGATGAATGACTGGGAGATGAATAGTTGGGAGATGAATAGTTGGAAGATGAATAGTTGGGAGATGAATAGTTGGAAGATGAATAGTTGGGAGATGAATAGTTGGGAGATGAATAGTTGGGAGATGAATAGTTGGGAGATGAATAGTTGGGAGATGAATAGTTGGGAGATGACTAGTAGGAGATGAATAGTTGGGAGATGAATAGTTGGAAGATGAATAGTTGGGAGATGAATAGTTGGGAGATGAATAGTTGGGAGATGAATAGTTGGAAGATGAATAGTTGGGAGATGAATAGTTGGAAGATGAATAGTTGGGAGATGAATAGTTGGGAGATGAATAGTTGGGAGATGAATAGTTGGGAGATGAATAGTTGGGAGATGACTAGTAGGAGATGAATAGTTGGGAGATGAATAATTGGGAGATGAATAGTTGGGAGATGAATAGTTGGGAGATGAATAGTTGGGAGATGAATAGTTGGAAGATGGATAGTTGGGAGATGAACAGTTGAGAGATGAATGATTTATTAAATGTCCATGTTTCACAGCCAATAAAAGGTAATACTGCTGTAAATCTAAATAACAACAGGCCTAATGCTTACGTAGACCACATTGTCTGTCGTAGCGATTGTCTGTCAGTTGTCGTCAAGTGAATGTTTCACAGCCATAAAGTGATAATAGGACACATGCCTGCTCTCATCGGGTGTAATTTAGCTTTACATCTGTTGTCTATAAGATTTTTCTCTCGGATGTTTAAACAGGCAAAATTGAGCGCACATGAGATTTAATTAATAATAATTATAATAATAATACATATAAACTCTCAGGGCTGTAGGGTTGCCACACTGGAGACATTAGAACAAAAACTCTCAGGGCCGTAGGGTTGCCCTACTGGAGACATTAGGACAAAAACTCTTCAAACAACTCTATCCTCAGTTATCCACAGCAGTGTACCCAGATCATTCCTTATGTTATTAATCCATGATTTTCTTTACGCACATCTCCTTCCACCCTGGACTGCTCCTTGTAAAATACTTTTAGAAAGTGAGTCGCGTCTCTTTACATGTCCAAACCAAACAAATTTACGTCATTTCATTATTGTCAAAGTGGTTCTTGATAACCTGCAAGCTTGTTTATTCGTTGCCAGACAGATATATTTGGCGTGTCTTCTATATAATGCTAATTCTTAACAAAAATCTGCAACACTTGCTATCAAAAGCATGAATTCTTCTTTCCGTGTCTGCATTGAGTCTCCAGCTGTCACACCAGTATACAAGTATACTTAACACTAGCAGATCTGAATAGATTGATCTTTACTGTAATACTGATCTTACTTTACTGATGTTACTTATTGTAGTAACATTCAAGTAAAACTAGATAGTTTGACATCGATCAGTAAGGTAGATACGCATAAATGCAAGTAAAATTCGAATATTCTAGAGATCAATAACCGCTTACTCCAACGTGCGCGGCACACGATGATGATAGTAATAAAAAAAAGCGAGACAGATTAACGTTCATTCTTACAACTACGTTTTATACATTATAAACAGTGATGTCTCATTTTGAATTCATGCAAACAGAAATATATTAACTATCATCCTACAGGCTGACAGTTGACTGAACACTCAGATGCGGGTTCTAAAAGCCCTAGCGTTGACATAGCGGAGTGTTATCAGTAGGTGAGTTAAACTGGTGTACTTTCATAGCTTGTCTCCTGTGCTGAGTTGCTTCACTTCACAGTTCATCAAGCACTGTGACTCGACTTCAAATTTATGAAATTAAAAATAAAAATGGAATATCAATCTATATCACCATCTTCTTCTCCATATATCATTAGTTCATCACGCAAAATGGTTTTAACATATACTCATAAGTATTTTACAGAAGAGAAAATACAAGTATTTTACATATATTCATAAGTATTTTACAGAAGGGAAAATACAAGTATTTTACATATATTCATAAGTATTTTACAGAAGGGAAAATACAAGTATTTTACATATATTCATAAGTATTTTACAGAAGAGAAAATACAAGTATTTTACAAATATTCATAAGTATTTTACAGAAGAGAAAATACAAGTATTTTACAAATATTCATAAGTATTTTACAGAAGAGAAAACACAAGTATTTTACAAATATTCATAAGTATTTTACAGAAGAGAACATACAAGTATTTTACAAATATTCATAAGTATTTTACAGAAGAGAAAATACAAGTATTTTACATATATTCATAAGTATTTTACAGAAAATTAATGTATTTTACAAATATTCATAATTATTTTACAGAAGAGATAACACAAGTATTTTACATATATTCATAAGTATTTTACAGAAGAGAAAATACAAGTATTTTACATATATTCATAAGTATTTTACAGAAGAGAAAATACAAGTATTTTACATATATTCATAAGTATTTTACAGAAAATTAAAGTATTTTACAAATATTCATAATTATTTTACAGAAGAGATAACACAAGTATTTTACATATATTCATAAGTATTTTACAGAAGAGAAAATACAAGTATTTTACATATATTCATAAGTATTTTACAGAAGAGAAAATACAAGTATTTTACATATATTCATAAGTATTTTACAGAAGAGAAAATACAAGTATTTTACATATATTCATAAGTATTTTACAGAAAATTAATGTATTTTACAAATATTCATAATTATTTTACAGAAGAGATAACACAAGTATTTTACATATATTCATAAGTATTTTACAGAAGAGAAAATACAAGTATTTTACATATATTCATAAGTATTTTACAGAAGAGAAAATACAAGTATTTTACATATATTCATAAGTATTTTACAGAAAATTAAAGTATTTTACAAATATTCATAAGTATTTTACAGGAGAAAATACAAGTATTTTACATATATTCATAAGTATTTTACAGAAAATTAAAGTATTTTACAAATATTCATAAATATTTTACAGAATAGAAAATACAAGTATTTTACGGAAAGGAAAATACGTATAAGTATTTTAGAGGAGAAACGAATATTACAAGTATGTTAGATGGAAAATACTTAACAGAAAAAGTATTTTAACAATCGAAGGTTTTACAAATACTTACGATAGAGGAACCGATAGCCTAGCTGAAAGTGAGCTTGAGTACTGTCACCGAATTACAGCGTGCCAGGTTCGAAACCTCGTCCGGACAGCAAAAATTGTTGTCGGGAATTCTCCGGGACATGATTGTTGACCCAACTGTAAATGTGTATCAGACGCATGAGTTGAAGAAAGTAAACACAACAAGGATTGGAGCTGGTCACCCTTAGCTGGTCACCCTTAGCTGGTCACCCTTAGCTGGTCACCCTTAGCTGGTCACCCGTAGCACATGAAGAGTTATCTTCATCCCCGACGGCAGACTGCTGACTTTAATGTACAAGTATTCTTCTTCTTCTTCAGCGTTCATTCTCAAACTCCCACTGGATTTTTGGAACATCGTTGTCACACTTTCATGTCAAGTTTATCTGCATGAGTTGGTCTCTAAAAACATCACACTTTCATGTCAAGTTTATCTGCATGAGTTGGTCTCTAAAAACATCACACTTTCATGTCAAGTTTATCTGCATGTGGAGGTCTCTAAAAACATCGTTGTCACACTTTCATGTCAAGTTTATCTGCATGAGTTGGTCTCTAAAAACATCACACTTTCATGTCAAGTTTATCTGCATGTGGAGGTCTCTAAAAACATCGTTGTCACACTTTCATGTCAAGTTTATCTGCTTGTGGAGGTCTCTAAAAACATCACACTTTCATGTCAAGTTTATCTGCTTGTGGAGGTCTCTAAAAACATCGTTGTCACACTTTCATGTCAAGTTTATCTGCATGAGTTGGTCTCTAAAAACATCGTTGTCACACTTTCCACGAAAACGAACTCTTCTACGATCTTTTTTAAGCATACAAATACAATGGAATCCCTCTATATCGCATTCCTATATAACAAATTTCTCTATAGAAGAACATCTTTTCAAATCCTTCTGTAGCACATTATTTCATAACAAATGTCTGTATATAACAACATTTTTCAAAATCCCTAATTATGTTTATTGTGTGTACTGTATTTAGCTAATTTCTGTTATTACATACATATTTTTTCGGTGCAGACCGAGTTGTTATAAAGAAATGCCACTTTATAATTCGTCACAAATGTAGTGGCACCTGCGATAATCTGCTGTAAAAGAATATGCCGCTATAGATCTCCCTGAGATGATACAAACAAATATACTCTATTCTATCTAACTATTGTCTTTTCTCTGATTCTGCTGTATGGCGCCGCAGGATTGAATAACGATTTTTGTATGGCTATGGCGCGTTTGGTCACGTGATATGCAGTGAAATTGTGACGACTCAGAATGCTGATGACTACTTCAGTACTCCCTTTTCTTGGTATTCCTCTGCATCTTGCTGTTTCCAATTTCATGTTGTATGCTCTTGCCTCTGACCAATAAGGTTACAACACTTGATACCGATTCGGTGTTTGGCCTTAGACGGCAGTGCTCCGCTCTCAGTTAAAATATTTTGACTAATCGTGTGTGTTAGTGCTCAGAATGGTGGTACAGGTCCCCCCACCACCCCCCAGCTTAGTCTCTACTTCTACGTTTAATTACAAAACGTAGCCTAAGAGCATCAGATACGACTTGACTTAATTGAGGGGGAGAGGAGGAAATATTCCACAAGTAATAATAAAAAAAGTTCACCTGTTTACTTCCTTTATGTGGAACTATTTCTAGATGTGAAATCATTACATTTCCTGTAGTTGTACCTTTATGTGGAACTATTTCTGGGTGTGAAAACATTACATTTCCTGGAGTTGTACCTTTATGTGGAACTATTTCTGGGTGTGAAATCATTACATTTCCTGTAGTTGTACCTTTATGTGGAACTATTTCTGGGTGTGAAATCATTACATTTCCTGGAGTTGTACCTTTATGTGGAACTATTTCTGGGTGTGAAATCATTACATTTCCTGGAGTTGTACCTTTATGTGGAACTATTTCTGGATGTGAAATCATTACATTTCCTGTAGTTGTACCTTTATGTGGAACTATTTCTGGGTGTGAAATCATTACATTTCCTGTAGTTGTACCTTTATGTGGAACTATTTCTGGGTGTGAAATCATTACATTTCCTGTAGTTGTACCTTTATGTGGAACTATTTCTGGGTGTGAAATCATTACATTTCCTGTAGTTGTACCTTTATGTGGAACTATTTCTGGGTGTGAAATCATTACATTTCCTGTAGTTGTACCTTTATGTGGAACTATTTCTGGGTGTGAAATCATTACATTTCCTGTAGTTGTACCTTTATGTGGAACTATTTCTGGGCGTGAAATCATTACATTTCCTGTAGTTGTACCTTTATGTGGAACTATTTCTGGGTGTGAAAACATTACATAACCTGGAGTTGTACCTTTATGTGGAACTATTTCTGGGTGTGAAATCATTACATTTCCTGGAGTTGTACCTTTATGTGGAACTATTTCTGGATGTGAAATCATTACATTTCCTGTAGTTGTACCTTTATGTGGAACTATTTCTGGATGTGAAATCATTACATTTCCTGTAGTTGTACCTTTATGTGGAACTATTTCTGGGTGTGAAAACATTACATTTCCTGGAGTTGTACCTTTATGTGGAACTATTTCTGGGTGTGAAATCATTACATTTCCTGTAGTTGTACCTTTATGTGGAACTATTTCTGGGTGTGAAAACATTACATTTCCTGGAGTTGTACCTTTATGTAGAACTATTTCTGGATGTGAAATCATTACATTTCCTGGAGTTGTACCTTCATGTGGAACTATTTCTGGGTGTGAAAACATTACATTTCCTGGAGTTGTACCTTTATGTAGAACTATTTCTGGATGTGAAATCATTACATTTCCTGTAGTTGTACCTTTATGTGGAACTATTTCTGGATGTGAAAACTTTACATTTCCTGGAGTTGTACCTTTATGTGGAACTATTTCTGGATGTGAAATCATTACATTTCCTGTAGTTGTACCTTTATGTGGAACTATTTCTGGGTGTGAAAACATTACATTTCCTGTAGTTGTACCTTTATGTGGAACTATTTCTGGGTGTGAAAACATTACATTTCCTGGAGTTGTACCTTTATGTAGAACTATTTCTGGGTGTGAAATCATTACATTTCCTAAAGTTTTACCTTAATGTAGAAGATTTCTGGGTGTGAAATCATTACATTTCCTGGAGTTTTACCGTATGTTAAACATTGTTGAATGTGAAATAATTATATTTCCATACATGTTACCAATATGGGGATTTTGATGAGTAGCAACCTAATTGTTTTATTGCTCAAAATATAATGTTATATTTTTCTCAATGTGAATGTAGGGTAGCTACTGCGGAGTTGATAAATGTGAATGTAGGGTAGCTACTGCGGAGTTGATAAATGTGAATGTAGGGTAGCTAGTGAGGAGTTGATAAATGTGATTGTAGGGTAGCTACTGCGGAGTTCATAAATGTGAATGTAGGGTAGCTACTGAGGAGTTGATAAATGTGAATGTAGGGTAGATACTGAGGAGTTGATAAACTCTCCGAAGTCACAGCTTCTTTATCTGCGAGCTTTCGGATTCATATGTGGCTACCGAAAATAAATAATATGTGTACGTCATTACTTCATGTGTACGTCACCAATTCATGTGTACGTCATCAATTCATGTGTACGTCATCAATTCATGTGTACGTCATCAATTCGTGTATACGTCATCAATTCATGTGTACGTCATCAATTCATGTGACGTCATCAATTCATGTGTACATCAATTCATATGTACGTCATCAATTCATGTGTACGTCATCAATTCACGTGTACGTCAATTCATGTGTACGTCATCAATTCATGTGTACGTCACGATTTCATGTGTACGTCATCAATTCATGTGTACGTCATCAATTCATAGCTGAATTACATTTTCTGCAATGTTTATTATTAATTAAATTATATTTTTTTTTAAACGAAGCAAAACAAAACTGACCAGATGTGCTGGTTTGACGTGTTTAATCGGTAATACCGGTCTTCAAACTATGAGTAGTTCCAGTACTGCAACACATTTCTTTGTTCTATCCGTAATTACAAGAGGGGACGTAGACAAGATTACGTTCAGATTTGCTAAGAAGGGGGTTTGAACTCCCAAAACCGTCCCTTATCTACGGAACTGATTGATAGTATTTGCAATCGTAAATAGACAATATATTTTGTAAATTAATTTTTAACGATTGTTAACAATTGTTTTTGCTGTCAAATCTAACACATTTTGGGAGTCCCTGAACTAGATAGATCAAGTAATTGAGTCAGAAATACCCGCGTGCGCTCGAGAGAGAGAGCTGTCAGCGGGTCCTAGCTTAAACTCATCCAGTAGGCCACAGTTTCATACATAGACCTCGATCGTCTGCTGTGCTTGTAGCTTTCACTGCCATTTTGTCAACCGACGTGATAGTTAATAGTTTGCATATTTCTCTATAAACTAAACTCTATTAAAAACTTCACTAGATTTTTATGTATCGATTGTTTTACATGTTTCGCTTCAACAAATTTTTGATATAAACATTTTGCTTTCGATATTCTGAACGTGCAGAAATATTTTTTCCAGCATTGGAGATATTTTTGATAAACCTGTGAGTGACAATTTAAATAAACTGATTAAAATATATTTGTTTTTCTAATTTCTTCGTTTATTGATAGTCATATTTTCTCTGGACAATGTCTAAAGCCAAAATCGACGAGGACACCAGCCGCCAGAGCAAGATCCAACCACGAGCTGTGGTGATTAACCGCATTGGAAACAGCCAAAGTTATTCATACGGATCTAGACGTAGTTACAATGTTCCCAACACGATCACTCCTGGAGTGTACCAACAACTCTCGAATACAGGCATCACTGATTTCAAGGGCACCAGAGAAAAGGAAAAACGGGAGCTGCAAAACTTGAATGAGCGCCTGGCCAGTTATATCGATAGGGTACACTTTCTGGATGCTAACGTCAAGAAGTTGGAGGCTGAGAACGAGGCGTTAAGAAACAGGAAGGTTGAAGATCTCAAGCCTATCAGAGATGCTTATGAAAACGAACTGGCACAAGCTCGTAGAGTCATTGATGAGCTCAGTTCAACCAAGGGTGTTGCAGAAGCTAAGGTGGCAGGGCTTCAGGACACAGTTGCTTCCAATCGTGATCTGTAAGTACTTTTCTCGTTTCAAGTATTTTGTCAGTTGTTTACTGTTTTGTTGATTTCTTTTGTTCCAGGCAGTAGAATGACCAGGTAATCAATGGTCATTATTTTATGGCGTATCATCTTTTTCTTCTACTGCATTCGTTCTCAAACTCTTGCAAGTTAGCAGAAAGTAGTCCAGAGAACAGGCAGCTCTATGTCACGGTTTACAGCTTTGCTGCGACATCTGTCTTTTTCAGCCTGCCATATCCGGCTTCAGCACGACTGCTGAGTCACTTTGACCCTATAAGGAAAGCTCATCCCATAACCTCCTTAGTCGCCTCTTATTACATGCATGGAATGTAACAAATATTATTGTTATTTTCTCCCGTTATGAGTCCGACATCACATGGGCGTATCATTTTTTAACCCAGTAATTCTCAAATTTTGGGGTGGGGAAGCTCAAGGTTTTTATGGGAAGAGACGGCATATACATGCCTAGTAGGGTACATGTGTCAGGCATGTGCCTGTCTAGGTGGGGCATGTGCCTGTCTAGGTGGGGAATGTGCCAGGCATGTGCCTGTCTAGGTGGGGCATGTGCCTGTCTAGGTGGGGCATGTGCCTGTCTAGGTGTGGCATGTGCCCGTCTAGGTGGGGCATGTGCCTGTCTAGGTGGGGCATGTGCTTGTCTAGGAGGGACATGTGCTTGTCTAGGAGGGGCATGTGCCTGTCTAGGTGGGGCATGTGCTTGTCCAGGAGGGGCATGTGCTTGTATAACAGGGGCATATGTGGGTCAGGGGTTTTGTTTTTGATAACTCCTAGGGGATACATCATGCTAGATGGTTTACAGATTATGTAATAACTTTTTTGGTAAGGTTGTATCACTTTACAAATCTTCTATAGTGATTGCCTTTTTTGGTTGTTTGTTGATGTTATGGTCCATGATTCATTTTCTTCCTACCCCATATAGTGTTTCTACATCACGAATTTCTGTTGATGTTATAAGTACTTCTTCTGATGTTCGTTGTGCGACCGTGAACTAAAAGGGGCTAGTCTCATCTAAAACCTTATTCAAGTCGTAACTTCTAAAAAAAAAGAAAACTGTATTACACAAGATATCTTTAATAGCAGATTTCTTTCATGGACATCAATTACGTGGGGACAATCTGTGCTATGACATATAACACATTATTTCAGTCTTTATACTCTCTGGAAAAGAGGCAGTTGACTCCCTGGCTATAGATTGACCGCCTATTGTATCTAACATCAAATTAAGGGGGGGGGGGGGGTCCCCAACTATCTGACCTAACTAACTATCCCTAAATAAATAGTTCAAAAATTGTTTGACAATCACTATAAATCTTAGTAAAAAAGTAGCGAAGATGTTGAACTCCTTTGAGATGAAATGCTACAGAAAGATACTTAGAATATCATGGAAGGAAAACAAGAGTTCTCAGATATTATAAACACATTGAAGATTCCATAGTGTTGGTTACTAAACACAATAACAAAAAGAAAACTACACCTGTTTGGTCAAATAAAGAGATTACAACTGTTTAGAAAGACAAATAATGGAGGGCAGAGTACCTGGGAAGAGGAGTTTGGTTTGTCTATTTTCTGTTTTTGTTTTGTTCCACATCTGAACTTCTAGTTTTAACTGTTCCGGGTTGTATCCATGTTTTACTCTGATATGTGAACGTCAATAGTACCTTTCTTACGTGTCGTGTTTTTGTTCTGTATGTAGTCTTGATGAATTCCTTTAGGTCGAAACGTCGATTTGTGTGTATTGCTATGTGCGTTTTCAGTGATAGGCAAAACTTCGAAGCTTCGCCTATTAAACCATTAGCAGGGTGCACAGAAATGATCATTGCTCTCGTATAACCATATGGTTACCAGATAACCAGGTTCTTAAAAGCACTTGCTTATGATTCATATTGGAAACATTGTTTTGAAGCTGGTGCGAAAACGCTTTATGGATTGTGTCAGGGAAGCGTAGACTCAGACGGGATAAACATTGATTTCACAAGACAAACAATATCTCTTGAAAAACACCTCTCGCTCCCCATAACTAAAGACATCCGTTGCATTTTGTAAGGGTAGTCTTGAACTGCCGAGTAATCATGTCCCACAGCGAGAATAGTAAGTAATATTCGGAGAAGTAAGTCTTGCTTTATTGCGTATATGTTATGTTGCGTATATGTTATGTTGCGTATATGTTATGTTGCGTATATGTTATGTTGCGCATATGCTTTGCTGCGTACATGTTATATGCGAAAGTTTACCTTGGTTCTCTTATCAATAGTACTGGGGATTGTTATGAAGATAAAAAGAGGTTGGCCATCGTCAAAGAAGCTGATACAAATGAAAAAAACATATGGCTGAGCTGCTGCAAAACAACACAACTAACATTTCTAAGAGCTTGAATATTCCCAGTGGCAATATATGGGCGTGAACCATGGCCAATCACTAACAAAGTGAAAAATAAAATAGCGGCATTTGAAATAAAATGTTACAGAAAACTCCTCAGAATACCATGAATGAAGAAAGATCACAAATGTAGCCATCCAGAGAGAAATAAATGTAAAATAAAACTGGCTAAACAGCATGGTTCTTTCTAGAAAACTACAATATTTTGGTCATATCAAACGTCATGGCGATCTGGAGAAAACCATAATGGAGAGGATGATGCCAGAGAGACGAACAAGACTCAGACCAAGAAGAAGATGTATACAAGACATCAAAGACCACCTGAATATGACACTAACAGAAGCAAGAAGACTGGCTCAAGATAGACAGAAGTTTCTAAAGTCTGTGATGACTGCAACATCCTGTTCAGGAAAAGCTACCTAATGATATATGCGAAAGTAGTGCCCAATAAAATCCCATTATAACAACTTGGTCCGGACCGACAAAATAATGTATGTTATAAAGCGGTGTTAAATAGGGAAACGTGATATAATGCTACAACAGTATGCGGTATACAGGTATTCGTGCTACAACAGTATGCGGTATACAGGTCTTCCACTGCATAGAAAGCCGCCAGTATATGCAAGTGTGAGTGAGACAACATAAACCATAACGAAAGCACTGTTCGTACTCGAGAACGTTGTTCTCCTAAAATATTATGTGGAACAGCACAAGGCATGATACAATTTCGTCACAGCTTGCCAGGAATGTGGATAGAAGCACACACTTGCACGAGGTTTTCAGGATGTCGATGAACGAAATCTCAGCTAAGAGGACGTTCAGCCCTAATCTAACTTTTTCTTCAGTTGTTTCCCCCCCCCCGGAGCCCAAACTTTTTCTTCAGTAGTCTCCCCCCCCCCCATCACATGAGCCTACAAATTGTCTTCAGTTGTCCCCCCCCCTCGAGCCTAAATTCTTCTTCCCAATCCGCCCCCCCCCCCTGTTTTAAATTGGTCAGTGGATCTCCAATCTGTGACTCTCTCCCCTGTTTTATACTGGTCCGTGGATCCCAAATCTGTGTCCCCTGTTTTATACTGGTCTGTGGATCCCCAATTTCTTGTTTTTCTCGGTGGCGCCCCTGGAAATCACTGTACTCCCAAGAGGGGGGTCTATTTTAGATTAGGTTGAGAACCATTGATTTAGAGAATTAAAAAAATTATAACATTCCTCTTTGTTCTTTGTTATTTTCGATACTGTAGCATAATTGTGGCTCCTGTCGTATAATTCATATTCTATATTTCTCCTACTCAACCTACTCAACTTACTCAACCTACTCAACGAAAACTGCCTCAATCACAACATGAAGATCAGTACAGAAGAAAATCAAGTAATGTCTATAGTCCATATAGACCCAATACAATAAAGATTAATTTTCAACTACTCAAACAAAAAGTAGGAATTTATTTTGGGAGCATTCTTACAGACGACGAAAGAATGGACGAAGATATCGGGACAAGTAATCAAAAAGCCAAAGACGTAAATTCTTCTTCTTCTTCTTCTTTCGTTCACTTGAAACATGTCTATATCTGTAATTCTGTCTCCTGAATAAAACTCACTGTCTTTTGTAGTTCATACAGTGTCCCATAGAGCTTTGATTCCAGTGTTGTTTCCTCTGGCCAATATGTCTGCATCAGCGTTTCATGCTCAGAACACTCTTGAAGTATATGTTTGGCACTCTGTGCTGCCTGTCCACATGGCCGTGTTGCCAATCTTGAATTTTGTATACATGTGACTGCCGAGTCGGTTGTGTCCTGTTCTGAGACGTAGAATTATAACTTGTTCTGATCTGTTCATATTGTGATAGTCATCTTGTGTTGGTGTTTGTGGCTTTCTTATTGACTTGATCATCTGTTTTTTTCTGATGGTAGGTGATTGACGTAAATTATAAACTTGCCACTAATATTGAAACACAAATCTATCGCGATGGAAACGAAAAGGGACATCAGAAATTCAATCTTCATACCAATATTGTGTTATCAATGTCAGACATGGACACTAACAAACCAACAAGTGAGAACGTTTACTACGTGTGAAATGAGATGTCTAATAAAAGCAACAAGCAGACAAGAAGAGATCATGTGAGGAATGAAGAGATTACAAGAACTGCTGGAACAAGAAGAGATCATGTGAGGAATGAAGAGATTACAAGAAGAGATCATGTGAGGAATGAAGAGATTACAAGAACTGTTGGACACACACACACACACGCACGCGCACTCGCACGCGCACGCGCACACACACAATCACACACATGTCATATTTTGAGATTATCAGGCAGAAAACATATCTATGTCATCTATGGAGATTATTTGACAGAACACATGCCATCTATGGAGATTATGTGACAGAAATCAGTTCCGCTGTTAGATGGCATATTGGACACATTACCTAATATTTTCCTATCTATTCTATTGTCTGTTCTCTACTGTGGCTGTGAGGGAGTCAATGGATTGAATGACGAGCGGTTTTCGGGATATGGCACATTTGGTTGCGTTATATGCAGTAATATATTGTGACGTCTCAGGATGTTGGTAACTCCTTCAATCCACCTTCTTCTTGGTCTTCCTCTGTATCTGGATCTTTCCATTTGTTATTGTATGCTCTTGTCGCTGGACAATAAGAGTTCAGTCTAATAACGTAGACCGAACCATTTCAGTCTCAGTTTTTCAATATATTAGACCACATATATTGTTCCAACAGTTCTTGTAACCTCTTCATTCCTCGCATGATCCCTTATTGTTCTGTTTTCTGCGTTTCCTAGTCTGAAAATGTTGGATATTAAATACCACAATATCCCCCCCCAACCCCGACATCTAATAGCTTGCAAGAGAGCAATATGAGTAAAGAAGAACGGTGTATTTAGCAATGAACCTGCATTTATTGATTAGCCAAGATAATCAAGACAATAAAGTAAACAATCATCAAGAATATATATGTATATAACAATCAACTTGATATCTCTTGAAGATATTGTCACACCACATTGCCTCCGTCTCAGCTGACTGCCGATTGGTAATACAACACCTGTAATATAACCAGATTCAATTTCGTTTATGCCATACCCCATGATTGTCTGTAACTTCAACTCTGACTCCCGTACGTGCAGCGTCGTCCTAACCTTCAAATGTGCGGTAAAAAGAACCACAATTCCCGTAGTTTTGTTATTTTGAAAGGCTGTCATTCCTCTTGAGGTGTATGTGATGTGCTTATATCTTCCGCATTTTTAGTTATTACCTTGGCATAGTAGTTAAGTCATCAGTATTGTGTTCAAAAGGAAGCGGGTTCGATTCAAGGCGATAACATCTTGTTTATACATGCATTTTTTTTTCGTAAATGTGTATACGACATAGTCTTAGACGCAGCATGAGTAAGATGGAGATGGTGGATTTATCCCAGAAACAGCTGTTCGCTCATGTGTGTGTGTGCGTGTGCGTGTGTGCGTGTGTGTGTGTGTGTGTGTGTGTGTGTGTGTGTGTGTGTGTGTGTGTGTGTGTGTAATTCCATCTTTTTTTCATGAAAATGTTGATGACATTTTTGCGAAACAATTCGGTAGAAGAGAGTGGGGTTACCCATCTTTTAGTTAAATTTCTAGTACCTAGTCCTAGCACAGACAAGCCCATCCTTTGGTCTCTTTAGTCGCCTCGTCTGATACCCAACTTTGGGAGCATCAGTCCACTATAACACACACTGACGAGGCAATGTTAAAGCAGCAAGTATACACACATTAGGAGAGCCGTGCCAGGAACAGTTGCAACTGGAAGATTGTTGCTAGAGATCCGCCGCAGTAAGTGTGTTGTTCTCTATACTGAAGTATCATAATTGTTGCTAGAGATCCACTTCAAGGACCGCAGTAAGTGTGTTGTTCTCTATACTGAAGTATCATAATTGTTGCTAGAGATCCACTTCAAGGACCGCAGTAAGTGTGTTGTTCTCTATACTGAAGTATCATAATTGTTGCTAGAGATCCACTTCAAGGACCGCAGTAAGTGTGTTGTTCTCTATACTGAAGTATCATAATTGCCTACCGACGATGACGTCTGTGGTCAGGTCAATAGACACCCAGTAGCGATAAATGTGCATATCATTCAGATGGGTGATGAAAGAGGACAGCGTGCTGTGCGTGTGACTCATAAATAAGTTGCTATGTAAATGCTGTTAAAGATATGGTTCCAAACGTCAACTGTGCAGTGGAAATAGTAAAACACTGAAGGTATGCGTACCACTGTTAAAAGTCAGATGTGTCGGGTCAATGACGCAAATAAAACCTTGGTAGAAGCTATCCTCGTTCTCTTACCATGTTGACTTTATGGTTACTACGAGTAGCATGACCATGGAGATTATGGCGGTGACCAGGGCATTTGAGTGGATAGGCACACAAAAGGCAACGCATGTCTGCATCTTGAGTGCCTCTATGGGTATGATTAGGAAGGTACAAGTGGGTCTCGTTCGTGAACAGTGGATTGGGGCCTTAAGAAAGGTGAGGCTGAAAGTGGTTACATTTATTCTAGTACCAGGACATGTGGGTATTCGAGGCAATGAAATAGCAGATCAACTGGCGTCATGCGCGATTGTGGCACAGGTCGATGGGGTAATGGATCGCGCTGACGTTTTGAACTCCTTAAGAGATATAGCATGCGAGAGTAAGACTAATGTGGATGGTGATTCATTTTCAATGTCCAGGATTAAAGATCAGGGATTGAAATGCGGTGTTGCTAGAAGTGAACATTTTTAGGGCACAGAAGAATGATGGTCAACCAGCATAGGACCAGTACTGTCAGCAGAAGTGTAATGGCGGCTACACTCATGGAAAGATCGAAACAACTATGGGCGTGTCCAGTGTGCAGTGATGATGATCCGACGACTTACTAACTTACTCTCTTACCCTGTTGGGAATCTAATAAGACTATTGTCTCTGCTACAAGATAGATCTAGCGTGAGTTTGTCAACACTAAATAAATACTAAAACATTCATAAAGAGCTGTTATCAATTGTTTCTAGTGACAGCTTGATTTGCTTCTAAATCGCTAATGATTGGTGGCTGTTTATAGATTAAATGAATTATTTTATAACTGTATTGATCGCTAACCGACATTGGGTTTTTATTTCTGTTGAGTGTTTTCTGAAATAAATGAAAGACATTATAAATTATGCGTACATGTCTGTTTCTGTGTGTGTACGTGTGTATTCGTGTGTGCTCGTGCGTACTGCGCAGTCATTGATACGAGTGGATTGTTTGTTTGATGTTAATTAAGGTGTAAACGGGTCAGTGTTTTAGTGAGTCAGTGTCTAAATGAGTCATTGTCCAAATGAGTCAGATTGTTTAAGAACTAAAGAACGTTTAAGGATTCAGCCGTTTGAATTAATCAGATTGTTAGTGAACTAGATAATAAAGAGTCAGCCAAGTTTGAATGAGTCAGATTGTTAGTGAACTAAAGAATGTTTAAGGAGTCAGCCAAGTTTGAATAAGTCAGATTGTTAGTGAACTAGATAATAAAGAGTCAGCCAAGTTTGAATGAGTCAGATTGTTAGTGAACTAGATAATAAAGAGTCAGCCAAGTTTGAATGAGTCAGATTGTTAGTGAACTAGATAATAAAGAGTCAGCCAAGTTTGAATGAGTCAGGTTGTTAGTGAACTAGATAATAAAGAGTCCGCCAAGTTTGAATGAGTCAGATTGTTAGTGAACTAGATAATAAAGAGTCAGCCAAGTTTGAATGAGTCAGATTGTTAGTGAACTAGATAATAAAGAGTCAGCCAAGTTTGAATGAGTCAGATTGTTGGTGAACTAGATAATAAAGAGTCAGCCAATTTTGAATGAGTCAGATTGTTAGTGAACTAGATAATAAAGAGTCAGCCAAGTTTGAATGAGCCAGATTGTTAGTGAACTAGATAATAAAGAGTCAGCCAAGTTTGAATGAGTCAGATTGCTATTGAACTAAAGAATGTTTAAGGAGTCAGCCAAGTTTGAATGAGTCAGATTGTTAGTGAACTAGATAATAAGAAGTCAGCCAAGTTTGAATGAGTCAGATTGCTATTGAACTAAAGAATGTTTAAGGAGTCAGCCAAGTTTGAATTAATCAGATTGTTAGTGAACTAGATAATAAAGAGTCAGCCAAGTTTGAATGAGTCAGATTGTTAGTGAACTAGATAATAAAGAGTCAGCCAAGTTTGAATGAGTCAGATTGTTGGTGAACTAGATAATAAAGAGTCAGCCAATTTTGAATGAGTCAGATTGTTAGTGAACTAGATAATAAAGAGTCAGCCAAGTTTGAATGAGTCAGATTGTTAGTGAACTAGATAATAAAGAGTCAGCCAAGTTTGAATGAGTCAGATTGCTATTGAACTAAAGAATGTTTAAGGAGTCAGCCAAGTTTGAATGAGTCAGATTGTTAGTGAACTAGATAATAAGAAGTCAGCCAAGTTTGAATGAGTCAGATTGCTATTGAACTAAAGAATGTTTAAGGAGTCAGCCAAGTTTGAATTAATCAGATTGTTAGTGAACTAGATAATAAAGAGTCAGTCAAGTTTGAATTAATCAGATTGTTAGTGAACTAGAGAGCGTAATAGAGTAAGCTAATCTTGAATGTTTCCGAGTTTTTAATTGAGTGAGAATATTTGAATGTTAGAGTAAACTATGGCACATAAATTATGACATACAAACTATGGCAAATTAACTATGGCGTACCAACTATGACTCATAAACCCAGGACCGGTCTTAGGCCATTGCAACCTATACGGCCGCATTGGGCCCCGCACTTCATAGACCCATAAATTAATATTAGAATTTATTTTATTATCCTCTTCCCTACCCAGACTGGGCCACGCGCAATCCGTTTCGCATTGGACCCCCCAATTGTTAGGGCCGGCCCTGCATAAACCATACCACATGAACTGTGACACGCGAACTATGACACATAAACTATGACACATAAACTATGACACATAAACTATGACACATAAACTATGACACATAAACTATGACACATAAACTATGACACATAAACTATGGAACATAAGTTATGACACATAAACTAAGTCGCATAAACTATGGCACATAATCTATGGCGTACCAACTATGACACATAAACCTTGACTGCGCTACCAATGCCAAACCTGGACAATGACAGCTCAAGACAAAAGAAATATAGTTACAACAGAAATGGCATGTCTACGAAGAATACTCGGAGTATCATTAAGAGATAGAATTAGAGACGATAACATCAGACAGATAACCAAAACAATACCAGTATTGGAACACATCAAAAGACAACAGATCAAGTGGTTATCACACGCTTCCAGACTACCAACAGACAACATGCCACAGATGGCCATGACACATAGACATCACGGATATAAAGCCAGAGGCAGACGATGTAAAAGATGGATCACAGAAATCAAAGAAGCCACAAGAAAAAGCTTACAAAAAACGCACAAGAAGGCCATCTTCAGAGAACTCTTCTACCCGAACTTCTTCTGATTCCGCAAGGCAAACAAGGGCCACAGCGTATAGATAGATAGATAGATAGATAGATAGATAGATAGATAGATAGATAGATAGATAGATAGATAGTTAGATAGATAGATAGTTAGATAGATAGATAGATAGATAGATAGATAGATAGATAGATAGATAGATAGATAGATAGATAGATAGATAGATAGATAGATAGATAGATAGATAGATAGATAGATAGATAGATAGATCGATAGATAGATAGATAGATAGATAGATAGATAGATAGATAGATAGATAGATAGATAGATAGATAGATAGATAGATAGATAGATAGATGATGGATGGATGGATGGATGGATGGATGGATGGATGGATGGATGGATGGATGGATAACAGAACAATAATTACCATCATTAGTTCCAACACAAAAGAACAAAAATTGTCATTAGTTTGCTGGCAACATCATCAGTTCCTGTCATATCATGTAGAACTAAACCAATTCTATAAACACTGATACCAATCACACAGAAACGCACATATATCAACCTAACTGGCTTCAATCGATGAAACACGACACACCCATCCACATAACCTGGTCACTGTATCGCACAAACAACATCATAGCTTAAGGGATGACTAAACGCCCGGAGTTGCATATTACTTATCGCCCTAGGTAAACACTTTATGCGCCAGGTGTGTTTACTCACAATAATAATAAAATCGATATTGTTCGACAGGTTTGTGTTTTCCACGGAAGCTGTTGCAGGGCTTTTATCGAACTCTCGTCAACAATCTTAGCAATTGCATTTACAGCTGATGACTCTATTGAATATAGACACACTGAACAGCAATTTTTTTTAGAAGGACACTTTGGAGGACCTTAGATACATTTTCTGTAGAGGGGGCAGGGGTTAAAACATAAAAGAAAATGTGTAATCTTTGTATAAATCCTTCTATTCGTAATCCTTGCGTAAATCCTTCTATTCGTAATCTTTGTATAAATCCTTCTATTCGTAATCCTTGCGTAAATCCTTCTATTCGTAATCCTTGCGTAAATCCTTCTATGCGTAATCTTTGTATAAATCCTTCTATTCGTAATCGTTGCGTAAATCCTTCCATTTGTAATCGTTGCGTAAATCCTTCCATTTGTAATCGTTGCGTAAATCCTTCCATTTGTAATCGTTGAGTAAATCCTTCCATTTGTAATCGTTGCGTAAATTCTTCCATTTGTAATCGTTGTGTAAATCCTTTTCCATAAGAAATTTCATGACTTTTTTGTGTAAATCCGTTAACCGAGGGGGGAGGGGGGAGTGTTACCCATCTTTTAATTCCTATCACTAAAAGTCTTGTTCTGACTTCCTAACGGGGAAGCGGCTTGAACACTCCACCCCCACCCTTCCCCCTCTCGCACCTCCATACACGGGCTTCAGCATTATGTACTAAAGATATTTATATGTCGATTATTCACTGCTGAGCTTATACGATACTACTTAGTAATCGATCTTCTATGTTGAACTTAAGCCACCACAGTTCTAGAACTGCTGACTTAGCGATACGTCAGTTTCCCATTCAGAGAAGGAGAGTAGCCCTGTGCGTCTCTTCCCCTTTATATTGATTGTTTCCGGTGGAACCAGACGACGGTCGAACCAGAAATAAGGTTGGAGTTGATGAGATCTTTATATAATGAAATTCCCGAAATCGATGTGTTCCAGTGACTCTTGTCTAGCCGAGTCCACCCGACACTGCAGTCTAGTGGGATCAATGGAAATCATCCTTTTAAAGTAACACTGTGTGATTAACACCATGATTTTCATAGGTCATATTATGTCGACATCCAATAAAAATCACCATGAAAGTCAAACACCGTCAATTTATAAGTATGACAGATTCTTCTTCTTCTTTCGTTCACTTGAAACATGTCTATATCTGTAATTCTGTCTCCTTAATAAAACTCAGTCTTTTGTAGTTCATACAGTGTCCCATAGAGCTTTGATTCCAGTGTTGTTTCCTCTGGCCAATATGTCTGCCTCAGCGTTTCATGCTCAGAACACTCTTGAAGTATATGTTTGGCACTCTGTGCTGCCTGTCCACATGTACACATGTCCGTGTTGCCAATCTTGAACTTTGTATACATGTGACTGCGGAGTCGGTTGTGTCCTGTTCTGAGACGTAGAATTATAACTTGTTCTGGTCTGTTCATATTGTGATAGTCATCTTGTGTTGTTGTTTGTGGCTTTCTTATTGACTTGATCAGTATGACAGATGAATTCACAGGACTGTGTAACCTACGAAAGAGTGTAACCTACGAAAGACTCAAACTTAACAAGAATCTGTTTTATGCAGCATTTTTTCTCAATCTCATCAAGATAGTCAGGAAGCAGGCCAATATATATTGTCAGGACACACAGTCCCTACGATTCACACATTAACCCTGGTACAACAACGCCAGTCGTCTGCTCGTCTACACTTTCTCAACCTTCGATAATATGTACTCACTGCAGTAAAACTGAAATCCAACAGACGAAACTTGGAACATGGTAATGAAGTTTTGCTAATCATTGGCAACACACATAATAAAACACAAATCGACGTTTCGACCAAAAGACCTCCATCAAGAGCACTCACAACAAAAAAGGACGAGTAAGATCGACACTATTAACATATACATGACAGAGCTAAATATAGTTATAACGCCAACTACTCTTCGTCGTGCCGCGTCATAAAGAGCGATCTAGTACGTATAGATAAACCCTGATACAATCACGTCGATTGTCTATACATTTTGAGCTTTCTTCTACTACTTTATGCTTGCTATTACACATTTAACCTGCAACTGTATTGCCTTATCCCCACCTCAATTGTGTTGTTCTAGAGTAGAATATCAATGGCAAACTACAGGAGTGATATTATGCCTTGTAATTCTCTTTTGGAATGTTTTAAGATCAATAAAAATCCAAGAGGGCTGGCTCCTTAACAACATCCAAACAAGAAAACTGTGGCCGGGGGGGGGGGTGATCATATAAAGAGACATAACAGCATGGAAAGATTTACAGCTGAAGGAAGAGTTAACAGCAAAAAGGGAAGATGACGCCCACGACAGCGATCTATGTCAATCTATCTATTCGCTAAACACTTTGTTGTCTTTCAGCGTCAGGGGTAGAAGAGTTTTCGGGAGATGGCCTTCATCTGTGCTGAGTATATTGTGGAATTTGTCGCCTCTTTTATTTCGGTGGTCCATCGTTTTCGTGGTCGACCACGAAAAATATTACAATTTACTATATTAAAAATATAGTAAAATAAAGATGGCAATGGTGCAGTGATATACCAGATTGCTTAAACATGTCTCTAGCTGCGGCAGATCTACTAGCCCAGAGTCGCGGAGTGTTCAGAGAATCCACTCGCCCAGAGTCGCGGTGTGTTCAGAGAATCCACTCGCCCAGAGTCGCGGAGTGTTCAGAGAATCCACTCGCCCAGAGTCGCGGAGTGTTCAGAGAATCCACTCGCCCAGAGTCGCGAATTGTTCAGAGAATCCACTCGACCAGATGCGCGGAGTGTTCAGAGAATCCACTCGCCCAGAGTCGCGAAGTGTTGAGAGAATCCATAAGGAAGACCACCTTGTGGACAGAATATGTCACATGATGATGATGAGAGAAGAATATAAACATTGACCATCTCCAACAGTCATGGAAACTCCTGATTTCATTTGCCTGGGACAGCTCTCTGGAAGTTCTCCATTCTTTGCGTACCCGTCTTAAGTTCGTTCACATGTCAGTATAACTCCAGCCATTTATTGATCCAGTCTGGCACACGGTTAGCCTTGTGTTAGGCTCCCTCATCTAGTTGCAGTGTAGAACATAACCGGTATTTGATGACCTGGCAATCGATTCTCTCGTCGAAATCAAATAAAATGTGGGAGAGAGATTAATGACGATGATGGCGGAGAGAATGATAATGGTAGAGGTAGCAAAAGCAGGGGGGAGGGACATGATAAACTCGGAGGTCTCGCGTGTTAGCTAGTAAAATAAAAGTTCCTGGATTGTTGAGATTAAGATTTAAGTGAAAAAATACAGTTTGTGCCGTTAACACCAACCACCAATACATCCATCCATCTATCTATCATCCATCCATCTAATCATCCATCCATCCATCTATCCATCCATTCGTCCATCCATTCGTCCATCCACCCACCCATCTATTCGTCCATCTATTCGTCCATCCATTCATCCATCTATCATCCATTCATCCATCCATCTGTCATCCATTTATCCTTCCATTCATTCATCCATGTATCATCCATCCATCCATATATATATATATATATATATATATATATATATATATATATATATATATATATATATATATATATATATATCCATCTATCCGTCTGTCCATCTGTCTGTCTGTCTGTCAGTTTGTCTGTCTGTCTAATCTATCTATTTATATAAAAGAAAACACAAAACAGAAATCCATGATAAAGGCACAACGAACGCCTAACTTACCCTTACGGGACCCCTACCATCTACTTAACAGACAAGAACAGTTCATCATATTTCGACATAAAACTTAACACAATAGACTAAACAGTCATATGTATACAAAATTTAACATTGACACCAAAATGTACATGTGGGCAAGCCAACCAGACTTCAGACCATATCCTTCAAGTATGTGCAAACTATGACACATTAAAGTGTACATACTGGCCTTTTGATACAGCCATGAGAGTTTATGGTGCAAAACAAGAAATAGAAAACACTATCCAATTTATACAAGAAACAACACTGCAGATATAGACATTATTAGCCAACAATTTATACAAGAAACAACACTGCAGATATAGACATTACTAGCCAACAATTTATACAAGAAACAACACTGCAGATATAGACATTATTAGCCAACAATTTATACAAGAAACAACACTGCAGATATAGACATTACTAGCCAACAATTTATACAAGAAACAACACTGCAGATATAGACATTATTAGCCAACAATTTATACAAGAAACAACACTGCAGATATAGACATTATTAGCCAACAATTTATACAAGAAACAACACTGCAGATATAGACATTATTAGCCAACAATTTATACAAGAAACAACACTGCAGATATAGACATTACTAGCCAACAATTTATACAAGAAACAACACTGCAGATATAGACATTATTAGCCAACAATTTATACAAGAAACAACACTGCAGATATAGACATTATTAGCCAACAATTTATACAAGAAACAACACTGCAGATATAGACATTATTAGCCAACAATTTATACAAGAAACAACACTGCAGATATAGACATTATTAGCCAACAATTTATACAAGAAACAACACTGCAGATATAGACATTATTAGCCAACAATTTATACAAGAAACAACACTGCAGATATAGACATTATTAGCCAACAATTTATACAAGAAACAACACTGCAGATATAGACATTATTAGCCAACAATTTATACAAGAAACAACACTGCAGATATGATCTATAGAAATTATTAGCGAATGGCATAAAAAGAAGAAATCTAAAGTAAAGGCAAGCTGAGCTGTGAGACAACGTTATAGTACATTATTTTTTCCACAAGTGCGCATCATCTGCCTAGTCGGTAGTATCTAGCGTTGCCTACCCCACATGCTCAGCACCATTCCTCCCATTTCCAAGAGCATGAGTCCTGACGCCTTCTTTCACGTAGTTGGAGATGAACCACGCAAGTTTTTATTTCCAACAATGAATGACGAGTGAACTCAAATCCCGTATCTGCTTGTCGGCGAGCGAATGGGTTTAAGACGAGTACTCCGGCTCTTATCGCTGTGTCTATTGTTCTATAGATCGATCATTCAATCGATTGACCAATACATGAATGCATGACGGTATTTATTAATCTAGTGAGAAATACAGCAATTAATTCATTAATGAAAATATGACTCTGTCAATCATTCAATATACAAGTATTGATGCATAAATTAAAGAATAAATCAATTAATCGATACATCCATCAGTATAGGAATGAGGCAATTGATCATTGAATGAATAGATAAATCAATAAATTTAAATGATCAATCAAGCAAATGTCAGGTCATGTTGGCCATCATGTTTCTGCATTGTAGAGTGTATTTTGTGTTGTTAACAAGTTCGTGTGACTACTTGATCCCAGGCTATGATGATAACCCATCCAGATACACACTGTAGAACCATCCAGATACACATTGTAGAATCATCCAGATACACATTGTAGAACCATCCAGATACGCATTGTAGAATCATCCAGATACACACTGTAGAACCATCCAGATACACATTGTAGAATCATCCAGATACACACTGTAGAACCATCCAGATACACACTGTAGAATCATCCAGATACACATTGTAGAACCATCCAGATACACATTTGTCTTGTCTGCACCCTCAAACATTCAGCTGGTAAATAAATGTTAATAAATGGACAATCACTAGACAATATCAATCAATCATTAAATCCGTAATCCTTCAGGTTCGTATAGGTACCACATTGGATGCTTCAGCACACATAGTTCTCCAGCGAATTCTGTCCTCAGCGATGCGTATGAGTGTGGAAATATCTTGCCCTGTACATTCCTTGATGTTGTCTGTCCATGCCTTTATTTGCCCTCCTCTGCTTCTTCCCCCTTCGACAGTTCCCTGCAGTATTGTTTTTGACAAGGAATCGTGCCTGCATACATGTCCGAACCATGCTAGTGTTCGTCGTTTCACTATTGAAAGCAATGGTTCCTTGGACACCTACTACAATGGATAGACAACATACGAACGAGCACTATATACAAACCTACGAAGTATAATAAGGAATAAACGAAGGACTCACAGAACCATTTGAAACAACAACTGGAGTAAGACAGGCATGTGTACTATCACCACTGCTGTTGTTACATACATGGACAGGGGCAGAAGCAAGAAGGGAATACAACATCACAGAAACAACAAGAGAAGGTAACTCTGCTTGATCTTCTCTTCGCACGTGATCAAGGTCTAATACATGAAACTGAAGACGAACTACACAGACACACACACACACATTCATTACAGGCATCCTGCGAACTATACAATATGAGATTACACATTACAGGCAGCCTGCGAACTATACAATATGAGATTACACACATCAAAAACAGAAACTATGAAAATATGCTGAGCAACATTAGAACTAAATGTGTTTGTCAACGGAACAAAACTACAACAGACATCAGATTTTAAATATCCAGGAAGCATTTATTGAAAAAAAAAGACGGCAAAATTGATAGAGAATTGGAGTTAGGTTGCCAAAAAGTAAAACATTGTAACATACCAACCGACACCGCTGCTTAAAACCCAGCGATCAACATGAATCAAGAATCAACATGTATCAAGAATCAACATGAATCAAGAATCGACATGAATCAAGAATCAAGAATCAACATGAATCAAGAATCAACATGAATCAAGACATGAATCAAGAATCAACATGAATCAAGACATGAATCAAGAATCAACATGAATCAAGAATCAAGACATGAATCAAGAATCAACATGTATCAAGACATGAATCAAGAATCAACATGAATAAAGACATGAATCAAGAATCAAGACATGTATCAAGAATCGACATGAATCAAGAATCGACATGAATCAAGAATCAACATGAATCAAGACATGAATCAAGAATCGACATGAATCAAGAATCAACATGAATCAAGACATGAATCAAGAATCAACATGAATCAAGACATGAATCAAGAATCAACATGAATCAAGAATCAACATGAATCAAGACATGAATCAAGACATGAATCAAGACATGAATCAAGACATGAATCAAGAATCAACATGAATCAAGACATGAATCAAGACATGAATCAAGAATCAACATGAATCAAGAATCAACATGAATCAAGAATCAACATGAATCAAGACATGAATCAAGACATGAATCAAGACATGAATCAAGAATCAACATGAATCAAGACATGAATCAAGAATCAACATGAATCAAGACATGAATGAATAATCAACATGAATCAAGAATCAACATGAATCAAGAATCAACATGAATCAAGAATCAACATGAACCAAGACATGAATCAAGAATCAACATGACGACCAAACGACAGATAATAAACACCATCTTTATTCCAACGTTATGATAATAGTGCCAGACATGACCCCTTTCTAATCAATCATTAGAAAGATTATAACATGTAAGATGAAATGCATGAGAAAGGCTATACACGTCACCAGAAGAGACCCAAAGAGAAATTAAAACATCAGGGAGATAGGAAAGAGCATATTATGCAAACAATATATGGAGAGACAACAGATCAACTGGTTCGGATACCTTATGCGAATGGAACCATGACAACCAGCCATCCTCGCTCACAGCAGCAGCAGCAGAAAGAACGGTTATAAAGCAAGAGGAAGTCTAAAAACCATGTGGGAAAATTCTGCCACAGAGATTGCTAAAAATTTACGGTCTAACCATGGCAAGCGCAATAAGGATGACCTCAACTCCCCACGAGGCCTAACAGCATTCGTGGACAAGACAATAGATAGATAGACTAAATGTTCAAGTTATGTTTTTCTCATCACATGAATAGACTGCGCAAGTAGAAAAGTTCATGCTAAGAAAAGAATGGTGGGACTTATTATGGATATACTGCCCTGGTCATGCTGAGGTCGGAGGAAACGAGAGAGCCGACTTACTGGCAGGCAATGCTGCGATAGACGGTACATTACTGAGAAGAGATAAAGCAGACTTAATGAAGGCACTTCATTTCAAGATGCAGATGATGTCAATTAGGTTGAGAACGTACACATACAGAGAATGTTAGAAATGGGAGTATCTAGAGGTGAGGGAAGGACAAGTAAATTTTTTGGAAAGTCCCGAAGATCACATAATCAACACCTGACCGGAACTATGAGTCTACATACACTGGGATGGCTGCTGGAGCGGAGGGCGGAGCACTTATGGGAATGCCCCGCGTGCTGTGAAGCCAGTTTCTAATCAAGAATCTTCTCATCGCATGCCATATAAATCATAGATCTTGTCCGACCCTAATTTCTGCAATAATTTGTCTTGTTTCAGAGATCTGAGCACATATGGACGTGTCCGGCTTGCGAAGAGGATAATCAACATACCTAATACTGCCGTCTGTAGGTTGTTGACACTGTCCTACTATTGATTCGTCCGTCTCTTTTTACATCGGCGTGTTTCATTGGTTGACAACGCCATGCTGTATATTGTTTCATAACAACCCCTACCTTCTACACATGAACACAACCACATTCTACAGTGAACACAACCACATTCTACAGTGAACACCAGCTGGTAAAAATAAACAATATGCGTAATGAACTGTCTACAAATCTATTCACACTGGAATACCATAAGGTTATAGTACATTACATCTGTGTCGTCTCAACTTTACAACCCACATCTGCAACACATGTGTATTATGTTATCTCAACCTGGTAGTATTAGAGTTAAACCCCCCCCCCCCTCCCGACTCTACTCAGTGTTACCACTGATGTTTCAGAGTTAAAATCCTCCAACCCTACTCAGTGTTACCACTGATGTTTTAGAAATGACAACATATCGCCATATACAAAAACACCCAGACTAATTAAATCAATAAGCATAAAATGAAACTTAATAGTATTCTTCTTCTTCATCGTTCATTCTCAAACTCCCGCTGGATCCATTTTGTAGCAGGACAATTGTCCTACTAGATTTCCAGCAGGATATAGTCCAGAGAGTGAAAATGTGTTGTGTCGCTGTTTTATTTGCGCAAATGGCCCCACATTCCGTCTTCGGTACGACTTAATCGTATCAAGCACGGTGTTTTTTCTTTGAAGATGATAAAACCTACGATATTAATTCGGTGTAAGTATGCTTTTAGACGACAGTGTTACTTTCTCAGTCGAAATATCTTGGCTTGTTGGCTCATGCTTAGTTTGTCCATGCTGACATTTAGTTCTGTACACCAACAACTCATAGATTGTTTTGGTTGGTTTGTTTGTTTGTTTGTTTTGCGTTCGCTCCATTGTAACCATCACGGATATCCGTGCGATTTCCGCCAGGAGCGTGATTACGTTGTGCCACCGTTATGCGCCTTGTAGGCCTAGTACATCAGATTTCGACATGCCTTGACAATTCGGGTGGGCTACCCTTAGCCTGTGACAGCCTCTATATCTGTCTCCAGGCACGCGTAGTGGCGACTCTTCGCCAGACGATTTTTGCTCTCGTCTGATTCGCACGAGGTGTTCCACTGTCTATGAACTTGCCTGGTGTAATTGGACGTGCTGTGCCTGTGCCCATTGGGTACTGAACCGTTTCTCATCCGTGAGCCTGGTTCCTTAAGGGGAAGAACTGAACAGAGGAGTTGGACCCTGGCTCTTTCGCCCTCTTAGCCGAGGTGTCATTCACCGACATCGTGTACACCTTGTCCAAGTTCGAGTCTCACACCACGCGTTTGGGAGCAAGGCGTTCTCGAACTGAGCGTCCTTGTCCCAATAGCGCTTGAGCCCATCAGGTACTTAACCCTTTCTCTCTTCAAGTGTATTTCCGGTGTAGGAAAACCTGACAGTAGAGTTGGGCCAGGGCTAAATCGTTGTCCCTTTTGTGCCTGATCCCATCGGGTACGGAACCCTTTCTCTCTGCAAGTGTTCTTCCGGTATAGGAAACCTTGACAGTAGAGTTGGGCCAGGACTACCATCGTTGTCCCTTTCTTGCCAAAGCCCATCGGGTACAGAACCCTTTATCTTCGCGAGCATATTTCCGGTTTAGGAAGGCTCGACATTAGAGTTGGATTAGGTCTTCTTGCTTTACCAAACGCCAATGAATGGGTCTGGGTCTCTGCCTGTAAGGAACACAGGTAATTAGAAGCTCGTCTCGAGCTGACGGAGCTTGTAGTTCCCCTTTCCTAGGGACTTGTCACTTTCTATTTGCAGCTCGCGCTGCCCTCTAGCGCTGTTCTGCCCTTTCATTGTTTCATTGTACTCGGTATGAAATCTATTTGTCTCTCGCCATGCATCTACCTTTACGTGCATTTTATATTGGCCGCCCCTCAAATGTTCGGACTGGACTGACTAGCTTCACTGTATGTCGACAGTGTCGCTATATGTGGTGATGCTGGTGGTGTCGGAGATATTGTTGTCTCTTGTGCAGTCAAATCTCTTTCCATCTGCTACCTCCACATTCTCGGACACGATACCCAAAAGATTTGGCCAGAATCAGCTCGAGCTGCTGTATTTCTGTTTCCAGGGTGCACCGCGTGGAGGTACATTTGGGATCTTGGTTATCTGCTAACCCTGGGTCCGCCTAGAGCAATGCGTTCCCTTTGCACCCCATTGTTTTGGTGAAGGAAATTGTACAATTTATGGTGAGGTACGCTACTTTCAACCGCGAACGTTAGTCAAATTTGGTTATATTCGAGCTTTACCATCATCAACATATAGTGGAGGCCGCGGTTGTAGTAATCCAGGCTCCACGATTTCCGGTTATAAATATGAAGAATTTTTTCGCACATATTTTTCCTCCCTACAACTTTGAGATGAGTAGAGCTGTGAAAGCTTACCTCCAACTTTGAGTTGAGTAGAGTTGTGAGAGCTTGCCTCCAACTTTGAGATGAGTAGAGCTGTGAGAGCTTACCTCCAACTTTGAGATGAGTAGAGTTGTGAGAGCTTACCTCCAACTTTGAGATGAGTAGAGCTGTGAGAGCTTACCTCCAATTATGAATAGAGCTGTGAGAGCTTACCTCCAACTTTGAGATGAGTAGAGCTGTGAGAGCTTACCTCCAACTTTGAGATGAGTAGAGCTGTGAGAGCTTACCTCCAACTTTGAGATGAGTAGAGTTGTGAGAGCTTACCTCCAACTATGAGTATAGTTGTGAGAGCTTACCTCCAAATTTAGTTGAGTAGAGTTGTGGAAGCTTTCCAACTCTTAGATGAGTAGAGTTGTGGAAGCTTTCCAACTCTTAGATGAGTAGAGTTGTGGGAGCTTACCTCCAACTTTTAGATGAGAAGAGCTGTGAGAGCTTACCTCCAACTTTGAGATGAGTAGAGTTGTGAGAGCTTTCCAACTTTTAGATGAGTAGAGTTGTGGAAGCTTACCTCCAACTTTGAGATGAGTAGAGTTGTGGGAGCTTACCTCCAACTTTTAGATGAGTAGAGTTGTGGAAGCTTACCTCCAACTTTGAGATGAGTAGAGTTGTGAGAGCTTACCTCCAACTTTGAGATGAGTAGAGTTGTGAGAGCTTTCCAACTTTTAGATGAGTAGAGTTGTGGAAGCTTACCTCCAACTTTGAGATGAGTAGAGTTGTGGGAGCTTACCTCCAACTTTTAGATGAGTAGAGTTGTGGAAGCTTACCTCCAACTTTGAGATGAGTAGAGTTGTGAGAGCTTACCTCCAACTTTGAGATGAGTAGAGTTGTGGAAGCTTACCTCCAACTTTGAGATGAGTAGAGTTGTGGGAGCTTACCTCCAACTTTTAGATGAGTAGAGCTGTGAGAGCTTACCTCCAATTATGAATAGAGCTGTGAGAGCTTACCTCCAACTTTGAGATGAGTAGAGTTGTGGAAGCTTACCTCCAACTTTGAGATGAGTAGAGTTGTGAAAGCTTACCTCCAACTCTGAGATGAGTAGAGCTGTGAGAGCTTACCTCCAACTTTGAGATGAGTAGAGTTGTGGGAGCTTACCTCCAACTTTTAGATGAGTAGAGCTGTGAGAGCTTACCTCCAACTTTGAGATGAGTAGAGTTGTGAGAGCTTACCTCCAACTTTTAGATGAGTAGAGTTGTGAGAGCTTTCCAACTTTTAGATGAGTAGAGTTGTGGAAGCTTACCTCCAACTTTGAGATGAGTAGAGTTGTGGGAGCTTACCTCCAACTTTTAGATGAGTAGAGTTGTGGAAGCTTACCTCCAACTTTGAGATGAGTAGAGTTGTGAGAGCTTACCTCCAACTTTGAGATGAGTAGAGTTGTGGAAGCTTACCTCCAACTTTGAGATGAGTAGAGTTGTGGGAGCTTACCTCCAACTTTTAGATGAGTAGAGCTGTGAGAGCTTACCTCCAATTATGAATAGAGCTGTGAGAGCTTACCTCCAACTTTGAGATGAGTAGAGTTGTGGAAGCTTACCTCCAACTTTGAGATGAGTAGAGTTGTGAAAGCTTACCTCCAACTCTGAGATGAGTAGCGTTGTGAAAGCTTACCTCCAACTTTGAGTAGAGTTGTGAGAGCTTACCTCCAACTATGAGATGAGTAGAGTTGTGAAAGCTTACCTCCAACTTTAGTTGAGTAGAGTTGTGGGAGCTTACCTCCAACTCTGAGATGAGTAGAATTGTGAGATCTTACTTCTAACTTTGTCAATTCGTCTGCTTGTTGTTACCAAGCGTATCACAATGAACGGATATTTTACCAATAATGTGAAATTGGAAAAAGCAATAAAAGTAAAATAAAATAAATATAGCCACAGCAGACTAGTACAAACTGGCAGAAACATGATCAGCCGCCGTTATTATTCCCCCTGGATGATGTTGTAATGCACCCACAATAAATCAGCCATCACATACAATAGATACGAATGATTAACTGTATCTGGCATCACGTCAATGACAATCGATACGTGATCAGTTGATGGGTGTGTCGACATTTTCAAACATGGATTTAATCAGGAAAGTGTAGTGTGACTTGAATGCTTCTTACAAATGAGTATTGATCTTGAATATACACAATAGTCTCTCAGAGTTAACCAAAAACGGCATCAAACTCACGGAAGACCAATAGTTACTGCCCTTTTCCAGCAAATGACATAGGATATACAGCATCTGACAAATAAATAATAGAGTGATTTTTAGTATGGCAAAGACAAAACAACATCCTTGAATTCAAGCACGCAATCCAGACAGGCAACATTCATTTGTGATCTGGCCACATTTAAACATCTGCTAGCCAGCAGACAACAAATCACCGACATGTGACAGAACTCGCCCAACTACACTCGAAACTACAAGACATAATTATATACACAGATGGATCTGTTAGCAGAAACACAAATAAAAGCAGTTGGGGTTTTGTTGCCTACAGAAATGGCGTGAAGTTGGTTGAGAAATCTTCAGCATATTCTACTGTCACATCGAGCATGAGGATGGAGACAGAGGGAGTTACATCAGCACTTAATTGTTTGATAACTGATACATCAACACACTCGGTAATACTCACAGACTCTCAAGGCATGCTGCGCAAGATAGAAAAGTTCATGCTAAGAAAAGAATGGTGGGACTTATTGAACAACTCAGTTGTCCAGAGCATTACATGGATATTCTGCCCTGGTCATTCTGGGGTCAGAGGAAACGACAGAGCCGACTTACTGGCAGGCAATGCGGCAATAGACGGCACGTTGCTGAGAAGAGATAAAGCAGATTTAATAAACGCAGTAATAAATTCATTTCAAGATGCAGATAATGTCAATGAGGTTGAGAACGTACACATACAGAGAATGTTAGAACTGGGAGTATTCAGAGGTGAGGGGAGGAAAAGTGAATTTTTTGGCAAGTCCAGAAGATCACATAATCAACACCTGACCGGAACTATGAGTCTACATACACTGGGATGGCTGCTCGAGCGGAGGGCGGAGCACTTATGGGAATGTCCCGCGTGCTGTGAAGCCAGTTTCTAATCAAGAATCAAGAATCAACAAATCACCGGCCATTTTGTTTGACTATTGAGAGGTGCATTGTTACGAATGCAGAATAGAACAACAAGCTATCACTGAATTATGTTTTATAGTTGAAGACAAGTGTTACTGAGACAGTTGAATCGATGAAACAACCTGAGACAAGTGTTACTGAGACAGTTGAATCGATGAGACAACCTGAGACAAGGGTTACTGAGACAGTTGAATCGATGAAACAACCAATGCTGACGTTCACTAATCATAGAGGAAGACTGGTTGATCAAAACTAATTTTTACAACAACAACAACAACAACAACAACAACAACAACAACAACAACACACAAAAAACACAAGCTAACATATTTTGGACATTAAAAAAAACCAATGGTTTAGAAAGATTATTCATGTAAGGAAAAGTTCCAGGAAATAGAACAAAAGACATACCAAGATTACGATAGACTTAATAGGTACTTACGGACACGAAGCCATGCTGATGAAAGGACACTGTCAGGGAACGAACGTCTACGAAAGAAATCAATCATCTCAGAGAATTTATCACAAAAGTTGTCATCATCAGTATATAAGCGACGACAGCAAAGAAGCTGGGAGAATGGCAGAGAGTTGCGACAAGCAGGAGGATAAGAAGGAGTGAGGAGGAGAAAATCATGTTGTTCTGTTTGCTGCTTGTCCTAGTCCATCTCATTTCACACGTAGTAAGCTTTCTCTCTCGTTGATTAGTTAGTGGTCATGTCTGACATTGATAACACAATGTTCGTATGAAATTTGATTGTATGATTTATCTAATTGTTTCCATCTGAATAGATTTGTGTTTCAAAATTAGTGTAATTTCATGAACGTAAGTACGGTCATGAAATACCCCAAATTCAAAACAAATTCCCAGTCTTCCCACCCGACAAGTTTCGGTAGTCCCCACGAAGCCAAATCATATGTTTAAAAACTACTGAGCTCATAAAACTACTGACTCATAGAAAGTCATAATGATCGAACAATGTTATTCTGAAATCGGATGTGTCAGACTAGGAGTCGCAGAGATCGCATACATGCTGCAAACTACGGTGTATCGCTATGTACTATTCTCAGCGTTATGGCCTGATAGTTGGCTGGAGCTTGAGAATGGACTTAAGATTAATAATAAACTCTAGTTCTGTGAGCATTCTAAGACTTCACATCCACGCAATGCCTCTACGATAACTTTCATCTTTGACCTTTGATTCTGAACTTTAACCCCAGGCTTCCCCCTTCCGTTTTAAAGGACAAACAGGAAATGAAGGTGGAAACTCGAATTTGAAGATCAAATTGCGTTGACAGAAATAAATGGCTTAACAAGTGAGGTCACGAGACTATAGAAAGACTAGACACGTAATGGATGAAATATGACACGTTTATTAACCCATGGAAAGGTTGGAGTTATGTGACCTCAAGTTCTTGTGTGGAAATAGTGGTTTTAGGTAGACATCGGCAAGTTGGCGCTTCAAATTCTATAGTCACTGTCAACATCATGATCATTTGCCGTCTCCGTAACGAAGACTGGCTGCAAGAACATCCAACCTCCCCTGTCTCTTGCTTTGGTGGTGCACTCTGTTAGAGTGTAACATGTCTATCTCATAGTACTTCCCTCCCACTTGTATCTCAGGCTACATTGTGCTAGTCCTGCACCCCATACCTTCAAGTAAGATCTTCAACAATGTGTCATAGGCCTTATGTCCAAAATTTACAAGCAACCATTAAAAACGAATCAGCATATTTTATGAGTCACTGCACGTGTTGAATTTAAATTAACTGAAACTATTTGTTTGTTTCAAATTTATGAATCATTTGCTAAGTTAAATCTGCAGTATTTTAAGAAATAAAACAATTCATAACCTGATAGTAAGCAGTTGCCTACTCTTGGTGTAAGCAATTGCCTACTATTGGTGTAAGCAGTTGCCTACCCTTGGTGTAAGCAGTTATCTACCATTTGTGTAAGCAGTTATTTACCCTTGGTGTAAGCAGTTATCTACCCTTGGTGTAAGCAGTTGTCTACCCTTGGTGTAAGCAGTTGCCCACCCTTGGTGTAAGCAGTTATCTACCATTTGTGTAAGCAGTTATTTACCCTTGGTGTAAGCAGTTATCTACCCTTGGTGTAAGAAGTTATCTACCCTAGGTGTAAGCAGTTGCCTACTATTGGTGTAAGCAGTTGCCTACCCTTGGTGTAAGCAGTTATCTACCATTTGTGTAAGCAGTTATTTACCCTTGGTGTAAGCAGTTATCTACCCTTGGTGTAAGAAGTTATCTACCCTAGGTGTAAGCAGTTGCCTACCCTTGGTGTAAGCAGTTGCCTACCCTTGGTGTAAGCAGTTATCTACCATTTGTGTAAGCAGTTATTTACCCTTGGTGTAAGCAGTTATCTATCCGTGGTGAAAGAAGTTATCTACCCTTGATGTAAGAAGTTGTCTACCCTTGGTGTAAGCAGTTGCCCACCCTTGGTGTAAGCAGTTGCCTACACTTCATGTAATCAGTTATCTACCATTTGTGTAAGCAGTTGTTTATCCTTGGTGTAAGCAGTTATCTATCCTTGGTGTAAGAAGTTATCTACCCTTGGTGTAAGCAGTTTCCATTCCCTTGGTGTAAGCAGTTTCCATTCCCTTGGTGTAATAGAATCGTGTTTTCACTCACAGTCATCAAATAGCAGCCGTCATTAATATCGTGTGTCCCCCAGCAACAGCATCAATACAAAATTGGCATCACCTGTGTGTGTGTCCCCCAACAGCAGCATCAATACAAAATTGGCATCACCTGTGTGTGTGTCCCCCAACAGTAGCATCAATACAAAATTGGCATCACCTGTGTGTGTGTCCCCCAACAGCAGCATCAATACAAACTTGGCATCGCCTGTGTGTGTGTCCCCCAACAGCAGCATCAATACAAACTTGGCATCACCTGTGTGTGTGTCCCCCAACAGCAGCATCAATACAAACTTGGCATCACCTGTGTGTGTGTGTGTCCCCTAATAGCAGCATCAATACAAACTTGGCATCACCTGTGTGTGTGTCCCCCAACAGCAGCATCAATACAAAATTGGCATCACCTGTGTGTGTGTGTGTCCCAACAGCAGCATCAATACAAAATTGGCATCACCTGTGTGTGTGTCCCCTAATAGCAGCATCAATACAAAATTGGCATCACCTGTGTGTGTGTCCCCCAACAGCAGCATCAATACAAAATTGGCATCACCTGTGTGTGTCCCAACAGTATCAATACAAGATTGACATCGGCTTGCGTGTGTCCCCCAGCAGCAGCATCAATACAAACTTGGCATCACCTGTGCGTGTGTCCCCCAGCAGCGGCATCAATAGGTTTACCAGCTTTGCATCGACGTCTCAGGATATTGCAGAGTGTCTCGTAAAATGTTTGGGGTATGCCATGGTTTCATTCCGCAATGAGTGTTCACTGCAGATCATTCACACTGTCGACGTCATGCTACAGGCCTCTACTGTTCAGTACATCTCAAGCGTGTTTAATAGTTTAATTTCAGGAGAGTTTGCAGGCCATCTTGTACAGCAAAAAACATTGTTGGTCTAAGAAGTGTGAGGCCCTGCATTGTCGTGCTGAAAGATTCCCAACATTTTGGAGATTGTGGAAGAAAAGTACAACGTTAAGTGGCTGTACTTGATTAACGTAGTGACATCAGCGGTTACTTGAACTGTGTACACACGACGGGGGGAGTACGGTGTTCCTAGAAGAATCTACCAAAACATGTACGCTTAATCCTTCATAGGGGGGGGGGGGGTTGGAGGGGGCTATCTGTTATGATGGACTATATACACATCAGTATATCTTTCTCCAGGGCGACCATACACACTAGATTTCTCCTATCAGCTATTGTGATATTTCTTCAGAGAACATCGTCGATCTTCATTCCTCTCTTGGACTCTGAATATTTTGTTGGGCCCAAACCAGTTTGTTGGTCCTGTGGCGTCTAGAAAAGTCAGGCCAGTCTGGTGGTCCTGTGGCGTCTAGTAAGTCAGGCCAGTCTGGTGGTCCTGTGGTGTCTAGTAAGTCAAACCAGTTTGTTGGTCCTGTGGTGTCTAGTAAGTCAGGCCAGTCTGTTGGTCCTGTGGTGTCTAGTAAGTCAAACCAGTTTGTTGGTCCTGTGGCGTCTAGAAAAGTCAGGCCAGTCTGGTGGTCCTGTGGCGTCTAGTAAGTCAGGCCAGTCTGGTGGTCCTGTGGTGTCTAGTAAGTCAGGCCAGTTTGTTGGTCCTGTGGTGTCTAGTAAGTCAAACCAGTTTGTTGGTCCTGTGGTGTCTAGTAAGTCAAACCAGTTTGTTGGTCCTGTGGTGTCTAGTAAGTCAAACCAGTTTGTTGGTCCTGTGGTGTCTAGTAAGTCAAACCAGTTTGTTGGTCCTGTGGTGTCTAGTAAGTCAAACCAGTTTGTTGGTCCTGTGGTGTCTAGTAAGTCAAACCAGTTTGTTGGTCCTGTGGTGTCTAGTAAGTCAAACCAGTTTGTTGGTCCTGTGGTGTCTAGTAAGTCAAACCAGTTTGTTGGTCCTGTGGTGTCTAGTAAGTCAAACCAGTTTGTTGGTCCTGTGGTGTCTAGTAAGGATATGACCAATATTAGGACTTTTTATTGTGCAAGCAAGAAGAATGATGCCTCCATCGCACAGTTTTTGCGCTAATAAGTCCCGTGTACGAGATGTTGTCTATGTTGCTGTTTGGAAGCTGTTGTCTGTGTTGCTGTTTGGAAGCTGTTGTCTGTGTTGCTGTTTGGAAGCTGTTGTCTGTGTTGCTGTTTGGAAGCTGTTGTCTGTGTTGCTGTTTGGAAGTTGTTGCTGTTTGGAAGCTGTTGTCTGTGTTGCTGTTTGGAAGCTGTTGCGCAGAGGCATCAGTAAAATATGGCGATCTTTACGATCAATTATTGTTGTTACATGTGGTTGGCAAGGTCTGGTGGGGTCATTGGGGGCACTTGTCACCAGGAATCGTTGACACAGTCTCACTATATTGAACTGGTCCCATTTGAAATGTGTGGTAATTTCTCTTGTCGTCATACTACTTACAAGCCTACCCGCAGCTTGTCATCCCTCTCTTAACGTCAGTCGAGGCTTGAAAAATAACAGTAACAGACCTTCTTTCAATAATAATTAGATAATGTCTTTTACTCGCCAAATCTTTATTAATGCGTATGTCAAATTTCAGTATATTTTGACTTTTAATAATCAGAATTAAGCTTATTTGCTGCTTTTCACGCGAAGAACGAAAAATGCGAAAGAAACATCATATCAAGAAAACAATAGGACTGCATGAACTTCATCACTTGCACGTGTTCGAGGTTGCAAAAATTGACCCGTGTACAGAAACATTTTAAGCGTGAAATTAAACCTTCGATGCGTGTTTATGGTTGCTAGTATATTTTATTTGTTGGATATTTATTTCCTGTAATATTTCTTTTTTTTCATGCGAAGTTTTGTCAGAACCTTTGTGTTCGTTTTCTTCTCTTTTGAGGAAGTTCTCCTTCTAATTCCACATGGCTATATTCTGTCTTCTACAGCTGTTTGTTTATTGTCCATGTTTCTGAGCCATACTTTCATATAGAATAGATGTAAAATTTTTGTAATTCTTATTTTTATTTTGTGATTTGTTCGGATGTCAATATTTTTCTCATGTCATTGACAGTGCTTTTAGCTATTCCTATTCTCCTTTTAACTTCTATTTCACATCTGCAATCATTTCTGATTACCTGTATTATGTTTAATATATTGGTAACGATCAGTGGCGTAGCGAGGGGGGGGGCGGAGGTGCGGACCGCCCCGGGCGGCATCATCGGGAGGGCGGCAAATTTATTTTCGTCCAGTCTTTCACAATCACTTACATATTTCTTTAATGTCAAAAGGACGGAAAATTATGATTCCGCCCCGGGCGCCATTGACCCACGCTACGCCACTGGTAACGATACACTTGTTTCAATATCTGTCTAGCTATATTGTATTTTTGCGCAGTCACTGTAGTAACAATAAAAATAACTGTAGTGACAGCACAATACAAATGTATAGAATACCAACAAAGTAGATAGTGCATTGGAGCGTGCCTCTTGCCAATAGAACACATGGAAACAGAATCCAAATATGCCTCCATACGTTACCGACGGTTTTGATTATTCCTGTGTTTGTTTGTTTGTTAGTTGACAGATCTGTCTTGGTGGCCCAAGACACGATCTATTCAATCTTGGATGTTACTGCTTTTGGTTATATCATGCGTATTGTGTGGCCTAGTGACCCGAGTTGTCTTTTACGGGACTGGTTTAACCTGGGGTCTGGCCTGGGTGTCCTAAAATAGGACAATAAAATTTAGGGGTGTGGGATCTAGTCCTAAGAAGGACTTCTTGACTTCATACGTGGTGTTGACTGAATTGAAAATTTCTGTGATCCTGCTGGTACTGTGATCCTGCTGGTACTGGGATCCTGCTGGTACTAGGATTCTGCTGGTTTTTTCTGATCCTGCTGGTCTAGGATCCTGCTGGTACTAGGATTCTGCTGGTTTTTTCTGATCCTGCTGGTCTGGGATCCTGCTGGTACTGGGATCCTGCTGGTACTGGGATCCTGCTGGTTTTAGGGTCCTGCTGGTACTGGGATCCTGCTGGTACTGGGATCCTGCTGGTACTGGGATTCTGCTGGTTTTTTCTGATCCTGCTGGTCTAGGATCCTGCTGGTACTAGGATTCTGCTGGTTTTTTCTGATCCTGCTGGTCTAGGATCCTGCTGGTACTGGGATCCTGCTGGTACTGGGATCCTGCTGGTACTGGGATCCTGCTGGTTTTAGGGTCCTGCTGGTACTGGGATCCTGCTGGTACTGGGATCCTGCTGGTACTGGGATCCTGCTAGTACTAGGATTCTGCTGGTTTTTTCTGATCCTGCTGGTCTAGGATCCTGCTGGTACTGGGATCCTGCTGGTACTAGGATTCTGCTGGTTTTTTCTGATCCTGCTGGTCTAGGATCCTGCTGGTACTGGGATCCTGCTGGTACTGGGATCCTGCTGGTACTGGGATCCTGCTGGTCTAGGATCCTGCTGGTACTGGGATCCTGCTGGTCTAGGATCCTGCTGGTACTGGGATCCTGCTGGTACTGGGATCCTGCTGGTACTGGGATCCTACTGGTTTTAGGGTCCTGCTGGTACTGGGAATCTGCTGGTCTGGGATCTTGCTGGTCTAGGATCTTGTTAGTTTTGGGATCCTACTGGTTTTGGGATCCTGCTGGTTTTGGGATCCTGCTGGTTTTGGGATCCTGCTGGTACTGGGATCCTGCTGGTTTTGGGATCCTGCTGGTACTGGGATCCTGCTGGTCTAGGATCCTGCTGGTACTGGGATCCTACTGGTTTTAGGGTCCTGCTGGTACTGGGAATCTGCTGGTCTGGGATCTTGCTGGTCTAGGATCTTGTTAGTTTTGGGATCCTGCTGGTTTTGGGATCCTGCTGGTACTGGGATCCTGCTGGTCTGGGATCCTGCTGGTACTGGGATCCTACTGGTCTGGGATCCTGTTGTTTTTGGGATCCTACTAGTTTTGGGATCCTGCTGGTTCTGGGATCCTACTGGTTCTAGGATCCTGCTGGTCATGGGTCGCTCTATTCAGTCTCCTCTCAGGCTACATAGTGTTGATCATTGGTCACTGTATATAGTTCATTTTTCGCTTTTTTTCTCCGCTTGACATAAGCTGGCCCGCCATTATTAACAAAGTAAGTACCACACCAAACCAGTATTGCTAATATCTAGAGCTCTATAGGCCCGCTATTTGACTCCTTTAATATGATTTAATTTACAGAAAAATACTGAGAATACCATGGACTGCCAGGAAAACTAATGTGGGTTAAATGTGAGACAGAGCTTAATCAATAATCTAAGGAAAAGACAATCTTAATTTTTTGGTCACTTCATGAGACAGGCAGGTTTGGAGAACATAGTCACAACAATATAGTCATGTCATTTCTCAATATTTATAACACTATAGACCTCTCTACCTTTCATGCCATTTATTTAGTCATTGTAGCCCTGTACAATGCTCATGCTTCAAAGACTCTTATCACTCTTAAATCACAGGAGAGCTCTTCTTCTTCTTGTATGTTATTATTTTCTCACAGAGTGTTTCTTTCAAATGTTTGGGGCTCAAGAACATACAAGAATTAACACAGTCACAGTAGCATCACATCGCTCAAACTGGAGAGCTCTGGTTTCTGCCTTATGCAACATATTCGGCGCTGAAGGGACAATACATAAACAGACAGACAGACATAGATAGATAGATGCCCTAGTTAGATCTTGCATTATGGCGTCCTATATATGAATACTTTAGTGTACACTTATTCTGTAAATAATATTATTGTTGCTTCTCCAGGATAGCTACTTATGAAAGTCAAGCAAAGGATCTGAGAAAGAAGGTCGAATCTCTTGGTAATCAGCTTGGGGAATACGAGGGAGAGCTGCACACGCTCAGAATCAGAGTTGGTTCTCTGGAAGATGACAACAGCAAGCTACGAGACCTGTTTGATAAAGTGCAGGAACATAACAGACGTCTGCGAACTGTAAGTGAATCTATCTGTAACAGATGTCTGTGAACTGTAAGTGAATCTAGTGCGGTTGTTGTGGGAATGTATTGCAATCTATAAAGTCAATTTTAAATGCCATAACAAGTTATATTCTTTGAAGTTTTGGGGAATAACACAGATTCGCTACTTTCAACCACATAGGGTCGTATGTGAATAAAGTTTAATTATATTTGAATGCTGCAGCAAAAGCTGCTGGACTGTCACTAAAGCTGCTGGACTGCCACTAAAGCTGCTGGACTGTCACTAAAGCTGCTGGACTGCCACTAAAGCTGCTGGACTGCCACTAAAGCTGCTGGACTGCCACTAAGACATGGAGATTTAGCAAAATCAAAAGAATCCTGAAGAATAGATATCAGAGCAAACTGTTGTTATAACAAACTGTTGACATAACAAACTGTTGTCATAACAAACTGTTGTCACAACAAACTGTTGACATAACAAACTGTTGTCAGAGCAAACTGTTGGCATAACAAACTGTTGGCATAACAAACTGTTGGCATAACAAACTGTTGGCATAACAAACTGTTGGCATAACAAACTGTTGGCATAACAATCTGTTGGCATAACAAACTGTTGGCACAACAAACTGTTGTCAGGCAGATAAAGATAAAGATATGTCCCATGGCAGCAACCTGCCGTCGGATCAAGATAACTCTTCATGTACTAAGCTGCAACAACTATTTGCGTCAGGTACTTTTTTACAGTTGAGTCGACTGGAGAAGTGGTCATGTCAAGCGAGAAATCACAATGCGGGTTTTATTTTGCCCGGACGTGGTTTCGAACTTGGCATGTACCCCTGTGATAACAAGCAAGCTGACTATCAACTAGTCTACCCTGCTGCTGATGCTGAAATAATCAATGCCTACTAAACTGTTGTAACTGATGTGTTTTACATTATTACAGTGTTCTGTCATATTCTGCTTTTGTCTGCTATTCAAACGCCTGCTTACTATTCCACTTCTCTGCCAGTACCAAAAATTAGTCATCAATATTGAAGTATAGTATTACTTATGGAACAAAGTTATCTCCTCTTGTTTCTTTACATATGTTTGACAAAGTTATCTCCTCCCCCCGTGTTTCTTTGCATATGTTTGACAAAGTTATCTCCCCCCCCCCGTGTTTCTTTACATATGTTTGACAAAGTTATCTCCCCCCCCTTCCCGTGTTTCTTTACATATGTTTCACAATGTTGCCAGTTTTGTTTGGGCATACATTTTTTAATAAATGTAAATAAATTTGAATTTGCATTCATTGTTGGAAGTTTAGAGTTTGCATTCATTGTTGGAGATTTAGAAATGTCAATTCTTCTTCTTCTGCATTCGTTCTCAAACTCCTGCAGATTAGCAGGATGTAGTCCGGAGAACGGAATGCGTTGTGTCATGGTTTACAGCATTGCTGCGATATCTGCACCTTTCGTCCTAACACATCCGACTTCAGCATGGCTTTGGGTCACTGACCCTATATGGGGACAGCCAACTCCATCCCATAACCTCCTTAGTCGCCTTTTACGACATGCGTGGAAGGTAAACAGTGTTGCTATTCTTTGCTCCCCTTTCGGGCCCCGGCAACACATGGGCGGAAATGTCAATCATTGTTGGAGATTTAGAAATGTCATTCATTGTTGGAGGTTTAGAAATATCATTCATTGTTGGAAGTTTTAAAAAATTTAATTCATTGTTGGAAGTTTAAAAATTTAATTCATTGTTGGAAGTTTAGAAATTTAATTCATTGTTGGAGGTTTAGAAATTTAATTCATTGTTGGAAGTTTAGAAATTTAATTCATTGTTGGAAGTTTAGAAATTTAATTCATTGTTGGAAGTTTAGAAATTTAATTCATTGTTGGAAGTTTAGAATTGTGTGAGATGAATATTTGTGTGTGTGTTCTCCTACCGGATCTTTCTTATAGCAGGATGTAGTCCAGAAAATAGAAATATGTCGTGTTGCCATTTTTATTTCTGCCAATGACCCAATACATCAGACTCTGGTTTTGGTAACTAATACGTTCAGTGTTTATACCACTTCCAATCAACAGCGGGTGTCTGTAACTGTATTTATAGTATGTTTGCCCCACACTGTGCAAGAGAATGTACAAGTACCTACCTGTCGCTCAAAGCTGTACAAGAGAATGTACAAGTACCTACCTGTCGCTCAAAGCTGTACAAGAGAATGTACAAGTACCTACCTGTCGCTCAAAGCTGTACAAGAGAATGTACAAGTACCTACCTGTCGCTAAAAGCTGTACAAGAGAATGTACAAGTACCTACCTGTCGCTCAAAGCTGTACAAGAGAATGTTCCTATACCTACCCATCACTCAAATCTGACAATGCTCACGGATGTTTGACATTTTGTCACGTCTTATATCTCTATCGTCACAGATGCCCACCTGAGATAATTATAATAAACAAGGACGTCAGTTCTTGATAAATATGATATATTCACAGGTAGTTCTAAACACAATGTCAGGATACGTAAATACTAAACACAATGTGAGGATACATAAATACTAAACACAATGTGAGGATACATAAATACTAAACACAATGTGAGGATACATAAATACTAAACACAATGTGAGGATACGTAAATACTAAACACAATGACAGGATACATAAATACTAAACACAATGTGAGGATACATAAATACTAAACACAATGTGAGGATACGTAAATACTAAACACAATGTGAGGATACGTAAATACTAAACACAATGTCAGGATACGTAAATACTAAACACAATGTCAGGATACGTAAATACTAAACACAATGTCAGGATACATAAATACTAAACACAATGTCAGGATACATAAATACAAGTTAATGATGTGAGAACAAATACTGATGAAGGAAGATTGTTTCACGTCTGCCCATGTATTTAGATTTTGTCTTGAGGTTTTCCACGTAATGTCAACATCACAAAAACATTTTTATCTTCTTTGGTCTCCAAATTTTTCTATGTCATGTCCTCATTCCCTGTAGGTTCCATGTCAATGACTGTCCTCTGATACAGTTTTCTACCGACCTTAATTAGTTACAATCCAGCTCCATTTGCTTGACATGTCTTAGGATTAGGTATGATTTGTAGATAAACTGATCCCTGCATTGTCCATGTCCAAAACCCTTCATTATGAATCTTATTTTTCCTGTTATCATCCAAATTTCTTCATTTATGTTTTGATCTTGCCTTGTTCCCAACAAGTTTTTTCATTTCTAGCCAGATGTTGCCATGTTATCGCAAATTACTATTAAATATCTTTCATCATTACTTAACCGCCCCATAATTATGCAAGCATCTGATCATTAATTATGTGCCCAATATTTATCCATGTAACAGGATCTGGACACTGAAACAGCTGCACATATTCAGGCTGACTGTCTGGCACAGACAAAGACAGAAGAGTCTGAGTTCTATAAAGATCTCCTTGATCAGGTACGGTACCTTCATTTTTTTAAAATATAGTACAGTTCAGTCACAAAATATAGAAGCAGGCACCTTTAACTCTTTCCTGGCCAATTACCAATATATAGGTAAAATAAAGAAACCCTACCACACCAATCACGTGAAGAAAATGTTCAACACGTGAGGAACAATCAATAAAGCAGTTGGATATTAGTTTTATTAATTAATGACTCTATAGTTTTATACTGATCTGGTCATATGAGGGTCAGAGGTTGATGAAAGAGCAAACTCCTCAAGTATGGATTAGAAATCAGCATCACATTAAAGAGGGTCTTCTTATAAGTGCTTCTTATAAGTGCTCTGCTCTCTATTCTAGAAACCTTCCAAGAGAGCAGACTGAAAGTCACAATCTGATGTTGATTATGTGGTCTTGATACCTTGCCAGAGAGCAGACTGAAAGTCACAATCTGATGTTGATTATGTGGTCTTGATACCTTGCCAGAGAGACTTATCCCTTCAGAAGACATCATTATATGGAGATGAGGGAGTGGATGATAAAATGGAAATGAATTGTAGCAGGGCAGACATAGATTTGCTGCAGAAATCTATGATACAGAGGATACTGGGGATGATATTGCTTATTTACAGAGAATTCTATAAATGAGATTGGCTAGAGGTGAGAGGGCATCCTCTCTTGGAAGATCCAAAAATCATGTTATCAGTATTTGACTCAGACTCTGAACACTCTTGGGTGACTGATACAACAAAGAAAGGAGTACTCATGTTAATGTCCCCTGTGCTATAATACTAGTTTATAATCAAGAATGATTTCATACGGTCAGACAGTTTATTTTTGTTGCACAATAAACCAATGATTTATGTTTGTTGCACAATAAACCAATGATTTATTTTTGTTGCACAATAAACCAGTGATTTATTTGTGTTACACAATAAACTAATGATTTATTTGTGTTGCACAATAAACTAATGATTTATTTTTGTTGCACAATAAACCAGTGATTTATTTGTGTTGCACCATAAACTAATGATTTATTTCACAATAAACCAGTGATTTATTTGTGTTGCACAATAAACCAGTGATTTATTTGTGTTGCACAATAAACTAATGATTTATTTTTGTTGCACAATAAACCAGTGATTTATTTTTGTTGCACAATAAACCAATGATTTATTTTTGATGCACAATAAACCAGTGATTTATTTTTGTTGCACAATAAACCAATGATTTATTTTTGATGCACAATAAACCAGTGATTTATTTTATCATTTAGTTACTTCATTTATTTAGTTGACAGCCAATTATTTCCTTCACTTCAACCAATGCACATCTCTGATGACCTCATCCAGCTTTCACATCTTCTCTCTGTCAATTATTTCCTTCACTTCAACCAATGCACATCTCTGATGACCTCATCCAGCTTTCACATCTTCTTCACTCTGTCTCCTCTATAACATTTTCGATGACCTCATCCAACTTCCCTGCTTACTCCTTCCTTATCTCTTTCACTTAATTCTGATCACCTTGCCATCTTGCCTTTGTTCTCCATTGCTTTACCTTTTCTACCTCATCGTTAATTACTTTCTTCATTCTCTCATCCACGCCTACTTACATTTTCTTTTTTTCATTTTATCCTGCAATAGCTGGAACTTCTGAAGCCAGAACCAATTCAGATCAAAGGAATGAATTATGCAGATTTCTGGAGAGCAGAAATGTCAAAGTGCGTCAGAGAGATCCAGGGAGCGTACGATGAGAAGATTGAACTGATGCAACAGGACTATGATGCCAAATACAATCTCCAGGTGAGAATTTGACCCAAATACAATCTCCAGGTGAGAATTTGACCCAAATACAATCTCCAGGTGAGAATTTGACCCAAATACAATCTCCAGGTGAGAATTTGACCCAAATACAATCTCCTGGTGAGAATTTGACCCAAATACAATCTCCAGGTGAGAATTTGACCCAAATACAATCTCCAGGTGAGAATTTGACCCAAATACAATCTCCAGGTGAGAATTTGACCCAAATACAATCTCCAGGTGAGAATTTGACCCAAAATTATTAGTGTTTTTCTGATCCATTTATCTAAATGATCCAAAACCAAAATGAAGTTGAATGTGTACGGCTGTTAGACAAATGTTAATTAGTTACAGTTAGTCCAACGATCATTCTCACTGCACATTACACCATTGTCCATAAGTGCTCTATAAATCTTCTTCACCAAATATCCCCTCAGATTGTATCGACTGATCACACATACTCTGTGGGGTTAGCTTACCAGTCTCCTCTAGTTACTTGCATAATACTCTTGTTTAGCCACACACTCTTGTTTAGCCACAAACTCTTGTTTAGCCACAAACTCTTGTTTAGCCACAAACTCTTGTTTTGCCACACACTCTTGTTTAGCCACAAACTCTTGTTTTGCCACACACTCTTGTTTAGTTACACCCCCTCTTGACATGATATTCCTGTAGTCTGCTCAGAGAAGCAGATTGACAAGCATTGATTACATCAGTCAGTCATCCTTTCTCTCTAAGAGCATTCACACCATCAGCTCCATCCATTGCTTGTCCAGTCCCCATCATCGCCATACCAGCAAGCCTGTCTACATGTTCATTTCCTAAGACAGCAGCATGTCCAGACACAAATATGAAATTGATTCATGTCAGGATAGACCACTACACCGATTCCAACCACATGTTCAAGATGCATGTATCATAGCGAATCTGTAAACTATGGTACAATGCATCCCAGTTTTTGTTGACCAATGAGATACATAGGGAGGATGTGGTCAGTATCATACCCATCATATATACTTTCACAGAAGATCTGCTACCTATTTCTCATACTAAAATATTCTGAGAAATCTTAGTACAATGCTTAATACCTGTCTTGTTTCTCTTGTGCAGATCAACACACTTCGAGCTGGCAATGTCAAGGATGGAATGCAGCTGCAGCATGCCCAGGATGAGATCAAGAAGATCAAAGCTCAGTTGCAAGAGAGAAATGCTGCATATGCAGAGTTAGCTGCCAGAGTAAGTAGTCTCTTTCTGTTTATAGCTGCCAGAGTAAGTAGTCTCTTTCTGTTTATAGCTGCCAGAGTAAGTAGTCTCTTTCTGTTTATAGCTAGTTTCTAGGGTAAGTGTGGTCTCTGTTTACAGCTAGTTTCTAGGGTAAGTGTGGTCTCTGTTTACAGCTAGTTCCTAGGGTAAGTGTGGTCTCTATTTACAGCTAGTTTCTAGGGTAAGTGTGGTCTCTATTTACAACTAGTTTCTAGGGTAAGTGTGGTCTCTGTTTACAACTAGTTTCTAGGGTAAGTGTGGTCTCTGTTTACAGCTAGTTCCTAGGGTAAGTGTGGTCTCTATTTACAACTAGTTTCTAGGGTAAGTGTGGTCTCTATTTACAGGTAGTTTCTAGGGTAAGTGTGGTCTCTATTTACAGGTAGTTTCTAGGGTAAGTGTGGTCTCTATTTACAACTAGTTTCTAGGGTAACTGTGGTCTCTATTTACAGGTAGTTTCTAGGGTAAGTGTGGTCTCTATTTACAACTAGTTTCTAGGTTAAGTGTGGTCACATTGAGGAGTGGTATATCATAAGCAACATTATAATAAGAGAAGCTGAGATTTTGTGACCATGTAAAGAGACATAACAGTATGGAAAAATTAGTAATGGAAGGTATGATTCCCGGTAGCAGAAGTAAGGGCAACCTGCAATGATGATGGATAAGAGGCATCAATGAACGTACCTTTGGCTACAGCAGGTCAACTTGACTAGAATCATGAGGAGCTCAGAAAATCCATAAAGAAGACTTTGTTCTGGAAAGAAAATGTCACTTGAGATAAGAAATATAAAATGACACTTGAGATAAGAAATATAAAATGACACTTGAGATAAGAAATATAAAAAAGTAAAACTAGAAGATAAAAACAGTCCCTAACAGATTTTCTCTTATGAATTTTTTGTCTATCTTACAGTGTGCCGCCTTGCTTGCTGAACGAGATGAGAAAGCCAGACTTTTGAGTGAGGTTGAAAGGGAGCTAGAAGAACTGAAAATCAAGTATAATCATGACATTACTGATTATGAGAATGAGCTGGCAAATGTGATGGATCAACTTCAAATTCTGATGGATGCCAAGATGTCTCTTGAGTTAGAGATTGCTTGCTACAAGAAGCTTCTGGAAGGAGAAGAGAACAGGTAAGTTGACTTTTGTCACTATTTGATTGATTTCCTGTTTCATCGTGGTCATAGGATAGCCACATTGGAGACATCGGCACAAACAATGTGATCCTTACTAAACCAATACTCCAATTGTATCATTTCTGTTGGCAGAATTTTGATCAGCCATGTTAATCTCTGATAAACTTTTCATATAGGCAAGCTGAAACAACACAGCTGTCATTTTATCACACGCTGGAACAACACAGCTGTCATTCTATCACATGCTGGAACAACACAGCTGCCATTCCTTGCCATTCTATCACAAGTTCTGTATATTATATACCAGTATATATTTGTGAGTGTGTGTGTGCATGTGCGCAGTATATATATAGATATATATAATCCCCCAGCCTAAGTGGATCAGTATAGGAGTACTTTAGGCTAAGGGAGCAAAACCTGCAAAAAAAACCCATGGGACTGCCCAAGACTAAGGCGAGCAAACCCCCATTAAAAAATCTGGAGGAAGACCCTAAGACAGTTGATGGTCAAATCCGACCATTCTATTGCATCTCCTGCAGTTCTGCTTGATTCCAGTTGGATCGGTTTGCCTTTCCCTTGGACTTCATTAACGAAATTGAGAGGGGGTTAGTGCAAAATGGGCAGTAGGCAGGGCACTTTCTCCATACAAGCCACCCGGGCTTAGCAAATATTGTCAAGAGAGAAGTATAAACAAACAACAGCTTCTCAAATTTTGCACATGGAGTATTAGAAGTACACAGAACTCAACATCACAGACCTCACAGCAACAACTGACATTCGAAAAACAGCAGTGCTTAATATTCATGAGGCTGAACATCGACATCACTGCTCTGCAGGAAACTCATCTTCCTGATCAAGAACCAAATACAGATAGTATCCACATATTTTCTATACATAAAGATCAACCTAGACTGTATGGAGTCAGTTTCGCCATTAAAAATAGTCTTATAAATGTCATCACTACAGCAACAGCAGTGTCCAAGCGCATAATATCACTACACCAACAGCAGTGTCCAAGCGTATAATATCACTACACCAACAGCAGTGTCCAAGCGTATAATATCACTACACCAACAGCAGTGTCCAAGCGTATAATATCACTACACCAACAGCAGTGTCCAAGCACATAATATCACTACACCAACAGCAGTGTCCAAGCACATAATATCACTACACCAACAGCAGTGTCCAAGCGCATAATATCACTACACCAACAGCAGTGTCCAAGCGTATAATATCACTACACCAACAGCAGTGTCCAAGCGTATAATATCACTACACCAACAGCAGTGCCCAAGCGTATAATATCACTACACCAACAGCAGTGTCCAAGCACATAATATCACTACACCAACAGCAGTGTCCAAGCACATAATATCACTACACCAACAGCAGTGTCCAAGCACATAATATCACTACACCAACAGCAGTGTCCAAGCGTATAATATCACTACACCAACAGCAGTGTCCAAGCGCATAATATCACTACAGCTGAGTGCAAAATTTGACCATACCAATATTATCAATACCTATACACCGACTCTTGCTACCGCTGCAGAAGACAAGGATAAATTCTATGACTCTCTACAGAACATCGTGGACTCAATTTCAGCAAAAGAAAAATTGTTTATACAGGGAGATCTAAATGCCAGAGTGGATTCTGACAATTGCACATGGTCTGCCTGCTTGGATCATCATGGTACTGGTAGTATAAACTTGAGACTACTTGAATTCTGCACCTCAAACCACCGGTGCCTAACAAACAGTTTCTTTGTCACCAAGCCCATTCACAAAGTCTCAGCATCATTCCTGATTAGGACATTGGCACCAGCTGGACCTGATTCTCACTCGAAGGAAAGATCTTAACTCAGTAAGAATAACACAAACTCTGCTTAGGGCAGACTGTAATATAGACCATGCACTAGTCATTAGAAAAATAAATATAAAACCAAAGATATTCCACGCATCACGTCAACCAGCAAGATATTCCACGCATCACGTCAACCAGCAAGATATTCCACACATCATGTCAACCAGCAAGATATTCCATGCATCACGTCAACCAGCAAGATATTCCACGCATCACGTCAACCAGCAAGATAGTCCACGCATCACGTCAACCAGCAAGATATTCCACGCATCATGTCAACCAGCAAGATATTCCACGCATCACGTCAACCAGCAAGATATTCCACGCATCACGTCAACCAGCAAGACCCAAATTAAATGTCTCACGGGTACAAAACCCAGAAATAACAGAATTATTTTGTAAAGAAATCATTACACGGTTGGACATAAAAAAAGAAAAGTTCACAGAGAATGAGATAAACGTAGATAACATCTGGAATCCACTGAATACAGATGTGTCTGGCCACTGGCACAAATAAAACAGCGACACAGCGCATTTCCATTCTCTGGACTACATTCTACTGGAAATCTAATAGGACCATTGTCTTGCTACAAGAGTTTCAGCGGGAGTTTGTGAATGAATGCTGAAGAAGAAGAACATCTGAACAACCTGACAACACACAGATATAACAGTTCCGTATCGTCGTACGAAACACACTAAGAATTTCTCTAACAAAGACTGGGTTGAAGAAAAGCAACACTCCTCCCCCTTATAGAAATGAAAAAGGAAGTATTTTTACAATTAAAAAAGAACCCGTCAAAAAGAGCACACGACCACCTCAATCACACAAATCAGCTAGTGCAGCAAGAATCAAGAAAATATGAAAACACATATTGGTTGGATCTATGCACTATAAAATAAAAACTGCTGCTGATATGGGAAACTGCAAAATGATGTACAAAAACATCAAAGCAGCTCTAGGGCCAAAGATCTCAAAAATTGCCCCACTATAGTCTAAAGCAGGAGATCCTATAAAAGAGAAAACCAAACAACTTGACAGATGGGTAAAACATTACGACACAACTCTTTATTCTGAAGACAGACTTGCAAACCCACAACTAAATGAAATACTTGAGAATAAACCTGCAATGACAGAGCTGGATGATGAACCCAGAGAGGTCAACTTTCTGGAGTCTATAAATAAACTAGCAAACGGCAAGGCAACAGGAGCAGGCAACATTCTGACTGAAAACCTAAAGGAAAACAGAAATGTCCTCATCCCCCACCTGTAATAATGTGCTGGAGGGTAGGCAAAATCCCCCAAGATATGCGGGATGCAAAAACAGTAATGCTCTACAAGAACAAGGGTGACTGCAACAACAACAGAGGCATCTCCCTTCTCAGCATCACCGGGAAGGTTTTTACATGTATTCTTCTAAAGCCTCTCTAACTGCTTGCCGAACGTGTTCTATCAGAATCACAGTGTGGTTTCAGAGCCAAAAGATCCACTACCGACATGATCTTTACCCTTCGTCAACTACAGGAAAAGTGTTGTGAACATGGGAGGCCACTCTTTATGGCTTTGTGGATCTAAGGCTTTTGACACTGTTAGTAGATCAATTCTATATAAGATTCTAAAATGTATTGGTTGTCTACCAAAACTACTAGATGTGGTTATTTCCTTTCATGAAGACATGCACGCAAATGTATTATTCGAGGGCTATACATACATCTGAAAGCAAAGTTGGTTTACTGTGGGCTCACTGACCTTCAGCCAATTTCCTGAATAGTACTTGTTTTGTGATGCGGTAGTTTGGCATTCTGGCATTTTGGACCCAACGGAATCTATTTATATTGAGTGTTTCCATGGCAGATGATAGCTGAGTGTGGTGCAACACTGTCATGTTTGTAATTTTGTCGTGTCATTTGATGTTTAAGACCTTGCAGAAACATCTTAGATGAAAGACAAGTCTCCTCTCATGTTTGCTGTAGGTTGTCCATGTTTCATATTGAGTGTTTCCATGGCAGATGATAGCTGAGTGTGGTGCAACACTCTCATGTTTGTAATTTTGTCGTGTCATTTGATGTTTAAGACCTTGCAGAAACATCTTAGATGAAAGACAAGTCTCCTCTCATGTTTGCTGTAGGTTGTCCATGTTTCATATTGAGTGTTTCCATGGCAGATGATAGCTGAGTGTGGTGCAACACTGTCATGTTTGTAATTTTGTCGTGTCATTTGATGTTTAAGACCTTGCAGAAACATCTTAGATGAAAGACAAGTCTCCTCTCATGTTTGCTGTAGGTTGTCCATGTTTCATATTGAGTGTTTCCATGGCAGATGATAGCTGAGTGTGGTGCAACACTGTCATATTTGTAATTTTGTCGTGTCATTTGATGTTTAAGACCTTGCAGAAACATCTTAGATGAAAGACAAGTCTCCTCTCATGTTTGCTGTAGGTTGTCCATGTTTCATATCCGTGGTATGCTGTAGGTTGTCCATGTTTCATATCCGTGGTATGGTGTAGGTTGTCCATGTTTCATATCCGTGGTATGGTGTAGGTTGTCCATGTTTCATATCCGTGGTATGGTGTAGCTTGTCCATGTTTCATATCCGTGGTATGGTGTAGGTTGTCCATGTTTCATATCCGTGGTATGGTGTAGGTTGCCCATGTTTCATATCCGTGGTATGGTGTAGGTTGTCCATGTTTCATATCCGTGGTATGGTGTAGGTTGTCCATGTTTCATATCCGTGGTATGGTGTACTGAGAATGTGTGATAGATTTGTATCTTCATTTTCAGTTTTAGCTTATGGTTTTTCCAAGCTCGCTTTGACAGTCCGCCAAAAATGCTAGGCACTTTTCCTATACATGCATTAATTTCATTTTCCAGGGAAAGGGTTGCAACTGTGGATCCTAGGTATCAAATATTGTTGTCGACATGCTCTATATGGGTGCTGTTGAAGGTGATGTTTGTTGGTACCGTAGAACCCTGACACATTGCCACAGTTTTAGTGATGCTTATTGTCATAGAGAACAGATCGCAGGCCTTTGCCATGTTGTCAATTTTGGATTGCAAGGTGGGCTGACTGTGCCAATATTGCAGCATCATCGGTGAAGAGAAGTTGTCTGATGAGTATTTCTGATGTTTTCATCTTTGCTTTGATCCTCACGCACTAAATTAAAGAGTAACCAATCATAGCAGGTGTGGATGAAAACATCCCCTGCTGCATCTGCAAGAGCAGGTTTCAGAAGTGCTGTGAAGAAAATTCTGAAGAGGTTGAGGGCTAGAAAGCACCCCTGCTTTACTCCAGTCTTTACTACAAAGCTATCAGTTTTATTGCCCTCGAATGATACATTTGCGCGTATGTCTTCATGAAAGGAAATAAAACCAAGTCCAGTTATCTGACAACCAGTACATTTTACAATCTTATATAGATCTGGTCTACTAACAGTGTCAAAACTTTAGTTAGATCCACAAAAGCTATAAAGAGTGACCTCCCCTGTTCATGAGACTTTTCCATTTTGTACTATCCATCTTCATTTTCCATTTTGTACTATCCATCTTCATTTTCCATTTTGTACTATCCATCTTCATTTTCTATTTTGTATGAGTTAGAAGTTATGACTGCAGATTATCATCATTGCACACCAGACAAGTCCATGGGTGCTCTGATCTCTGTCTCAATCTTTACACCAATCTCACACAGTCTTGAGAGCAACCAAGATTCACACTTTCTTAAATCTTCTGGGCTGACACTGTCCTTTAACGCATTAATTAGGGTATGCCAGATCAAAATTATATTTATTGACAGATACATTTAACTGTTCCATTCTCACAAGAACAGATTCAGCCACCATAGTGTCCTCATTTAAGGAACATAGAATTAAAACTTTCCCAATTATCCATTGTGTAGTTCAAAGAAGCATAGGCCTAACTATTATTTTTCTTTTCAGAGTTGGTCTTAGAACACTTGTGGAACAAGCAATTGGTACACAAGGAAAGGCTGGATCTGCACTGAAGGATATCATACAACAATCTAGTTAGTATGGATTTCCCATCATGCTAAAATCCTCCAGAGTGCAACAATTTGGGTTCTTTTTTTTTGCATTTCTATTCCTTAAATATTAATTTCAAACGATATTTAAAATAGATATCCAATTCTAAAAATTAACATCTAAATTCCACAACTTCTTTTCTAAAATGTAGAGATTTCTTTTTACAAACAATATTAATATTTAAATAGTTTTGACTACATTTTTCAGTTTATTGCTATTAAATTTCAATATCTAGCTGAAAGGTTTATTATTCTAAATCTGGTCAATAGAAAATTATGTGCATTTAAAAAATAATAAACATTTCTTATTTTTCTTTCTTTGCGTATGTTCTCAAACACATGCAGATTATCAATATGTAGTCAGGAGAACGAAATATGTTGTGTCATTATAAATATTTCCTTTGAAAGGGTTCTTAGGCTTATATATTTTTACTTAGATAATTTATATTGTGGACTATATAGTTTCTATTTGGGTTTATATAGTTTACAGCTCAAACTATATAGCTTATATTTGCAGTTAGTGACAGAAAAATTAAATTTCACAACATCAGTAATCACTGATTGGTTACGCTGCTGCACTTCTACCATTGGGTGTAGATGTCTAATTTAGGAATGACTGAGTTTATAATTTATGAATGACTAAGTTTCTAATTTATGAATAACTAAGTTTATCCAATCCTAGCATATAGTGTAGATGTCTAATCTATAAATGACTAAGTTGGTCCACTCTTAACCTCTTAAATGCGGAGGTATTCTTAAAGATATAATGAAAAACCACTGTCATATTGCAGAAGTCCTACTGTTCTTAGCTTCTCAGGGCAAAAAAATTTGTATGCTTATATTAAAGCATTCAGACAAATTGTTTCCCTGGGAACCTAAGAAGAAGAATAGCTCAGCAAAATGACAGCAATGCAGCAAAATGACAGCAATGCAGCAAAATGATAGCAATGCAGCAAAATGACAGCAATGCAGCAAAATGACAGCAATGCCTCACTGTATCCTTAAGGATACCTTCGCATCAAAGGGGTTAATATAGAGCATAGATGTTTAATCAGTGATTGGCTAAGTAGCTGAATGACTATCCTAAGGTGTAAGTGTTTAATCAATTTCTGGCTAAGATACAAGACTTCCCATCATCAGGCACCACGGCGACTGGCGTAGGTGATCATGGATTTCTACAACTCCAGAATCTTTCATCAAAATAATTGTTGATTTTTGACTATACCACAATGTCAAGACTATTTAATACTTTCGCACTCTATCATCCTCAATCTCTCTTGCTTTCAATCTTGCCCATTGAATGTTCTCAGTCTATGTTCTACAGACTGCCCTGTCTTATAATGTGTCCAATATTGTAACTATGTTCTACAGACTGCCCTGTCTCATAATGTGTCCAATAAATACAGATTATCTCTTTCTGATATTATTAAGTAACCTCAGTCTCGCACTTGTCTCTGTGTTAGTATTTCTAGTTGCCCATGATACTCTCAGCACTTGTCTATTGGTCCACATCTGTTATTTTCACCATCCCGCTCATTTAATGTCCAAGACTTGTATCGATATGTTGCAGCCAATATTATATAGCGCAGAATATGGAAGCACTCTCTTCACTTCTATATTGACAGGGATTTATTGCACAGTATGTTCTTCATTTTTAGAAACTCTGCCTTTGCCTGTCCTATTATGTTTCTTCTAACCTGAAGAATAGATAGGCCCTATTTACTTTTTTCCAATGATTGTGGTGTTACTTAGTCCTACCTACCCTAAAACGTAAATATTTATAAGGATAAGTTTAGGGTAACTGGAGGCAAAGTGTCGCATGGGGTAAAATATCGCATCGGGTTTTTCCCCAGATCTATGGGATTTCTGGTCAACACAAATGACTACAACAGACATTAAATTTTCAATCTGTCACACAACGAAGTTTGATAGATCAAGAATGAGTCAATATTCAACAATGATGAATCATATTTTTTCACTTGTTTGATCTATTTTTTTACAACTTCTTGCACTCTGCCTGCTATTATCAATTATATCATGAATATTTTTTCAATATTTAAACTGAAATATATCCTGTGTTGTTAAGTAATTAAGCACATTATCTTGTCAGGCTACTGAGTTTTTTCATAGAAATTTATGATAGTTGCTAAAAATGTGATTTGGGGTAACGCATGTTACTTGAGGCAAAGTGTCACATTCAAAATGTATGAAAAAAATGTTGATATCATGAGGAAGTTGCAGATACCGATGCTAAAGCTGGGAGAGACTGATATATATGGTTATAATGATCATCCAACATTACAAAGACATTGTTAACTTTAAAAGGGAACTTACCAACTATATTTTTATACAAACTTTTTTTTTCAGATGAAAGTTACGAAACTTAGGTCTAATTATTTATTCTATCTATTCTTAGCACACATTTACACACTTCCTGTGTGCTTGACCTGTCCTAGTGGTGATCTCCATAAATGTTATAATGATTTGTATCATTTTTTTGCCTGCGTCATTTTGCAACCCCCCCCCCCCCAAAAAGACAACATGATTTTGTTTACATTGTTCACACATTCTCATTCTATTGTCTACACGTAACTGTATGTTTTAAATAACCTCACGCATGTAAGATGGATGGATAAGCTATACACTGATGGCAGTGTGGTCTCTCATAGTTAAGTCTAGTTGTCAGAATATGCTGAGATGTGGAAAGTGCAACACTTTACCCACAACTACTTTATTAGTTGTTTCATTTCTTTTATGAAGTATTGATATTTGCATTAACCAATGACTGATTTAGTTATTTCTCTTCTCTAAAATGATATTTTCTAAACCAATGACTAACTTACTTATATTTATACTCTCGAGTGTTGATATTTACAGTAACCAATTACTGTCTTCTATACTTCTTCCTTGTGGTCTAGATATTTACAGTAACCAATTACTGGAAATCCACTCAAGAAAAAAGACTAGATAATTTTGAGAATAAATGTCTATGAAAAATTCTGAACATAGATTGGAAAACACCAAAAATTAATAGGACCAATTCTAGGAGCCTGGCTTACATATTAAACTATATAAAATTAACATGAAATGAACTAAATGTTACCAAAAAAGGGATCTCCAAAAAGGGAGAACACACAGTTTATCGTATTTTATGTTTTTCATGATTTCCCTGGTGTCAAAAACTAAACACTAACTTGGTGTTTATTCTTAACCCATGAGCGCAAGATGCTTTTTAACAGTCAAGTCCTTACCGCAGTGCAGTAGGTAAACATCATATTTTTTTACTGTGTCTGTATTTGCATCTGGGAACACTCATTGCAAAGGTAATAATGATATTATCTATCAGAGCCCAATTACAACAGCCATTTTGTAACTAGGAATACAGCAGAAAAAAATTCCTAAAAAATAAAGATCGCGCAGAGTTCTTCAAAAGTGTAAAATGTTAGCCCAGCTCCTAGAATTGGACCCAGGAATATTTGTCAACTATTATTAGATGAAGATGTTGACAGTATATAGGCCTATAGGCTTATGTGCTTATATCAGACAAGAGTAGATTTACCCACCAAGATCTGCCATGGTCCACAAGAGGAAAATAAATACATGGAAGATCAATAACAACACAATGAGGAACAATCAAGAATGAAGCAATGACAACGGGTATTAACACTATCTACGAGCTATAACAACTTGCAGCAAACAGCACAACATGGAGAAACTTGACTTCTGCTCTTGCAGCAAACAGCACAACATGGAGAAACCTGACTTCTGCTCTTGCAGCAAACAGCACAACATGGAGAAACCTGACTTCTGCTCTTGCAGCAAACAGCACAACATGGAGAAACTTGACTTCTGCTCTATGTGCCACCCTTGGCACTGAAAGTGACACTGAAGGAACATACTAACTAATTACTGACATCTACCTTCAGGTGTAGATATTTATATTAATCAATTACTGACATCTACCTTCAGGTCTAGATATTTATATTAATCAATTACTGACATCTACCTTCAGGTGTAGATATTTATATTAATCAATTACTGACATCTACCTTCAGGTGTAGATATTTATATTAATCAATTACTGACTTCTATCTTCAGATCTAGATTTATGTAGACCCAGTAGTTCCCTTTTATTTTTATTTTAACTCATAGTATAACTATATCTACAATCTAAATGGATGAGGTTGTGCTCCAGCCACTTTTTTTCCCTAAATATTACTGCTTATAATTGCTGTGTATATTTTTATTTGCCATGAATTTTTTTCAATGCTTGGGAATATACTCTGCAGCTTCCTGTTTCACACGTTGCATTCCAATCAGTTTTAAATATATCTTCACAAAATTTTTAAAGTTTTTTTCTGATAAAATGTTAATAATATGCAAATTTTGTCTTTGCATCCATTAAAATATAATCAGAATTTTATCTGATAGAAATTTGATTTTCCTATTTGTGATTTATAATTTTATCTGATAGAAATTTGATTTTTCCTGTGATTTATAATTTAAGAATGTGATTTGTATTCTGTGGTTGTTGGGTTAGTTCTCAAGTAACAAAGTATTTGATTAGAGAGATATAATGTATAAGACTTCTGATTTCTTCTTTATTATCTTTATCTCTGCCCTTAAACAGCAATTTTTTATGCTGTGTTACAGTTTACAGTGAGGGTGCAATATATTATCATTTCAACATGACACATTAATTTCAAGTGAGGCATTTTTGCAACATAATTGTCTTTTTTGTGATTAAAGAAAACCTTAGAATTAGACCATAAATAATTGGTTCATCATGATTTTTCTACACTTATCTAAATGGCTGAGGAATTTTGTGCTTGAAGAATTATGTGTGAGGTGATGACACCAGTGTGTGTGTGTGTTGTGATGACACCAGTGTGTGTGTGTGTGTGTATGTGTGTGTGTGTGTGTGTGTGTGGTGATGACACCAGTGTGTGTGTGTGTGTGTCACAGTCCTGATGGGAAATGGGTCTTATTATTATTATATTATGCTTACTAATACTGAGCAGTCACAACCATGTACACAGGCAAAAGGATCACTTTTTGTTTAAATAATTCTAGGGCAGGACACAAGGTCTGCATGGAAGACCATCATCTAGCAAACATTTTGTTCCATGGAGAACTCCATTCTGGCTTCCACTAGGCTGGAGGACAGAAGAAGCATTTGAAATATACTCTTAAGCCATCACTGACTTACTTCAAAATAGATTCATGAGAGCCTTACACAAGACAGATCCAATTGCCATCACAGAATCAAGAGTGATACGGCAACTGCATAGAACCTCAGACATCATGCTGCACAATAAATATGCACTAGAAGAAAGACAAGAGCTGCTCAGTGTCCCACAGACATGCTCAGTGTCCCACAGACATGCTCAGTGTCCCACAGACATGCTCAGTGTCCCACAGACATGCTCAGTGTCCCACAGACATGCTCAGTGTCCCACAGACATGCTCAGAGTGTGGTAGACAATTCCAAGCACACATAGGACTCATTAGTCAGTCACAGGTTGATAATGAACACTGAAGAGGAAGAAGATGTTTCCATTCTATCATCACGTATTTTAAGTCAGTATGGCCCTTGTTTGTTTAAAAGTACAAGAAAGTCCAGTTCTATCACATAAATAACTATGTATGCTCCAATTTGGTCACAGTCCTGCACCTTGATATCAACAGCAATGTCAGAAACGTTAGCATGGGTTGTATTAATTTTTTGAGGAGGGGATAATGTATGCACTGATGATATTCTTCTTCAACTCATCAAGGCAACAAAACATAGCTTAGTTTATGTCATGCATAGATACTTATTTACAATATTTACTTTCATACTTGTGTTAACTGTGGCACACAGCTGATTGTCAGATCTTCTCTTGATTTCTCATTGATTTAATTTAGTTTAGTTTTCTGAATCTACTTTGCCGCACTCTTGGAAAACCCATAAGTGTTTGGTATCTGCCCATACAAGATGAAGGGTATGCATGCCGATGGTTCCTGTAGCTCGTTGGTTACACACAAACCTTAGACATCCCTCAGTCACTCTGATCTGCTTACCTTATAGATAACTCCAAATTCCTGAAGTCAGATTAACACCTTCTAGTATAGTGTCCTTATTTAGAAAATATTCATGTAAACATTTTAATATGTCATTCTTATCCATAACTAATTCTCATAGTATTAGTGCTTTCAATGCTGTCAGCTCTTTCATTACCTCAAACACCTGCATGTTGAGTAGAATAAGTCTATAGAATTCTTTGCAGATCAAAATATGCAATGTATTGCATCCACTCATGACAGAGACACACATTCGTAATCTTTCTAAGCATTGACTGAGAGTATGTGGATTACAACTCTCAATGTTTTTGTGCCAGAAATCCATTGTAACCTCACTGTAATTCAGTACTACAATACTCACTACTACTACTACTACTACTAATAATACTGTTATTACTATTCTCAGGTACTTCTTCATTATCCCAACAACTTTAACTGTACACATATTTATTGATTATCTGTTGTGTTCTGTAGTTAGTATGTAATGATGTAGTTTGTAGTAAACAAAATTATCGCTGCAAAGATTTCTGGTATTGCTACTTTGCAACCAGAAGTGCTATTGTTGTTTATTGTGCAAACCACATTTTATATTTAGCAGCTTTTTGTTAAGTGTTAAGTTTAATATTAAAATCATTTTATTTTTTTCTTTTACAATATTTAAAACAATATTTTGAATTCAGTAGGCTACTAACAGCAAGACAACAAATATATCATAAGTGTTTTTAATGTAAGCCTATTCTGTTTTTTGTGTAATTCCCACAAACAAAATGTACATTCACACTTTTTGAAATTTTTAAATATTTACAAATATTCTGTGTGTAGAATTTATTTTTACTTTTTTGTAAAATTAAGATTGCTGTAAATGCAGAATCTGGAATAAAAAATTAAAATTGGCAATTATCTTGATTAATTATTTGCAATATTTACTTCTTCATCATCTTCCTGTTTGCAGTTGTTGAATTTATGTTTCACCCAGCAAGTTCAATTCTTTTTACTTTTGACAATGTTACTGAATCTGAAAGTTTTGGAAGATTTCCAAACAGTTGTTTACCTGTATAACAAGTCTGATTTTCTTCACTTTTGGCTTGACAGATCTGACTTCAACATTGTATGTTTAGTGTTCGACCACTTTCACTGAGCCATGAACAACTGTAGCCATATTGCTAGTAGGTCAACCATGCAAGAAAACTGGTTCCCGTACTGTACAATTTACACCAACCTGAAAGCTAGCTACAGACATGCATATTTGACATTTTCACTTCTATAGGTATCACTAACTACCCTTCTTTCAATGCTCAATTCTTGAAGCACTTCTTTCAAGTCTAACAGTTTACCACAGTCAAGAGCAATATTCCCTCATAGTATCTCTTATGGTGAGACACTTTCCTTACAGCTACATATAGGGGCCCATTAGTTTAATTTGATTATGTCATAGCTTTTTGTCATTAAAACATTTAAGGTTGTGGTTCATTCACTTAAAATGAGTCATTTAAAAATGTACCACTCATAGTAATCAACAATCCTTTCAATAGACATTAGTTCTATTTGATAGATCCATATTGGAACTGTACCCATAAAAAAATTAATGGAATTCCCACTCAAACCATAACATCCAAAATCTATGTTATATGCTTGCATCAATCCACTTAACACCTTAGCTGCTGAGGTATTCTTAAGAGTTCGATGAAAAGTCACCACCATTTTGCGGAGACCATCCTCTTCTTAGCTTCCAAGAGAAAAATAGATCTGATGCTTATAATAAAGCACCCAGACACATTGTTTCTCTGAGAAACTAAGAAGAAGAAGGCCACAGCAAGATGGCGGCTACCCCCTCATCATATCCTAAAGGATACCTCCGCAGCTAAGGGGTTAAGCACTTAGTCTTTGATCTTCTATTCTGGAGTTTAGATGTTGAACAAATAGGCCTATGTCACCAATGTTTGTATTGGCAATTTTCTCTTTTTGCACACTTGCAGTCTTAATTTTTGAAAAACCATTTAATATAGCAATTCTATGAAACTTTGGGTAATTCTGTTTGTTTATTCTGAGATCTGGCTTTCCCTTGCTTACCTCAGCAGTTATTTTCAGTTTTTAACTGTGATCTTGTCATGTCTGTGTAGCAGATTTATTCACAATTCTTAGCTTTACCTTGTCTGGGACAACAGATTAATTCCCTTCTTCTTTTGCATTCAGTATTCATTTGGTCTTGCTAGATCTTCAGGTTAGGTGCCAGGACAAAGCTCCCAGTTTTCTCCAGGTCAGAATGGCTGTCCTGTGTGTTAATGTCTCGCTTCACAGTTCTTAGCAATCCAGATAGTCTTGGAGTATCTGTTCAAGGGTCTGTATGCCTGGTCAGCATTGATATTCATTTGCATGGGCCACCCTAATCCGGTACAGGTGACCCCAGATTCTTCAGGGGCCAGTTCTAAGTCAAAAGATGATGGTCTGTTGTTGCTCTGAAGTTGGTGTATGGGGTCTGGTTTCAAATCAGTATCCATATCTTTCCTCCACTGGGATGTATAAAGGCTGCGGATTAGTGTTTTTGCCTCACTGTATGGCAGAGGGTTGCTGAATTGTTCCAATTTACCTCCTGCTTACTAATTACCCTAGTTTGTAACCACAGATTAGTTCCCTCAAGTTTATATACCCTAGTTTGTTATCACAGATTAGTTCCCTCAAGTTTATATACCCTAGTTTGTTATCACAGATTAGTTCCCTCAAGTTTATATACCCTAGTTTGTAACCACAGATTAGTTCCCTCAAGTTTATATACCCTAGTTTGTTATCACAGATTAGTTCCTTGAAGCTTAAATCCCTAGTTTGTTATCACAGATTAGTTCCTTGAAGCTTAAATCCCTAGTTTGTTATCACAGATTAGTTCCTTGAAGCTTAAATCCCTAGTTTGTTATCACAGATTAGTTCCTTGAAGCTTAAATCCCTAGTTTGTTATCACAGATTAGTTCCTTGAAGCTTAAATCCCTAGTTTGTTATCACAGATTAGTTCCTTGAAGCTTAAATCCCTAGTTTGTTATCACAGATTAGTTCCTTGAAGCTTAAATCCCTAGTTTGTTATCACAGATTAGTTCCTTGAAGCTTAAATCCCTAGTTTGTTATCACAGATTAGTTCCTTGAAGCTTAAATCCCTAGTTTGTTATCACAGATTAGTTCCTTGAAGCTTAAATCCCTAGTTTGTTATCACAGATTAGTTCCTTGAAGCTTAAATCCCTAGTTTGTTATCACAGATTAGTTCCTTGAAGCTTAAATCCCTAGTTTGTTATCACAGATTAGTTCCTTGAAGCTTAAATCCCTAGTTTGTTATCACAGATTAGTTCCTTGAAGCTTAAATCCCTAGTTTGTTATCACAGATTAGTTCCTTGAAGCTTAAATCCCTAGTTTGTTATCACAGATTAGTTCCTTGAAGCTTAAATCCCTAGTTTGTTATCACAGATTAGTTCCTTGAAGCTTAAATCCCTAGTTTGTTATCACAGATTAGTTCCTTGAAGCTTAAATCCCTAGTTTGTTATCACAGATTAGTTCCTTGAAGCTTAAATCCCTAGTTTGTTATCACAGATTAGTTCCTTGAAGCTTAAATTCCTAGTTTGTTATCACAGATTAGTTCCTTGAAGCTTAAATCCCTAGTTTGTTATCACAGATTAGTTCCTTGAAGCTTAAATCCCTAGTTTGTTATCACAGATTAGTTCCTTGAAGCTTAAATCCCTAGTTTGTTATCACAGATTAGTTCCTTGAAGCTTAAATCCCTAGTTTGTTATCACAGATTAGTTCCTTGAAGATTAAATCCCTAGTTTGTTATCACAGATTAGTTCCTTGAAGCTTAAATCCCTAGTTTGCAAGAACATTCAGTCTTCTTCTCCTTCTTCTTCTACGTGACATGTCCTGTATAGAACACTGTTCTCACTAGCACTCTTCAAGCTTCTTGTTTCAGTGTAAACTGTGCTCTTTCATCTAGTATTATATTTACAATGTACTTGATATCCTGTGTACAGTTATGCCTTGGGTAGCCTCTCTTTCTCATGATAGAAACCTTTCATTTAAGATTTAGAATGTCCTAGATATCCCACATACTGTGATGTTTTGGATAGCCTTTATTTCTGTTGATGGAACCTTCCTTCCAACATTTATAATGTCCTTGATATTCTGTTTACTGTGATGTCTTTAATAGCCTCTCTTTCTCTTGATGGAAATATTTCCTTCAAGTTTAATCTAATCAATTGTGCTTTTTATATGCCAAAATTACATTAGATTGAGTTTTTATGATTTTCAGAGCCAATCTTCCTGTGTGTAGTACTTTGCAGATGTCTGTATTGGATCCTATCTTTGTCAATAATTTCCTAATCAGCCCACTTTGTCAATTACTTCTTAGCTTTCCTTGTTGTTAAATTAAACCCCGTCCATACCATTAAGTATGGCTATGCAGATCAATATACAGTCATCCCTCGCTACTTCACGGTTCATTTATCGCGGCCTCAGTACTAGGATTTCTAAAAACATATTTACAGTATGTTTACTTTAGTTACATCTACGTATGTTACACACACACACACACACACACACACACACACACACACACACGTATCATATTTATATTATTTATACATTATTTTATGTGTGTGATTTATATTATTAATATTTTATTTACATGTTTGAAACTATTCTTTAATGTTCTAATGATAACATATGCACTTATATGGTTTCATATACACTTATTGATATTATACATACACATAAAATGTACGTGTGTTAAAAATGATAGGATGACACTACTTCGCGGTTTTTCACTTATCGCGGCCGGTTCTGGTCCTTATTAACCGCGATAACTGAGGGATGATTGTATATAAGTATGAATGGTAATGTAGATCAAGATATATATATAAATATATATATGGATATATGGATATATGGATATATGGATATATGGATATATGGATATATATTTACAGATGACTAGCGCTAATTATTCTTATATATAAATGTGAAAGTTTGATGCTAAAAGCAGACACAGAAATGAGAATTCACATTTGTTAATATAAGTGCTCCAGATGTTCCTTGCACATCACTTATGTGGAACATAGAACAAATATGTGGAACATAGAACAAATATGTGGAACATAGAACAAATATGTGGAACATATGACAAATATGTTTGTGCATGAACAAATAGACAAACTTGCAGGTTGTCAAGAAACAGTTTTGGCAGTGGTGAAACGATGTAAGCTTTCTTGGTTTGGATGTGTAATGCGATATAGTTTACTTTAAGAAATATTGTTGAAAGAACAGTTGAAGGTAGAATGAGAAGAAGCAGCTAAAAACAATCCTGTGTTAACATCATCAAGAATATGTTCAATGAAAATCCTGGGTTGACAACATCAAGCAATATAATGCTATAAATAAAGTACAATTAAAATAATGAATTAAAATAATGAATTAAAATAATGATCCATGGATTGAGTTTTCTACAATCATCCTCATGGCTAAGACAGAGATATACGACAGAGTGTTTTTTTGCAATGCTCTCCAATGTGATATCCCTACAACCCTGAAGGGTTATGGGACTTAGTATTATAGTCCTATCATTAGTCCAGAGAATAGAGATACGTTGTATCACCGTTTTATTTATTTGTGCCAATGGCCTGACAAATCAAACGTTGGTGGTGGTATCAAATACATTAATTGTTTTACAAATCTCATGAGCAGTCCTAGCGATATCACTAGTAGGCCATTCATTACTTGCAACTTGTTGAACAGCAGTGCCTGCACTGCACATTGAGCCCTTTCATCAATCTGAATGCTATCCTTGTTGAATGATGCTTAACGTTTTTCTAACATCTCTGTCTCTACCGAGTTCACCACAGATATCAACTATTTGTTGATTGTAAATGAGACTTCTAGTCAATACAGAGAAATGGGCATCCATAAGGACACAGAGTTCATATGTCAAAATGGTCATGTTTTCAGTTCATAATAATTTTCATTCATTTTTCTTTATTGCAAACAACAATTTAAATTTTGCAAAAGAAAACTGCTCATGTTCAAATTAGTGTGGTTTTAGTACTGAAACTGCTGAAGATTAATGTGTCTGGGCATTAACGCAAATAAAACGGTGATACAACACATTTCCATTCTCTGAACTACAACCTGCTAGAAATCTAGTAGAACTATGGTCCTGCTACAAGAGTTATCCAGTGGGAGTTTGAGAATGAATGCTGAAGAAGAAGATATGAAGACATAATTCAAAAGTGGTTAGTGTATAGGCACTCCAGACAGCTGACCATGGTTCAATGCACAGTCGGGAAAGAAAATTTTTAGATCCAGTGTTTCTTGAGTAAACTCAATCTTAGGATACCAACAAAATCCAAGAAAGTGAAAACTATCCATGTGATAGAGACCACATCACCCCTAGTGTGCTACTGTGTCACTGATTACAGAAGAATATGGACCTGATGCTGTATTTCCCATATGTTTCACCATTTCTTTAATACATAACATAGGAGCTCCTGAGTGACATGTACTGCTGGAAACATCAAGTTATTACAAAGATGAGTTCTCCAATGTTGTCCCTTTCATTGTTATTTGTTTTAAATTGTCTTCACATTCATCAATCTCTTCATTTCTTTCCATATGGCACCTCCTTTCTTCTAGGGAATACACTCTTGTTAATTTATAATAAAGGTACAGTCTCTGAACATATTTGAGTACTTATGTTTTATGTGTACCGAAAACACAACAAATGTTTCCACTGAGTTTCCATAAAAAATATATGCCACTTGATTGATGAAAAAAGGTAGGTGCATGATTTAGATAATTTATAACTAGATCTTGTTGCATGGCTTTTTTGCATGTAAGTTAATTGTAGTATTTATGAGCACTAATGCCATTCAATGATCTTTTATACGCAATCGGATTGCACATAAAAATTCACATTCTTCAATAAATTCTATTCATGATGTCTTACTTTCAATTTGCTGTAACAGTTGACCATAATTAATATAGGCCTACATATTATAAACAATATCTACCTGTCGCGTAACAGGTTATTATAATTTATATAAGCCTCAAATATTATTAACATTGTCTACCAGACATGTAACAAAAGTAAACATCTACTAAAGATATTTATCACAGTGACATGTGATTTTAGTGGGTAATTTACAGAAACTCATTTGGAGCAGTTTTTGTGTTTTGAGTGCACATTGAGCATAAGTACCATTTATTTATAATTCATTCCATCATTTCTGTGTATTGTGTGTGCAGTGAGTTTTTTTCTGGCTTTCAATTGTAATAGACAAATTATGAACAGTCTGAACTTTAAGGCTTATAACTCACATCACTGGTATTCAATCAGGAATATATATATAAATAAATATATATACATAAACACCTGCAGATATAGACAATGGATAAAAGTAATAAACATTACAAAATAACAAAATACAATTATAATAACATAGAAATGCATTAGTACAGTATGACTACTGATTCACCCATTATATTTTTTTAAATAAATCTTTAGTGCTATTATATCTGTTTTGTGAGCATGTAAATCTTAATAGAATGTATCTGTCCCACTACCTAACAGGTTATCATGGGGAGTGCCTTATGCTAAGGGAGTAAATCTATATGGAAAATCTGGAGGGGAGACCCTAAAGCAGTTAATAGTGTATTAAACCATCGTCTAGCATCTCCAGCAGTTCTGCTTGTTTCCACATGTATTGCTGCTGCCTTTCCCTCGGTACAAATCAATAGACATGAGAGGGGTTTAGTGTAAATGGGCACTGCACTTTCTCTATAAATTCTGCCAAGACAGACAAGTCATGTGTGAGATGTGGGGGGGGGGGGGCCTATGTCTCAAGCAGGCAAATCCATGTGTGAGATCTAGGGGGGGGGGGGGTATTTGTCTCCGAAATTTAGACTGCTTTACATTCTGATTGCCTGTGCAGAGACAAAAGGCTATGAATGGACAAATCTTAATACTGAATATTCTGTATTAGTTTGTGTACAGTAAATACTGCAACTCTATCCATTATCATTTCTCAATACATGAGCACATGTTGCGATACAAAAAGTAAACTAACTTCTATAAGGCTAATACAGGAAACTAAATCTACATATCCACTACACAGCCTTCATCATCAAGAATATATGATATAATTACATTGAAATAAGTAAAGATTTGGTAAGAAAACTAATATGCTTATTTGATTGTAGATTGATAAGTGACCCAGCTGCCTTTCCTTTTGGTTTTGCTGTTCTTTGACGCCATTGCCTCATAGTGGTGCTTGCAAATTATTTTTAGTATTGAGTGTTGTACCTACTGTTGTGCTGAGCATTTTCCAAGCATCCTCACTTTATGAGAACTGTTGTTCTGGAGTGTATTTATGTTTTATTCTGACTAAGTGATTGTTAATTTGTACATTTTGGGTGCAGAGTTAGACATGATTTTCTGAGCTTACAAGTGTATTTTTTCAGAGGTTCCCGGAGATTATCGTTGAAACTACAGAATCATATAGAGTGAACTCCCATTACTACACCTTGGTCTAGACCAAGTTGAAATATGTATATGTAATAATAGAAATTCTCTATATACAGTACAAACAATATAGAATAAATATAATTGGGAATTGTGAAAAGTGTTGTTATACAGAGAAATTTGTTATAAAAGATGTGCTATAAATGAGCAATATCATCTCTAAAAATGTGGGGATTGGCATATCATTGGGAGGTACCACTCATGAAATGCACCACCAGCACCATTTTATTTAATGTAATAGAAATCTTCATATGAAAATATTCACTGCTCAGACATCTTCAGATTTGCTCATATGAGAAGAAAATTAAAGGGAACATTGGCTATAAGTGGCACTTTTCATTGAAAGGCGCAAAGTATATATGGGTAAAACTGAGTGAAATGATGTTAATGCACCCCATTTTTGTTAGTTTACTTTAATTTAATTGAGTATACCTTTATTTACCTTTAGCATTTACCATTGGTAAAGTATTCTTTATTCAAAATAGAAAATTTAGGAATTATTTTGTGTTAGAATGCTGAAAGACTTTCTCTAGGTGACACACTGAACTAGATACTTATAGAACTAGTTTTCAAATCCAAGAGGTGGGCAGAGTCATGAGTTGGACAATCTTTTGCATCAGAAAGGACTCTCCGGAAACCTAGATACCATTCTGAATTATTGTCATCAGTCCATGCTTAAATAATGAAGAAAAGAACAACTGTATTTATTAACCCTGACTGAGAAATGTTAGCTTGTTTCTGCACATTTCTAATATATTATAGAACATTCCCCAACCTCCCTTTGTAATACTGTGTGAAACATCTCTGAACCTCCATTATACTTTCTAAATGTTGCTACAACTCCATTACTTTGCCAAACATTTTTGCTGTATTTTGTAAAATTAATTTGCTAATGTTTTAAAAAATATTTCATATTTGTTATATTGCTATGCAGAAATTTTATTGAGCGTTATTTACAGAAATTTCCTTTTTGTTTATTTTTGTTCTTGCTTATCAAAAACATGAACTCATTTACAATGAAAAGAAATATAAATTATGTATCTATAATATCTTTATCCGTATTTATATTTAACAGTTAGACAAGACTATCAACATATTTGGGGGTGAATATATCTTTGGGGACACGATTGATAAGAGAAAGTGGTTGAGATCTGCTAGTCTAAAATGTCGGTGATAATATTATTTGTACTGCCTACCTTATTTTTGCACACTCATCACTTCAGAAACTTGAAAAATATAAACAAAAAAGCAACAAAAAAATTATTAAAATGTACAACTGCAGTCCATATTGGTCTTGACTTTTGCTATTCTTTTGTACTTAGGAAACTCATCATCACAAGTTGTCATGTTTTTAACTAAGGTTAATTCACTCCTTGGTCCAGGTGATGCAGCCATTGTTTTCAACTCATTTCTACCATCTCTGGTCAGTTTTTCACTCAGTTCTACAATCTCTGGTCAGTTTTTCACTCAGTTCTACAATCTCTGGTTAGTTTTCATCTCATTTCTACAATCTCTGGTCAGTCTTCAACTCATTTCTACAATCTCTGGTTAGTTTTCATCTCATTTATACAATCTCTGGCCAGTTCTCAACTCAGTTCTACAATCTCTGGTCAGTTTTCATCTCAGTTTTACAATCTCTGGTCAGTTTTAAAAACTGTGTTACAATCTCTGGTCCATTTTCAACCCCATTGTACAATCTCTGGTAAGTTTTCAACTCATATATACAATATCTGGTAAGTTTTCAACTCAGTTCTACAATCTCTGGTCAGTTTTCAACTCAGTTCTACAATCTCTGGTCAGTTTTAATCTCAGTTCTACAATCTCTGGTCAGTTTTCATCTCATTTCTACAATCTCTGGTCAGTTTTCAACTCATTTCTACAATCTGTAGTCAGCCTTCAACTCATTTCTTCAATCTCTGGTCAGTCTGCAACTCATTTCTTCAATCTCTGGTCAGTCTGCAACTCATTGCTTCAATCTCTGGTCAGTTTTGGCATTATAGATCATTAACTGCTGCATAGTTATTAAAGTATATATTCCAATATTGCATGGATGTTCTATGGAAGATATTGTTTTCCAATATTGCATGGATGTTCTATGGAAGATCTTGAGTTCCAATATTGCATGGATGTTCTATGGAAGATATTGTTTTCCAATATTGCATGTTTGTTCTATGGAAGATCTTGAGTTCCAATATTGCATGGATGTTCTATGGAAGATATTGTTTTCCAATATTGCATGGATGTTCTATGGAACATCTTGAGTTTCAATATTGCATGTATGTTCTATGGAAGATCTTGAGTTTCAATATTGCATGGATGTTCTATTGAAGATCTTGTGTTCCAATATTGCATGTATGTTCTATGGAAGATCTTGAGTTTCAATATAGCATGGATGTTCTATTGAAGATCTTGAGTTTCAATATAGCATGTATGTTCTATGGAAGATCTTGAGTTTGTGAAGGTGTCAAACATTCTACACTGACCTAGTTCTCATATGAACATGGTGTTCTGTTGGGCACTATCTTCTTCTTATTTGCATTTGTTTTTAAACACCTTCAGATTAGCAAAATGTAGTCAGAAGACGAAATGTGTTGGTTCAGGGTTTACAACTTGGTTGCAATTTCTGCACCCTTTGGCCTAAAACATCTGATTTCAGCATGGTTTCTGGATCACCTTGATCCTTTACAGAACTGGAAATCAAAACTCACTCTAAAATATCCTTAGTTGTCTCTTATAACATGCATGGCAGGTGAAAACTTTGCTATCGTTTGTTTACTTTTCTGGTGCCATCACCACATGGTTGTAAGTTGGGTCCTATGTTTTGAGCCATCAGAGTCCAAAAGGAGCCAGTGGTCACTGCATTATCTTTCCTGCTATTTGTACATTAGTTTCATTTCCAGTTAAAGGAAATATTTTTTAGAAGTGGCCTCAATGGAGAACATATACGCTGAAAACGGGTGCCAGAAAATGGTTTCCGGAACATATGTTGTAAATTAAAGGTAACCATCATGATACTGAAAACATCTCTGTCAATGAGCCATTTTTTTAGAGAAGAATCTGGATCTATCCCATTATTTCCAATGAGGAGACACATAAACACAATGGCAGGTTGTCCTAAACTATGACCCATGACACTGAAACCTGTTCAATTCACATTTAATTAACTTTCTGACACATTCAAATGACACTAAATCTGCAGTATAACTTTCTGACACATTCAAATGACACTAAATCTGCAGTATACCTTTCTGACACATTCAAATGACACTAAATATGCAGTATAACTTTCTGACACATTCAAATGACACTAAATCTGCAGTATACCTTTCTGACACATTCAAATGACACTAAATCTGCAGTAAAACTTTATGACACATTCAAATGACACTAAATCTGCAGTATAACTTTCTGACACATTCAAATGACACTAAATCTGCAGTATAACTTTCTGACACATTCAAATGACACTAAATCTGCAGTATACCTTTCTGACACATTCAAATGACACTAAATCTGCAGTAAAACTTTCTGACACATTCAAATGACACTAAATCTGCAGTATAACTTTCTGACACATTCAAATGACACTAAATCTGCAGTATAACTTTCTGACACATTCAAATGACACTAAATCTGCAGTATAACTTTCTGACACATTCAAATGACACTAAATCTGCAGTATAACTTTCTGACACATTCAAATGACACTAAATCTGCAGTATACCTTTCTGACACATTCAAATGACACTAAATCTGCAGTAAAACTTTCTGACACATTCAAATGACACTAAATCTGCAGTATAACTTTCTGACACATTCAAATGACACTAAATCTGCAGTATAACTTTCTGACACATTCAAATGACACTAAATCTGCAGTATACCTTTCTGACACATTCAAATGACACTAAATCTGCAGTATAACTTTCTGACACATTCAAATGACACTAAATCTGCAGTAAAACTTTCTGACACATTCAAATGACACTAAATCTGCAGTATACCTTTCTGACACATTCAAATGACACTAAATCTGCAGTATAACTTTCTGACACATTCAAATGACACTAAATCTGCAGTATAACTTTCTGACACATTCAAATGACACTAAATCTGCAGTATAACTTTCTGACACATTCAAATGACACTAAATCTGCAGTATAACTTTCTGACACATTCAAATGACACTAAATCTGCAGTATACCTTTCTGACACATTCAAATGACACTAAATCTGCAGTAAAACTTTCTGACACATTCAAATGACACTAAATCTGCAGTATAACTTTCTGACACATTCAAATGACACTAAATCTGCAGTATAACTTTCTGACACATTCAAATGACACTAAATCTGCAGTATACCTTTCTGACACATTCAAATGACACTAAATCTGCAGTAAAACTTTCTGACACATTCAAATGACACTAAATCTGCAGTATAACTTTCTGACACATTCAAATGACACTAAATCTGCAGTATAACTTTCTGACACATTCAAATGACACTAAATCTGCAGTATACCTTTCTGACACATTCAAATGACACTAAATCTGCAGTATAACTTTCTGACACATTCAAATGACACTAAATCTGCAGTAAAACTTTCTGACACATTCAAATGACACTAAATCTGCAGTATAACTTTCTGACACATTCAAATGACACTAAATCTGCAGTATAACTTTCTGACACATTCAAATGACACTAAATCTGCAGTATACCTTTCTGACACATTCAAATGACACTAAATCTGCAGTATAACTTTCTGACACATTCAAATGACACTAAATCTGTAGTAAAACTTTCTGACACATTCAAATGACACTAAATCTGCAGTATAACTTTCTGACACATTCAAATGACACTAAATCTGCAGTATAACTTTCTGACACATTCAAATGACACTAAATCTGCAGTATAACTTTCTGACACATTCAAATGACACTAAATCTGCAGTATAACTTTCTGACACATTCAAATGACACTAAATCTGCAGTATAACTTTCTGACACATTCAAATGACACTAAATCTGCAGTAAAACTTTCTGACACATTCAAATGACACTAAATCTGCAGTATAACTTTCTGACACATTCAAATGACACTAAATCTGCAGTATAACTTTCTGACACATTCAAATGACACTAAATCTGCAGTAAAACTTTCTGACACATTCAAATGACACTAAATCTGCAGTATAACTTTCTGACACATTCAAATGACACTAAATCTGCAGTATAACTTTCTGACACATTCAAATGACACTAAATCTGCAGTATAACTTTCTGACACATTCAAATGACACTAAATCTGCAGTATAACTTTCTGACACATTCAAATGACACTAAATCTGCAGTATAACTTTCTGACACATTCAAATGACACTAAATCTGCAGTAAAACTTTCTGACACATTCAAATGACACTAAATCTGCAGTATAACTTTCTGACACATTCAAATGACACTAAATCTGCAGTATAACTTTCTGACACATTCAAATGACACTAAATCTGCAGTATAACTTTCTGACACATTCAAATGACACTAAATCTGCAGTATAACTTTCTGACACATTCAAATGACACTAAATCTGCAGTATAACTTTCTGACACATTCAAATGACACTAAATCTGCAGTATAATTGACCAAATTAAAGCATGGCTAAGGTAAATGAATGGTTCATCAATTGTTTCAATATCTGCATGTAAATTTTGTTTTGATAATGAGTGACCCTTAAACATTTTAATTTAAATATTATTTTTATCTGATACACTAGCAACATTTAAAATTAATCCTTTATTTTATCAATACATTATTAGACATGTATGTCCCTGTAGAAACGAACAACACCACATTCACTATGTGTTATTGCTACGATAACTACACCACATTCACTGTGTGTTATAGCTATGATGTTTGTTATTTTATATACCGGGTAAAGACATAGATGAACATTTATTTTGTTTGTGTGTCAGCTTTTGATATAGACCTACACTTTTCTGCTGATGCTGAGTGTAAATGTAATTTGTGACATATTGTAAATGTTTAAAATAGAAAACAGCAGTCAACAGGACTCAAAACTTAATGAGAATTTTCTTACCTGTGTGTTTGTTTGCATATATTTTGGAACTTGTGATCAATGTGTAGTTAAATCATAACAATTGTTACAACTGGGTTTCCATAGTAAATATAGGTACTTGATAAATAAGTGTTCCAACTAGGTTTCCATAGTAAATATTTAATAATACTAAATGAAATAGGTGTGGCTTTTGACTAGATCAATCTTGCATGGCTTTTTGCATATTTTGATGATGATCCATCTCTACTTTAGCTAATGCTAACCCTAGTCCTGCTACTAACCTTAGCTCCTTGTTTGTGTATGTGCTCCTGTCTCTGAATCAAATGTGACTGAATAACTTACATATTAAAAAACCTCTAAACATATTTCACACACAATGAGATCATCTTAGGGAATTCTCAGTACACCATCTACAGAAGGGGAAATCCCCACCATATCATCTACAGAAGGGAATATCCTGACCTTTCCATCTACAGAAGAGGAAATTCCAACATGAAATCTACAGAAGGAGAAATCCCCCACATTACAGAAGGGGAAATCCCCCACATTACAGAAGGGGAAATCTCAAATGCTAAGTGAAAATCCCCACCACATCATCTACTGTTGGAAAACATTTCATATTTTCAGTAAACATTGATCACAAGTACATGCTTTTCATATTTGACTTATTACAATACAAGATGGTGGTAAATTTGAAGTATTACAATACAAGATGGTGGTAAATTTTTTTTAAAGTGTTCAAAGAACTTGATAAAAGTATCACCAGATTCTGGAAATGTCTGGCTAAAATCTGTGTACGTAAGAAATAAAGCAGAGATGTACGCAGGTGTACAGGAACCATTGCTTTCATTAGTGAAACGACGAAAACTAGCATGGTTCGGACATGTATGCAGACATGATTCCTTGTCAAAAATAATACTGTAGGGAACTGTCAAAGAGGGAAGAAGTAGAGAAGGGCAAATAAAGGCATGGACAGACAACATCAAGGAATGGACAAGACAAGATATTTCCACACTCATCCGCATCGCTGAGAATAGAATTCGCTGGAGGACTGTGTGCTGAGGCATCCGATGTTGTACCTCTACGACCCTGAAGGGTTGTGGGTTTATTGATTGATTGATATTGGAACAGTGATGAGTTAATAGATTCAAACTACTTAAAGGCAAACCTTGGGATACCATACCCCCAGTGGGAAATTCTGTAATTTAGCCTCTTACTGGCATAAGAGTTTGAAAATGGCAAATACTGGTACGATTTACACATTTTACCTTAAGGTTAACAAGTATGGCTTAGTCGAACATTGCTTGGCAAGAATCTGTTGAATGAATGCTCAACAATTAGTGACAAATCTATGTATTGAATCATCAGAAGCACAAAGCGACCAGTAGTTGTTGCACTATCCTCCTTGCTATGTGTACAGTGGTTTAATTCCCAGTGCTATGTGTACAGTGGTTTAATTCCCAGTGCTATGTGTACAGTGGTTTAATTCCCAGTGCTATGTGTACAGTGGTTTAATTCCCAGTGCTATGTGTACAGTGGTTTAATTCCCAGTGCTATGTGTACAGTGGTTTAATTCCCAGTGCTATGTGTACAGTGGTTTAATTCCCAGTGCTATGTGTACAGTGGTTTAATTCCCAGTGATATGTGTACAGTGGTTTAATTCCCAGTGCTATGTGTACAGTGGTTTAATTCCCAGTGCTATGTGTACAGTGGTTTAATTCCCAGTGCTATGTGTACAGTGGTTTAATTCCCAGTGCTATGTGTACAGTGGTTTAATTCCCAGTGCTATGTGTACAGTGGTTTAATTCCCAGTGCTATGTGTACAGTGGTTTAATTCCCAGTGCTATGTGTACAGTGGTTTAATTCCCAGTGCTATGTGTACAGTGGTTTAATTCCCAGTAAAAAGACATTTTCTTAGTAGTAGCTTCCAGGGAGGACCCAGACTCAGAAAATTCGTGCCATAGTATATATGGGGAAAGCAACAGCGACTAGCCTGATCATGAGAACATCTCTCCTAATTTTGCCATTTGTTAGAGAAGAATATGGATCAATCCTATTAGAAAGTCATATAAATACAATGGCATGATGCCTTAAACTTTGACCTCCTACAGATAAACTGAAGAGAATTATGATTAGAAACTCTGGATTCAATCTTAGGATTAGTTATGCAAGCAAGTTTTGCGTTTGTTTCTGAAACATAAAGTGAAGAAAGTTTAATAATACTGTAACCAGCCGGTCAATAAAGATGTTGTGGTCTGTGCTGTTGTCTGTCTTATCACTTAGTTCAAAATGACCCACAAGCTATAATGAAGTTGGATGTGTCGGTTGAGATGAGCAGATGTCACCATTTAATTGCAGAGATTGACAATGTTTTCCATTCTGTGGACTACACCCTGTGCATCTGCAGGTGTTTAAGAATAAACATTCAAAATTGGAAACAAAGGATACTGGGTACTTATAGAACAATGAATCATTACAAGATAGAAAGAGTCTGATGGTTTACACAGGCACGGGAAGCTCACAGTTTAAGTTCTATCTATGTATGTGATGTGTCCTTTACAGAACATTGTCCTCACTGCCACTCTGTAAGCCTCTTGGTTCTGTGTAAGCTGCCCAGCTTCTTCTATTTTCATATTCAGATGGTCTCTGATGTCCTGTGTCCATCACAGTCTTGGATGACCTCTAAGCCTCTTTCCGTAAACTTTTCCCTCCATGAATCTTTGTAAACCATTGTGTTTCTTTATGTCAAAAATATGTTGCCTTTGCTTTTCTCTATAGTTTTCAGGAGCTAATCTTCATCTATATAGGCCTATTCAGGTCTTTGTCGATGTCTGCGTTGGTTCATCTTTCTGTCCATAATATTCTTAGGACCTTTCAATAAAATTTCACTTCAAATGCCAATATTTTCTTTTCCATTACAAATGTCATTGTCCACGTCTCACAGCCATATGTTGTCACTGGGAAACATAACTTCTTAATAATTGTAACTTTGTTGTTCTGTTTAAGCTTAAGGGAGAAGAAAATATCTGTTTTTTAACCTCTACTTGGAACACAATAACAATGAAATTGTTTGGTTAATAAATTAAGAATTGACATAATTGCCACAATAATGAGGCTTGATGGATAATTGACACCAATGCCTGGATTCTGTGTGGGAACAACACTTTCATTTACAGCATGACTCAAGAGTTACAAGAAAGGTACCTGAACTATATTTTGTGCACTATGGACAGAATATCCTATGTGAAAGCAAGTAGGTCTATGTGTTACAGGTTACGAGTCAGACAATAGTTAGGTCTATGTGTTACAGGTTATGAGTCAGACAATAGTTAGGTCTATGTGTTACAGGTTACGAGTCAGACAATAGTTATGTCTATGTGTTACAAGTTACAAGTCAGACAATAGTTAGGTCTAGTGTTCTGCCTACATTCTATAGAATTGAAATCATGAGTATTGTAAACCTGCAAACTGATGTTCATTTTCTTTTCTTTGTGTAGAAATATGGTTTTAGGTTAACAGAACAGACTTAATCACTCAAAGTGTTATGATTTAACAGTGCACAAAAGAGACTGAATCTACTTCCCACAAAAGAGATTGAATCTACACTTCACACAAAAGAGGTTGAGTCAATAGTTCACATAAAAGAGACTGAATTTATGCTTCATGCAAAAGAGATTGAATCTATAGTTCACACAAAAAAGACTGAATCTATACTTCACACAAATTGCCTTTATTAAGATAAAATAGAAAAGAAAAGACAAAGCACATTTGAGCCAGTAATAGGGCCTACAGTTGAACCCCTCTATAAGGCATCATTTTATAACAAATTTTCTTATTTAACGCAACTTTTCAAAATCTCCAATTATATTTATTCTTTAGTGGCAAATGTAGAAATTTAAAGATGATTATCTACAAATAATTCACTCCGTAATGTGAATCAACCAGCACGAGTATTTTCTCGAACTTTTACAATGCTAACTGCTTCTTTTTTTCATTTGCTATAAATATACAGCAGCTTCCATGGGTCAAACAAGCTCGAGTATAATTCTAGAAATACATGAAGCTGACAGGTTGAGGTTCAAGTGAAGAGGAAGTTGTGACAGTGATGTAGCATAGGCAATGCTACACAACATAAAAAGTATATGCCTAGTAACTTTAAACAGCTGAAATCAATGTCTTATTTTAAAAAGTGAGAAAAAGCTAGAAAAATCTTATAAAGATTATACTGGGGTTTTTTTTGGCCTATACTATTAAAGAAACATGCTTAAAATGTAACATGATTCTGGAAGCAAAAACCTCATGGGGTAACAGAAAGTCGAGAAGATATTTTGTTGCTGTTTTTGTTGTTGTGAATCTTAGGAAAATATGTGCTTGTACTTACGTTTCATGTGCCGTACAATATATTTAGACTTGTAGTTCAATGATAGTTTTTTTCACTACATATTCTAGCGGAAAAGTATTTCCAGAACATTCATATTAGTTACTTGATTGAGTGTGTCAGTGCTATGAGATAGGAGATATTCTACATGAGACGGAACACTTTGTGAAGACTCTCTTAGGTCTTGAAAACAATAAGGTGCACAGCTCATCAGAAAGTTTTACACATGTAGGAATCGCTACATGCAATCTTGAAGTCTAATGTTGCTAAAACTACCCGCTGTTTCATGCACAAACAGAACATAGAGAAGAGTGTAGCCAGGAAAGCAAATTGAAAAATGAAAGTTTATTTGTTCAGAAAATCCAGGCATGGGTATCCAACAGGCTTCATTATACCGGAAGTTATATGAACATTTTATTAACCACATATTTGTTGATCCCATGCAGAAGTAAAACTAGTTTGTTACCACTTTTGTTTCTGGTCATCATGACTAGAACTAGCTTTGTGCTTTCAACAAGCTTTCAAAAACTATTAGCAACACAGTGTTAGTCTACAATCAATTCATCAACCAACATTGTACATAAATGATTCCATCTGTGTTTAGTTTAGTCTCTGCATAAAAATATTTGTTTAGTCTAACAAGGGTTGCACATATCAGTCACTCCATCCATGGTTATGTCACCTTATTAAGATATCAGTATAACTTATTATATACATTAGTATAACTTATTATATACATCAATATAACTTTCATGTCATTTTAAAGGAAATTTTAAAGGGCTTTATGAATATATTAAATGAATTTACATAATTTTTAAGTATTAAAATTGCACACAAAAAATATGAACATGCATAAAATAAAACAATAATCAAAGACTAGGGGGTCTCTTAAACATTTGTTAAGAATTAGTTACCCCCAGTTTATAGAACCCAAGAACAATATATTCATCCAGCCGCAAGTAAACAAACTTACAGGCTATCTAGAATCACTTTTGGCAGTGGTGAAATGGCGTAAAATTGTTTGATTTGGACATGTAACGAGTCATGAGTCACCTCCTAAAATTATTTTACAACGAACATCGAGGGTGGAAGGAAAAGAGGTGGTAAAAGATCCTGGATTGATAACATCAAGGAATGATTTGGGCTAGATTTTTCTTTACTTTTGCTAATGGCCAAGGATAGAGATGTTTTTGCGGGGCTCTTTGTGCTGATGTCTTGAGTGTGGCACCCCTACACCCTGAGAGGTTATGGATCTTATTATTATGGGCCTCAACAACTTATAAGAACTACACACTACAGTCTCACATCACTCATACTTGAGAGCACTGGCTCCTGCCCTATTTATCATATCTGGTGCTGTACAAACATATCGGTATATATATATATATATTGTTTGTTGTTCGTCCATCACAAGTGATGATGACCATTTGTTACATCCACTTTTGAAAATTCAATTTTAGTTATGTCCTTGATTATATATATCAAATAACATGAAATTAAAAGACAAAATGTTCACTTGTTACTGTTATTGAACAACAGAAAGCTTCACTTGTTGATGTTATTGAACAACAGAAAGCTTCACTTGTTGATGTTATTGAACAACAGAAAGGTTCAAAAGATGAAATGATTCTTGACCATGCTGCAGAGCTTTGTGCACTGGCTGGCCGACATCCATCTAGATAACTTTTCTCACGGTATTTCAGCTGATATGATGGTTGACATAGAACAAACATAGAACCAGAACCATCAGCCACTGAGAGATTTACTGAATCGGAGATCTGAGCACCTATGGTCATGTCCAGTGTACCATGAGGATAATCAACAAACTAATACCTAACATAACTTAATACCTAACATAACTTACTACCTAACATAACTTAATACGTAACAATACTTTTTTATATAGAAAAGCAATTTTTTTCCAATGTTAACTGCACATCCATCAACCACAATGCTTGTTTAATGAGAATAGAGGGATCGTTTATTTCGTACGTTTTATCGTAAGACTAGAAGAAATTCTAAAAGTTGCAAAGTTAAACAAAATAATATCCATCTCATATGAAATGTTGCATCCATTTGAAATATATCTGTACTTAGAATCTCTGTTGAGATATATTAGTACTTAGAATCTCTGTTGAGATATATTAGTACTTAGGATCTCTGTTGAGATATATTAGTACTTAGAATCTCTGTTGAGATATATTAGTACTTAGGATCTCTGTTGAAATGTTACAGAGGGAGTTGCAGTTAAGATGGAGATAGTATCAGAAATAGTATCAGAATTTATCCAATAATTTTCAGGTATGCATGCAAGGAAGAGATTTGCATACATAACATAGAAATTTGTCCAACCTGATTTCCAAGCATAACACAAATATACTGAAATCACAAACATCAGGGATAAATGTGGTCTGCTGATTTACTTCTGCCAGACCAGCGGTAGTAGATAGCATTGATATGAATTACAAGTATAAATAACCGAAACAATTATAAATTGTACCGTAACATGCAAAAACTCTGCACATTTAAAAAAAATGTTTTGTTTGCTAATTTATTTTCTAATATTTGTTAGTTGATTTAGTAGCATCATTGCTTCATTCTAGTATTTGTTAGTTGATTTAGTAGCATCATTGCTTCATTCTAATATTTGTTAGTTGATTTAGTAGCATCATTGCTTCATTCTAGTATTTGTTGCATATGAATGACAACAAAGTCATGCAAAATAAAACATGTTAAATTAAGAAAACATGCATTACAATCCTTAAAGAACATGGTAAAATCCCAATAGTTGCGCATGTTCCCCACAATCAACTAAGATATTGTCAATGTTAGCCACTCATTTAAATTATTGTTATTATCCATTACCACATAGAAACCATGCAAACACATCTCATGATAACCTTTATTTCATTTAGTGCATCACTACATTTTCTACAGAAACTCATTTGGTAACTTTCTATGTTTTATATTTTTAAAAAAACTTTACAAGTACTAGTTTTCAATGTGTATTTTTTAAATGAAGTTTCTCTGGCATATTGTTACTTCTGCTTATTTGGAAAAGTATTAATTCAGTCATTTTTGTTATGTATTTTCAGCTCTGAAAGAATCCAGTGGTAGTCTGACAGTTCAAAGGACATCAAAGGGTCCTATTGCATTCTCTTCCATTGATCCTAGTGGTGGACATGTTGTCATTGAAAATACCACTTCTGGAGCAAGGGCAAGGGTAAGCACTTCTTCCATTATCAAAATCCCCCAATAGAAACGTTTTCTTTTTAAAGCTCAAGTGTTATCTGACATTATCATTGTTTGTAGTTATTGTGTCAGACTTCCAGTCCATGTTGCAAAACATCATATGACCAATAACAATATGAGTGAATGGCATCTATAGCTTCATCAATCCTGCAGAATATATGAGTGAATTTTATACTTCAAGAGTGTTCTGAGTATGAAACGCTGAGGCAGACATATTGGCCAGAGGAAACAACAATGGAATCAAAACTCTATGGGACACTGTATGAACTACAAAAGACAGTGAGTTTTATTAAGGAGACAGAATTACAGATATAGACATGTTTCAAGTGAACGAAAGAAGAAGAAGAAAAATGAGTGAATTTCATCTATAGCTTCATCAATCTGGTAATGTGAGAAACAAATACCCACTTTATAAATAAGACATTGTGAGCGGGATTCAAACTCATGACCTCTTGAGCACAAACTGAATAGCTTAGCCACTATACTGGAGAGATCCCCACATTGATTGATTAAATGATTGCCATTGTATCTCATCAGTGATGATTGTCAGAGACCCCTACATTGATTGGTTAAATGATTGCTTGATGATTGATTAAAAGTTTGATTAAAAGACTGACTAAATGATTAATTAAATGATTGATTAAATATAGTGATTGTAACTGATTAGTGATTGTGTAAATCCACAGAGCCAGAATATAAGAGGCTGGAAGATCCGCAAATTTATCAATGGCAGAGAGACTCTATCTGTCCCACTCAAAGATTTTGAATTGTCCTCAGGACGAAGCTACACGGTGAGTGTCAGGGTGTTGTAGTTGGAATCAAATATGTAGGAACAGAGAATACAAAGCCAACAAATTTAAAGTTTACAAAATATATCAACCCCTTTGACAAAACATAGTTCTCATTCAATTACACATAGCTATATTTAGATCAATACTCTAGCCTGCACAAAAAAAATAACATCTGCTAAGGTCAAATAGCCAGATTTTTGCATCACTGAAGCCAAATCTACAGAGCATTTGTTAGCTCTGTATACTGCATAGCTGTAAAGCTTTGTATTTTGGATATCTGTGTATGTGTGCGTGCATGTGCATGTGAAACATCTTACAGGCAAAATAGAATGTGACTTTTCATGACCTTCAATATGTACCAGTACATCTTATAGGCATTGAAGGAATTACATTACAGAAATAAACAAATATAATTAACATTTCATAGAATATACTGAATTAACATTTCAACTAAAAGTCACTTATCAATAGTAGATGTTCTCTTTAGTATGTTTCATGTGTCCTTTGATCAAGTCTGAACATCTCATGTCTTTAGCTTATGATCAAGTCTGAACATCTCATGTCTTTTGCAACTCCATGTGGCAATTGGCCACTAGCTTTGATGGACAAACCTTACTATCACGACATCCACCAGAACTCAATAAATCTATCAAAATTTATTAAATGTTCACACTGATTCTGAACGATGACTTGAAATTTCTTTTATAACTGCAATAAAACCGAGACACAACGCATTTTCATTCTCTGGACTACATCTTGCTGGAAATCTATTAGGACCATTGTCTTGCTACAATAGATATCCAGCAGGAGTTTGAGATTGAATGCTGAAAAAGAAGAAATAGACAAACAACAGTGTTAGATATACTTGTATGGTAGCATTTTATTTTCCTAAGGAGGGATGTGCTTGAACTCTTCAAACTACACCCTTTCCTGTATGTAAGGGCTTGTTATCATGCCACCACCTTTCTTTTCCATAAGATCTGGTACCCACTTTTTTTTAATGCTGAGTCTACCAATGATCTGTTTATCCCGAGTCTACCAATGATCTGTTTATGGTCTAACATTTTTACAACTGAACTAGAAAATTAAAACTAAACATCCACTTAGGAAGCAGTACTCTAACCACTGAACCACATTAGTTTCAATTATCATCATTAAATGTCCTCTCCACAACGCAGGTTGGCTGCAATGGACCTCCAACATCCCGTCTCTTGATTTGCTGGTGCACACTGTTAGACTGTAACCTGTCCATCTTGTGATTTTTGTCTCCAACTTACTTGTATCTCTGCCTACCTGTTGCTCGCCTCCACTCGACTTTACCCTCAAGTATGGTCTTCAGTAAGGTGTCATGTCTTTTAATATGTCCAAGATATTTTCATTGTTTAATCTTTATTTACATTAATACCGGTAGTTCTTGTTTCCTACACAGTGTTGTTAGAACCTCTTTGTTTTCGTCTCATTCCATGAAGCTCTCCCTTTCTTCTATATATCAACATCTCAAAGTAATCAATTATGTCATTAATATTGAATATTCCAATATTAAATAATAAATTTAGTTATTTTATCTGTTCAACCTACTCCAGGTGTATGCAATAGGTAAGAAAGACAGGGCAACAAGTGACAATGAGCAGGTTGCCGATATCTACTCATTCGGCACTGGATCTTGTGTCTGGATACTTGTGGATGAGGATGGACAAGTATGTTACCTTTAATACATTTTCTCTTTGTTAATTATTGTAAGAGATTACACTAATACATAATTATTGTAAGAGATTACACTAATACATAATTCTCGAATAGCTAGTCATGGTTATTAGATTACCGAACCGCAATCTCCACTAATATTTTTATGGTTGTAAAGCTATAATATAACCAAATTGGACTCATGTCTGTGGTTGAAAGAAGAATTGGACTCATGTCTGGGGTTGAAAGAAGAATTGGACTCATGTCTGCGGTTGAAAGAAGAATTGGACCCATGTCTGGGGTTGAAAGAAGAATTGGACTCATGTCTGCGGTTGAAAGAAGAATTGGACTCATGTCTGTGGTTGAAAGAAGAATTGGACTCATGTCTGCGGTTGAAAGAAGAATTGGACCCATGTCTGCGGTTGAAAGAAGAATTGGACTCATGTCTGCGGTTGAAAGAAGAATTGGACTCATGTCTGTGGTTAAAAGAAGAATTACCTTTTATCATAAGAGGTAAATCTTCATTGTTGTTTTTAACTTCTATAGTTTTTCTTGAGTGTACCACATGGTCAAGAGGTTAGAGCATTGGTCTCACACCTGTCACATCCAGGGTATGACTTGGTCTTATACCTGTCAAGTCCAGGGTGTGACTCCTAGTAAGAACAGGAAATTTTTCTGCTAGATGGTAAATTAAAAATGCTCACCCTGTACATGACATAGTGACAACAAGGGCATGTGGCCTTTATCACACAAGGCACTCGCAACCTCCCTGCAACTCCCTAATTTTATCACACAAGCCACTCGCAACCTTCCTGCAACTCCCTAATTTTATCACACAAGCCACTTGCAACCTCCCTGCAACTCCCTAATTTTATCACACAAGCCACTCGCAACCTTCCTGCAACTCCCTAATTTTATCACACAAGCCACTCGCAACCTTCCTGCAACTCCCTAATTTTATCACACAAGCCACTCGCAACCTTCCTGCAACTCCCTAATTTTATCACACAAGCCACTCGCAACCTTCCTGCAACTCCCTAATTTTATGACAGAGCCACTCGTAATCTCCCTGCAACTTCCTAACCTGAAAAATTAAGTATTGACAGTTTTCTCTTGAAGATTTAACAGCATTAACAAAATGATGAGGTCTGCTAAAGAATATATCTGTATAATACATTAAGATTTTTAGATAATCAAAGTCTCCCTCGGAATAAAAGACTTCCAGCATTGCGCCCTACAGCCACATTGAGTCAAACAGTCATTAGAGACTTGCAAATGCTATGAAATTATTTCCCATTAAAACAAATGCCAGAGAAAACCAGACAGGAACTGTAAAACAGGTGACTGGCATGTGAAACAGGAATGACTTCTACTCCCTCAGAGTTCTATCATCAACATAGAGGTATGACTTCTACTCCCTCAGAGTTCTATCATCAACATAGAGGTATGACTTCTACTCCCTCAGAGTTCTATCATCAACATAGAGGTATCATGACATGTAATTTGATTTGCATATTTCATTGCTGCTTCATTTACCATGATGTTGCTGTCTGAATTATCCTTTTTAGACATGAGATACTTCCATCTTGTTTGCTGTTCAAGCAGGAAGTTATGTTTGCACTTTTCTCCACCTCCATTCCCAAATTGAAGGGTTCCGTAAAATTTTTTTATTATTATCAATTGTTTTAATGTTTAAATTAACATTCACAGGAAAAAGCAACTCTCAATGCCAAATTCAGTGGGTAAATTCAGCAGATATCTACTTCAGATCACAGATACACAGGAAGAAATGATAATCTGATTGTCTCCATCCACTTTCGTGCAAATATCTACATTTGTTTTCGTTTCGGATGGAGAGAAGGGACCAGAATGAAGATTGAAATTATTACAATATTTTGTTTAAATAGTCACATAAATGTGAATGTTATGAAAATGTAATAGCTAAATATAGTTGTGCAGAAGACAGTCAGTAATAGAAGCAGTCAATAGAACTAGTATATTAGGTTCTTGTTTACAATTAGTGCCTACTGCCAAGAGAAATAATTGCATAGGTAGGCACTAATTCCAAACCAGTTCCACAAAAGTTAAATATAAATATATATATTTAGGGTTATGGTTAGGATTAATTATGTAAACTAACCCTAACCCATAAACCTAACGCTTACAAGTGAATATTTAAATTAATTATTGACTATTTATTAATTTGATATTTAGATTAATTAATGATAAAATGTGTCAGTCGGCACAAATCAGAAACAAGAACTATATATTAATATGTGAACTACAAAATCATAAACAAGAACTTTATTAATACATGAACTACAAACTTAACAATCACACTGGGCTTACTCTTTATCTCTGTGTTTACTATTCTGTTATAATATATTTAGTGGTCACTATGAGAAATGTATTAGCTTACTGGTTCAGTGGGTCTTACTGGCAATTGGTTCAGTGGGTCTCAGTGGCAGTTGGTTCAGTGGGTCTCAGTGGCAATTTTAATAGGTCACCAGAGATACAGAGTCACAAAGTAAAGTCCCTTTTTACAATTTTGATGTATTGAAAAGAACTCTTTTTCTTTGGCCATCAGAACGCTAGGAGTGAGATGTACACCAAAGATGAACTTCAGTTATCTCAAATTTGTTCAACATCACACCAAAGATGAACTTCAGTTATCTCAAATTTGTTCAACATCACACCAAAGATGAACTTCAGTTATCTCAAATTTGTATTCATCTCCAATTTTTCAGACAGTGATTATGAGTGGGAAAAAGTGCATCCCATTTTTGCAATTTAACATTCTGCTCACTGAATGATAATAAAATAATGGATAAAAATAGGGAAAACTTTAGACTCACTACAATAGACCTATATGACTGTAGGCCCCTACTATAAGTCAACTCAAACTAGTTACTTACCTGGTAGTTGAAACTCAGAGCAACTAAAGATAGATAATGTATTAAGCTATGTTGTTTGATCTTCTTTTTTTCTTTCGCTCACTTGAAATGTATTCAGTCTATTAAAAGACATAAACATATTTCTATTGCATGTATTCGTGGCATCTTGATTGTTGTGCTGCACCTCTTGACTGACTGTATCCATATTTATCATTTTTACTTGCTAGAGCAGACTGTAGTCTTGCTCGATTTTAGGATGTTTGGACCAGTCTGAACCAAGTTCCTATCTCCACTCCACAAAATTGACCTTCTATGAGGGTTTTGTGATTTTAAATTGATATGTGATTGTATAGAACACAATAATGGTGATGGGGCAACAAGATTTGACATAATAAAACACATCAACAATTGTATAAGTAGTTGTAGAAATGAATGACATATTTCACATCTGCTTCCTGTTTAACACATATATCTAGTATCTGTATTCTCCATGTTAGAAGAGTTCATAACCTACAATTGTAAGTAAGATTAAGAAAAGTATCACTTTCCCATACCATGGAGACATTTTGGGTAAGATGGTGTTATGTTTATATATCACAATAACCAATAGCATGAACAGGGATGACATGGTTAGCAAGATGACCAATGCCTTCATTTTCCCGAATATCTGGTCCTCATTGTTTAAGCTTAGTCATCCTAAGGCCATTGTTGGTCTAACAACATTTCCTGATGGACTGGATATCAAACCTTGGACCACTTCATCACAAAACCAGGCATACTAATTGCTAAGCTACTTTGTCTCCAAGTACAGTGTTCAACTCCTGGTATAGTTGATTCTGTAATACACTGACTAAAAAAATGTGCACCTGACTTGCTGGAGGTAGAATATTCTATTCAGAATGTAGCCATCAACCCAACATTTTTTTGGCCGTAGTGATTTTCAAGGCTGTATGTAAATTCAATAGTTTGCCATTGCTTTTTGAATGGTCCAGATGTACAATTGCCTGTGGCAGGATTTGAATATGGTACCTTGACCATCACAGATGTGTACAGTGCATAGGTGTCAAGTAGTACAAATTTTCCATATTATATGAATTTCTGGTCCAAAAGGTTGGTTTTTTTTTAATGTTATTGTTTAATAAAAGGTTATCTGGTGTTACATTTCTGTAATTATTTACTAATGCTGATGTTTTTATCTCACACACACGAATTGAACGTGTTGATGGGCAAAAAAAGATTTTTAAAAGTCTTTTGGTGCTAAATACAGACGTTTTTATTGGAATACAGAAATAAATTGTTAATTTATGGATTTATTAAAAAATAAATTGACAGCTATGACTGTACCTCCCACCACAGAGTCAGACTGGTAAAGGTCTTTACTGACTTTCTGAGTTCAAAATAATTCAGTATTGTGGTTATGGCTATAATCCGCGGGTGCACTTTTAGAAAGCTTAAGAATTGAAATAAGAACCAATGTGGATGCAGGGAAATAAGCACCAATGTGGATGCAGGGAAATAAGAACCAATGTGGATGCAGGGAAATAAGAACCAATGTGGATGCAGGGAAATCAGTTCTATCAGACTTATTTTTTGACTGCAGCATGAACTTCATGTTTTGACAGAAATATATCACCCACAAACACGTAGTATTAGTTAAGTTAGTGTTAGCTTTTCGTAATTATTACTGTGATGTCCATCTTAACTTAAATGTATCATTGTCATTTGTAATTTCTATAAACATTTTTCTGCATGTTTATATTTATTTGGTTTCCATATCACCAACTGCTCTTGTTTGCAATTCAAGCAAGTATTCTATGCAAAACTTGCAATTTTGTTGTGTCTTTGATCATGAATAATTACACTAACTATTAAATACAAACACTCAAAAAATTATTTGTGTTTCCTGTTTGAACCAATGGCTATTTGTTTTCTAGTCTAAGGGGTAGCACATGCAGAAATGGTAATAGTATCGTGTGTAACTTCTTAATTTTGTGATAATGCCGTACTTGTCTCATCTCATATGACATATTCTTTCCAGAACGTGGTCTTCCTTATGAATTCTCAGAACACTCCGCGATTCTGGGTGAGTTCAGCTGCTGCAGCTACAGACTTACTTGTAGAAAAATAAAAAAATTTAAATATATACCCAGTAATTGACTGCAGTAATGAACCTTCAACATGTTCTGTCTGTTGTCTCGATTGGATCAAGCACTATTTTCACTTGAAAGTCTGCTGCAAAAGTTCTACACTGTATTCCGTTTGTTGTTTAGATCAGAAGTTCTATCTTCTTTCTTCATTTCACTATAACCCTTTATGCATTGCAGTATCAGAAGTAGAAGAGCTCTCTAGAGACAGCCTTTTGGTGTGCTTCATATAGGTCTATGTTTGTTTTCATGGTCTCTTTTATTTCTCTCCATAGCATCGTTTTTTGAGTTGCACTATGTGATCAAAGTCTGGAATCATGCAAAAACCACTTAATCTGTTGTCTTCTGATGTAATCCAGGATTAGCATTGTGTTTGTTAGTCTTCTCATGTTTTCATTTCTGATTCTGTCCCTTATTGTTACACAGAGAATTCTACATAGATGATTCATTTCTGTTGTAACATGTTTTCTTTTGTCTTTTATTGTTAAAGTTTTCTTTTGTCTTTTATTGTTAAAGTTTTCTTTTGTCTGTTATTGTTAAAGTTTTCTTTTGTCTTTTATTGTTAAAGTTTTATTTTGTCTTTTATCCACATTTGACATATTAGATTCATATTTTTTCTTCTCTCAAACTCCTTGGGATTAACAAGATGTAGTCCAGAGAATAAAATGTGCATCATGGCTTACATTTTGATTATGCAATTATGTTTGCCATAACATCTTCTTTTTGCCCTAGATTTTTAATGCAATGGAAGATGTCTTATGTTATCTAACCCTCCACTAACCGCTTGAAGTCTCATTCTTAATGCAGATCCTTTTACTTAGAGGAATGCCCTTTACAAAAATATGCACATTTGTGCTATCTCCCTGATCTCTGAGGTCTTTTTGTTTTAGTTTGGACCTTATTATCATCAAGAAATATCATTGAGTCTTATAATGCTAATAGCTCATACAACATAAACATTTCTAGATTCATCTTTGTATAAGAATTATGTGAAGATTGAATTCATTCATTGTTGTATATAGAAAAGTTGTGTAAATTCTATGTTATTGCATGTGGCTAAATGCTGGAGAGACACAGGAAAAGAAATATGTCTAGACCGGAGATGTGTAAACCACAACCTATGGGCAAAAACTGACCTATCAAAGGATTGTTACTGTACCTCCAGGCTGATTTTCAATTATTAAATGCATTGGTCCTAATGTTCACAAATAACATCATCAAATATTTCAGACTAGAAGTAAACCACAGAGTTAAACAAGGAGGAAATTAATACACAAAATATATATACCTATACCGGTGTATATATATATATATATATATATATATATATATATATATATATATATATATATATATATATATATATATATATATATATATATATATATATATATATATATATATATATATATATATATATATATATATACCGGTATATATTTTAATATACAAGTCTAAGCAATAGTCTTGCCCAAAAAAAATACACATACGATAGAATACACATACGATAGAATACACATATGATACTAATGGAATGTTTAAATTTTAAAAACTATTTTTAATGTCTTCATCTTCTACATATGGAAATAAATTGATTGTATATGATTCTTCTTTACTTTGTACATTTTTTATTTGGTCTATGGGTTTGGTTTTTTTTTTATCTCACAAGCATAGTTGTCACTGGAATGTGATGCTGGACTTCTGGCAGGATGCGATGATACTGGGTTACTGTCTCTTTTTGGAAACTAAACAAGCATCCACAAAACAAGTCACACAGAGAAAACAAACCTTATACAAATTTGGGTTCACATCGGTGACACTGGATGACCTGTGCTTTGGCCAGAAAAGCTAAGGGCTATCAAGAACTAATTGTTCACAGCTAAAGGGATTATATCATCATCTCATAAGCATAATCCTACCTATCAACTTTTAGAAAGATAATTCTCTATTTCAGCCATAATTTTAGAAAGATAATTCTCTATTTCAGCCATAATTTTAGAAAGATAATTCTCTATTTCAACCATAATTTTAGAAAGATAATTCTCTATTTCAGCCATAATTTTAGAAAGATAATTCTCTATTTCAGCCATAATTTTAGAAAGATAATTCTCTATTTCAGCCATAATTTTAGAAAGATAATTCTCTATTTCAGCCATAATTTTAGAAAGATAATTCTCTATTTCAGCCATAATTTTAGAAAGATAATTCTCTAATTAACTCACACGACTGCTGCTGAGATTGGTTTAAAGATCAGAACAGACCGAATATAATACAGAGAAATATAATACATGCATGGAACTGGAACTGTCAGCCATTAAATTCTGATTTATTGAGACTTGTTGATTTGTTGGATTTATTGAGACAGAGATTGGAGTACCTATGTACTTGTCCGGTGTTCGCCGATAATAACCTGCAGTCATAACTCATAACTAAAGGTGGGTTACCAGGGGCCGAAAGGGGAACAAGGAATAGCAACATTATTTCTCTTCCATGCATGTCTAAGGAGGTTATGAGGCGAGGTTGGTGGTCCCATCTCGTATAGGGTCAAATGACACAAAAGCCATGCTAAAGTTGAACGTGTCAGGCCAAAATGTACAGATTTCGCAGCAATGTTGTAAACCATAAAACAATGCAATTCGTTCTTCTGACTATGTTCTGCTAATCTGCAGGAGTTTGAGAACAAACGCTATGGAAGAAGATACCTTAAGGTAATAAATTGCATAGGCGTTGCTCAATAAGATTTGATTACATTTTGTACACCTGTTCACTATACATGTTACCTGGTACATTCGAGGTATAGCAAGAGTGATACATTTTCTTAGATCCAGTTGGAGCAGGAGTCAGATTTACATGTGATCTCTTTATAATACAGTGCAATCCCTCTATAGCGCATTCTTATATAACACATTTCCCTATATAACAACACTTTTCAAAATCCCCAATTATATTTGTCCTATAATGTTTATACTGTATATACCTAGGCTTTAAAAGTCTGTTTGGGCGAAATACGCGGAAGAAGTTGCCAGGTAACTCAACGGGTACATATGCGCTAACAGCAAAGCTGTGTGGACAGCATAGGACACAGCTAGACACATAGTACGCTCTGGCCATCCGCTGCACCTGATTTTCTCCCAGTTGTCTCGATTTTGCCTTGCCACTGGACCAAGATAAAACTCAGGAGAGAGTGTGTGGTTGACGATTAGCGCAACTCTTCCACACTATAAACCAACTTCAGTGCTAGTTATTTCTCAACCCAATTATTTGTGCGTATGGAGGACTCGCGTTTGCCAAAAAATGGAGCACTCAATGCAGGAATTCGAAAAACTGATGGACAGAAAATGCGCCACAAAGACACGCTCAAGTCATCACTGAAACATCTTAACATTGACGTAGGCGCTTGGGAGAGCCTCGCTCAGGATAGAACAGCATGGCGTTACAGTATTAGAACGGGAGCACTAGCAACGGAAGAGACCAGACAAGATACTGCAAGACAGAAGCGGGCACGTGGAAAAGAAAAAACATCTCAACCGCACATAGACATCCTCTACAGTTGTCATTTCTGTAGAAGAACAATTTGTGCTCGCATTGGACTTGTTAGTCATTTAAAAACGCACTAATAACTTTATTATTTTTTATTACTTATTGCTATTATTATTACGGTTGAGTTTTTTGGCCAACATCGATTACGACGGACGAACATCATACTGGTCGACAGTGTCCATTCAGTTCAACTGAGATGATGATGATGATGCCTGCGGTGTGTCCGACTGTGAGTAATGAGCCCTATACGTGCTTGGAATTGCATACCACACTATGGACATGTAGAGGTATAATCTGAGAGCCATTGAGCAGCTCTTGCCTGACGTTCTCTGCAGCTGCTGCACCACTCTTGATTCTGCAATACCAGTCAGATCTGTTTTGTACAAGATCCTTCCATGAATTTGTGTCTACTGTGAAGTGAGTCAGTTTGCTAACATCTGGAATATAACTCTAAATTTGTATTTGAGTGCATCATTGAAGGTGCACTGCATATACAGTGTATTATGAGTGCGTTATTGAAGGTGAACTGCATATTGAAACAAAAAACAAGACACCATGAGTATGTTTCAAACGTCATAAGAAAAAGCAAATGAAAATATCTGGGTCATGTTTTAAGACTAGATGAAAAAAAAAAAAAAACAAGCCCTTGTGTGTACGCCTGAGGTTAAAGAAAATGAGTAAGACCTAAAGCATTCCTAAAAACACCATACTTAAAAAAGGGGAAATAACAGGCTGCAAGACCATACAATAACTAAAACTGCAGTCAGCGGACCGCAACACATGGAGAATCAAAACTTCTGTCCTATGTGCCGCATGCGGCACAGAAGGAACAAACTTACTAACTGCATATAGCGTATTACTGTTATTACATAAGCTACATATTTTGTCGGTCCGGACTAAGTTGTTATAGCAGTTGAGCGGGTCAAAAACAATGAAATCGTAGACACATTATAGGGCATATGCCTATATATAACAGTTCCCGACTGTTAATTTACTGACACTGTTAGTAAACAAATATTTGACCAGAAGACGAAACGTTGGAAATGAAATGATACAGGTCAATTGTTTGTTAGAATGGTGTATGAGGGGAATAAGGAAGTAGAAATATGTCCAAAATGGGGAGAAGCAAACGATGTTTGAGCTGTAACTTAACGGATTCTGTGTTTTGCAGCAGAATTGAGTGATTGACAGCGAGTGTGCTGTAGATAACATCTGATGTTTAACGAATCAATGAGATGCTATTCTTCCTGTCAGAAACAGCTATAGAAGCCAGAATGAATATGTTTTTATAAAGTTTGTAATATATTTGGTCTGAAAACCAACATAAGTATTAGGTATTAGGTACGTTGTGTATGCTCTTCGCACACCAGACATATCAATAGGTATTCAGATCTCCGCTTCAGTAAATCTCTCAGGATATAGTGGCTGTATGTTGGTTCCAGTTCTATGTTGATTCAGTGATCTTTTTATGTCTTCTCTATAGGCCATGTCTATCCTCACTCCCAAATCGCCCCTTCTCGATATTGATACTAATGTATCTCAAATATCATCTGGTCTTCCGGACTCACGATGGACGCTGAATATGTCTGCTCGGCCCAGGGTGATCATATGCTGACGAGGATAGCTAATTTGTCGGCTCGTTTGTTTCCCTCCACACGCGCGTGTCCGGCAACAAAGATAAGAATGATTTTTTAAATAAGTCTCCCAATTTAGTGAACATTTTGGCTATCTCTATTGACTCAACCCTACGCATACCACCTGTTTTGAGTTTCTGAATCATAGGCCTTTCACTGATTTTCATGCACGCATGGGAATAGCTTGCGATTCTAGCTATCCTGCGTTACAACAAACCAACATAAAAACTGGTAACTTTTCAACCTGATCTGCAAGAATGGTATTAAGAATATAATATCACACTCATACAATAGATTCTTCGTCTTCTTTCCTTCCGCGTTCCTTCTCTGATAACCAACACGAATGTACGTGTGATTGCCTAGCTCTCTGATAATCAACTCGAATGTGTGATTGCATATCTCTCTGATAACACGAATGTGTGATTTCCTCGCTCTCTGATAATCAACTCGAATGTGTGATTGCCTTGCTCTCTGATAACACGAATGTGTGATTGCATATCTATCTGATAACACGAATGTGTGATTGCCTTGCTCTCTGATAACACGAATGTGTGATTGCATATCTCTCTGATAACACGAATGTGTGATTGCCTTGCTCTCTGATAACCAACACGAATGTGTGATTGCATAGCTCTCTTCTTCTTCTTCTTCTGCGTTCAGCATGTGGTCATGCTATACCTTCAGACCTGTCGTCAAGACGAAGCCCACTGTCTTCTCCAGGTCAGAGCGGCTGCAGCATAGCTTTTGCCTCAAGTCTGTATCCTCTGGCCAGGTCTGCTCTTTGTATGTTGGGCAGTCCTGAGGTATGTGTTCTGGAGTTTGGGTTCAGGATCACGTGGACATTCATCTGTGTATGAGATCCTTAATCGATAAAGGTGATCCAACAGTCTGCAGTGGCCTGTTCTAAGGCGAAATATTGTGGTCTGTTGATATCTCTGGAGGAGATGTATTGCATCATGTTCGTATTCCTCATCCATTTCTTTCTTCCACTTTGCTGTGTATGTGTTGCGGATTATTGTTTTTACTTCTCCGTAAGACAGTGGGTGTCTGTGTTGCTCCATTTCACTTCCTGCCTTTGACAGAGCATCCGCTTTCTCATTTCCCATGATTCCACAGTGTGATGGTATCCAATGAAGGGCAATAGCTGTTGATTTTTGAATCTGTCTTAGCTCATGTCTGATGTTGTACAGAAGGCTTTCGTTTCTGTTGCTCTGGATTGATTCCAGTAGGGATCTGCAATCTGTGAATGTGGCTATCTTCTTTGGTCTTGGCAGTCCTGGTTCAGTGACGGCTTTCAGTGCTTTATGGAGTTCAACTGCTTCTGCTCTAAAATTAGAGGAGTATTTCCAGGTTGGAAAAGCCTTTGATATTGTCTTCCCATCTTTGAGTCTTATAAAAATTCCACCTCCTCCATTCCTTACTGCTCGTTCTGCCGATCCATCTGTGTAGACATGTGTCCAATCCTTGGGATTACATTTTATTTCTATCATCTCCAGTGTATATGCTTTTAGTTGAGGTGGAGTTTGGTATTCCTTATTAATTATTCCAGGAACCTGTGTTATTATGGAGACATTCTGGAGACTATTGCCTGGTTCTTCAAAGTCCGCTAGTGTTTCAATTTCATTTGGGAGGTTTTTGAGGATTGCTTTATGTTGTTCATGGATATCTTTAGAGATGTGACAGAATCTGGTTCTCTTCAACCTGCATGTGGTTGATCTAGAAATTTGCGCATACATCGGATGGTTTGGCGTGCGCTTAATTTTTTCCCTTTGAACAAGCACTCTTTCTTCTCTTCTGTCATCCAGTGGGCGGATGTTTACATGTTTTTCCATTGCATGGATTGGAGTGGTTTTCATCCCTCCAGAGATAAGTCGAAGTCTTGCATTTTGTACTTTAGATAGGTGATTAGTATTTGTTTTTGATGCTGATACCCAGGCTGTCATTCCATATTCTACTACAGGTCTGACTGTACCCATGTAGACTTTTCGGAGAATATTTCCATTTGCTCCCCATTTTGTTCCTACAAGTTTCTTCATCAAGGATAGCCTCCTGGTTGCTTTTTGCTCGGTGGTTATTAGGTGTGGTTTCCAGGTGAGTCGCTTGTCTAGTGTGACCCCTAGATATGTAGGGTTCTCCACGTGTGCTAGCTCACTTCCATTTATTTTAAGATTAACTTTTTCTTGGTGGTTTGAAAGTGAGAAGTTGGTTGTCACCGTTTTGAAGAGGTTGATCTGGACTCCCCAGTCAGATGCCCATTCACTTAAGGTGTCAAGTGATGTCTGCATTCTGTTGTTTTTTTGCAGTGGATGGGTTTCCTGCCGCACTCCAGGCAGCAAAGTCATCTGCATGAAGAGCTTTTGAAATATGATGTGACAGTTTCTCTCCCATATCATTGATGAATACTAGGAAGAGGGTAGGAGAGATCACTCCTCCTTGAGGTACTCCTTGTTGGAGAGTAACACGTTTGCTTAGTTTACCATCTACTTTTACTCTTGCAGTGCGGTAGGAGAGGAAATCTTTTATCCAGCTAAAAATTACGCCTTCAATTTTGTTTTGGAGAAGCTTGGAGAGGACTCCCTCTTTCCACACCTTATCGAAGGCCTTACTTAAGTCCATAAAAGTAGCTCCTCGCTCTCTGATAACCAACACGAATGTGTGACTTCCTCGCTGTCTGATAATAATCAACACGAATGTTTATGTGATTTTCACTGGACCTTGACGTACCTTGTGGTGCCAGTTTACAGAATAGTTGCGTTATCTGCACCTCTGAAGATCCAGCACATCCTATTTCGGCATGTCTTTAATTCGGATAGGCCTCCCTAGCCTGTGACAACCTTCCTATCTGTCGCCAGGCGATGGATGTGTATTTACTCCGTGACCGTTTATCGCCCATTGTACCTTTAAACTTTAGGCCTATAGGCCAAAAAAATTCCCTGAGTGGCAACCTCCGAGGAGGTGGTTATCGGGGATTTAGGCTTGTATCGACTACGTCTATCACGCACGCAGTGTTCCACTGCCAGCGAACTTGTCTCGCGTAATTAGACGTAATGTGCCTGTGCCCATCGGGTACTGAACCCAAGGTTGTGGAGGTGCTACTGTACCACATTGCATACATTCACACACATACCTCCAATCATTTCTATCTTCAGCGATACCGATGATGGATGAAAAATTACGAATTGCCCAGTCATTGATGTCTGCCCATGACTTTCTTTACTTCTTCTATGTAGTTAATAAATGTACCTCTCCGGAGAGGTACACCCTTTCATCCAGCGAACAACAAAGTCCAGTTAGGTCATATCAGGACACACTACCATAAAATAATAGAGGTAACAAAGACCTCACACTTCGGAGGGTGTGGTTTGCTGAATCACGACCTCCATTAGTTTTTATGATTAAAATCTTCGATATGTTTTCGATGCCAAATTCGTCCGACATGAAAAAAATCCGGGTCACGATTTATCTCCTGACACAATTTCTCCTCCGGTCGACCCAGTTGTAAATGGGTACCTGATGCATGAGTTAGAGCAGGTAAACACAGCAAGGAAAGGAACTGGCCACAATCCTACCTAATAGTTGCTGCGGTTTAGTACATGAAGAGTTATCTGCATCCTCGATGGCAGGCTGCTGCCATGGAACATACCTTTATAACCAACTTAGATCAACCGTTCGCGGTTATAGGAAGCGTACCTCACCATTTGATGTATTTTTGTTAACTTATCTATAGCGAAATATACTTTTGAAATATATTTCTCTTTGAGACGCGTTAGTTTGCACCTTTCCGTCTTTCCAGACTACATGGCCTAGTATTATTGTTGTGCTATAACAATATATAGTTTTCATAAAATCTCTATTTAAAAAATATATATTGCACTGCGTGCAATAGTAGATATCCCAGGAATATCAGTGGGAGGACATAGCATAAATAATTTGAGATATGCGAATGACACTGTTCTGATTGCAAAAAGTGAGGAAGACCTTCAAGATTTAATTAATGTAGCAGTGACAGAAAGCAAAGAGTATAGTTTCTCCCTAAATATAAAGAAAACAGAAATAATTATTATTTCAAAGAAACAAAATACCACTTCTTGCAAGATCAAAGTGAATGATTTGGTATTAAAACAATTCCACCAATTCAAATATGTAGGTAAAACGGCGACACAACGTATTCCATTCTCTGGACTACATCCTGCTGGAAATCTTTATAGTACTCCTGCTTCAAGAGAGATCCAGCGGGAGTTTGAGAATGAACACTGAGGAATAAATATGTAGGTACAACCAATGCCGTCTTAATGCATAGGCCCGTTGGGCATTTGCCCGGGGGCCCACGGACATAGGGGCCCCATGCGAATATGTTGTAGGGTTTCGGAAAACACATATAAAATTTAGTATTATTTTATAAAAATCTCATAATTTTGTGTTTATATGCGAACGGGCCCTTCAAGGTTATCAATCACTTCCAATCTTGAACCATGTCTATAAAACACGTAAATAAAATCTCTTTTCTCTGTTTTTCATGTTTACTGTTGATTATAGTTGCAGCTGTACAGCATGTTTTAACAACAATTTTGTTGAAATGAGTATAGTGACAATAAAATAAATAATACATTATTTTTAATATTATCAACCATTTATTTTTTTTCCTGGGGGGGCACTCTTTCTTTGCCCAGGGGCCAAACACTATTTCTTTGTCCAGGGGCCCGAAATGGTGCAAAGACGGCTCTGGGTACAACGGTTATATCAGATGGAAGTAGTTCAACAGAAATAAGAAGCATAATAGGGCATACAAATACAACATTCAGAAAAATAAAATATAGGGCCTATTGTGTAATATGACCTTGTCATTAAAGGTGAGAAAGAGAGCTCATCAGTGCTATAAAACTCTTATACTAACATATGGATGCGAGTCTTGGACAATTAGCAAACAGAAAAGTGGGAAAATAGAGGCAATAGAGATGTGGTTCTACAGAAGAATGCAGATAATATCATGGGCAGCCAGAAAAAACAAATTCGAGGGTGTTGAAAGAGTCAAAAGCGAAACGGACCTTATTCAAAAATATTAGGAAAAAAACAACTTTCTTTTGCCACTTCATGAGACAGGGAGGTTTGTAGAACATAGTCACAGCAGGCAAGATTAAAGGCAACATTTACAGAGAGCGACAACATGGGCAAATACTCGACAGTTTAACAGCCTGGCACGGCAGGAAAACAACAACGATATTGATAATATGCCTACTAGAGATAGAGAGCTGTGGAGAGCAATGATCGCCTACGTCAGCCGGCACCTGATGATAAAAAATATAATATACAATCCATGACGTTGATGGATGTGACTCACAAGACCAATCTGAGCCACAAAGAGTCTCCCAATGTATGTACAAGGAATCACCGCCCCGCGTGTACCATTAATTGTTATGTTGTGTCTTCACGTGTTGCCCATGAACCAATATATGACTTTGTGAAATGCTTTACCAGATTGTTAAATGCATCACTTCCGGATGTTAACAGGAAGTTGTTCGCAAAAAATTTCTGGATGAGGTCAGTACTGTTAGTCTGACGTTAAAATCCTTGTAACAAACAGGGCTTGTACAATACAACTTCTTTTATTCTCACATACAGTTGTACATTTTGAAATGTGAGTAATCAAACATTTAAAATGCTAACTTAAACTAGAAGGAATTTAGATAGCTCAAGCATGTAGACATACACATGATTGTACACAACATTCTAATTCTGTAGTTGAGTGAATCGAGTAATCAGTTGTTACAAGTTACTCAGTAGGTAGATTAGACCCATATGATATTCAATTGACTTGTTTAATTTAAAAGTGTCTCAAAAAATTTGGCTAATTAGTAGGCCTGGACTCAAATAGTAAATAAATAGTAGGGCCTATTACTCAAATAATGCTTTTACTTTTACAATATTACACTTGACTTATATATAGAGATAGAGAGGCCAATTGAAGTCTAGGCCTACTTTTAAATATTAATAATAATCATATAATGAATGCTTACTAAAACTTAGTTATAGATAGTAGGTAGATATCATATAATTGATTGTAGGTAGTGACACTTTTACTTTATATTCTCACTATTGCTTAGGCCTATTTATTTTACAGTGTACTACTAGTGTACTAGGACTAATTCAATTTTGTACGTGCTCGCCAATGGATGAGATTATGCTTAGGTCTAGGCATAGGCCTATGATTTGAAATTTATATTCTCGAAAAATATAGGTGATAGGCTAAGAAATATTAATACGTGTTGTCTGGATAATAATAGAGTTCATCTGGTGAAAATCTAGTATATGTCTCCGTTGGGCTATAAATAGCATTAATGTCAAATATGTCCCTTGAACAACCAATCATATCGATTCACGCTTTAGACGAGAATTCTTAGAGAATTAATTATTAATTCAAAAAACACTAATTCTAATCTGCTTAATTTTGTCATTTTCAAGAGCAGAGCACAACACATGGGAGGTATTCACTGCCATGATACCCCAGCACATACCATTTGCAAATAGCCATAGAAGCCGATGACACCAATGCCAGGTTGATAGTGTTGTTATCATCACCATCCCTGCTTGCCATTCTTGTTATACGGCCATCATTAATGCCCACCAGGTCCGTCCATATCTATCAGGGCCTCCTCAAGCTTGTTAGAAGCATTATTGCCCCTTGATGTACCTTTTGCATTGAAATCACTGCACAAAAGGATCTGCTTTTCCTTTTCTATTATCTCCCCTAGGATTGTCCAACTCTGCAGATCAACACTCGTGTTGTAGGCATACACATTAACAATCACAAATGGGTGCTGGACCCTCACTGCTTGTAACTAATCTGTAACTGAGCAGATCAGTTACAGTAAGTAGGTACTTAGACAACTGGGATTGGCTTGTTTGTAAAAATTTGCCTAGGCTATAAATTTCTTGTGAGTTTTACTACTTTTTAGTGATGTCGTCATGTTTTAAACTAGATTTATTAAGTTCTTTAACCATTTTTCTTTTTATATATGTAACTTTTAAGGATACAAGACGATGCATAAAACAGCAGTTAATTCTTTTAAAACATCAACATTTGTTTTAATTATACAAATTGGCTACCATTTTGAATATTAATTAGTTGTACATGCTTCTGATAATCACAGCAATGTGATCAACAGATGTGTCTTGTCTTCACAAAGACAAAAATGTCTAGTTTGTGTATTATATTATTGAAAATAACAAAGATAATTCAGAAATTATCAGCTCAGCTACACTTTGTGGTCACAAGTTTTATTTATATTTTCCTACATGTTTCGTGTAAATTATTTTGATGTCAGATTAATTCGAAAAAAATTCATAAATTTTTTCATGGTTGACGTACAGACTTGATTGAGGTATCGTTGAATTGCAATTTTGAAGGGCTATCCAACTATATTATTTGTAATGATGTAGCATTATTTTGAGAATTTTGCCCAAGTACCTACAGTAAGCAGATCAGGCCAAAGGCCAGGTCCTTTAAGTATGATCGCAGAGGATAGGATGTTGTAAGCAGAATTCGAGCAGAAACAGAAAGCAGTAGCACTATGGCAGAGGGCAAGGAAAATGTGTTGCGGCTAAGCCCATGGAGGTCGCACAATGAAAACAGAAGAAAGATATCTTAGTTCAAACATTCAAAGATATTGCAACGTCGTCAAAATGGGACAAATTTTGCCAGGATATCACACGTGAAAAGTCACTAAAATTGTTCTGGCGTTTACACAGATCCATGAATGGTCTGACAGGATGCACGAATATTCCCGATTTCCAGAGCGACGATACGGCCTGGCAGAAGATGGAAGAGACAAAAGGTATGGCATTGTTGACACACAGCACCGCACAAATTGGTCAGAGAAATGTGGAGGCATATCAAGAAATCAGGAAAAAGATTACAGACATGTAATGGGTCAACCTTCAAAGCCACCATCAATGTAGGATATATCTCTCTCCCTGACAAAACATCGATAGAGTTATATATTCCTTGGGGAGAGTTCTGCAGCAACTATCATGCACAAGTGAAAGCAATATCAGAAACACTCTCATACATCACCACAAAATTAAAAAGTAATATAGCATGCCAAAGAACCAAGTAATATTCACAGACTCCCTGTCTGCTCTACAAGCCCTTGAAAATTGGAATCCAACAGCAGAGAAAACCATAAGTAACATACTTCAAGCTACAAATATTCTTACATTTTATGGCATCAATACTACACTACAGTGGATACCAGTCCACACAGGTATCAGCGGGAATGAAAGTACTGATAAACTGGCAAAAAAGGGGCAAGTATGTCTCAACCAGGAATTCTACCAACTTTAGAACAGTTAAACAAATTATCCACAACAACAATAGATGGATCTCTGGGCCATTGGCTCAAAAGGAAGAGTGCTATATGGAGACATGCCCCAACCAAATCCACACAACATAAATAGGCTACATCTCAAATATCAAATCACAATATTTAGGCTGCAGACAACATGCATATAACTTAAACACCTGCACAGAATTACTGCAGACCATACACCATACTGCAACAAACAAGAGGAGGAAACAGTAAAACACCACATTATTGAATGCCCTGCACTACAATACCTATGAAAACAACTTTTACCACCAAACTCTTCCATCACTGACACCCTTTATACAGATATTGCACTGCTGCAGAAGACGTGCACCTATCACCACCTGGCACATGGAAGAAACAGTGGAAGCTTGAAACCCCAGGGATTGCATAAGTAAATGATAAAATCATGGATACGAGTTGTGTTAGTGGTAACTATTGAGGAATTATTGTAAATATCAGCAAGTGGCAAGCAAACCTTGACTACCTTCTTTACAACTTTTTCTTAATAGATTCATCAGGCAAGCTAGTTTCTTGGTGCACTAAAAGCAGACATGGCACTGGAATTGGGACAGGGTGCCTTGATAGACATTACAGTCAAGACTCTGGATGGACAGAACCGCACCTTCAGTGTACCAGAGAATGTATGATGTTTGTTTTTGTCTCATTAAGTTGATTTCACCTCATGTAGTCTGTATATGTATGGTGTATTAGGACTAGTTATCTGCTATGGAAACCAGTGGTGTAAGGCCGCGGGTATTGCACCAGACTCAAGTATCTACTCTTACGGAGCTGAAAATGAAGACCATATTTTGCATGCATTTTGGTTATGATAGTGTGTGGTGAGGTCTATAGAGATCCTGACATTTTTGTGTTATAATTTAAGTTTTATCTTTTCAGATAGTTTTTGGTTATTTCATTTGTTTTCTTCTGCACAGGGTACTGTGTCAGTCAGGCTTCTCCACAGGGTGCTGTGTCAGTCAGACTTCTGCACAGGGTACTGTGTCAGTCAGGCTTCTGCACAGGATACTGTGTCAGGCATCTGCATTTTTCTTAACCCTGTAGTCTTCGATTTTCAATTCTGTTGTTTTTTGTGATCTCTCTTAAACTCACACTGAATCTCTCTGACAGCAGGCCAATGTTCCTACTGAATCTCTCTGACAGCAGGCAAATGTTCCTACTGAATCTCTCTGACAGCAGGCCAATGTTCCTACTGAATCTCTCTGACAGCAGGCCAATGTTCCTACTGAATCTCTCTGACAGCAGGACAATGTTCCTACTGAATCTCTCTGACAGCAGGACAATGTTCCTACTGAATCTCTCTGACAGCAGGACAATGTTCCTACTGAATCTCTCTGACAGCAGGACAATGGATCTATTTCACTCATCTATTTTGTGTTGTATTGTTTAGTTTATAATTTATTTGTCTCTTGAAAAAGGTCCCATTTAGACCAACACATTGATATTTGTCTTGCGAAGTTTTATTGTATGTTTTTAAAAATATTTTTTATTCATAGGTACGGTAAGTGTTTTTAGTAACCAGTTTAATTCATTTTGCTTTACCATTTGACAATGGTCCTACTGAATATCTCTGACAGCAGGACAATGGTTCTACTGAATCTCTCTGACAGCAGGACAATGGTTCTACTGAATCTCTCTGACAGCAGGACAATGGTCCTACTGAATCTCTCTGACAGCAGGACAATTGTTCTACTATATTTCCAAAAAGACATAGTCCAGGCAACTTAAATGTGTAGTGTTGCCATTTTATTCGCGCCAACAGGATGACACATTCGACGTTAGTGTTTGGTAACTAATATGCTCAGTGTGTTTACCACTTCCATTTAATGGTGGACATCTAACCATATCACTAGTATAGTAAACCAGTCATACATGAGAACAGGTTCCCTACCTGCAAGTTGCTCACAAAGTTACATACATGAGAACAGGTTCCCTACCTGCAAGTTGCTCACAAAGTTACATACATGAGAACAGGTTCCCTACCTGCAAGTTGCTCACAAAGTTACATACATGAGAACAGGTTCCCTACCTGCAAGTTGCTCACAAAGTTACATACATGAGAACAGGTTCCCTACCTGCAAGTTGCTCACAAAGTTACATACATGAGAACAGGTTCCCTACCTGCAAGTTGCTCACAAAGTTACATACATGCTTGACTATTTCTACAGCTGTCATTCATCTCTATTGATACACCCACAATTCAGCTGTTTTCATTATTATTGTTTGTTTTACTCCTTAGTCCTCAAATGAAAATGCATTCTACAAGTTTTTCTGCTGGTCTCCAGCCTTCATGTGACCCATTTTTACTGTTTATTTGATGTGATCTGAACTTGGGGAGGGAATGCTTGACATGAATGAATGTTTTATCATACTCTTCTAGCCTCCCTTTTACATTTCTGCTGCTACTTTCTGGATGTATCTCACATTGTCTCACCTTTATTTTTTTAAAAAGCATGAATGAGTGATTTGTTACTTGATGTGCTATAAATTTGGGTAGCTACACAATTATTTATGCTCACTTTTTCCTCTGCTGGACCCTATTCCAAGATTTCTATTGGAATGAAGTGTTCTGGACCCTGTGCAGTTCTGTGTTTTTCAATGTATACACAGTACACATCACTAGCAATAAAATCACAGGTGCTGGCAGAATGATGTTGTACGCCTGTGATATCCTGGTATATAAAGGTGATATCCTGGTATATAAGGCAGGACAGAAATCGAGAAGAGAGCGTCGTGGAACTACAGGAGGAGTTGGACAGACTGATGAATTGGTGTAGAGATATGGAAGTGGTAAAATCCTTCTACGGCATTCGTGACTTGGTTTTCCTTGAACAATCGCATTGTAAAGACACCCATGCCACACGTTTCGTTGGCCGGGAACATGTTAGAAAGAACCAGCATAATGAGATATCTGGATGTGTTGTTTGACAGAATGACAGAAGTCTAAGTTTCAAGGAACATGTTGACCACATTATAAGGACGGGCAAAGTCTTAGCAGCAATGAAGGTTATGGTTGTTGCACAGTTAGAGCAGAAGTTATTTCTTTTGTACCAGGGTTTGATGGTGGCTGTGGTGGAATATGCACTCGCAATTCTGACTCTTAGCCAAACCCAGATTGAAAGACTGGATAGAATCCAGAATGCAGCAGTGTGTATCATTCTTGGATGCACAAGAGAAACGTTGACAAGAACTATGCAGTACCTACTTGATTGTCCTATGACAGAGCACAGATTACAGTATTGCAGTGCATGGGCGTACCTTCAGATACATAGCAATAAGGAATCTTATTGAAAAGGGACCAAATTGATTTTCTACTCTTATTGCTGCTCTTTGTTGCCAGTACATGTTCTTGATGATTCTTAAATCCTTGCTGTCAATGTTCAAATTCTCTAGCATGTGTATAACTTCACTATGTTTAACTTTATCAAATGCTTTTGTGTCGTCTATAAAACAGAGGTACAGATCTGTTTTTTTACCTCTATAGACCTCTGTATTCCATTCTGTATCTCTGTCATTTAACATGCTCATAATTGTTCTTTCAGCTGAATGTTCGACAGTTTAAAGAGAACATTAGCAGTGGCATTGTGAGTATCTTCTTTGTATTGAGTATATGATGTACTTATGTAGATCTGTTATTATTGAACCCATGTCAGTTATCAGAATTGGTGTGTATATTCTGTAGTAATCAGCAACTAATTGCTAAACCTGAGGGTATGATTAGACTCGAACAACAATTGTAAAAGTTGTTTGTTGTTGGGGACATCGATAGGTGCCCCTGTTGATATTCTGTAGAAAGCACAGAGCATATTCTGCAGAACTGACCATTACTACACCATAATAAGAAACTTGTGGCCATCTGAAACATCTCTGATGGACAAACTTTATGGCCCTGTCCTTGATTACAAAAAATAAGATTGTAGATAGCAAGGCAACTGAAACAGACATTCACTCGCTCTGGTTTTATTATTTTCTTACAAGAAATTTCCCGAGTTCCTTTTTCCATATGCATTGCTGCCATAATTGTGCAGTTCAGCAAGCAGCTGTGAGGGTAAATAGTGAAACATCTGATTGGTTCAGCGTGGGATAAAATAGACAAGGATGTGTCCTATCACCATATCTCTTCAAAATTTATGCATAGAACATAATAAGGAATGTAGGAAATGACCAACAGAGAAATAACAACTTGGACGCACTCAACATCGGAGGTTACGAGATACCAGAACTAAGATATACTGATGATACAACATTATTGGCACACAGTCAAGCAAGTCTTGAACACCTCATAAACTCCATTAAAGTGCATAGTGAAACACAAAATCAATTTCTGAATGGAAACAAGACCAAGATTATGACAAGCGGCAAAAACCACTAGCAAGTTCTCAGTCAGGATCAACAACAGAGAATTTGAAAGAGTCACCAGTTTTGAATACCTTGGTTATCTTATCAACAGTAACAGTGATTGTTATGAAGAAGTTAGAAGGATGTTGGCTATCATGTCAAAGAAACTGATACAAATGAAAAAACATATGACTGAGCTGCTGCAAAATAACAAAACTTTCCTAAGAGCTTGCATATTCCCAATGTCAGTATATGGTTGTGAATCTTGGACAATCATTAAATAAAATAGCATTTGAAACAAGTATTTATAGCCTGTGTGTTGTTGGTGCCTGAGAGGGGAGCAAAGAATAGCAACACTGTTTACCTTCCATGCATGTTGTAAGAGGTGACTAAGGAGGTTATGGATGGAGTTGGCTGTCCCATTCCATATAGGGTTAGTGATTTAAAGTCATGCTGAAGTTGGATGTGTCAGGTCAAAAGGCGCAGATATCAAAGCAATGCTGTAAACCATGACACAACACATTCTGTTCTCCAGACTACATCCTGCTAATGTGCAGGAGTTTGAGAATAAATGAAAAAGAAGAAGAAACAACATTTTATAGAAAAATCAAAAAATACCATGGACTAAAATGATCATCAGTGTAGCCATCCAGAGAGAAATGAATGTAAAAGAAAACTGGCCAAACAGCATGGTTCTTTCCAGAAAACTTCAATATTTTGGCCATGTCAAACACCATGACAGCCTACAGAAGACCATAATGGAGGAGACGTTGCCAGGGAGACAAACAAAAGGCAGACCAAGAAGAAGGTGGATGCAAGATATCAAAGACCACCTGACCATGACAGTAACAGAAACGGGAAGACTGACTCAAGTTCAACAGAAGTTTATAAAGGCTGTGATGACTGCTAAATCTTATTCGGAATATGCTACCTGAATATGATGCTGCCAGAACCTGTTTTCATCTCTGTACAGAATATTCTCCCTATTCTTAACATCATAATACATGTCATAAGAGTGACAAAAGAGGTTTGGGGGTGGTGTTAATGTCCCATCCCATAGGTCAATATGCACCACAGCACTGTGTACATTCTGAAGATTTTCAGAAATGTTAGTCATGATTGATGTCAAGATTGCGGCAGATTGTAATAAAGTTTGTCATTTTTGATGTCAAGATTGCGGCAGATTGTAATAAAGTTAGTCAAGATTGCGGCAGATTGTAATAACGTTAGTCATGATTGATGTCAAGATTGCGGCAGATTGTAATAAAGTTTGTCATGATTGATGTCAAGATTGCTGCAGATTGTAATAAAGTTAGTCAAGATTGCGGCAGATTGTAATAAAGTTTGTCATGATTGATGTCAAGATTGCAGCAGATTGTAATAAAGTTAGTCATGATTGATGTCAAGATTGTGGCAGATTGTAATAAAGTTTTTCATTATTGATGTCAAGATTGCGGCAGATTGTAATAAAGTTAGTCATGACTGATGTCAAGATTGCAATAAAGTTAGTCAAGATTGTGGCAGATTGTATTAAAGTTTAGAATAGCCTGAAAAGAAAAAAAATTATATATGTAAAGAGACTGATAAATCAGCAGCAAAATGAAACTGTGAACTCACCGGTCCGGCGGATTTATTAGCAAATAAGAGCTTATCACTCGCAATTCCTGGGCACCAAAAGAAAGATGGATTTATTGAGACAGGATCAGAATACCTGTGTACTTTTCAGGTATGCACTGATGATAGCTTGTTCTGCAAACCTCACCTATACCACTGAACTTGTTACATGCTTGAGAAAAGGGGAATTCCCCTGGAATATGCAGGATTTAAAAATAGAACACTTCACTAGAACAACAGTTATTGGTAGCATATCCTTTTCAGGACATAGCCACCAACCCAGCATTCTTTTGCTGTAGTGATTTTATAGGCAATATATACATAATGTCAGTAGTTTGTCATTGCTTTCTGAATGGCCCAGATAAACAATTGCCTGCAGCGGTATTCTAATCAGGTGCTTTTTGGCTATCACAAGCTGCTCTGTAACACGCCTGTACAGAGCCAGACAGAACAACAGTTACTTATCAACAATACAATGTAGTTTTCCCGAGCACAGATGGGTACTGACTAACAGGTACAAATAATATATAGATAACAGTATACAGAGCAGACTAAATCAGTGTCTCTACCATAAGGTCTTTATCGAGAAACAGGACAGACAGAGAGCAAACATTGAAGATAAGAGTAATATCCATGCAGACATCAGATCTGTTGAACATGAAGTCAGAAATACCAAAGCTTTGCTGTAAACGAGCTACACAAAGTATTTGACGCTGCTCTGCAGAAATGACATGAAATTTCATGTTGGTTATCAGAGTTAATACAGAAGAAGAAGAAGAATAGTAACAATTGATTAACCATTTCACAATTCAGCATGTGATTAATTCATTGATTTGTAGTAAATTTGTTCCGCTGATATTATATATTTATTTTTTATTTTGCTAATGCTACAAACAGCAAATCCCAGCAGACAACCAGAGGCTTATCTTCCAAGGTCGTGTCATGCAGGATGAGAAAGTGCTCAAAGATTATGGTGAGTTGTAGATACAAGGTTGTAGATGAGGGTAGGAAGAGATAACTCCTGGTATGTATTGCAGCATGAGGCGAGGGAGAGATAACTCCTGGTATGTATTGCAGCATGAGGCGAGGGAGAGATAACTCCTGGTATGTATTGCAGCATGAGGCGAGGGAGAGATAACTCCTGGTATGTATTGCAGCATGAGGCGAGGGAGAGATAACTCCTGGTATGTATTGCAGCATGAGGCGAGGGAGAGATAACTCCTGGTATGTATTGCAGCATGAGGCGAGGGAGAGATAACTCCTGGTATGTATTGCAGCATGAGGCGAGGGAGAGATAACTCCTGGTATGTATTGCAGCATGAGGGGAGGGAGAGATAACTCCTGGTATGTATTGCAGCATGAGGCGAGGGAGAGATAACTCCTGGTATGTATTGCAGCATGAGGCGAGGGAGAGATACCATAAATGAAGCCTTGTATATGCCTCATGCAAGTTTATGTTCTTAGCCTCTGTTGTTTTCTCTACAGACAATCTTTTGTATGTGTGTCCCCTGGCTTTGTATATATATATATCTCTGGCTTTCCATTAAGGATGCAATTCTTGCCTCTCCCCTGGCCATTCTCTAAAATGTTGGTTGGTTGCTGATCCAGCGGTCCATGTGCTCATGTCCTTTGACCCAATGCCATTGTGTGATATATGTGTGTGTTTGTGTGCTGTTGTTTTGTTCCATATAATGTGTTCCATTTATCTGGCCCTGGAGGGAGAAGCATTTTCCTGATGTCATCCAGCGCTGGACATTCAAAAAGGTGGTGGTCAACAGTTTCATATGGATGAGTGCACAGTCGTCCTGGAGTGTGCTGTGGTTGTATTCTGTTACGGTGATTGTTAAGCTGTACATGGTGTGTGCACAGTCGGAAGATGATACTCTGGTCTTTCCTTCCCAGTAGTTTAATGTTGTCTTTAGGATTTGAGCTGGTCATATATTTATAGATTTTCCTCCCAGTGTTTCCATGGCCATCTGTTCATCCAATTTTCTTTGTTCACAGATTTCAGAATCATTTTAGCTGTGTGCATTGTTGTTTCTGTATAAGGCTGTTCTTGTTGTGCTCCCTTCTTTGCTAGTCTGTCTGCCTTATCATTACCAGGTGTGTTTGAGTGGCCAGGAATCCACTGCATAACAATGTTGATATCATAAGATGTGAGCAGATGGTTTGCATGGTGATATATTTCAGCTAGCTCGGGTTTACAATGTCCATCACATTCCATTGCTTGGAGAGCAGACATAGAGTCTGTAAAAATAACAATGTCTCTAAACATGTACATTTTCTGTTTCAGTAGCCTCTTCATCAGCTGCTCTAATTAATTCAGCCCAGCTTCTTCACTTTACCATCCACTATAGCTTTACCTGCCAATGTAACAGCTTTTTCGTTGCCCCGACTCCCGTAAGACCAAAGCAGTAGATCCATGAGATGCTGTGAGCATAGCTGAGAAGAGTTTCCAACTGTTTTCCACAAACCACCGAGACATTAATATATTGAGTTTTCCACAACTGTTTTCCACAAACCACCTAGACATTAATATAGTGAGTATACACTAGGACCAACTAATCATGCAATATGAAGAATAGTAAGCTACATACACATTCCAAGAACTTCCATGTTCTTGTTTTCCTTGGAAAGAGGAAAACACCTTGCCTCACTATATATTGAAGGTTGGGCAGTCTTGAAGAATGTTCTCTGCATTCTTCCATTCCAAATGTCTAGGCTAATTTATGAAGTTCGCGTGACAAAATGACATTTGAATAGTTCTATTATAATAATCCTCAATCCTGCTCTGACGGAGTGGTACAGGGCCCGTCTGTGACGGCCCAAGGTACCGAGTTTGATCCCCGTCACAGACAATTGTGCATTAAGACCTCTCGGAAAGCACTGGCCAACTACTGAATGTATTTATATAGCCTAGAAAATCACTCCAGCCAAACAATTCTGGGTTGATAGCTACATCCTACGTAGGATATGCTATCAGTTTTTTTTTTAAGTTCTATTATAGTAAATTCAGAACTCTTAAGTTTTGTTTTGTTGTTTCCTGTCTACAAATAAACATGTTCCATATTTTGCAGATATTCATGGCAAAGTCATTCACTTAGTTCAAAGAGCGCCACCTACAAGTGCTTCAGGTGCAAGCAACTCAACTTCTACAACTGCATCCACTCCTTCAGCAGGCAGGCAGCATGTCCCAGTGGTATGTTAATAGTATATTTTGTAACTATATTATCTCTTTTGTAATGCAAAATGATGCAAAAAGGTTACTAAAACACTTACCTAGCCTATTAATAAAAATATATTTTTAAGAAAGAAAACAAAAAACATACAATAAAACTAAACAGGACAATTCTCAACGTATCGGCTCAAATTGAACCTTTTTCAAGAGACAAACAACAGAAAACGACAAAATAAAAAAATAAATAGATGTCTATATTTCATCAAGCCCTCGTCTCCATAATAGCGCAGGGATGGCAACGCATCTAGTCAAAGTGAAAATGCGTGCATTCATTATAAACAAACCGAAAGTGGGAAATTAGAGACACTATAGATGAGTGCAAGAATAATAAAAGAAAAAGATAAGAAAAATACCCCTTTTGTCACTCTATCAGACAGGCAGGTTTTAAGAACATAGTCACAACAGGCACGACTGAAGGGAACAGAGACAGATGGGGACGTGAGAAAATATTCATGTGACAACCTAGCAAGGCTTGGAAACAACGATCCTGAAAACAATACTGTGAACAGAGAACCATGGTCACCTACGCCAACAAGAATGGCATATGACAATGATAGATGAGTAATGATGAGGTTGTGTGGTGGTGGAGTGAGTGGGTTTGGGGAAGGAAGGATAGAAGAAGAATCAACATTTGAAAACGCATGGAATGAATGTGAAACCAAATATAGACATAAACATATATATAAAACCAAACCTAAACATACATAGAAATGTAAACACACACCAAGAGTCAAGAAATAAACACATAACAAGATGGACACAGATGTGTGAAGGATACCCACACAAAATGCACAGGCATGTAAATGTATCCACACACAGGAAAGGGCTCACACCAGAATAGGTATACACATTGACACAGAATGGAGATACGTGCATTAACATAAAAAAGCGCTCACATAAATATACATATATATATGTATACACAAATATGAACATTCATGCACATAAACACTTTCTCGTATAAATAATAACATGAACATTCATACACATAGAAACATATACATATATTAATGTAAATATAAACGTTCGTTCACATAAAGATAATGCTATAACAACTGCATATGTATACATACAAATGTGTGGCCCAAAGTAATTGTGTGGATACATAGAACCATGTAAAACGAAATGCATATACAAATAACTATATATGTGTGGGCACCCATCGAAGAGACAACTGCAATAAAAACGAGGAAATCAAAATCTAAATATGTAAATGATTTAACAATAACAAAATGGCAGAGTACAAAATAATCACATATTGACATACACAAACGAAAGAAGACATAAAGGAATTATATAGAAGAAGGGCAAACACAAAAATAATAATTATTCACGAAAGTGTACAAAGACAAATAATTACAAGAATCAGTGCAATACGGGAGTAGAGGGTATAAAGAAAAGGTGGGTAACTCAAACAAAACGGTGATTAATGTTCATTCCGTTTGGTTGCAAGACTCCCATATGACAAATGAGACGATATTCCAAGGACTGACGTTGCCGGTCACTGGTATAACAACGTAACAAACCGGTTACAGAGACATCAGAGCTACCATGATGTGACGGGCTGTTAAAATGATTAGCCACTGGGGAGTCACGATGATTCGTGATATCTCTCAAATGTTCGGCATGTTTTTAGACGTTTAGCTGATAGATTCGCCGAACATTTGAGAGATATCACGAATCATCGTGACTCCCCAGTGGCTAATCATTTTAACAGCCCGTCACATCATGGTAGCTCTGATGTCTCTGTAACCGGTTTGTTACGTTGTTATACCAGTGACCGGCAACGTCAGTCCTTGGAATATCATCTCATTTGTCATATGGGAGTCTTGCAACCAAACGGAATGAACATTAATCACCGTTTTGTTTGAGTTACCCACCTTTTCTTTATACCCTCTACTCCCGTATTGCACTGATTCTTGTAATTATTTGTCTTTGTACACTTTCGTGAATAATTATTATTTTTGTGTTTGCCCTTCTTCTATATAATTCCTTTATGTCTTCTTTCGTTTGTGTATGTCAATATGTGATTATTTTGTACTCTGCCATTTTGTTATTGTTAAATCATTTACATATTTAGATTTTGATTTCCTCGTTTTTATTGCAGTTGTCTCTTCGATGGGTGCCCACACATATATAGTTATTTGTATATGCATTTCGTTTTACATGGTTCTATGTATCCACACAATTACTTTGGGCCACACATTTGTATGTATACATATGCAGTTGTTATAGCATTATCTTTATGTGAACGAACGTTTATATTTACATTAATATATGTATATGTTTCTATGTGTATGAATGTTCATGTTATTATTTATACGAGAAAGTGTTTATGTGCATGAATGTTCATATTTGTGTATACATATATATATGTATATTTATGTGAGCGCTTTTTTATGTTAATGCACGTATCTCCATTCTGTGTCAATGTGTATACCTATTCTGGTGTGAGCCCTTTCCTGTGTGTGGATACATTTACATGCCTGTGCATTTTGTGTGGGTATCCTTCACACATCTGTGTCCATCTTGTTATGTGTTTATTTCTTGACTCTTGGTGTGTGTTTACATTTCTATGTATGTTTAGGTTTGGTTTTATATATATGTTTATGTCTATATTTGGTTTCACATTCATTCCATGCGTTTTCAAATGTTGATTCTTCTTCTATCCTTCCTTCCCCAAACCCACTCACTCCACCACCACACAACCTCATCATTACTCATCTATCATTGTCATATGCCATTCTTGTTGGCGTAGGTGACCATGGTTCTCTGTTCACAGTATTGTTTTCAGGATCGTTGTTTCCAAGCCTTGCTAGGTTGTCACATGAATATTTTCTCACGTCCCCATCTGTCTCTGTTCCCTTCAGTCGTGCCTGTTGTGACTATGTTCTTAAAACCTGCCTGTCTGATAGAGTGACAAAAGGGGTATTTTTCTTATCTTTTTCTTTTATTATTCTTGCACTCATCTATAGTGTCTCTAATTTCCCACTTTCGGTTTGTTTATAATGAATGCACGCATTTTCACTTTGACTAGATGCGTTGCCATCCCTGCGCTATTATGGAGACGAGGGCTTGATGAAATATAGACATCTATTTATTTTTTTATTTTGTCGTTTTCTGTTGTTTGTCTCTTGAAAAAGGTTCAATTTGAGCTGATACATTGAGAATTGTCCTGTTTAGTTTTATTGTATGTTTATTGTTTTTTTTTCTTAAAAATATATTTTTATTAATAGGCTAGGTAAGTGTTTTAGTAACCTTTTTGCATCATTTTGCATTACTATTTGTTCATTAGGTTACTGCGGCACCATCCACTTTGTCGGACACCCTCTGGCCATTTGGTTATTTATATTTATCTCTTTTGTAGTGGGTATCTTGGCTCTGATGTGGTATCTTGTGTCTTGTAAATGGTATCTGTCTTATGTGGGTATGTTATCTCTTGTAGTGGGTATCTGTCTTATGTGGGTATGTTATCTCTTGTAGTGGGTATCTGTCTTATGTGGGTATGTTATCTCTTGTAGTGGGTATCTGTCTTATGTGGGTATGTTATCTCTTGTAGTGGGTATCTGTCTTATGTGGGTATGTTATCTCTTTTAGTGGGTATCTGTCTTATGTGGGTATGTTATCTCTTTTAGTGGGTATGTTATATCTTGTAGTGGGTATCTGTCTTATGTTGGTATGTTATCTCTTGTGGATATCTCTTGTAACCACAATGAGTTATAGAGTGTTACATACACTCTACGTGAACATTTCTCAGAAACAGATAATGAACAATTAGAAGATATTTGATGCGTTGAAAATGATGATTGTATGTAGTAGAATAAGGAGCAAATTTGTGTTGAATGCCTCCAAGAAATAGGCATAGATGGGAAAGACATCATACTGATTAGAAAAAATATCTTGGCAACAAACTTCATTGGTTGCTAAGAATCCATGTTTTTTCAAGGTTATCTTGATGTTTTCTATCCACCGTTTTCTTGGTCTACTGTTGGCTTTATGTCCGATAATTCTTTTATTATATGCTCTTATTGGTATTTGATTTGAGTTCATTCTCTAAAGGTGACCAAATCATTTTACTTTCTATATTTTGATATGTTCAATACATGATACTTTTTACCTAATTTCTTCATTTCATATTTTATCTAGTTTAATAACTTTTTATGTATGTTAACATTGTGGTGTTATGTTAAATATTAATAAACTAAGCTAGTATTGTTTCTGTATGATCAGGATGGCAACCTCTTTGATGTGCAAATTCATCTGGGCAGAGTTCAGAGTGCACCCAATACACGAGAAGCTAGGGCACGAATCAGACAGGCAGACTTCAATTTGAGACTTGCTAATGAAGTCCTTAACCAGGTAGAGGTGAGAATATCTTTACTGTCAGTGTATTTGACACAAATGATGACCAGCCCCACTCTATAGGTGTGTGTGTGTGTGTGAACGAGTACATGTGTCTTTCCTTCTCCGACCTGGCTGAAGGGACAGTAGAACCTAATCTGACTGAAGGAACAGTAGACACTAATCTGACTGAAAGAACAGTGGACCCTAATCTGACTGAAGGGACAGTAGACCCCAGCCTGGTAGAGGGAAAGAAAGGGGACAGCAGATCCCAACCTGACTGAAAGGATAATCACCCAAGTTTTATTCAAGGGGTAATTGATCATAATCCTTATTTGTAAGTGGTAAGGGCAACATGCTGAAACTACTTCATGAGCACCTGCTTGATGAAGATATAGATGATGCATCTATATCTGATATTAGGAGAGTTAAGTGTAGTAGAAGATATACACTTGAGAACCAGTAGAGCCACCAGTTTAGTGCTCTACAACCTTTTGGGATTAGCATCCATCATTCCTATGTGTAGATATTTTTCTGTGTTATAATCTTGCCAATTTTCTGTTTGGTTTTGTCCCACCTCTGTCCATCTAATGTTTACATCATTTATATACTTGTGAGATTTATCTCATACAGCCGTTATAATGTGAACATAGACATTGCCGTTCCTTGCTTATTGTGTGATATGTTGTGTTCCTGGTACAAAACTGGGTTCTTTCCTCGGAGACGGGTCTACATTTCACAGTTTTAAAGAAATCTGCTCAGATTCGAATATTTTAAGTGATTTGTGACATCTCTACCACTGTATTCCTAGTTACAAAATGGTGGCTGTAATTATACTGAAATTTCTTTCGACCAATAAATTTGTTGTTACAGTTGCAAGGAATGTTCCCAGATGCTAGGATATACACGAGACACATGCCATGATCTTAACCTAATACGCAGCAGGAAGGGCTACCGGAAACTGCACTGTTAAAAAGCACTATCAACAGATTGAGCTGGTAAATAATAAACATCGGGTTGGTGTTTAGTATTGAACGCCAGGGAAATAATCAATAAAAACAGGGAAACCACAATTTTTTTCTCCCATTTTTATCATATTTCGTCGCACATATTCCTGTAAATATGTAGACTCATCTCCTAGGAAGAACCCAAAACTTTTTGGCAAAACATTGATTTTTGTGCTATGTGTGTTACCAATGATTAGCAAAAATTAATTACCCTTAAGTTTTGCCCGTGTATAAAAGAAAGCTGTAGAGAAAACCTCCTTTGCCCGTGTATAAAAGAAAGCTGTAGAGAAAACCTCCTTTATATTTAGGAAACAAGAACATTATGGTTGGTGCTGTTTACATTTATAGTGGGAAGATTGGAGGTTAAAGTCTTAGCGGTTATAGTCATCTTCTTCTTTGTTGCACTCTGAGTGCACTCTGATCTTTTCACTAATGGTCTATCTATTGTCTTTTTTTCTGCTTTTGGATGGTAAGTGTCTGGTACTGATGTGGTAATATTATCCATGCAAATAATAAACAATAATGGTCAGACACGGCACAGCCCTGTCTAACTCATGATGTTGCTGAAAACTTTCACTAATGTTACCATTTTACTAATGTTAACCTGTAGCAGGCAAGTTTATTCACCAAGATAATCCTGTGTGCTGTACGCCGACGGCAAGTATATTTATCGCTGTTGCTAGGTACACTTCAATCAATTAAATCCCCAATTTTTTATATTTCTTTTACCATTTTCATAAATCTGGCATTTTATTCATTTGACTAACTTTTCCTACAGTTTTATTGGCAACCTACATATCATTAAAATGTTGAAATTTCTGCAATATATCCACATCTGAACATTGGTATGGTGCCATGACAGTGAATCTGGATTTATAGATTTTAATTTTGTCATTTTATCAGTAAAATCATTATGGATTGTCATTCAGATGATTATTTCAGGAGAGGTATGTTGTTTCCACACTTGAAAATCGGTTATGCCAGGCTGCTTGATGTAATTTGATATTAAAACATCAACCAAGTTGAAATGATACAGTTTAGGACTAGGTCTAGATTTATAGAAGAATTGTATGACTAATATTTATGTTTATTCGCTTTCCTCAGTCAAATTATGATAATTTGACCATAAATGCAGCCGAACGGTCTATAATACACTGTTGCCACTCCAGGTTATTTGCAAAGAAAAGTCAGATATTTCGTGTTTTTGATTTGCTAGTTTTTTGTGAATAAACATCTTTATGACTCTCACACATCTCGTATCACACACAAACAAAACTTACACCAATATATGCAGAATTCAATTCTTTATTTATATGTGCAAAGATTATTTAAATAATCATTTATATTTTACGCAATATTACGCAACATGTAAATTAAAGTGCTAAAGGTTAACATTTCCGTAATGTTAACATTTCACTAATGGTAACACTGCAAATTGCCTATTTGCATTAATCATATCATTCTGAAAGCAGTTGTCAGCAGCTCTGTTTAGGTCAGCATAAGACCAAAACATGATGATGGTGATCTTGTTATCTCTGCAGCAACGGTTAGGTTCTCAATCTGGTCAGAGGAGCTCAGAACTACCTCAGTCTAGATCCAACCCAGATTCAACTACTACTACAGCTAACAATCAATCAGATGACAGCATGGATATATCATCAGAACAGGAAGCGACAGACAGGACAAGACAGGCTGAAAATCGAGATCAAGCTGGTGAACAAGTGCGGAGTGGCCCTGACGTCGGCATAACTGGTGACCAGCGAGTGTAAGATCACATTTTCTTGCTAGTTATATCTGATTGTTTGTACAGATTAAAATGTCATAGCAGTATTCAACACCAAAAATTGGTAGCGTATCCTATTCAGGATGTCGCCGTCAACCAAGACATTTAGCTGTAGTAATTTTCTAGACAACATAAATACCTTCAGTGGTGTCCATTGCTTTCTGAACGGTCCGGATACAAAATTGCCCCGACGGGATTCGAGTCCAGTACCTTGGCTGTTGCAGATTTGATCTGTACCACCTCATCACAGATTGGAACTATATAATAGCACTATACCACCTGACCCCAGAGCGGGACCATATAATAGCACTATACATAATTTTGAATCCTATAAAACTATAGAATGATCAAAGCGTCCTTTGCCATGAAGAGACACAGACAACACTCAACATACTCCAAGAATGCTCAAGTCTGTGACACCTTCACACTCAGTTATGACCTTTATATAAAGGTTGAAAAAAAATAGTTCAGGAGAAACTTATAGGAATTGTCATATGCAATCTCATCCCCGAAGCAGATGGCATGAAATTAGTCACTACAACCAGTCCGTATTTGACCTATTTAGCAGAGCAATCATCCTGTATGTGAGTGGGAAAAAAAATTTGCATGACATTATGGTCATGATTGCCTGAAACCAGGCACACATACAAACCATCTACAGCTAATAAATGGGTTGCAAGGATTGTATACAGGCGGGTCACAGGTTAGATACAGGAATAAAAGTCATCACCAAGGTAGCCTCATCTAAGTATCAAGCCCAGGTATCCTCAAATAGTTCTTGTGGTAGAGACAAGTGTATCTAGAACAAATGTTTCTTGTAGAGAGACAAGTGTATCTAGAACAAATGTTTCTTGTGGTAGAGAGACACAAGTGTATCTGTTTGGTTGCTGATCCAGTGGTCCATGGGCTCATGCCCTTTGACTAAATGGCATTATAATGCTGGGAAGTCTGGATTTTCGGCCCATCCTGTGCCAGAACCAGAGAATAACTATCACACCACCAGGAAAGTAGGTTTCAACCTATGCACTGCTCCAAGCCACTGCAGTCAAGATATGGTTCACTGTGCCCATTCCCCACCACCAATTGACTACTGGTTATGCCGAACTTCTCTATTGCTGCAGTCATGCAACCAAATGTTCAAGTCAAAAATATTGTCACGTTCGGAGTCACTGTGCTTCTATGATGGGCCTCAGCCATAGGAAAAAAACAGTGCTGTCAAGTTTCCTCCTCCCCAGTGCTGCATAGTACATCAGTGGCTCCCTCCCAACCACAGAGGGTGCATACATATATTCAAATAACAAAGCATAAAACACATTGCAACAATAAAATAAAAGAATGAGAAGCATAATTGTGTAGATGACATGCCATGAAGCTTCTATAAGAAGATAACCTCAATATAACTGCATGTCATCTACTGGTTTCTGTTGCATGGGTGGTTTGTCTAGTGGGCCATTGGTGAAACCCACAGATGCAACCGCATGCATACAAGTGTATCAAGAACAAATGGTTCTTGTGGTAGAGAGAAGTGTATCAAGAACAAATGGTTCTTGTGGTAGAGGGAGAACGTGTATACAACAGTTGTGATACAGATGAAGAGTACCATGACTGGGCTGCCAACAGAACAGAGGGAATGAGCCAAGAATTCATACTGCAGCACTCAAAGCCACATGATACAAGAGTACCATGGCTGGGCTGCCAACAGAACAGAGGGAATGAGCCAAGAATTCATACTGCAGCACTCGAAGCCACATGATACAATAGTTTACACAGACGGCTCAGTACCGCAAGAAACAAACAGGTGTGGTTGGGTTTTCATGGCTTACCAAAATGGCAAGAAATTAGATTCTATTTGACTCTCAAAGTATGCCACGAAAGATAGAAAAGTGTATGATCAGAACTGAATGGGTCACTCTCCTCAACAATGTACAGAGCATTACATGGATCTACTGTCCAGGCCATGCTGGGATCAAGGGAAACGAAAGAGCCGATGTGTTGGCTGGTAAAGCCTTGGTGAACGACACAGAGATGGATTGAATTGATTAGAACAGTCATGGATACCCTACGAGAAGACGAGGAGGAGGTTGATCAAGACAAGGTATATATTCTGTGAATTGTAGAAATAGGAGTTAGTAGAGGCGATGGGAGAAAGTGCTCCCTCTCCGGAAAGATCAGAAGAACGCATAATCAGCAACTAACTGGGACACTGAGCTTATACACTTTTAGATGGCTGATGGAACGGCAAGCAGAGCATATACAGGAATGCTCCCAGTGCTGTGACGCTGGTTCCTAATCAAGAATCAAGTGTATCTAGACTAAATGGTTCTTGTGGTAGAAAGAGAGAAATAAGTGTATCTAGAATAATAACCGGTGGGAGTTTGAGAACAAACGTCCCCAAAACAGATGCATAATGTTATGCATCCCACAGTCTTGATATCAAAACATCTTGTGTTTTGGTGGATGATGAAATAATCCCTTTAGCTCTGAGCTCGTAGCTCTTGTCAGCACATATCCTTTCTGATAACAACACATGTTCTTTTCTGTTGTGTAGCCGAGGCCACACCCGGACTCAAATTAGATTGTCTTAATGGTAAGGTTGTGTAGCCGAGGCCACACCCGGACTCAAATTAGATTGTCTTAATGGTAAGGTTGTGTAGCCGAGGCCACACCCGGACTCAAATTAGATTGTCTTAATGGTAAGGTTGTGTAGCCGAGGCCACACCCGGACTCAAATTAGATTGTCTTAATGGTAAGGTTGTGTAGGCGGCATTTATGGATGCATGTTTAGTCTTCGAGGGGAGGCATTACAGTGCGGCACCAGGATTATCACACATTGCTGGGTGTATAGAACACATTGCTGGGTGCATAGAACACATTGCTGGGTGTATAGAACACATTGCTGGGTGTATAGAACACATTGCTGGGTGTATAGAACACATTGCTGGGTGTATAGAACACATTGCTGGGTGCATAGAACACATTGCTGGGTGTATAGAACACATTGCTGGGTGTATAGAACACATTGCTGGGTGCATAGAACACATTGCTGGGTGCATAGAACACATTGCTGGGTGTATAGAACACATTGCTGGGTGTATAGAACACATTGCTGGGTGCATAGAACACATTGCTGGGTGCATAGAACACATTGCTGGGTGCATAGAACACATTGCTGGGTGCATAGAACACATTGCTGGGTGCATAGAACACATTGCTGGGTGCATAGAACACATTGCTGGGTGCATAGAACACATTGCTGGGTGCATAGAACACATTGCTGGGTGCATAGAACACATTGCTGGGTGCATAGAACACATTGCTGGGTGCATAGAACACATTGCTGGGTGCATAGAACACATTGCTGGGTGCATAGAACACATTGCTGGGTGCATAGAACACATTGCTGGGTGCATAGAACACATTGCTGGGACAACTATCATCATTCTTCTGTCTAATTTGTTGATACATTCATAGTGATGGCACAACTAGCATTCCCCATCACCTAGGAGTCCAGTTATGGCACAACTAGCATTCCCCATCACCTAGGAGTCCAGTGATGGCACAACTAGCATTCCCCATCACCTAGGAGTCCAGTGATGGCACAGCTAGCATTCCCCATCAACTAGGAGTCCAGTGATGGCACAGCTAGCATTCCCCATCAACTAGGAGTCCAGTGATGGCACAACTAGCATTCCCCATCAACTAGGAGTCTATAACAAAAGGACAAAGTTTTAATGTCCACTGGCCTGCATCTCTGTGTCATCTATGGAGATTATTTGATAGAAAAAAAGTAAGCAACTATGACAAGGGTATTTTATTGTTACGAGTTGTCAAGTCTATACCACAGATTTCCTTAGTTGCCTACTGCGACATGCCTGGAAATAAGACATTGTTCCTATTCTTTGCTCCCTGAACTAGAAGTCTACTAGAAGTCTAGACCCTGTTTGGCACATAATCAAAGCTGTAGTAGAGAGAGTAGGAGCATTGCTTCGTACAGAATTATATTTGGCAGATTGGGTAGTCATTGGCTTAGAATACAATGATTAACCAGTATTTGCTTCTGGGAAGTTGTGTAGCAAGCTTCCATTCACATCCCAGGAATACTTGTAACTGGGAAGTTGTGTAGCAAGCTTCCATTCACATCCCAGGAATACTTGTAACTGGGAAGTTGTGTACCAAGCTTCCATTCACATCCCAGGAATACTTGTAACTGTAAAGTGTTGTAGCAGGCTTCCATGTACATCCCAGGAATACTTGTAACTGGGAAGTTGTGTAGCAAGCTTCCATTCACATCCCAGGAATACTTGTAACTGGGAAGTTGTGTACCAAGCTTCCATTCACATCCCAGGAATACTTGTAACTGTAAAGTGTTGTAGCAGGCTTCCATGTACATCCCAGGAATACTTGTAACTGGGAAGTTGTGTAGCAAGCTTCCATTCACATCCCAGGAATACTTGTAACTGGGAAGTTGTGTACCAAGCTTCCATTCACATCCCAGGAATACTTGTAACTGTAAAGTGTTGTAGCAGGCTTCCATGTACATCCCAGGAATACTTGTAACTGGGAAGTTGTGTACCAAGCTTCCATTCACATCCCAGGAATACTTGTAACTGTAAAGTGTTGTAGCAGGCTTCCATGTACATCCCAGGAATACTTGTAGCTCTTCATCTTCTGGTTATGTGTACTGTTTGCTTTGTTTTTCTCTTATCTTTATTCTCATGTAGTGTCTACATGCAGAATAGATGCAGAATAGGACAGGCAAAAACAACATTCAGAAAAATGAAAAATATACTGTGTAATATGACCTTGTCATTAGAGGTGAGAAAGAGAGTTCTGCAGTGCTATATAACCCCTATACTAACATATGGGTGCGCGTCTTGGACAATAAACAAACTGGAAAGTGGGAGATTGGAGGCAACGGAGATGTGGTTCTACAGAAGAATGCTGAGAATACCATGGACTGCCAGAAAAACTAATGTAGAGGTGTTAAAAGAGTTAAATGCGAAACGGACCTTAATCAACAATATAAGAAAAAGGCAATCTTCTTTTTTTGGCCACTTCATGAGACAGGCAGGTTTAGAGAACATAATCTCAACAGGCAAGATTGAAGGCACCAGAGACAGAGGGCGACAACGTGAGAAAATATTAGACAGTTTGACAACCTGGCACGGCAAAGAAACAACAACGACTTTGATACATAATACTGTGGACAGAGAGCTGTGGAGAGCCATGACCGCCTACGCCACCCGGCATGGCACCTGATGATGATGAGTGTCTACATTTATGAATGTTTACATTCACATGTAATTCTATTATTAATTATCGATTCTGATATATCAGAGGTCTGATGGCAACAGACCTGGCCAACTTTCTAGACCAAGTGCTGAGCACAAGTGACAGGGTCACATCTCATATCAGACTGTACAGAGATTTGCTACGCAATGAGGTCACATATCCTGCCTCATCGAGGGTAAGAATATTATAATTTATCATACCATCTGGCGTATGTGATCATTGATCTACCAACTATTCCAAATTTCAATCACAACCGTTCTTATGTTAATTATAAATGTAATACATGTCAGAACACATTGTCATTGATAAAAAGGTGTTTGGGTCCTGTAAAATCACCATTGAGTCAATTATTTGACAGTCAAGGTTGTATGTGTCCTTCTTTCTTTTCGCTTTATACCCCTTTATGCCTTGCAGAATGAGAGGTAGAAGAGTTCCCTGGGGTTGGCTTTTTTTGTGTCCTTCATATATGTTGTTTTTTTTTACCCTTATTTCTGTCATCCATCATTTGCAAGGTCTGCCACTGGCTATGTATCCATCGTGTCTGTATAGTAATACTTTTTTAGAGACACTGTCTGGTGGTAGTTTGGAAGCATGTGATAACCACTTAATCTGTTGTTTTCTGATGTAATCCAGGATTGACATTGTGTTTGTTAGTCTTCTGATGTTCTCGTTCCTTATTATGTCTCTTATTGTTACTCCAAGGATTCTATGTAGACAAATAATTTCTGTTCTAACACGTTTTCTTGTGGATTGTGTTGTTAGTGTCCATGTTTGACATTGGCAGCATAGTGATGGTATGATGATTGTTTTAGGCTAGTGCAGTTTTGGTGTTCATGCTCATGTATTTGTTTTTGTAAATAGGAGACATCTGCCCCAAGATGCTGTATTATTGGTTGCATCTATGTTGGATTTCTTTGATGTTTTCCCATTCGATGATGATGTTTCCAAGATAAGTCAATTCATTCACTAGTTTAAGTTGTTAGTCATCAATTAGAAGAGTGGTGTTTCTGTTTTTGCAATTGACATTACCTCAGTTTTTTTTCTGTGTTTATCTTCATGTTAAGTCCCAACATGTTGTGTGGAGTCTATTTAATGTTGTTGTTGTTGTTGTTCTTTTGTTGTTGATATTATTGCTTGATTGTCTGCACAGAGAAGTTCACTCAGGAGGTTGTTTAGTTTTAATTCTTCATTAGTGTTTGGCAGTTTGACAATTTCTTGTACGAGTCAAACGTCTTTAGTATAATAATATTATGCTAATGAATCAGTAATATATGCATGGAGAATAATGTGTTTTTCTGCTATTTGGTAAGCCAAGTTTCCAAGAGAAGTTGGATGCCAGAGTCATATTCTGTCCAATGAAATGATGCACTGGAATATTGACGAACATGTAACGAGACATAACGTGTTTTCTAAAGTTATTTTGCAAGGAACAGTCGAGGGTGGAAGGAGAAGAGGTGGTAGGAAAATCCTGGATCTATAACATCATATAATGGTCTGGGCTTGATTATTTTATACATCCCTTTGAATGGCTGAGGAAAAGGGGACCTTTTTGTGCTGGTGACTCCAGCATGACAGCCCAACGACCCTGACGGGATATGAGTGTTTTTGTGTTGGTATTATTTAAGCCCCAATGCACATAGGAAGTAAGAGCTAATTGCCCGTAATTCCTGGGGTTTGCAAAGAAGTATTATTCAAGGGAACCCATACTTTTTATTCATTAGTTCATTATTATTTTTAGTATTTTGCCGTTTTTGTTATTATTTTTAGTATTTTTGTTGTTTTTATAGTTCTTTTTTTATTGTGATGATCTATTATTCTGCAGGAAGGCCAAGATGCTCAAGAGGTTGCCAGCAGAGCCTCTGAAGTGTTCCATGCCTTGAGCCATGTGTTGCATAGCTTGAGCGATGTCGTAGTTGATATGAACACAGACATGCCACGACAGGCTGTTGCCACTCCACCAGTCCCGATTCCTATTCCCGGCACGGCCAGTATGGCTATACCAATTCACGTATGTTGATTGTAATGTGTTTTTTGTTTGATTTAAAGTAAGTAGTTTATACTAATTCTGTGTTACCAATGAGAAACATGGTCCTTGACAAAGAGAAATAGATCACACTATGTGAAATGAGATGTTTGAGGAAAACTATAAATGTCAACGGGAAGAGCGGCCGAGAAATGAAGATTTTAGGAAAGAAATAAAGCCATCATGAGAATGGAATCCGAGCAAGCAGCCTTTTGTGCATACAACAGCAGAACATCGGGCTACAAGGCACGAGGAAGATCAAGAACTAGATTGGTGGAGACAATCAAAGAAAATCTTAGAGACACGGGCTGACCATGGCCAATGCGACCCAAATGGCCGAAGACAGACAACTCCAACTTTCCCCCCACAACTTAAAGGCACAAGTGGAAACTAACATCAATAGATAGTAGTTATTTATAATATAAGCTGTCTTTACTACTCACATCTTTGGGGCAGCATAATGATCTGTTAATCCAGGAAGTGTCTATCTATCTCTTTATTCTTCTGTCAGATTTGATGACACATCTTGCATTCCCCACTACCTGGTAGTCTTCCACAAAAGGGCAAATGTGCAATATCTGTTGGCCAGCATCTCTTTGTCATCCGTGAGGATTATTTGATAGAAGACAAAAGTCAGAAATTGGGACAATATGAAAATAATGATTTTTTTTCACAGGCGACAAGTTGTCAGCCTCTTCCCCAACTTTCCTCTCCTATGACATGCTCGGAAAGAGGACAGTGATCCTATTCTTTACACCCTAAACTAGAAGTGCATGCCACGGTTGCCAAGCGGGTGTGGCAACTGTAAATAATGAATATATAATTTAATTTGTCACAACTTTTGTATGTAGAAACTTGCAGTGAAAATTTCTGCAGGAAAAGTTTTCTGCCTGCACATAGTAAAGGATCAACAATCAGTAATATGTTCTCTTTATTTACACAAGTGATACCTACTTAATGGTCTATGTTCACTTCCTTCAGATGAATGTACGGGCCAGGCAGAATAACAATGGACAAAGGCCAGGTCAGACAACGTCAACTACAACATCAACCACTGGTAGTACATCCACGGCACCGACTGCAAGCACAACAACATCCTCTTCAAGTCCTAGTGGTGTACTCGCTGCAGCTATCAGTACCGCTGCAAATAACTTTGCCAGTGCTCTTGTAGGTCCTGTGATAGGACCTTTTCAGGTAATATTTACCTTCATTGTTTGTCCTACCAGAGACAGGGAATTCAGTCGTTCACCGTGTACATGGTACACTGCAAGTAACATCACCGTGTACATGGTACACTGCAAGTAACATCACCGTGTACATGGTACACTGCAAGTAACATTTGTAATAGGTAATAGCTGCTCATGGATTGTCAGGGCAAAAATAGCAACACTGTTAGTTAACCTTTCATGCTTGTCATAAGAGGCAACTAAGGAGATTATGGGGTGGGGTTTACTGTCCCATCCTATGTAGGGTAAAATTAAAACATTAGATTTTTAAAAAAAAGGAATATGTCACAAGTAATATAAACATATATGGAAGATTCACTCATATCAACAGTTAAACAAAGATGCAAGTCAGGCGTATCATTTATGACTCAACTCCATCTAAATTAAATCTTGCAGTGAACAGTAGAGGGTGAAGAAGTAGTGGGGATGGGGGGGCAATCGGGGACTGAAAACATCAACGAATGGACAGAACTTGGGCCTGTAAGAATAGCAACACTGTTTACCTTCCATGTATATCATAGGAGGAGACTAAAGAGGTTATGGGGTGAAATTGTCTGTCCCATCCCATATAGTCAAAGTGACCCAAGAGCCATACTGAAGTCTTACCTGTTCCAAGTTGCAGATGTTTTATTTCACATTTTTATAATTTTTCTTTTCAAATTGAAACAATTTATGGTTTAAGAAAAAGGTACTGCTGATGTCAACTTTTGTCATCAGTAAGAATGTTCATCGTGTTTTGTTGTGAAAATATTCTTGATAAAGACCTCGTGGTAGAAACATCGAGTTGTATGTGTGTTTCCAGTGATTACCAATACTTCATTACACTGTTGCAAGTTTTGGCTAAGAGCATGCAGTTTTGCTTTCAATGTTGTGGTCCCAGCATTTCAAATGTTGTGGTCCCAGCATTTCAAATGTTGTGGTCCAGGGTGTATGCCCCAGCTTTTCATGTTCGGGATATTCTTAAAGTAAATGCTCTGAAGTCTTAGATACTTGCTCCCCACCTAAGACGGATGTGTCGGGCTGATGGCACAAATAAAACGGTGACACAACGCATTTCCATTCTCTGGACTACATCCTGCTAGATATCTAGTAGGACAGTGGTCATGCTACAAGGATCCAGTGGGAGTTTGAGAATGAATGCTGAAGAAGAAGATACTTGCACACATGCTGGATTTGTTGTTTTCGTGTCCTGAGGCGTAATATGTTTCCAATTAAAACTTAAACGTTTGTTTGTTGCTGATTTAGCGGTCCATGGGCTCATGCCCTTTGACCTATTGCCATTGTGTGATATATGCATGTGTTTGTGAGATGTTGTTCTGTTAATGGTTTTTTCTTCTTCTGAAAATGTGATTAAAAAGGATAGATATTCTAAATCATATCTGCATATGATATTTTAAATTATATCTGCATATGATATTCTAAATCATATCTACAAATGATATTTTAAATTATATTCTAAATATTGGGAAATGATATTTTAAATCATATCTGCAAATGATTTTTGTAAATTTTAGTAAACATTTCCCAAACTTTAATGTACAAAACATTGACAAATTTTGTAATGATATATGTTACTAACTACTTTCATATTAACAGACGCCCCCGGTGTCATTGCCATACCAGTCTAGTGTGACAGCATCTACAGACCCAGCTGTGATGGTGGAAGTGTATCCAAGCGTCACGGTTCATGATATACGAGCTATGGTAACACATGGAGGACTTGAAGATGATTCGAACTCTAGCAAGTTTGGTTTCCTGTCATGTTTATTTTGCTTCCGTAATTTGCCTCCTTTCGTTATGTTATAGTTTGTAGCAGCTCCAAGATGGGGGGGGGGGGTTGTAAGACCCAAGAGAATCCCGGTCTTGGGAAATTACAAAATGACTTCGTTCTAGGAACTTTGCCCCCCCCAAACAATAGACTATCTTCTGTTATGCCAAGTTTGGTTTACTGTCATGCTTATTTTGTTTCACAATTTGCCTCGTTCTGTAATGGCGTGGGTTGTAGTAGAGTTGTCACTATTGTTCTCCATGTCTGGCGAAGATGTTGATTAAAATATTATTCATTTACCCTTTGCAAATAACGGCAAGTATAATTTGTAATTATTTCTTTTTTGAGATGAGAAAATGTGAACTTCATTGCTGTTTTAATCTAATTGTAATCTTTGGTACTTACAAATGATTAGTTCTTTCATTCAGTTCTTCAGATAACTAGATATGAACTCATTTTCATTGGTTCTTGCCTTTATTTATTCTTCTGTCTTTCTTCAGGCCTTAATTTTGTGAATTTTTGTTCCTGTAGTTGCTTTATGTTTCATATATTGAAAGAATTGAATGCAACTAAAGGACAACAAAACCAGCTGTGCAGTTGTGTCTGATTATATAGTAATTCTTGCACCAGTCTCTAGTTGTATTTTGTTCACTCTGTATGTCTGTATCTCTCTAATCTGACAACTGTTTGATCACCTCCTCTAGTCATTCAGTCAGAACAGCAGAATAAACTCAAGTAATGATAATATCTAAGAATACATGTCCTCCAGTATAAATCAAAGTAGATGATGCACAGACAGTCTGAAGCAAGTCGACATATTCAAATATTTGCCTGCATTAATAACATCTGATGGAAGATAATATTCAACAAGACAAATGTATAATTGCCCAGGTAAAGTCAAAATTTCACAAGATGAAGACATCCTATGTAATATTTCTTGATTGGGAACAAGCGTTACAGCACTGGTTGCATTCCCATATATACTCTGCTTGCCGTTCCGTCAGCCATCTAAAAGTGTATACGCTCAGTGTCCCAGGCAGTTGCTGATTACGTGTTCTTATGATCTTTCCGGAGAGAGGGCACTTTCTCCCATCGCCTCTAGTCACTCCTATTTCTACCATTCTCTGAATATGTACATTGTCATGTTCGACTTCCTTCTCGTAGGGTATTCATGACTGCTCTAATCAATTCAATCCTGTCTCTTCTTATCTCGGTGCCGTTCCCCCAAAGCTTTACCAGCCAACACATCAGCTCTTTCATTTCCCCTGACCCCCAGCATGACCTGGACAGTAGATCCATATAATGCTCTGCACATTGTCGAAAAGAGTAACCCATTCAGTTCTGATCATACACTTTTCTATCTTGCGCAGCATACTTTGAGAATCCAATAGTATCAATGAGTCTGTTAGTGGTTGAGTCACCAGTCAAGTGAGAGCCGCTGTCGCCGCATCTATTTCCATTCTCATACTCGATGTTGTAGTGAGGTAGGCAGCTGACTTCTCAGCTAATTTCTTGCCATTTTGGTAGGCCACATAATCCCAATCACACCTGTTTGTTTCTTGTGTTACTGAGCCGTCTGTGTAAGTTTTCGTATTGTGTTGCTTTGAGTGCTGCAGTATGTGTTCTTGGAGCATTTCCTCTGTTCTACTGACAGGCCAGTCGCGGCACTCTCGTCACATCTGTATCACAACTGTTGTCAATAACTTTCTCTCTTTGCCAAATGTCACCCATTCACAGCCTCTTCCCACTTCTCCATCTCACAAACTCTGAGTAGGATATCTTCTGCTTCTGCTATCCAGGACCTTCCTTTCTTGAAACACCTTCATTTTGTGTTGTCTAGAGATTGGTGTAAGAGGTGATGATCATTATTAGCGACATTAAAGTATTCTTTAACCTGGGCTATTTTATGTCTTGCTTTGGTGATCATCGGAGAAACCTCACAGCCGAGATAGGTGTATCTCTTGTGCATCTTAGAACATCTCATGGCGTCTCTCCAATCTATCCACCTGTGTTTGTGACAGTAGAAGTAAACCTAAACCATCAGTTATTTAACTAAAATACTAGGATAATACATAAAAAGAATTTAAAAAAGATAGACACAAAGGTCGGTGAAGAACAATTCGGTTTTAGGAAAAACAAAGGAACTAGAGAAGCTATACTGAGTATCCGGCGTGATAGATAAATATATAGAAGTCCAAAAAAGTATCTATATTTGCTTCATAGACTACATCAAGGCCTTTGACAGAGTCCAACAGGAAAAATTAATCAAATTTCTTCAAGAAATAAGCATAGATGGAAAAGACATCAGGCTGATTAGAAATATATATTGGGAACAAACTGCATCAATAAGGTGTGAAAACAGCTACTCTCCATACATAGAAATAAGAAGAGGGGAGAGACAAGGATGCATTTTATCACCAAGCCTATTTAATATCTACACAGAGAATATCTTTAAAAATATAGAAGAAATACCAGGACTCAAGATCAATGGGAAAATAATAAACAACATTAGATATGCAGATGACACTGTTCTTTTAGCAGAAAGTGAACATGAACTACAAAGACTAATAGATCAGGTCAATAAATCAAATAATGAATATAGACTGGATATAAATATCCAAAAAACAAAAACCATGATAATCAGAAAAGACAGAAGAACAAGAGCTAAACATAAACATACAGGGAGAGAAACTACAACAAGTAAAACAGTATCAATATCTTGGACACATAGTCATAATTGATGGCAGATGTGAAATAGAAATTAAAAGGAGAATAGGAATGGCTAAAAGTACCTTCAATGACATGAGGAAATTATTAATAACTAAACAAATTACAAACAAGTTAAAAATGAGAATTATAAAATGCTACATCTATTCTATATTAATGTTTGGCTCAGAAACATGGACACTAAATAAACAATTAGAAGACAGAATTGATGCCTTTGAGATGTGGGTATATGGGAGAACATCATGGAAAGAGAAGAAAACAAATAAAGGGGTGATCAAAACACTTAATATGAAGAAAGAACTACTAAGAGAAATAAAGATCAGGCAAATAAAATAGTTTGGACACATTAAAAGACATGACACCTTATTGAAGACCTTACTTGAGGGTAAAGTCAAATGGAAGCGAGCAAGAGGTAGGCAGAGATACGAGTGGGAGAATAATATCACATGATGGACAGGTTACAGTCTAGCAGAGTGCACTACCAAAACAAGAGACGGGGATGTTGGAGATCTGTTGTAGCCAACCTTCGTTGCGGAGACAACACTTGATGATGATGAAATCCTCATCCTGAAGTTTCCTGCCGGGTCCAGCTATTAGTTCTTAACTAATTATTTCTTTCTTGATTGTATTACATTTAGTTATTCCACTAATAGTTTCTTCTTAATCTATCTAGTATAATTTTTGTTGACTGGTTCTGAAATTCTTGTAGGCACTGATTCAGCTGATAATGCAGTCGGGAACAGAACAAATATCACAATTACATCCACAAATATTGGACCTCCAACATTGATATCAGCTGTTGCACCTACCACATTTGGTCCAATAGTTACAACAGCAGCATCATCATCTGATCCAACACCAGCTGCATCTACTGCTCAGACAACAGCAACTGGCACATTCCCAACTACTACCAACTCTCCACCTGCTTTCATCTTTGGCCCATCTGCAAGTGTGAGCTATCGAGAAATGCCCGGTTTTGGCATGGGTCAGATGCCAAATGTTCCTGGCTTACCTCCAGGCATGCTACAAAATATTCTAGGTTCAATTTTGAACTCACACGGTGAGTAAAACTGGCATGCATGTAGTTTGTTATAAATCACTGTTCTTTATTGACTGTTTTTTCCTGCATGGTTACTGTATAACATGTTTATCAGGAGAACTCACACTGTTTCCTATAGCCTGTCTAATCAGGAGAACTCACACTGTTTCCTATAGCCTGTCTAATTAAAAATCACTATCTTTATTTTGTTATCTTCTTCTGCGTTCGTTCTCAAACTCCTGCAGATTAGCAGGATGTAATCTGGAAAACGGAATGCGTTGTGTCATTGTTTACAGCATTGCTGCGATATCTGCGCCTTTCGGCGCAACACATCCGATTCAGCATGGCTTTGGGTCACTGACCCTATATGAGATGGGACAGCCAACTCCATCCCATAACCTCCTTAGTTGCCTTTTACGACATGCGTGGAAGGTAAACAGTGTTGCTATTCTTTGCTCCCCTTTCGGGCCTGGCATCACACAAACGATTTTGTTATAATCTGTCTAATCAGGAGAAATCATGTTTGAAATGTAATTTTTATTTCACTAAGATATATTTTCCAGATAATAATAGTCACAAAATTTCTGAAGGTCATATAAGCATTCCATCTCTTTTTTTATCTTCCCCCCCCCCCCTTCCAATAGCAATAAGCTATGATGCCTGACTGGATGTAACAAATAATCATCATCATCACTTATGAGTGAGGAAGAAAGTAGTCATAATTTCCTGATGCAACTTTTTGTGGAGCTGTTTCTGTAGGAAGATTTCCAAATACAAACTGAAATTATAGATGTTATCTCTGTACACTTCATGCCTCCAAGATATTCAGTGGTTTTGTTTCAGGGTGAACATTCTATGCATGGGCTGAATAAAAGGATTGGGGGGGGGGGGATGACCCTGAAAATTATGTAGAGAATTGCTTTCATTGTACTCCTGTTTCACTATATGTTCTCAATCTCTCAACGAAGTCAAACGTCACCTGCCGAGAGTATCACTCATGGTATAACTGTGGCTTCAAGCGATAATCCTCCAGGGATCTTTCAAAAATTTGCTTGCAAACAAGGTCTCATGACCTGGGATCAAACCCACAACCTCTTGGACATAAGGCAAATGCAGTTTATTCAATGAGTGGACATTTTGACAAGCCAGAAAGTAAAACTATTATATCTGGTCTATATATGTCATGTGAAATTTTTTCCAGAATGTCATCTTCTCCGTGTTCTGATCATAACATAGTTTTGCTATGCTGCTGGTACCTTGCCAAAGATTGGTCATATATCTGATCTGCTGTATCTGGTCTACTTGGTCATCCGCCAATATGGCTGTCGAGAACGAATGTGTTCTCTATTTACTGTGCTCGATTAGCGGCTGTTCCTTCCCAAAAGTAATGGCAACCTACGGGAATACTGTACCTAGAAATTTCCAATTGATTAATCTTGAGATAGAATGTGTGGATAAATGTGAATACTTGGGAGCAAACATCAACATTACAGGAGACTGCATGGCAGAAATAAGAAAAAGATTGGCAATGGCATATTGTAAAATAACACCGTTGAAAAACACATGTTAAAACAACAAAATAGAAGCGAAATTGCTAGTTTCTAACTTTTATTTTTCTGTTTGAAACATAATGACTGAAACATGGACCCTAAGTAAGACGGCGGTAAAGAAGATCAACGACTTTGAGATGAAATGCTACAGAAAGATACTTAGAATATCATGGAAGGAAAAAGGTGAAACTCAGATATTATAAACACATTGAAGATTCCAGAGTGTTGGTTACTAAACACAATAACAAAAAGAAAACTACACCTGTTTGATCATATAAAGAGACACAACTGTTTGGAGGACAGAGTACCAGGGAAGAAGAGAAAGGGCATACCAAGAAGACGATGGACTAACGACATTAAAGATAGCATGAATATATCGTTGGAAAATGCAAGCCAACGGGAGTTCAGAAGGGGGTTCAGAGAGTTCATTGGGAAGACAACGTTCTGGAAAGAATACGTCACATGACATTGTAGATGAATTATCAGATATAATGTATGGTACAATGTGCGTCTATGACAGCCTAGGTGCCTGCGGTTCGAATTCTGCCGCAGGCAATTGTGTATCCGGACCGTTAAGAAAGCAACTACTAAAAGTATTTAAATTGCCTACAAAAGAATCTCTAAAGTCAAGTAATGATGTGTTGATGGCTACATCCAATGAATAGGATATGATATCAATATGAATAGTAGTTACATCAGTGCACATGGAAGGTACCCTGATATCATCAGGAATAGTTCTTGTATGAAGCCCTGGGGGAAAGTGAAACAGTAACCTGAGGGGAGGGAGGTGAACTTGGGGAGTTTGAGATTCTGTGACACTATATATCCTGGAGGATTTTGAGATACATGAGCCGGTATTGAGAATGTGCAAATTTGGAGAAAAAGTAAGTGGATATGCGGCAAATCTTTCGAGAAACACTCAACCAACATAAAACTGGAACTATCAGTTGCTATACCCTGAGGAATTTACTGAAGCGGAGATCTGAGCACCTGTGGGTGTGTCCGGAGTGCAAAGAGGAACAGACTTAATATGCTGATGGATTTACTGAAGCGGAGATCTGAGCACCTGTGGGCGTGTCCGGTGTACGAAGAGGATAATCAACATATCTAACAACACCTAACACAATATATCCTATGTGCTGTCACTGTAACCTATTTACACTATGAACTTTTACTATTACTTTAGGAGTACGCCCTGACCAGCCGGTTCAAGTCAATGTGGTTCAACAACTATCGGCATCTGGTGTGCCCACGGTCCAACCTTCTCAACCACAGCAGCCTACTCAGGACTCATCTCTTGACAGCGAGGGTGTGATACCTCCACAGGACAGCTTACGACAGCAGAATCCTACAGATCAGAGTCGCCCATGTAAGTTCATTTATTTATATGATGGGGCCTAAAAGAGAAGAAATGAATAGCAATTACTGTGACCTGCTATGAATGGCATAAACAGAGATTAAGGAAGTTTGTGGATGGGGGTTGGCTATCTCACCTCACAGGTCAAAATTACCCAAAAATCATTCTGGAATTGGATATGTTGGGCAGAGAGGCACAGATATCATGGCAGAGATGTAAACTATGACAGAATGCATTCCATTGTCCAGACTAAATTTAGCTAGCCAACAGGAATTTGAGAATGAACGAAGAAGAGAATCTATAAATCTTTCTGTGTAGTACAGATCTGTAACAAATCTCGGCCATCATTTTCTGTGATTGTCTAGTCATTTTGTGTTTCTGGTGTTCTGAGAGGAAAAGTCATCATTGATAAGTGTAGAGTTTGCAATGTTCAGTTCAGGATAATGTCTATTTGTTGTTTGAGTTAATTTCTAGTCCTTGCTGCCTTGCACACCCAAATATAAATAACTAAAATGTCAGAAGATGTCTGACAAAGTGGAGAGTGCCGCAGTAACCAAACGAATAAGTTATAAATACTACATAAAGTACAAAGGTCACTATTAAAGCCTAAATATCAATGTAAATAGCAATAAACAAAAAGAACAAGGACTTCTTTCCCTGGACCTGGGATAAAACCCACAATCTCTTGAACATAAGGCAAATGACAATTTATTCAATGGGTGGACGTTTTTACACAGCAGAAAGTAAAGCTACTATATCTTGTGTCACCATGTGACATAATGCACATGACAATAAAGATACATATATACAGGGCAGATACATATACAAATTAATGTTAAAACTGATAATTGTTTGTCTGTTGTATTTCATCCTGATGAAGGCATTTTAGTTGAAATGTCGCCTGTCATTGTGTCAAACCTTCTTCCTCTGTGTTCGTTCTCAAACTTCTGCAGATTAGCCGGATGTAGTTCAGAGAACGGAATGCATTGTTTCATGTTTTACAGCTTAGTTGCAAGATGACGTTTGTGTACTTTACATTTGAATGTCATCTTTTGAGAACTCTCCATGTTTCCTTCGAGCATTTTAGTTCTGCACTTTCAGTTTGCTAAACCTGTCGCAATGTTGTTTCAGCATCTCCAAATGGTTAAACTTTGTTCTATTCTATCCCATTCAGAGAAGTAGCCACATATTCCATTTAGAAAGAACTGAAACACCAAACTTGACTTCCATTCGGGTAAACAGGATAGCAACTGCCATTAACCGGAAATCCCCATATGTTGCCACTGGAAAATTCTTGCTTTTTTATAGTTGTCATTTTTTCCGTTTGAAATTTATTTAGATCTACCCTGTGAACGTCATGTTCGTCTTTATATTTTGTTGTGTATGTAGTCTTGATAAAGGCTGTTTGGTCTGTTCATTTCCCTGTTCCAAGCTCATTCTGTTTGACTCTTGTTTCTTTGGGGTGTAATATAACGTTAAGTACAGCAAGCAGCTTATGCCATTATGTTTCATGGTTGTGTTCTATCAACAGCTGGAATAACTAGTGCTAGCTCCACACTACTGAATACACAGAATGTGGGTTCCAGCACCGGTGTTCCTACAAATGCTACCACCAGTGCAACATCAACTACCACATCCAGCATTGCAAGTTCTTTTCCATTTGGTCATTGGTTTAATGTAGGATCGCACAGGTTAGTCATGCTTGTTTTGATTTCATTTTTTTCCCCTCAGAAGTAAGAATGTGTACTTTTTTCCCTGTGCTGTGCATGTAGATAATTTTGCTGCGATACTATGATAAATAGATTATTTTGTGATGTGACATTAGCTAGATATTTCTGTATGCACTGTGTAGAACATTTATTTTGTGACGTGACGTTAGCTAGATATTTCTGTATGCGCTGTGTAGAACATTTATTTTGTGACATGACAGTAGCTAGATATTTCTGTATTCACTGTGTAGAAGATTTATTTTTCCATGCTATGTAGACTTTAAGATTAAGAGAAGAACAGCAATGGTGCTGACAAAATTAAAACAACTAAAGAAATTGTGGTATGGTACTAACATAAGAACCAAATTGTGCTTATTACGAATATGTGTGTTTCCAATGGTGATATATTGATGCAAAGCATGGACACTAAATAAAATGTCCAAAAGAATAACATCATTTGAATTAAAGTGCTACAGAAGAGTTCTGAGAATACCATGGATAGCAAAGAAAACAATCCGGGTGGTACTAAGCACAATCAGCATCCACGCGGGCTGTCTTCTGAACACCATATTAAAGAAAAATAAAGAGAAAAAACTCGGTTTTTTCTGTCACTTCACTTTAAGAGACATAGCGGTTATGGAGAGGAGGAGATGATAGAAGGTAACAGGCGTAAAGGCAGACTAAGAAACCTGTGGACAGAAGACATACAGGAAGGCCTGCACGTGTCCCTAAAAGAGGAGGGAGAACTTGTTCAAGACTGAGGAGAATTCAATCGATCCATAAGTAAGACTATGTTCTGGAAAGAATATGTCACGTGATGATGATGTAGACCTAATATTTTTGTCTGTTGTGCACGTCTTAACTTTCAATACCTGCACAATTATACTTTCAACACTGTAGATCATTTTTACTTTCAACACTGTAGATCATTTTTACTTTCAACACTGTAGATCATTTTTACTTTCAACACTGTAGGATCATTTTTACTTTCAACACTGTAGGATCATTTTTACTTTCAACACTGTAGGATCATTTTTACTTTCAACACTGTAGATCATTTTTACTTTCAACACTGTAGGATCATTTTTACTTTCAACACTGTAGGATCATTTTTACTTTCAACACTGTAGGATCAACTATACTTTCAACACTGTAGATCATTTTCTACACCATAGATATTTATTAATTTTTAATTTTGCAACTTATTCTAGTTCGTTCATAATTTGATAGCCATTTTGTGTTAATGTTGTGACTTATTGTTTCTTTGTTTGTTTTGTTTTTTATCTTGTGGTAAGTGATTGGTATATCTGGCTGGTCGTCAGTAGCACCTTCCTTAGGTGGTAGATATGTTCTCTCATTTCCAGGTATTCCAAAGTGAGACAGTGTCTACAGCAAGGTGACCATATGCTGGTTACACAGTTCTGTCAGTGGTGCTTGTAGTTTTTCTGAATACAGCATTTGGAGAAATGATCTTAATACTGCAAGCTGTGAAACATGATTGGAGGTCAGCAGTTTTTCAGTTGCAACCTTGATTGCCTGAATTTCTGCATCATATTATACCTGACCTGATGGTACATCATATTATACCAGACCTGACCTGATGGTACTCTGATCGTATCTCTTGGGGTTCTGCTTGGGTTATATATATAAATATATCTGTCTGTGTGCGTCGTCACAGTGTAGACACTATAACAGATAGAGACATATTTTCAATGCAAGTGTATGTGGCATCCTAATTGTTTCATTGTACCTCTTGCCTGATTGCCTCCATCTTTAGCCCCTGTACTTGCTAGGGAAGACTGGTCTTGCCTGACTATGAGGGCCTGACAAATCTTAGATTTCAGACTTTATTGGCAGAACAAAGCCCACCACCATCTCTGCATAAATGAGCTGGTGTCAATGTGGATGAGTCTTCTGTTTCTTATATCTTCATATGTGGGAGTTTGTGGCTATGTCGATAGCGATACTTAGAGCCACGAGTTTGCTGTGTACAGTACGGGAACCATTTCTCTCGTACGTCTGGCCTACTAGCGATTTGGCTACAGATATCTACTATTCAGTAGAATTGGTAAAAACAATGAATGTATTAGTTCCATGCTGAATCCGAGTGTGTCTGGCCATTGGCGCAAATAACACTGTAACACAACACATTTCCGTTCTCTGGACTACATCCTGCTGCTGCACATTTAGTAGGACCCATTGTCCAGATAGATTCAGTGGAAGTTTGAAAATGAAAGCACAAAAAAAGTCTTTGCTCAAGTGCAGCTGTTCTTGCTATTTTTGTTATGTGGACCTATAAATATTGTTTTCTCTGCCACAAACACTTTCCACCCCCGCACAACTCAAAATATGTTATGTGTTAATACAACCTTGTTATTGTTAGGTGACATGTTCATTCCATAATGTTGTCCTGTCTACTGAATCTCTTGAAATCTCCAGGATTTTGAGCGAGTTGTCCTGTCTACTGAATCTCTTGAAATCTCCAGGATTTTGAGCGAGTTGTCTTGTCTAATGAATCTCTTGAAATGTCCTGGATTTTGGGCGAGTTGTCCTCTCTCCTCCAATGACATGTTCTTGCATTCTCAATATCTCTTGTCCAATGAGGTCCGGGACAACTTTTATCTCTGCTCCCTTCTATCGTTCCCTCCAGCTAATACTCTTTCCATACCCCTGTCTCTTCACATGTTGAAAAAACCTAACTTTCCTTCTCAATATGGTGTTTAGAATCTAGTCTTATTGAATTTTGATTTTGTTTTGTACCTGTTGTTTAGTCTTCCTTTCTGTCCATGATATTTGCAGGATTCTCCTATAGAACTTTAATTTAAAAGCCATTATTCTCTTTGATACAATCTTAAATACAACTTTAGTGCATAAATATTAGTTTCTATTGCATTATGTCATGTAGTCTTCTTTGTTGTTCCACCATTCTGTGTTCATTTATCCCTATCTTAATAAAGACCTTGTGATGAAAACATGGATTCCATTTATGTGTTCAAGGTAAAACTTGCATTGAACATAATTTACATGTTCTGATATTTTGTTTCATGTAGTTTCTGCAGACATCTTTAACATGAGGCTATATTCTGAATTTATTTATTTTTAGTATGAACGTAGGAACTGGTACTGATCCCAACGCTGGCACAAACAGCCAGTCTACAAACACACCTCGACCACAGTTTCATTTCCATCGGGGGCCTGCAGGTCAGCCTCGACCCCAGAATGCAAATGTCAGAGCTCAAGCTCCAGGGGCTGCACTACGTCCAGGGCTAGCATCTCGAGGATACGTCGATCCATACTTGCCATGTTCCTCGCTTCACTACATGTCACAGACAGCACAGGCAGCATTTAATGCCATTCAGGGTCAGATGAGAGGACGTGGACAGCCTCCACAACAGCAGGTAAATACATTACATAAGTATCAGCAGGTGACATTACTAAGTGTTAGCAGATAACACACTTTTACATAGTGTCATCAAATGGGGAAAAAACACCAAAGAAATCCAACACAGATGCAATATAACATACCAGATCTTTGGGCAGATATTTCCTATTTTCAAAAACAAACATGTGAGCATGAACACCAAAACTCCGCTATATAAAGTGATCATCATACCATCACTATGCTATCAATGTCAAACATGGACATTAACAGCAGAATTCAAAAGAAAACTTGTTACAGTTGAAATGACTTGTCTATGTCGAATCCTCGGAGTAACAATAACAGACAGAATCAGAAATAAAAACATCAGAAGACTAACCAACACAATGCGAACCCTGGATTACATCAGAAGACAGCAGATTAAGTGGTTTTCACATGCTTCCAGACTACCATCAGATAGTGCCCCTCAAAAAACATTACTATACAGATACAGTGGATACAAAACCAGGGGCAGACATTGAAAACAATGGATTACAGAAAAAAAATCAACTAAATAAAGCATATTATCAAGTGCCATGCCAAAATGGCGTTGGCGATCATATTTCTCCATGTACATCCATCTCTCATATATCTCATCATCTCTGTTGGTGTCGTAATATGAAGCCCATTTAGTCAAACTGTCCAATATCTTTTCTCTAAGTCTTCCCCTTTGTCTTTTCCCTATTATCTTTCCTGTTGTCACTATATTCTCAATGCCTCCTCTTCTCATTATGTGCCCAATAAATGTTGACTGTCTTTTTCTTATATTATCAATAATGCATCTTGATTAGGAACAAGCGTCACAGCACTGGTGTCATTCCCATATATACCCTGCTTGCCGTTTCATCGGCCATCTAAACGTGTATAAGCTCAGTGTCCCAGTAAGTTGCTGATTGCACGTACTTCTGATCTTTCCGGAGAGGGAGCACTTTCTCCCATCACCTCTAGTCACTCCCATTTCTACCATTCTCTGAATATGTATATTTTCATGTTTTACTTCCTCCTCGTCTGCTCATAGGGTATCCATGACTGCTCTAATCAATTCCATCCTGTCTCTTCTTATCTCAGTGCCGTTCACCAAAGCTTTACCAGCCAACACATCAGCTCTTTCGTTTCCCCTGACCCCAGCATGACCAGGATAGTAAATCCATGTAATGCTCTGTGCATTGTCAAGAAGAGTGTCCCATTCAGTTCTGATCATAAACTTTTCTATCTTGCGCAGCATACTTTGAGAGTCCGATAGAATAACTGAGTCTGTTGGTGGTTGCGTCGACAGCCAAGTAAGAGCTGCTGTCACAGCTTCTATTTCCATTCTCATACTCAATGTTGTAGTGGAGTAGGCAGCTGACTTCTTGGCTAATTTCTTGCCATTTTGGTAGGCCACAAAACCCCAACCCCACCTGTTTGTTTCTTGCGTTACTGCGGCCGTCTGTGTAAATTATCTCATATGCATCTTGTCACATCCATCATCATCCTAAGACATTCTTCATTAGTTCAATCTTTACTGTCCAAGAAATGCATAACATTCTTCGATTAAATCACATTTCCCCTGCCTCCAATGATTTTTGTCCATTCTTCACTTCCATAGAGTAGCACTGGTTCAGTGTAGCATATTGGAGGACACTTTTTCTAGTAAACATCGATATGGACTTTTATTTACCATCTGAAGTTATTAGTGTTCCTAAATATTTGAAATTATTCACCTGTTTTAAGTTTTTCTCATTTAATACTATTTTACTATTTGGTGGGGTACTATTTCTTGATATTATCATTGTCTCTGTCTTTTTTATGTTTAAACTAAGACCTTTTTGTTCACTTTCTATAACCGTCCTGCTTAATAGATTTGTAGATGTTCTTGGTTTTCTGCTATCAATATAGTATCTGCATATCATAGATTTATTTGTGTCCTCCTTCTCCAAACATATATGAAGCACACAAAAAAGCCATCTCCAGAGAACTATTCTACCACTGATGCTACAAGGCATATGGGGTATAAAGTCAAAAGAAGAAAGAAGTCTAACGTGTAAACAAATCTGCCACAGTCCAGGTTGGTTGCACTACTGTAGCTTCTCTGGTGGTTGCAGGAGTTCCACTGGCAGGTCCAACTGGGGCACCTTGAATGTAAAGACCAAAAGAGTGCCTTCTTCAGTATTCATTCTCAAACTCCCACTGGATCTCTCCTGTAACAGGACAATAGTCCTACTAGATTTCATTCTCAAACTCCCACTGGATCTCTCCTGTAACAGGACAATAGTCCTACTAGATTTCATTCTCAAACTCCCACTGGATCTCTCCTGTAACAGGACAATAGTCCTACTAGATTTCATTCTCAAACTCCCACTGGATCTCTCCTGTAACAGGACAATAGTCCTACTAGATTTCATTCTCAAACTCCCACTGGATCTCTCCTGTAACAGGACAATAGTCCTACTAGATTTCATTCTCAAACTCCCACTGGATCTCTCCTGTAACAGGACAATGGTCCTACTAGATTTCATTCTCAAACTCCCACTGGATCTCTCCTGTAACAGGACAATAGTCCTACTAGATTTCATTCTCAAACTCCCACTGGATCTCTCCTGTAACAGGACAATAGTCCTACTAGATTTCATTCTCAAACTCCCACTGGATCTCTCCTGTAACAGGACAATAGTCCTACTAGATTTCATTCTCAAACTCCCACTGGATCTCTCCTGTAACAGGACAATAGTCCTACTAGATTTCCAGCAGGATGTAGTCCTGAGAATGAAAATGTGTTGTGTCTTCCTTTTATTTGTGCTAATGGTCCGACACATCCATCTTCGGTGGAAAAGAATATGTGAAATTCCCCAAACTTGACAACTCAGCATTTAAGGGTAAAACTTCATGTAGATTCTCAGCTAATCCTTGACATAATTGTCCATGATGTACATTTGTAAGATTGTTTACACTTTATTTTCAGGTTCCAAACCTGAGTACGATGGTTTCTGGAATGGTAGGCGAGATTATTGAACAGGCTGGTCAAGGTAACGTTCCATTTGAATACATTTTTACACTAACTAGTTCATCTTCATATAATGTCATAATGATGTGCAGCATTAGAAACCTCACAGTACTAGGTCTTAGTATGTGGATGTCAAGTGTCAGATAACTCACAGTACTAGGTCTTAGTATGTGGATGTCAAGTGTCAGATAACTCACAGTACTAGGTGTTAGTATATGGAAATAGAACCACATTGATTCATGACTTCTATTCACTAGACAGGTACACTGACTTCTATTCACTAGACAGGTACACTGACTTCTATTCACTAGACAGGTACACTGACTTCTATTCACTAGACAGGTACACTGACTTCTATTCACTAGACAGGTACACTGACTTCTATTCACTAGACAGGTACACTGACTTCTATTCACTAGACAGGTACACTGACTTCTATTCACTAGACAGGTACAGACCTATATCCAGATATGGAGACAGTTGCACAATCTTTCAACAGTAAAAGTAAACACATTTGGTAGTCGTCAGTAGCCAGTGCTGCCCCAGGTCACATGAAGATTTTGTGTGTATACCCCAGGAATTATGAACAATAGAACACTTGTATGCATTGTTCAAACATGCATACTGATTATACTACGGATCTGAAACATGGGCTACCTACAGCAAACATGAGAGGAGATATAACATCTTTCATCTAAGATGTCTCCGCAAGATCTTTAGCATCAAATGGCACGACAAAATTTACCAACATGGAAGTTTTGCTCTGCACTCAGCTACCATCTGTCATGTAAGTGTAGCACCTCACTCAGCTACCATCTGTCATGTAAGTGTAGCACCTCACTCAGCTACCATCTGTCATGTAAGTGTAGCACCTCACTCAGCTACCATGTAAGTGTAGCACCTCACTCAGCTACCATCTGTCATGTAAGTGTAGCACCTCACTCAGCTACCATCTGTCATGTAAGTGTAGCACCTCACTCAGCTACCATGTAAGTGTAGCACCTCACTCAGCTACCATGTAAGTGTAGCACCTCACTCAGCTACCATGTAAGTGTAGCACCTCACTCAGCTACCATGTAAGTGTAGCACCTCACTCAGCTACCATGTAAGTGTAGCACCTCACTCAGCTACCATCTGTCATGTAAGTGTAGCACCTCACTCAGCTACCATGTAAGTGTAGCACCTCACTCAGCTACCATCTGTCATGTAAGTGTAGCACCTCACTCAGCTACCATGTAAGTGTAGCACCTCACTCAGCTACCATCTGTCATGTAAGTGTAGCACCTCACTCAGCTACCATGTAAGTGTAGCACCTCACTCAGCTACCATCTGTCATGTAAGTGTAGCACCTCACTCAGCTACCATCTGTCATGTAAGTGTAGCACCTCACTCAGCTACCATCTGTCATGTAAGTGTAGCACCTCACTCAGCTACCATGTAAGTGTAGCACCTCACTCAGCTACCATCTGTCATGTAAGTGTAGCACCTCACTCAGCTACCATCTGCCATGTAAGTGTAGCACCTCACTCAGCTACCATCTGTCATGTAAGTGTAGCACCTCACTCAGCTACCATCTGTCATGTAAGTGTAGCACCTCACTCAGCTACCATGTAAGTGTAGCACCTCACTCAGCTACCATCTGTCATGTAAGTGTAGCACCTCACTCAGCTACCATGTAAGTGTAGCACCTCACTCAGCTACCATCTGTCATGTAAGTGTAGCACCTCACTCAGCTACCATCTGTCATGTAAGTGTAGCACCTCACTCAGCTACCATGTAAGTGTAGCACCTCACTCAGCTACCATCTGTCATGTAAGTGTAGCACTTCACTCAGCTACCATCTGTCATGTAAGTGTAGCACCTCACTCAGCTACCATCTGTCATGTAAGTGTAGCACCTCACTCAGCTACCATGTAAGTGTAGTACCTCACTCAGCTACCATGTAAGTGTAGCACCTCACTCAGCTACCATCTGTCATGTAAGTGTAGCACCTCACTCAGCTACCATCTGTCATGTAAGTGTAGCACCTCACTCAGCTACCATCTGTCATGTAAGTGTACCACCTCACTCAGCTACCATCTACCATGTAAGTGTAGCACCTCACTCAGCTACCATCTGTCATGTAAGTGTAGCACCTCACTCAGCTACCATCTGTCATGTAAATGTAGCACCTCACTCAGCTACCATCTGTCATGTAAATGTAGCACCTCACTCAGCTACCATCTGTCATGTAAATGTAGCACCTCACTCAGCTACCATCTGTCATGTAAGTGTAGCACCTCACTCAGCTACCATCTGCCATGTAAGTGTAGCACCTCACTCAGCTACCATCTGTCATGTAAGTGTAGCACCTCACTCAGCTACCATCTGTCATGTAAGTGTAGCACCTCACTCAGCTACCATCTGTCATGTAAGTGTAGCACCTCACTCAGCTACCATCTGTCATGTAAGTGTAGCACCTCACTCAGCTACCATCTGTCATGTAAGTGTAGCACCTCACTCAGCTACCATCTGCCATGTAAGTGTAGCACCTCACTCAGCTACCATCTGCCATGTAAGTGTAGCACCTCACTCAGCTACCATGTAAGTGTAGCACCTCACTCAGCTACCATCTGCCATGTAAGTGTAGCACCTCACTCAGCTACCATCTGCCATGTAAGTGTAGCACCTCACTCAGCTACCATCTGCCATGTAAGTGTAGCACCTCACTCAGCTACCATCTGCCATGTAAGTGTAGCACCTCACTCAGCTACCATGTAAGTGTAGCACCTCACTCAGCTACCATCTGTCATGTAAATGTAGCACCTCACTCAGCTACCATCTGCCATGTAAGTGTAGCACCTCACTCAGCTACCATCTGCCATGTAAGTGTAGCACCTCACTCAGCTACCATCTGCCATGTAAGTGTAGCACCTCACTCAGCTACCATGTAAGTGTAGCACCTCACTCAGCTACCATCTGCCATGTAAGTGTAGCACCTCACTCAGCTACCATCTGCCATGTAAGTGTAGCACCTCACTCAGCTACCATCTGCCATGTAAGTGTAGCACCTCACTCAGCTACCATGTAAGTGTAGCACCTCACTCAGCTACCATCTGTCATGTAAGTGTAGCACCTCACTCAGCTACCATCTGCCATGTAAGTGTAGCACCTCACTCAGCTACCATCTGCCATGTAAGTGTAGCACCTCACTCAGCTACCATCTGTCATGGAAACACTCAATATAAATAGATTTCGTTGGCTGGGTCAATTCTGCAGAATGCTAAACTGCTGCATCCCAAAACAAGTACTATTCGGGGAACCGGGTGAAGGACATCGAGCCATTGGTAGACCAATGCTGAGGTATATAAACATCTGCAAATCCTCAATGAAAGGCATCCACATAGAATCCAAAAACAAGAAAAATATATGTTTAAAGATATAGGTAAGAACATATATAGGCAAACAAAAATCTTCCATTGCAGTGGTATGGTCGCTTGAAAAGTTATATTCCTGAGTAAATATTAAATGGATTGCTTCTTATTGCTGAATGACCACCTACCTGCAAGACACAAAAAGCCATACAGATTGAGTTGTCATGGACTTCCACCAGAGAATAGTCCCATTATATAGGCATGTTTTCAAATAGAATTTTACTGTTGCAAGGTGGCTGGTCTAATGGGACACCGGTGTGACCTTCTACATGCTGGCCACATGAAGGTAAAGCAGTTTTAGTTCAGTAGTCTTGGTGGTTGGGGCCATGTAGCACAGTGGTTTCGCTAATGAGTGGTCCTGGGTTCATTCCCCAGTTGGAACAGAAATGTTTTTCAGACCACAATTAAATTGGGTACCGGATTAATCCAGGAAGTAAAGACTTTGAGGGAGAGGAGATAGCTACTGCCCTCATATAGCAGAGCCACTGAAATGTGAGATTATTAACATCTCATGCCCCTACAGCACTACTAAATGCTATGGGTTAACTTTACGTTTTACTTGACGCTAACAATGAACTATATAAATGACTGACTATTAAAGGTCTTTCTTTGTACTGATTCTTGCAGCTGCTGTCAACAGTGGAGCTAGAACAAATTCCACAACATCCAGTACAACTTCAACTAGAATTGGTGCTAACAGTCAACGTTCACCTCCGCTGAACCCGTTAGAGATGTTTTCTCATTTATTGGGTGGCGGTGAGACTGGAAGTCAAGTTGGGTCTGTACCCCTCAATGTTGGAGGGGCTCCTTTTGATGTTGGGGCTATCATCAGCAATATCATGCAAGCAACAGTAAGTAGCAACCTTCATATCTTTCAGTGTGCTGGGGTGAGTGTACTTAGGTGTGTAGACAAGCTTGGGTTTGTAGACATGCTTGAGTGTGTGAGCGTGCTTGGGTGTGTAGACATACTTTGCTGTTTGCAGAATAATGCAGCAAACAGAATTTGAACCAGACCTGCTCAGATGGCACCCACTCGCCTCGCAACTTGAGTCACGATGTTTTCCGTCTTCAACCACACAGCATCCCTAAAACAGATGTAATTTTAGTCCAGACTTTTGTGTATGTTATGTTCTTAAGAATTTTACATGTTTTCATTTGCCCTGAAATACTGTTTTGTGTGATCTAGCACGAATTTCATATGTTCTTTGGGTCCTTTCATTTAGGGTGCCGCAGTTGGACCTGCCAGTGGGACGCCTGCAACCACCAGAGGAACTACAGCAGTGCAGCCAACTTGGACTTTGGCAGATTTGTTTACTCATGTTAGACATACCTCTGAAGTCAATACTGGAGGTGAGACAGTTTGGTGGGGGGGGGGGATTATTTTAATATATTTAATATATGTAGCATGGACTTGGTGGTTACACAACTGAAAATGCTCAAATCAATGATTATACACAGAGGACACACACACAAATAAATGATTATACACAGAGGACACACACACACAAATCAATGATTATACACAGAGGACACACACACACAAATCAATGATTATACACAGAGGACACACACACACAAATCAATGATTATACACAGAGGACACACACACACAAATCAATGATTATACACAGAGGACACACACACACAAATCAATGATTATACACAGAGGACACACACACACAAATCAATGATTATACACAGAGGACACACACACACAAATCAATGATTATACACAGAGGACACACACACACACAAATCAATGATTATACACAGAGGACACACACACAAATCAATGATTATACACAGAGGACACACACACACAAATCAATGATTATACACAGAGGACACACACAAATCAATGATTATACACAGAGGACACACACACACAAATCAATGATTATACACAGAGGACACACACACACAAATCAATGATTATACACAGAGGACACACACACACAAATCAATGATTATACACAGAGGACACACACACACAAATCAATGATTATACACAGAGGACACACACACAAATCAATGATTATACACAGAGGACACACACACACAAATCAATGATTATACACAGAGGACACACACACAAATCAATGATTATACACAGAGGACACACACACACAAATCAATGATTATACACAGAGGACACACACACACAAATCAATGATTATACACAGAGGACACACACACAAATCAATGATTATACACAGAGGACACACACACACAAATCAATGATTATACACAGAGGACACACACACACAAATCAATGATTATACACAGAGGACACACACACACAAATCAATGATTATACACAGAGGACACACACACACAAATCAATGATTATACACAGAGGACACACACACACAAATCAATGATTATACACAGAGGACACACACACACAAATCAATGATTATACACAGAGGACACACACACACAAATCAATGATTATACACAGAGGACACACACACAAATCAATGATTATACACAGAGGACACACACACACAAATCAATGATTATACACAGAGGACACACACACACAAATCAATGATTATACACAGAGGACACACACACACACAAATCAATGATTATACACAGAGGACACACACACACAAATCAATGATTATACACAGAGGACACACACACACAAATCAATGATTATACACAGAGGACACACACACACAAATCAATGATTATACACAGAGGACACACACAAATCAATGATTATACACAGAGGACACACACACAAATCAATGATTATACACAGAGGACACACACACACAAATCAATGATTATACACAGAGGACACACACACAAATCAATGATTATACACAGAGGACACACACACACAAATCAATGATTATACACAGAGGACACACACACACAAATCAATGATTATACACAGAGGACACACACACACAAATCAATGATTATACACAGAGGACACACACACACAAATCAATGATTATACACAGAGGACACACACACACAAATCAATGATTATACACAGAGGACACACACACAAATCAATGATTATACACAGAGGACACACACACACAAATCAATGATTATACACAGAGGACACACACACAAATCAATGATTATACACAGAGGACACACACACACAAATCAATGATTATACACAGAGGACACACACACACAAATCAATGATTATACACAGAGGACACACACACAAATCAATGATTATACACAGAGGACACACACACACAAATCAATGATTATACACAGAGGACACACACACACAAATCAATGATTATACACAGAGGACACACACACACACAAATCAATGATTATACACAGAGGACACACACACACAAATCAATGATTATACACAGAGGACACACACACACAAATCAATGATTATACACAGAGGACACACACACACAAATCAATGATTATACACAGAGGACACACACACAAATCAATGATTATACACAGAGGACACACACACACAAATCAATGATTATACACAGAGGACACACACACACAAATCAATGATTATACACAGAGGACACACACACAAATCAATGATTATACACAGAGGACACACACACACAAATCAATGATTATACACAGAGGACACACACACACAAATCAATGATTATACACAGAGGACACACACACACAAATCAATGATTATACACAGAGGACACACACACACAAATCAATGATTATACACAGAGGACACACACACACAAATCAATGATTATACACAGAGGACACACACACACAAATCAATGATTATACACAGAGGACACACACACAAATCAATGATTATACACAGAGGACACACACACACAAATCAATGATTATACACAGAGGACACACACACACAAATCAATGATTATACACAGAGGACACACACACACAAATCAATGATTATACACAGAGGACACACACACACAAATCAATGATTATACACAGAGGACACACACACACAAATCAATGATTATACACAGAGGACACACACACACAAATCAATGATTATACACAGAGGACACACACACACAAATCAATGATTATACACAGAGGACACACACACACAAATCAATGATTATACACAGAGGACACACACACACACAAATCAATGATTATACACAGAGGACACACACACACAAATCAATGATTATACACAGAGGACACACATCAATGATTATACACAGAGGACACACACACACAAATCAATGATTATACACAGAGGACACACACACACAAATCAATGATTATACACAGAGGACACACACACACAAATCAATGATTATACACAGAGGACACACACAAATCAATGATTATACACAGAGGACACACACACACAAATCAATGGTTATACACAGAGGACACACACACAAATCAATGATTATACACAGAGGACACACACACACACAAATCAATGATTATACACAGAGGACACACACACACAAATCAATGATTATACACAGAGGACACACACACACAAATCAATGATTATACACAGAGGACACACACACAAATCAATGATTATACACAGAGGACACACACACACAAATCAATGATTATACACAGAGGACACACACACAAATCAATGATTATACACAAGAGGACACACACACACAAATCAATGATTATACACAAGAGGACACACACACAAATCAATGATTATACACAGAGGACACACACACACAAATCAATGATTATACACAGAGGACACACACACAAATCAATGATTATACACAGAGGACACACACACACAAATCAATGATTATACACAGAGGACACACACACACAAATCAATGATTATACACAGAGGACACACACACACAAATCAATGATTATACACAGAGGACACACACACACAAATCAATGATTATACACAGAGGACACACACACACAAATCAATGATTATACACAGAGGACACACACACACAAATCAATGATTATACACAGAGGACACACACACAAATCAATGATTATACACAGAGGACACACACACACAAATCAATGATTATACACAGAGGACACACACACACAAATCAATGATTATACACAGAGGACACACACACACAAATCAATGATTATACACAGAGGACACACACACACAAATCAATGATTATACACAGAGGACACACACACACAAATCAATGATTATACACAGAGGAGACACACACACAAATCAATGATTATACACAGAGGACACACACACAAATCAATGATTATACACAGAGGACACACACACACAAATCAATGATTATACACAGAGGACACACACACACACAAATCAATGATTATACACAGAGGACACACACACACACAAATCAATGATTATACACAGAGGACACACACACACAAATCAATGATTATACACAGAGGACACACACACAAATCAATGATTATACACAGAGGACACACACACAAATCAATGATTATACACAGAGGACACACACACACAAATCAATGATTATACACAGAGGACACACACACACACATCAATGATTATACACAGAGGACACACACACACAAATCAATGATTATACACAGAGGACACACACACACAAATCAATGATTATACACAGAGGACACACACACACAAATCAATGATTAGACATAGAGGACACACACACACAAATCAATGATTATACACAGAGGACACACACACACAAATCAATGATTATACACAGAGGACACACACACAAATCAATGATTATACACAGAGGACACACACACAAATCAATGATTATACACAGAGGACACACACACACAAATCAATGATTATACACAGAGGACACACACACACAAATCAATGATTATACACAGAGGACACACACACACAAATCAATGATTATACACAGAGGACACACACACACAAATCAATGATTATACACAGAGGACACACACACAAATCAATGATTATACACAGAGGACACACACACACAAATCAATGATTATACACAGAGGACACACACACACAAATCAATGATTATACACAGAGGACACACACACACAAATCAATGATTATACACAGAGGACACACACACACAAATCAATGATTATACACAGAGGACACACACACACAAATCAATGATTATACACAGAGGACACACACACAAATCAATGATTATACACAGAGGACACACACACAAATCAATGATTATACACAGAGGACACACACACACAAATCAATGATTATACACAGAGGACACACACACACAAATCAATGATTATACACAGAGGACACACACACACAAATCAATGATTATACACAGAGGACACACACACACAAATCAATGATTATACACAGAGGACACACACACAAATCAATGATTATACACAGAGGACACACACACAAAAATCAATGATTATACACAGAGGACACACACACACAAATCAATGATTATACACAGAGGACACACACACACACAAATCAATGATTATACACAGAGGACACACACACACAAATCAATGATTATACACAGAGGACACACACACACAAATCAATGATTATACACAGAGGACACACACACACAAATCAATGATTATACACAGAGGACACACACACAAATCAATGATTATACACAGAGGACACACACACAAATCAATGATTATACACAGAGGACACACACACACATAAATCAATGATTATACACAGAGGACACACACACACAAATCAATGATTATACACAGAGGACACACACACACAAATCAATGATTATACACAGAGGACACACACACACAAATCAATGATTATACACAGAGGACACACACACACAAATCAATGATTATACACAGAGGACACACACACACAAATCAATGATTATACACAGAGGACACACACACAAATCAATGATTATACACAGAGGACACACACACACAAATCAATGATTATACACAGAGGACACACACACACAAATCAATGATTATACACAGAGGACACACACACAAATCAATGATTATACACAGAGGACACACACACAAATCAATGATTATACACAGAGGACACACACACAAATCAATGATTATACACAGAGGACACACACACACAAATAAATGCAATAAAATAAACAAACAAGTAACGGTGATTGTTTATTCAATATTTGAGCATGTCATTAGCAGTAGTAGTAGTATATCTGAGATACCATTAATAGTAGTAGTAGTATGGACAATAAACAAACTGGAAAGTGGGAGATTGGAGGCAACAGAGATGTGGTTCTACAGAAGAATGCTGAGAATACCATGGACTGCCAGAAAAACTAATGTAGAGGTGTTGAAAGAGTTAAATGCGAAACGGACCTTAATCAACAATATAAGAAAAAGGCAATCTTCTTTTTTTGGCCACTTCATGAGACAGGCAGGTTTAGAGAACATAGTCACAACAGGCAAGATTGAAGGAACCAGAGACAGAGGGCGACAACGTGAGAAAATATTAGACAGTTTGACAACCTGGCACGGCAAAGAAACAACAACGACTTTGATACATAATACTGTGGACAGAGAGCTGTGGAGAGCCATGACCGCCTACGCCACCCGGCATGGCACCTGATGATGATGAGTATATCTGAGATACCATCAATAGTAGTAGTAGTATATCTCAGATACCATTCGGTTCATAGAGTGCTGTGGAGGATACATTCACACATTGAGATATCCATTTTCCTCATTTTTTTTGTATTAATTTCTTCTTTTGTGCGAGAATGCATGACACTGGTTGTTGCGGTCCTCCTCGCCAAATGTCACTGACTTCATCATCTTTACTTGTTAGGCAAGACTGTGTTCCTGCCTGTATGTAGGGAAACTCTTTTATTCCAGCCTGTGCAGGCTGGACTAAGCCCCATCTCATCACCAAGTAGCTAGCCGTGATAGGTGGTGTGGATACATGTGTGTAGAGCTAAAGTCTTGTCCGTTCCTTGATTTTGTTGTTGATATACAAATGCTGATGAGTAATTCTACTCTTGTCAATACAATGACATTCTTAAAAAAGTGCGGGTCTTCTGAAGTTTGACTTAGTGATCCATACATTGAGTTAGTGACTGTTAAGTGTGTCTGTAGAAGTTGTTTCCTGGCAGTTGTAAGGTAAGGGTAGTCAATAAGGATGTGTTCTACTGTTTCATTGGTATGACAGTAGTGTCTACAAGTGTGTAGTTGCTGGGGTTTGATACTGTTTAAATCCTTGCATTTCCTGTTTGAAACTGAAAGATAAGGGATGGATTTCTCATGCAGAGTTTGTTTATATTGTCCTTTGGCCATGTCATTTCACTAAATACATTTTGACCAGTCATCCTATTTGCCCATCTGTTCAGCCAGATTTCCCTGGTGTTGTTTCTGAGAACCTGTTTGACTGTTCCCATATTACAAGGAGAGCCGCATAGCACGGTGGTTAGCGCACTGGCTTCGCATATGAGTGGCCCTGGGTTCATTCCCGGGTTTAATCCATAATGGATTAATCCGGGAAGTAAAGACTGCGTGGGAGAGGAGATGGCTACTGCTTTCATTTGTAGAGCCACTGAAATGTTAGATTGCTAACATCTCACACCCCTACGGCATTAATAAATGCTATGGGTTACTTTACATTTTTACTATAGTACAAGGTCTTTGCTTTTGTTTTGAGGCACTTCTTTTTATAAGTCAGTCCACTACTTCATTTCCTGTTATATCGTTATGTCTAGGGATCCATTGCATGATTACACTGATTGGAAATGCAGAGATAAAACTGTGCACTGCTCTTGCTATGTGGAGAATATCTTAATTTTCATAAGGGGTATGTTTAACTGCTTCCAAAACTGATATAGAGTCTGTAAAAATGATTATGTCTGATAGTTTTTGTTCCATGAAATCAAACTGTTGGTGTATTAACTCAATGGCTGTCTTGATGGCCTCAGTCTCTGCTTCATAATTTGAGCAATTTTCACCGCAAGAGTCACAGGTAATAACTCACAGGTAGAGACATCAGGGTATCATATATGGATGCCATATCCTGTAAAACAGGCGGCGTTGAAAGCCGAGCCATCAGTGTAGTCCTTGATTGCTAATGATGGGTATCTGTTTATAGTTTCTAGGGCACATTTCCTCATGATATTTGGTATTGTTCTCTTATTGGCTGTTTTATCTAGTAATTGTGTTTGGATGGTTGGTGCAAGTTCTCCCAAGGGAGTGGTTCTGAGTTATTTGTTTTCTAGTTCTCTCTCTTGCTGTAGATGGTGTTTGTCATTTTCCTCCCCAGAAATATCCAGTAGAGACAGTTGTTTTAGACTTTTTGTTTGTTTCCAAGTGTCAATATTTTATTTGGATGGTCATTCCCTTGTACCTTTCTACTCATCAGTACTTTTTTCCATCTGATATCCAGCGACTACATGTGCATCTATCTCACATACTGCTGTGGGTGTTGATCACATCCCTCCACAGATTAGTCTCAGAGCTTGGTTCTGCACCCTATTCAGGGATGAGATAGTAGTATTGCTGACAATGATCTGGAGAGGAAGGCTATAATCCACTACTGATCTCACATAGTCAAGATACCTGATGTAAGAACTGCTGCATATGTTCAATATAAAAGTTAAACAGTATTTGGAACAAAATACATCCTTGTCACACTCCTTACATTTTGAACAATTTACCAATAGTTTTTTTTAATCAGAATCACATGACTTACAATTGTATACAGTGCATCATCTCTGTTTATTGTGAAGTCAAAATATAAATCTTTCATTATATGCTGTAGATCATTGTGCCAGACGCTGGAGGGAAAATCTTTGTGAAGACGAGGTTTTATGATTTAGCTCTGGTTGGTGTTGTAGATGTTTTGTCCATTTGTAGACTGATGTTCCACATTTGTTCTGACATGTCATTCGACTAGAGACAAGCAAACAGATGTTATCACTTGTCATTGTGTGTGAGAGGAAGTTGTCACATGTCATCAGGTCTGAGAGAAGTGAATATAATTTGTCATGTTATTATATCTGAGAGAAATGAAAGGCAGCTGTTTTTCAAGTTAGTCACATTAATCGGGTCTGAGAAATATTTTTAAAGTTTGTCTGAAAGAAATGTTTTTAAATTTTGTCACATGTCATCAGATCTGAGGGAAATCATTTTGTCACATGTCATCAGATCTGAGGGGAAATCATTTTGTCACATGTCATCAGATCTGAGGGAAATTACAAACATCTATCATTTCAGAGATTGATTTTGCTAAAATTGCTGATTTCTTTGATCTTTGAAACACAGATGAGAATGTGATTATTTCTCTGTTGGAGGCAGTAGCTCCTCACATGGGTATTACTGACCTCTTTTCCCTTGTCATGGGCAACACCCGAGTCCTGAACCAGGTCAGAGGTCCCCTGCTGGAGTATGTCAGAAGGCAGGTCTCGCACTACGGCTCTGTGGCTGAGATGGTGGATGCAGCACTCAACGATATGTATAGTGAGATTGAATATATTCAAGTAAGTCATCCAGCTTTTCTTTTCTTTTTCTGTGTTCATTCTCAAACTCCTGCAGGTTTGCAGGATGTAGTCCGGAGAACGGAATGTGTTGTTGTGGATTGCAGCTTAGAAGTGAAATCTGAGCCTTGTAGCCCTAAACATCCAACTTCAGCATGGCCTGTGGTTGACTTTGACCCTATATGGCATGGAACGACCAGTCAGCTCCATGACCAAGACCCTCATTAAACTTACCCGTATAGGAAATGCTGTCAAGATTCTTTACTCCTCTTTTGGGTCTTAGCAACCCAGCTACGCCATGTCTTTCTAAAACTGAAATCAGAGCCAACTTTCCAAACACAACAAAATCTATGACATTCTCTACAAACAAATCAATGCCAAATCTCCAAACACAACAAAATCTATGACATTCTCTACAAACAAATCAATGCCAAATCTCCAAATAGAAAAAAATCTATGACATTCTCTACAAACAAATCAGTGCCAAATAGAACAAAATCTATGACATTCTCTACAAACAAATCAGTGCCAAATCTCCAAATAGAACAAAATCTATGACATTCTCTACAAACAAATCAATGCCAACTTATTCAGAGAGTCGTAGAGAAACATGATTGTCTATTCGACTTGGCATGGTACTTGATTGATTGATAGTGGTTGTCATTGGGGTTAAACTTGTTAATATTGACAATTTATTGTCATTGGGGTTAAACTTGTTAATATTGACAATTTGTTGTCATTTGGGGGTTACACCTATTAATATTGACTACCTGTTATATTTGTTATCTAATGTTACATTACTCATTTGTGATTTTTTTTCCCAGAGTTTAGTCGAGCTGAGAGATGGAATGGATCTGGCACGGTCATTACGCAACTGTCTGCGCATCCATCTGGCAACTGTCTTTACAGCCATACATGCAGATAGCGTAGGTAAGTTATCATATGTGTCATCCGAGACATCTAAGGAAGTTTGATGTGAGGTTAGCAGCAAAGCAGGAAGATTTTACACATTTCTTTCTCTGCACTACATCCTGTCAATTCTCTGTGCTACATCCTGTCAATTCTCTGCTACATTCTGTCAATTCTCTGTTGTCTTGAGAATATTGTTATATTTTTTTTTTCTGTTTTTGTTTAGCTAATGGAGGAATGTGGTGGTCTAGTTCATAATAAGCTTGCTTATTATTATCGAGTTACAGTGTGCCAGATTCGAAACCTTGTCCAGACACACAAAATTCCGGTTGTCATTTCCTTCCTGATATGACTGCTCCTCCAGTTGACCCAGCTGTAAATGGGTTACTGATGAATGAGTTAAGGATGGTAAACACAGCAAGAAAGAGAAATGGCCACCCCACCAAATAGTTGCTGCCATGGGACCTACCTTAGTTTGTGTTAATCCTGCTAGCAGTCATCAGGCCACACACCACTAACTGATGAACTTGTGTTGTAGCCTTCAAATGATCCAGTTTGTCCGTCAGGTTTAGAAGTAATCATATATTCTCCCCTTATTGTCTGTAGAAATAAAGAAAGAGATTTTAACAAACGCTTCATATGAAAAAATAACTAGTAGAGGAAATATAGATCACACAAATAGTACGAGGCGTGTTCAAATGAAAACGGGACTTGTGGATTTATTTAAAAAGTATCATACGCAATTTAATATTTTCAACGGAATTGAACAAAGCAACCACTTGTGAATAAGAATGCACCTGGGTTCATCAGAAAAAATCTCCGTATGCATTTAGGCAAGCATCCCACTGTTTAGGTAGACGTCGAATGCCGTCTGAGAAAAAGTTGCGTGGCTGTTCTCTGAACCATGTGGTCACCGCTGTCTTCACGTCTGCGTCGCTGTTGAATCGCTGTCCCTTTAGTGCTTTCTTCAACGGTCCGAACAAATGGAAATCACACGGGGATAAATCGGGACTATAGGCTGGGTGATGAAGAACTTCCCAATTCTTCTTTGCCAATGTTTCCTGCACAATTTTTGCGGCGTGCTGACGAGCGTTGTCGTGGAGAAGAATCACACCTTGAGAGAGTCTGCCTGGTCGCTTAGCCTTGATGGCCTTATGCAGCTTGTCTAAAGTGTCTTCTTCTGTTGCAACAATATGCGCCTGACCTGGCCGTGCAAGATCTGCCGTTAACTCACGTCCGTCTTTAAACATACGCACCCACTCCATCACTCTGGTCCTCGACAAACATTTGTCACCATATGCTGCCTTCATTCTCCGATGAATGTCTACTGCTTGACATCCTTCAAATGAAAGAAACTGGATCACAGCACGCTGATTCACTTTGGACGGGTTCGGAATCACACCCGCCATATTGTTAACAGTCTTCTGCAGCACATATGCATGCTGGGAAGATGAACACGTGACCGTATGTAAATTATTGGATACTCATTACTAGTGCAAAATGTCATCAATATCAGTGCGCTCTATCACGCGTGGTGTAACAAGTCCCGTTTTCATTTGAACACGCCTCGTATTTTGGACATATTAAAAGACATGACACCTTGTTGAAGACCTTACTTGAGGGTAGATTTGAGAGGAAGCGAGAAGGAGGTAGGCAGAGATACATCACGAGATGGACAGGTTACTGTCTAGCAGAGCTCACCACCAAAACAAGAGACTGGATGTTGGAGGTCCATTGCGGCCAACCTTGGTTGTAAATACGGTACTTGATGATGATGATGAACTATAGTGACAGATGGAAGCCCTGACATGGTGGACAGATGGAAGCCCTGACATGGTGGACAGATGGAAGCCCTGACATGGTGGACAGATGGAAGCCCTGACATGGTGGACAGATGGAAGCCCTGACATGGTGGACAGATGGAAGCCCTGACATGGTGGACAGATGGAAGCCCTGACATGGTGGACAGATAAAAACTCAGTTCTGCTGGTACAGGAACTCTTGCAGTTTGCATTCATCCAATTCTTAGGATTGAATAATGCATGTCAAGAATTGTATTGTGCTGCGTGGGTGACATTGTCTCAACATTTCACCCTGGGCATATATGACAATAATACAAACAATGTAGCCTGAGCAACAGAATGTAATATGACAATAGTTATGAAAAAGTAAGTGGAAGATTTTCAGAATTAAGGGGGGGAGCTAAAATGTGGGCCTTACTGCAAAAAATCACTCTTATCTTTGTCCCTGGGCATGCAGGTGTGGAGGAAAATGAACTGGCCGACAAGTTAGCTAGCCATGCCACATAAGAGTTGGTCATTCTATTGGCCAAGCAAGTCAGAATTGTTATGCAGTGAATTCCTGACCACTTAAACACACATGGCAATGACAAGGCAGACAGACTAGCAAAGAAGGGAGCACAACAAGAACAGCCATATACACAAACAACCATGCACACAGTTAAAATGATGTTGAAATCTGTTAACAAAGAAAATTGGATGAACAGATGGCCATGGAAACACTGGGAGGAAAATCTATAAATATATGACCAGCTCAAATCCTAAAGACAACATTAAACTACTGGGAAGGAAAGACCACAGTATCATCTTCCGACTGTGCACACACCATGTACAGCTTAACAATCACCGTAACAGAATACAACCACAACACACTCCAGGGTGCCGGCTGTGTACACATCCCTATGAAACTGTTGACCACCACCTTTTTGAATGCCCAGCGCTGGATGGTGTCAGGAAAATGCTTCTCCCTCCAGGGCCAGATAAATGGAACATTATATGGAACAAACACATGCATATATCACACAATGGCATTAGGTCAAGGGGCATGAGCCCATGGACCGCTTGATCAGCAACCAACCATGGGCCAGGCAGACATAATGAGTGTTCTTCAATAGGATTTTGAGATGAACATGAATCAATATCGAGAATGAGCAGTTTGGAAGTGTGGATAGGCATGTAGAGAATACTGAACAAAGAGCAGCAAACCAGCTGTTTTAAAAAACAAAAACAGCAGGTGAACCAACATAGAACCTGAACCATCAGCCGTTATACCCCGAGAGATTTACTAAAGAGGAGATATGAGCATCTATGGACATGTCTAGTGTGTGAAGAGGATAATTAACATATCTAATGCCTAAGTTGAAGATCAGCTCCCCCTTCCCTCCCTAAAAAACTACACCGGGCATAATAGACAAGAATGAACATGCCTTTCTTCAGACAAAGCAAACTGGGAGTTGTATGTGCTGCTGTTGTCTAACGCCCGGTGCATGATGATGTAGCTATATTAACCACAAGTGTGAGGACACCTGAATTTTAGTGTGACAGATAAGACACTTGTCATTTTGATGTAATGAATTGGTGGAAAGTCTATTGTGTAACTGATAGACTTACCTTCTGATAGAATGTTGTGTAACTGATAGACTTACCTTCTGATAGAATGTTATGTAACTGATAGACTTACCTGCTGACAGAATGTTGTGTAACTGATAGACTTACCTTCTGATAGAATGTTGTGTAACTGATAGACTTACCTGCTGACAGAATGTTGTGTAACTGATAGACTTACCTTCTGATAGAATGTTGTGTAACTGATACTTACCTGCTGATAGAATGTTGTGTAACTGATAGACTTACCTGCTGACAAAATGTTGTGAAGATCAATGACCACCTATTCCAGTCATCGTGGCACGTGATGATAGAAATTGGCAGGAGAACAGGGATAAGAGAATGCTTACTGCAGTCTATCATGTTGTCATTTTGTTTCTACAGGCCCACAGGGAGACTTTGGTGGTCATTTGTATTCTCTGTGGATGAAGATGTTGGCAGATTCGATTGGGTTGTGTATCTACTGTATACGAGATGGTCAAGTCGGGTTTTCAAACATGGTTCAGAATTATATGGTAAGTGCTGCTTGATCATATTTCAATACAACCTTCGCTATGTACTTACAGCCACCAGCCGTCTTATGATGGAGATAAAGGCTGTGATGGAGTAACTGTCATGGCTGGTGTCACAGAACTATTCTCATACATGCATACCTAGCGACTTAATTAACAGGATCCGCAAAGTTGAAGCGGGATTTGTCCGTCGTCAATGGGTGGAGTTATTGACACAATCTATGACCAGAAAGGTTGCCTTTATATTTGTGCCAGGACATGTGGGTGTTGAGAGCGTTGGGCGAGCCAATACACTAGCGAGCATGGCCAGAGTGTCAATATGTACATCGATTGATCGATGTGATATAGTTAATGCATTAAGGGACCTTGTCTGCTCAGAAAATTTTCAGAAGTGTGAATCATGGTGACTGTCAAGGCTGTAAGTGATAGGTGTAAAGATCAGAACAGCCTTAAAGAAAAACATATTAGATATACAAAAAGACAAATAAATCACCATTGAACTGAAACTGTGGCTGATACAATCTGATGAATTTATTGAGATGGATCGGAGCACCTATGAACTTGTCTGGTGTGCGCTGACAACATACAGTCATAATCTATCTTGAGCAATAGAGCTCTTTTATTCTTTTGGGCAATAGACATGTTTCTCTGGATATTTATTAAGTCCCTAGAAGACCCCCTTCAATGTGCAATGTTTGATGAAGCTTCTTTTTACCCAAAGCAGGTAGTACTTGCGGTGGTTGGATGGTTGGTTGTGGATCCAGTGATCCATGGGCTCATGTCCTTTTTACCAGAGTACTTATATAAAACACAATGTCGATCAGCTCTACAATGAAGGCACAAACTATTTTCTACAGATATGAAGAAAATACAGATAACAGTATACAAGACAGTTTCAACCTTAACCGATTTCCCCTTATAGCGCCCGAGCGTCACTTCAACTTGCTGACTCCTAGAGTGCCCACGCATCTCTTTTTTAAAACTTGTTTCGTTGCGATCGATGTTACATTTTTAGTTTGCGCAGGGTTTATTGAAAACTGTGACCATTGCGCAGATACGTGGCTTAGCCTCCTCTCTCCAGTTTCAATCGCAACGATCGGACTTAAGACTGATTTTTTTTTTAAACGAATTTTTAAAAATTAGCAAAGTTTTAGACCTAGTTTTGAAAATGGAAGATATTATTTGTATGTATACTGATGTGACCGGCCGCAGTTACGATGGAAATATGCACGATGTAGGTAATTTGCGTATCAAATATAACGTGGAAAGTGACGTTCTATGTTCATAGACCTAATGTTTCCAACAAACAGATGGACAAGCGTGGTACTAATTGTGATATCGCAAATTTCGCCGTAGTGATGTAGTTTTTCGAGTAGACATGAGAATTTTGTACACGTTGGGTCTGTACATAATCTTGGTGAGATTGCCACAAGTTATGAATACTTTAGCATCATTGTCAACGAAGAGTTTATCAATTTGCAGCCGATCGGACAAATTTGATTGTAACATAACTCAAAGAACAAACAAGGAAAGAAGACACGTGCTGAATACCTGCAACTGCCATTGAAATAAAATGTCATTTTTTAAATGTATATTATGATGGACCTGTGTATTCTGTTTTGAGTATGGCATGTACTGGAGTACAGATGACAGGTTCAACGTTTTGGGCATATCACCCTGTTTGGGAAAAATGAGATTTGAGAATATATATCAATATTTTCGTCTCAATATGACTCCTCTACTCAACACCCCAAAGTTAAAAAAAATAATTTTCCCCACATTATGTCGAGTTTGACAGTTTATTATTTAAAACATAATGTATTAAATTATCTTTGATATAGGTTTATGCAAGACTATTCATTTTTCTGTTGATCTGCCAAGTCTGAGTGTGATATGATGAATAGTTTGAAAGAAAATGCAATTTTATCATCATCATATCCATATTTTGGAGGAGTTGTGCCCCTTGCCTTAGGGATTGACAATTGGGAAATCTCATAGCGGTGAAAGGGTTACAGTATTTTTCAAGAAAACAAGATAAACAAACTGTTGCAGCTGACCTTCAAATGGGAAGCAGCACCTGATGATTTTGTGGTTGGTCTCATGTTGATGCTCTGGATGTGTTTCATCATGTAATAATTTTGTTTCCAGCAGCAAAAATTCATCATTTTACCAATTTCTGCAAGATTGCATACTTTTATTTTGCACTATAGCAATTCCAATATGTATTATGTGCATATTATTATTTTCAGAGCCAGTCTATTTTCCTCCTCCTTGCTGTCCACTTCCTGACCCCCAACCCCCATTCTACCAGTATGGGTACTTCCTGTATTTGCTGAAAGTATAGATTACAGAGCACACTTCCATAGCCCTGATTTGGTTGTTTTTTTTTGGGGGGGGGGGGAGAGTTGACTTCCAAACTATTTAGTTCTATCTCCTTTAAAGTAGTCTCCTTATGGTTGTATTCTATCGCTTCTTCTGTGTACCATCCAATAGAAAAATGCATGGAAGATGTATGATGGGTGTTAGCAACAACTGCTCCTGAGATTGACATAAAAACATCATTACAATCTGTATTTTCTAGAAACCACTGCAACCTTATAGAGATTCATTTATCTTTGGTTGTTATGGAGAATGTTCACATGTAACTTACTATTTCAGCCACGGATGACACAAGGCATGAGTCCAGCCATCACTATTTGGATGACAACATCCCTACAGGATATTCTGGAGTCATTCCACCACAATCACCCAGTGAATGAGTCAGACATCATTGGCTACATTGTCAAACAGACAGAAAGGTGAGGGAGTATGATATGTTAACAAACAGACAGAAAGATGAGGTTGCATGTGTTATGGTTGGTTTGTTGTGATCCAGCGGCTCATGCCCTTTGCCAATGCCATTAAAATTACATTATATTGCTGGGAAGTGTGGATTTTCTGCCCATCCCGGGCCAGAGCATAACTATCACACCACCAGGAAAGTAGGTTTCAACCTATGCACTGCTCCGAGCCACTGCAGTTAAGATAGGGTTCACTGTGTCCATTTCCCACCACCAATTGACTACTGGTTATGCCGAACTTCTCTATTGCTCCAGGCATGCAACCAAATGTTCAAGTCAAAAGGATTGTCATGTCCTGAGTCACTGTGCCTCAGCCATACAAAAACACAGTGCTGTCAGTTTCCTCCTCCCCAGTGCTGCGCAGTACATCTCTAGTTTCCTCTCAACCACAGAGGGTGCATACATATATTTAACCTTTACGACTCTGCGGTCGCAATAATGCACCTATGAGCACAGCTCCATTGTGCCTGCAGGCGCAATCCCGCTACATAGGATATCGTCTGATTCCCGAGTACGGAACTTCACAAAGTAATGATCCCGTGACGTATAAAACACGCAAAACGAAGCCAGGAATACGCCGCAGTTTAAAGGTCAAATTCCTTTACTCATTACGACTGCAAGAAGAGAGAAAACCGGCTGGTTTTGTCAACGAATTTCTGGAACGATGTTGGCCATTTTTTAGCCATATTTTACTATCAAATTGAGTACCGCGTGGCATGGCTAAGTGATCGTGAATACATGTTTTAATTGTTGTTTTTTGCATTTAATATGTTGTTATTTGATAAGAATGTTTGTGTAGTCATTCAAAAACACAAAATAATATGTATCAGGGGTGCCACGTGTGTGCATAGACAATAATTATGTTGTGTGTCGGGCTAGACCTAGTGTTTACCGGACGGACATTATATGCTATTTCTTCATGTTTTATTAGTTTTTTTTTAGTTCATATTACATTAGTTTTGATATAAAACAATATATATACAATAAGTATAGGTATTTATGAGGATTTTATCAATGATTCCACGCATTTCTCAAGTATTAGGGTCGTCAAGAAGTTATATGTGCGATTTGAAAATGGAGTTTTGCGATTTTATTTTCCGAATTTTCAACTTCACAACTTGCTCACAACTGTTATATCATACATACAACAACAAAAAAACATGACTATGTTCACTCCTTTATTTAGATATGCAAAAATTATTTTGATATCTTTTAAAACAAAAAAGTTATCACGTTTTCAAAACACCCACCATCAATAACGAAAATTTTCCAAAAAATAATTCAGGCCCAAGGGGATGTTTCTTAATTTTTAATTCAGGGCCCTAAAGGTTAAATAACAAAGCATAAAACACATTGCAACAACAAATTAAAGGCATTAAAATCATAATTGTATTGATGAAGAGCCTTGAAGCTTCTATAGGAAGATAACCTCAATATAACGGCATGTATTCTACTAAGGTTTTCTGTTGCATGGATGGTTTGTCTAGTAGGCCATTGGTGAGGCCCACAGACGCAACCGCATGCGTGTGTTATAAAACAGATTAGTTGTACTGTTTGTTAGTTACATCAGTTACCAGTAATAATATTAATAAATTATAGTTTTGTTTATTGCTTCTTAGTTTTCTTACTGCTGCACTCTTCACCTTGTTACTGCTGCACTCTTCACCTTGTTACTGCTGCACTCTTCACCTTGTTACTGCTGCACTCTTCACCTTGTCGGATATCCTCTGACATGTTACTGCTGCACTCTTCACCGTGTCGGATATCCTCTGACATGTTACTGCTGCACTCTTCACCGTGTCGGATATCCTCTGACATGTTACTGCTGCACTCTTCACCTTGTCGGATATCCTCTGACATGTTACTGCTGCACTCTTCACCGTGTCGGATATCCTCTGACATGTTACTGCTGCACTCTTCACCTTGTCGGATATCCTCTGACATGTTACTGCTGCACTCTTCACCTTGTCGGATATCCTCTGACATGTTACTGCTGCACTCTTCACCGTGTCGGATATCCTCTGACATGTTACTGCTGCACTCTTCACCGTGTCGGATATCCTCTGACATGTTACTGCTGCACTCTTCACCGTGTCGGATATCCTCTGACATGTTACTGCTGCACTCTTCACCTTGTCGGATATCCTCTGACATGTTACTGCTGCACTCTTCACCGTGTCGGATATCCTCTGACATGTTACTGCTGCACTCTTCACCGTGTCGGATATCCTCTGACATGTTACTGCTGCACTCTTCACCTTGTCGGATATCCTCTGACATGTTACTGCTGCACTCTTCACCTTGTCGGATATCCTCTGACATGTTACTGCTGCACTCTTCACCGTGTCGGATATCCTCTGACATGTTACTGCTGCACTCTTCACCTTGTCGGATATCCTCTGACATGTTACTGCTGCACTCTTCACCTTGTCGGATATCCTCTGACATGTTACTGCTGCACTCTTCACCTTGTCGGATATCCTCTGACATGTTACTGCTGCACTCTTCACCGTGTCGAATATCCTCTGACATGTTACTGCTGCACTCTTCACCGTGTCGGATATCCTCTGACATGTTACTGCTGCACTCTTCACCTTGTCGGATATCCTCTGACAGGTTACTGCTGCACTCTTCACCGTGTCGGATATCCTCTGACATGTTACTGCTGCACTCTTCACCGTGTCGGATATCCTCTGACATGTTACTGCTGCACTCTTCACCTTGTCGGATATCCTCTGACATGTTACTGCTGCACTCTTCACCTTGTCGGATATCCTCTGACATGTTACTGCTGCACTCTTCACCGTGTCGGATATCCTCTGACATGTTACTGCTGCACTCTTCACCGTGTCGGATATCCTCTGACATGTTACTGCTGCACTCTTCACCTTGTCGGATATCCTCTGACATGTTACTGCTGCACTCTTCACCGTGTCGGATATCCTCTGACATGTTACTGCTGCACTCTTCACCTTGTCGGATATCCTCTGACATGTTACTGCTGCACTCTTCACCGTGTCGGATATCCTCTGACATGTTACTGCTGCACTCTTCACCTTGTCGGATATCCTCTGACATGTTACTGCTGCACTCTTCACCGTGTCGGATATCCTCTGACATGTTACTGCTGCACTCTTCACCGTGTCGGATATCCTCTGACATGTTACTGCTGCACTCTTCACCTTGTCGGATATCCTCTGACATGTTGCTGCTGCACTCTTCACCTTGTCGGATATCCTCTGACATGTTGCTGCTGCACTCTTCACCGTGTCGGATATCCTCTGACATGTTACTGCTGCACTCTTCACCTTGTCGGATATCCTCTGACATGTTACTGCTGCACTCTTCACCGTGTCGGATATCCTCTGACATGTTACTGCTGCACTCTTCACCGTGTCGGATATCCTCTGACATGTTACTGCTGCACTCTTCACCTTGTCGGATATCCTCTGACATGTTACTGCTGCACTCTTCACCTTGTCGGATATCCTCTGACATGTTGCTGCTGCACTCTTCACCTTGTCGGATATCCTCTGACATGTTACTGCTGCACTCTTCACCGTGTCGGATATCCTCTGACATGTTACTGCTGCACTCTTCACCGTGTCGGATATCCTCTGACATGTTACTGCTGCACTCTTCACCATGTCGGATATCCTCTGACATGTTACTGCTGCACTCTTCACCGTGTCGGATATCCTCTGACATGTTACTGCTGCACTCTTCACCGTGTCGGATATCCTCTGACATGTTACTGCTGCACTCTTCACCGTGTCGGATATCCTCTGACATGTTACTGCTGCACTCTTCACCATGTCGGATATCCTCTGACATGTTACTGCTGCACTCTTCACCGTGTCGGATATCCTCTGACATGTTACTGCTGCACTCTTCACCGTGTCGGATATCCTCTGACATGTTACTGCTGCACTCTTCACCATGTTACTGCTGCACTCTTCACCATGTCGGATATCCTCTGACATGTTACTGCTGCACTCTTCACCGTGTCGGATATCCTCTGACATGTTACTGCTGCACTCTTCACCGTGTCGGATATCCTCTGACATGTTACTGCTGCACTCTTCACCATGTTACTGCTGCACTCTTCACCATGTCGGATATCCTCTGACATGTTACTGCTGCACTCTTCACCTTGTCGGATATCCTCTGACATGTTACTGCTGCACTCTTCACCATGTTACTGCTGCACTCTTCACCTTGTCGGATATCCTCTGACATGTTACTGCTGCACTCTTCACCATGTTACTGCTGCACTCTTCACCTTGTCGGATATCCTCTGACATGTTACTGCTGCACTCTTCACCATGTCGGATATCCTCTGACATGTTACTGCTGCACTCTTCACCTTGTCGGATATCCTCTGACATGTTACTGCTGCACTCTTCACCATGTTACTGCTGCACTCTTCACCTTGTCGGATATCCTCTGACATGTTACTGCTGCACTCTTCACCTTGTCGGATATCCTCTGACATGTTACTGCTGCACTCTTCACCTTGTCGGATATCCTCTGACATGTTACTGCTGCACTCTTCACCATGTCGGATATCCTCTGACATGTTACTGCTGCACTCTTCACCATGTTACTGCTGCACTCTTCACCTTGTCGGATATCCTCTGACATGTTACTGCTGCACTCTTCACCATGTTACTGCTGCACTCTTCACCTTGTCGGATATCCTCTGACATGTTACTGCTGCACTCTTCACCATGTCGGATATCCTCTGACATGTTACTGCTGCACTCTTCACCTTGTCGGATATCCTCTGACATGTTACTGCTGCACTCTTCACCGTGTCGGATATCCTCTGACATGTTACTGCTGCACTCTTCACCGTGTCGGATATCCTCTGACATGTTACTGCTGCACTCTTCACCTTGTCGGATATCCTCTGACATGTTGCTGCTGCACTCTTCACCTTGTCGGATATCCTCTGACATGTTACTGCTGCACTCTTCACCGTGTCGGATATCCTCTGACATGTTACTGCTGCACTCTTCACCGTGTCGGATATCCTCTGACATGTTACTGCTGCACTCTTCACCATGTCGGATATCCTCTGACATGTTACTGCTGCACTCTTCACCGTGTCGGATATCCTCTGACATGTTACTGCTGCACTCTTCACCATGTCGGATATCCTCTGACATGTTACTGCTGCACTCTTCACCGTGTCGGATATCCTCTGACATGTTACTGCTGCTCTCTTCACCTTGTTACTGCTGCACTCTTCACCGTGTCGGATATCCTCTGACATGTTACTGCTGCACTCTTCACCATGTCGGATATCCTCTGACATGTTACTGCTGCACTCTTCACCGTGTCGGATATCCTCTGACATGTTACTGCTGCACTCTTCACCGTGTCGGATATCCTCTGACATGTTACTGCTGCACTCTTCACCTTGTCGGATATCCTCTGACATGTTACTGCTGCACTCTTCACCATGTTACTGCTGCACTCTTCACCTTGTCGGATATCCTCTGACATGTTACTGCTGCACTCTTCACCATGTCGGATATCCTCTGACATGTTACTGCTGCACTCTTCACCGTGTCGGATATCCTCTGACATGTTACTGCTGCACTCTTCACCATGTCGGATATCCTCTGACATGTTACTGCTGCACTCTTCACCGTGTCGGATATCCTCTGACATGTTACTGCTGCACTCTTCACCGTGTCGGATATCCTCTGACATGTTACTGCTGCACTCTTCACCTTGTCGGATATCCTCTGACATGTTACTGCTGCACTCTTCACCTTGTTACTGCTGCACTCTTCACCTTGTCGGATATCCTCTGACATGTTACTGCTGCACTCTTCACCTTGTCGGATATCCTCTGACATGTTACTGCTGCACTCTTCACCGTGTCGGATATCCTCTGACATGTTACTGCTGCACTCTTCACCATGTCGGATATCCTCTGACATGTTACTGCTGCACTCTTCACCATGTCGGATATCCTCTGACATGTTACTGCTGCACTCTTCACCATGTCGGATATCCTCTGACATGTTACTGCTGCACTCTTCACCATGTCGGATATCCTCTGACATGTTACTGCTGCACTCTTCACCATGTTACTGCTGCACTCTTCACCATGTCGGATATCCTCTGACATGTTACTGCTGCACTCTTCACCATGTCGGATATCCTCTGACATGTTACTGCTGCACTCTTCACCTTGTTACTGCTGCACTCTTCACCATGTCGGATATCCTCTGACATGTTACTGCTGCACTCTTCACCATGTTACTGCTGCACTCTTCACCTTGTTACTGCTGCACTCTTCACCATGTTACTGCTGCACACTTCACCTTGTTACTGCTGCACTCTTCACCTTGTTACTGCTGCACTCTTCACCTTGTCGGATATCCTCTGACATGTTACTGCTGCACTCTTCACCATGTCGGATATCCTCTGACATGTTACTGCTGCACTCTTCACCATGTTACTGCTGCACTCTTCACCTTGTTACTGCTGCACTCTTCACCTTGTTACTGCTGCACTCTTCACCTTGTTACTGCTGCACTCTTCACCTTGTTACTGCTGCACTCTTCACCTTGTCGGATATCCTCTGACATGTTACTGCTGCACTCTTCACCATGTCGGATATCCTCTGACATGTTACTGCTGCACTCTTCACCATGTTACTGCTGCACACTTCACCTTGTTACTGCTGCACTCTTCACCTTGTTACTGCTGCACTCTTCACCATGTTACTGCTGCACTCTTCACCTTGTTACTGCTGCACTCTTCACCGTGTCGGATATCCTCTGACATGTTACTGCTGCACTCTTCACCTTGTCGGATATCCTCTGACATGTTACTGCTGCACTCTTCACCATGTCGGATATCCTCTGACATGTTACTGCTGCACTCTTCACCTTGTCGGATATCCTCTGACATGTTACTGCTGCACTCTTCACCGTGTCGGATATCCTCTGACATGTTACTGCTGCACTCTTCACCGTGTCGGATATCCTCTGACATGTTACTGCTGCACTCTTCACCATGTCGGATATCCTCTGACATGTTACTGCTGCACTCTTCACCATGTCGGATATCCTCTGACATGTTACTGCTGCACTCTTCACCTTGTCGGATATCCTCTGACATGTTACTGCTGCACTCTTCACCTTGTTACTGCTGCACTCTTCACCATGTCGGATATCCTCTGACATGTTACTGCTGCACTCTTCACCATGTTACTGCTGCACTCTTCACCTTGTCGGATATCCTCTGACATGTTACTGCTGCACTCTTCACCATGTTACTGCTGCACTCTTCACCATGTCGGATATCCTCTGACATGTTACTGCTGCACTCTTCACCATGTCGGATATCCTCTGACATGTTACTGCTGCACTCTTCACCTTGTTACTGCTGCACTCTTCACCATGTCGGATATCCTCTGACATGTTACTGCTGCACTCTTCACCATGTTACTGCTGCACTCTTCACCTTGTTACTGCTGCACTCTTCACCATGTTACTGCTGCACACTTCACCTTGTTACTGCTGCACTCTTCACCTTGTTACTGCTGCACTCTTCACCATGTTACTGCTGCACTCTTCACCTTGTTACTGCTGCACTCTTCACCATGTCGGATATCCTCTGACATGTTACTGCTGCACTCTTCACCTTGTTACTGCTGCACTCTTCACCATGTCGGATATCCTCTGACATGTTACTGCTGCACTCTTCACCTTGTTACTGCTGCACTCTTCACCATGTCGGATATCCTCTGACATGTTACTGCTGCACTCTTCACCTTGTTACTGCTGCACTCTTCACCATGTCGGATATCCTCTGACATGTTACTGCTGCACTCTTCACCTTGTTACTGCTGCACTCTTCACCTTGTTACTGCTGCACTCTTCACCATGTTACTGCTGCACTCTTCACCTTGTTACTGCTGCACTCTTCACCATGTCGGATATCCTCTGACATGTTACTGCTGCACTCTTCACCATGTTACTGCTGCACTCTTCACCTTGTTACTGCTGCACTCTTCACCATGTTACTGCTGCACTCTTCACCATGTTACTGCTGCACTCTTCACCATGTTACTGCTGCACTCTTCACCATGTTACTGCTGCACTCTTCACCTTGTTACTGCTGCACTCTTCACCATGTCGGATATCCTCTGACATGTTACTGCTGCACTCTTCACCATGTTACTGCTGCACTCTTCACCTTGTTACTGCTGCACTCTTCACCATGTTACTGCTGCACACTTCACCTTGTTACTGCTGCACTCTTCACCTTGTTACTGCTGCACTCTTCACCATGTTACTGCTGCACTCTTCACCTTGTTACTGCTGCACTCTTCACCATGTCGGATATCCTCTGACATGTTACTGCTGCACTCTTCACCTTGTTACTGCTGCACTCTTCACCATGTCGGATATCCTCTGACATGTTACTGCTGCACTCTTCACCTTGTTACTGCTGCACTCTTCACCATGTCGGATATCCTCTGACATGTTACTGCTGCACTCTTCACCTTGTTACTGCTGCACTCTTCACCATGTCGGATATCCTCTGACATGTTACTGCTGCACTCTTCACCTTGTTACTGCTGCACTCTTCACCATGTCGGATATCCTCTGACATGTTACTGCTGCACTCTTCACCTTGTTACTGCTGCACTCTTCACCATGTCGGATATCCTCTGACATGTTACTGCTGCACTCTTCACCATGTTACTGCTGCACTCTTCACCTTGTTACTGCTGCACTCTTCACCATGTTACTGCTGCACTCTTCACCTTGTTACTGCTGCACTCTTCACCTTGTTACTGCTGCACTCTTCACCTTGTTACTGCTGCACTCTTCACCTTGTTACTGCTGCACTCTTCACCATGTTACTGCTGCACTCTTCACCTTGTTACTGCTGCACTCTTCACCTTGTTACTGCTGCACTCTTCACCATGTTACTGCTGCTCTCTTCACCTTGTTACTGCTGCACTCTTCACCGTGTCGGATATCCTCTGACATGTTACTGCTGCACTCTTCACCTTGTCGGATATCCTCTGACATGTTACTGCTGCACTCTTCACCTTGTCGGATATCCTCTGACATGTTACTGCTGCACTCTTCACCGTGTCGGATATCCTCTGACATGTTACTGCTGCACTCTTCACCATGTTACTGCTGCACTCTTCACCTTGTTACTGCTGCACTCTTCACCTTGTTACTGCTGCTCTCTTCACCATGTTACTGCTGCACTCTTCACCTTGTTACTGCTGCACTCTTCACCTTGTCGGATATCCTCTGACATGTTACTGCTGCACTCTTCACCATGTTACTGCTGCACTCTTCACCTTGTCGGATATCCTCTGACATGTTACTGCTGCACTCTTCACCTTGTCGGATATCCTCTGACATGTTACTGCTGCACTCTTCACCTTGTCGGATATCCTCTGACTTGTTACTGCTGCACTCTTCACCTTGTCGGATATCCTCTGACATGTTACTGCTGCACTCTTCACCTTGTCGGATATCCTCTGACTTGTTACTGCTGCACTCTTCACCATGTTACTGCTGCACTCTTCACCATGTTACTGCTGCACTCTTCACCTTGTTACTGCTGCACTCTTCACCTTGTTACTGCTGCTCTCTTCACCATGTTACTGCTGCACTCTTCACCTTGTCGGATATCCTCTGACTTGTTACTGCTGCACTCTTCACCTTGTCGGATATCCTCTGACATGTTACTGCTGCACTCTTCACCTTGTCGGATATCCTCTGACTTGTTACTGCTGCACTCTTCACCTTGTTACTGCTGCACTCTTCACCATGTTACTGCTGCACTCTTCACCTTGTTACTGCTGCACTCTTCACCTTGTTACTGCTGCTCTCTTCACCATGTTACTGCTGCACTCTTCACCTTGTTACTGCTGCTCTCTTCACCATGTTACTGCTGCACTCTTCACCATGTTACTGCTGCACTCTTCACCATGTTACTGCTGCACTCTTCACCATGTTACTGCTGCACTCTTCACCTTGTTACTGCTGCACTCTTCACCTTGTTACTGCTGCTCTCTTCACCTTGTTACTGCTGCTCTCTTCACCTTGTTACTGCTGCACTCTTCACCATGTTACTGCTGCACTCTTCACCTTGTTACTGCTGCTCTCTTCACCATGTTACTGCTGCACTCTTCACCGTGTCGGATATCCTCTGACATGTTACTGCTGCTCTCTTCACCATGTTACTGCTGCACTCTTCACCTTGTTACTGCTGCTCTCTTCACCATGTTACTGCTGCACTCTTCACCTTGTTACTGCTGCACTCTTCACCTTGTTACTGCTGCACTCTTCACCTTGTTACTGCTGCACTCTTCACCTTGTTACTGCTGCACTCTTCACCGTGTCGGATATCCTCTGACATGTTGCTGCTGCACTCTTCACCTTGTCGGATATCCTCTGACATGTTACTGCTGCACTCTTCACCTTGTCGGATATCCTCTGACATGTTACTGCTGCACTCTTCACCGTGTCGGATATCCTCTGACATGTTACTGCTGCACTCTTCACCTTGTCGGATATCCTCTGACATGTTACTGCTGCACTCTTCACCTTGTCGGATATCCTCTGACATGTTACTGCTGCACTCTTCACCTTGTCGGATATCCTCTGACATGTTGCTGCTGCACTCTTCACCTTGTCGGATATCCTCTGACATGTTACTGCTGCACTCTTCACCGTGTCGGATATCCTCTGACATGTTACTGCTGCACTCTTCACCTTGTCGGATATCCTCTGACATGTTACTGCTGCACTCTTCACCTTGTCGGATATCCTCTGACATGTTACTGCTGCACTCTTCACCTTGTCGGATATCCTCTGACAGGTTACTGCTGCACTCTTCACCGTGTCGGATATCCTCTGACATGTTACTGCTGCACTCTTCACCGTGTCGGATATCCTCTGACATGTTACTGCTGCACTCTTCACCTTGTTACTGCTGCACTCTTCACCTTGTCGGATATCCTCTGACATGTTACTGCTGCACTCTTCACCTTGTTACTGCTGCACTCTTCACCGTGTCGGATATCCTCTGACATGTTACTGCTGCACTCTTCACCTTGTTACTGCTGCACTCTTCACCTTGTCGGATATCCTCTGACATGTTACTGCTGCACTCTTCACCTTGTTACTGCTGCACTCTTCACCTTGTCGGATATCCTCTGACATGTTACTGCTGCACTCTTCACCTTGTCGGATATCCTCTGACATGTTACTGCTGCACTCTTCACCTTGTTACTGCTGCACTCTTCACCTTGTCGGATATCCTCTGACATGTTACTGCTGCACTCTTCACCTTGTTACTGCTGCACTCTTCACCGTGTCGGATATCCTCTGACATGTTACTGCTGCACTCTTCACCTTGTTACTGCTGCACTCTTCACCTTGTCGGATATCCTCTGACATGTTACTGCTGCACTCTTCACCTTGTTACTGCTGCACTCTTCACCTTGTCGGATATCCTCTGACATGTTACTGCTGCACTCTTCACCTTGTCGGATATCCTCTGACATGTTACTGCTGCACTCTTCACCTTGTTACTGCTGCACTCTTCACCTTGTCGGATATCCTCTGACATGTTACTGCTGCACTCTTCACCTTGTCGGATATCCTCTGACATGTTACTGCTGCACTCTTCACCTTGTCGGATATCCTCTGACATGTTACTGCTGCACTCTTCACCTTGTTACTGCTGCACTCTTCACCTTGTCGGATATCCTCTGACATGTTACTGCTGCACTCTTCACCTTGTTACTGCTGCACTCTTCACCTTGTCGGATATCCTCTGACATGTTACTGCTGCACTCTTCACCTTGTTACTGCTGCACTCTTCACCGTGTCGGATATCCTCTGACATGTTACTGCTGCACTCTTCACCTTGTTACTGCTGCACTCTTCACCTTGTCGGATATCCTCTGACATGTTACTGCTGCACTCTTCACCTTGTTACTGCTGCACTCTTCACCTTGTTACTGCTGCACTCTTCACCTTGTCGGATATCCTCTGACATGTTACTGCTGCACTCTTCACCTTGTTACTGCTGCACTCTTCACCTTGTCGGATATCCTCTGACATGTTACTGCTGCACTCTTCACCTTGTTACTGCTGCACTCTTCACCGTGTCGGATATCCTCTGACATGTTACTGCTGCACTCTTCACCTTGTCGGATATCCTCTGACATGTTACTGCTGCACTCTTCACCTTGTTACTGCTGCACTCTTCACCTTGTCGGATATCCTCTGACATGTTACTGCTGCACTCTTCACCTTGTTACTGCTGCACTCTTCACCGTGTCGGATATCCTCTGACATGTTACTGCTGCACTCTTCACCTTGTCGGATATCCTCTGACATGTTACTGCTGCACTCTTCACCTTGTCGGATATCCTCTGACATGTTACTGCTGCACTCTTCACCTTGTTACTGCTGCACTCTTCACCTTGTCGGATATCCTCTGACATGTTACTGCTGCACTCTTCACCTTGTTACTGCTGCACTCTTCACCGTGTCGGATATCCTCTGACATGTTACTGCTGCACTCTTCACCTTGTCGGATATCCTCTGACATGTTACTGCTGCACTCTTCACCTTGTCGGATATCCTCTGACATGTTACTGCTGCACTCTTCACCTTGTCGGATATCCTCTGACATGTTACTGCTGCACTCTTCACCTTGTCGGATATCCTCTGACAGTTTTTGTGAGGTCTAAAACCTCACACACCTACAACATTATGTGCAGTGGGATTCACCTATTTTATTTTTTTAATACTTATCCAGGGCCACAGCAACCTCATTACGAGAGCAAAGTCATTCGGAATCTGAAGCAGGTCTGACCCACATTGCAACTGGTGAAAGTTTGTCAGGATCTTCATCACCTGGGCCCATGGACACTGCAGAGTCCCCATCTCCACAGCCACCCAGAGCAAAGGTCAGTTGGGGCATATATAAGTTTTGTTATATCATGTAACTTAGAATATTTGTAAATATAGTAGTGGTCAGTCTATGACTTTGTATTCCTCTCCTGTGTACACTTTCAGACATCTACTTTGTATTCCTCTCCTGTGTACACTTTCAGACATCTACTTTGTATTCCTCTCCTGTGTACACTTTCAGATGTCTACTTTGTATTTCTCTCCTGTGTACACTTTCAGATGTCTACTTTGAATATTTCTTTTTAAATAAATGAAGAATTGATAATCACTTGTGGCACACACATGAATCAAAGTTAATCACTGGTAGCACACACATGAATCAAAATTATCACTGGTAGCACACACATGAATCAAAGTTAATCACTGGTAGCACAGACGAGCCAATAATTTTGTATCGTTATCTTGTAAAAATTGTGAATGGCATGTGTCCAGCTCATGTCGTCTTGTTTACAAGGTGGATTTTTTCGGAAATCTCTGTGAATTATCACTTGAAGCTGTGGATCTACGTGTATGAGTGGTACTCTCGGCAGGCAGCCGCTTCGTTGAGAGTATCGGAGTACATATGGGAAACCAAGTACAGTGAAGTCAATCCTCTACAACTTGAACCTATTTAATTCTTCTCCATTTGTGTACATTTTCATATTGTTAAATTTTCCTGAGAGTGTGTATCCAATCCTCCCCATATTTTTTTTCTCTTTAACTCCTGCTGTATTTTGGTGTTCTCTTCCGCAAGTTTGTGTTTGTTATTACTTCGGAGTAATCAAATATAAATTAGGGGACAGTTACATTTCATTGGATTGTTAATTCACAATATTGATTGTTGGTCACCGATCCAGCTGTCCATGGTCTCATGCCCTTTGACCCTGGTGCCATTGTGTGATATGTGCATGTGTTTGTGAGTTGTTTTGTTCAATCTAAGGGGATTCCATTTAACACTTTTCTTACCGCAATTCAGAGTCTAATTATCTCCCATTACTGTAGGTGTATGCAATTTTTTTGACACAGACATCACTATTTTTTAAAATCTGTATAAAATCGATCTTACACGAAAGAACCATGAAACTTTTTTATGTGTCATAATGAATGTTTGCACTTTCTGAATAAATTTTCAATCCGCAGAAAGAGTTATGTCAAGTGCAATATCCTACTTATTATAATGCTAGGCCTAGATTTATATTACTGTCTATATATTATACAATCTCACCTTCGAAAAATCTGATTTATTCATGATTAATACAGTCTGTATTTCTTGGGTGCCGCCAATTTGGAACAACGTAGTGAGCTATTTTAGTAACAGTATCGCAATGGTTGTCTTATTTCTGAAGTATATTATGAAGCGGTTTCAACAAGCGTCGGAATTGGTCTGTAAAGTGATAACACAATTGATATCATGCCAGTTTGAATGTGATATGATTAGTCACTTGCCAGTTTGGATTTATTGGCATTGTCACATGCCAATGTTGAGGTATCTAAAGTACTTCAAAATGTGCCACAGCTTTTTGCTAATACACGACCTTAATTTGACTGTTCAGGTGCCCAGAACATTGCCTGATGAAGACACAGAAGGTCCTGAAATATTTGAAGATGCGCAGGAATCCTTAACCAGCCGTACACCTCTCCAAACACGACCAAACACAATAAGAACTCGCACAGAGGGCACTGTGGGTGGGAGCAGAGATATCAGAAATGGGAGAAGCTCTGATGATTGGCGGTCTGTAGTACCACAGGTAATTCATCAATATAGCTGACATTATTGCAACATCTCTGGTTGCTCTACAACAGGCGTTCTCAATCTTGGTGCTCTCAGAAGGACATATGCTTGTGAGCAACTTGGTGCTCTCGTAAGGACATGTGCTTGCAAGCAACTTGGTGCTCTTGTAAGGACATGTGCTTGTGAGCAACTTGGTGCTCTAGTAAGGAAATGTCCTAGTGCCATGCAAGTTAAAAAGGACTCATGAGTAGTAATGATTACATTTGGGCAGTGCTCACCGTTTGAAGAGATTGAGAACCCCTGCTCTACAATAACACAGGTTTATCTTTCAAGTGCAATTACTATATAAATGTAATTGACCATTGACCCAGCATATGGTGTAAGCAACTTTTGATGCAGCGTGACTAGGTCAAGGACATGAGACCATGAACTGCTGGTTCAGCAACCTAGTTGGCCCAGATGTAAATGCTGTATTCCTGCCAGGGTATGATGATCCTAGGATGCTGTCGCACTGGAGTGCAAACCTTTGGGGACTAAACATGCATCTGTAAACCCCTCTAACATAACTATTCCTTCCCTCTAACATAACCATGCCTTCCCTCTAACATAACCATGCCTTCCTTCGGGGGATAACCATGCCTTCCCTCTAACATAACCATGCCTTCCTTCGGGGGATAACCATGTCTTTCTTGGGGGATAACCATTCCTTCCCTCTAACATAACCATACCTTCCCTCTAACATAACCATTTGTTCCCTCTAACATAACCATACCTTCCCTCTAACATAACCATTTGTTCCCTCTAACATAACCATGCCTCTGAGACAAACTGTATACAAGCTTGGCTGTCAGATTGGTTGCTCAACTGAGGTTGACCTGTGTTTTCGTCTGAAAAGATATGGGCTTACTTCATCATCATCATGTGCATATAAGTTTGAGTTGTGAAATCTGTACAGGTGTCATAGATACAGGTGGTGGGTTGGAAGCGTTGATAAGTCTCCCCCACCCCCAATTCCTGTCATCAATAGAACATATCCATAAAAATGCAGGTGGTAGCAAAACGTGCAATCTTGTTTGTGGCTAGCACAAAACCTGCAATCTTGTTTGTGGCTAGCACAAAACCTGCAATCTTGTTTGTGGCTAGCAAAAAACCTGCAATCTTGTTTGTGGCTAGCACAAAACCTGCAATCTTGTTTGTGGCTAGCACTATAAACCATTTTATACTGACCAGCAAACAGTCAGATCCTGGCATGGGTTTGAAGACTACTTTTTTTTAACTAGAAAAATACCCTCCCTCCTTCCCCATCCACCCCCTGAGGTCAGATAAATGGAACAAAACAACAGCTCACAAATACATGCATATATCAAACAATAGCAATGGGTCAAAGGACATGAGCCCATGGACTGTGGATCAGCAACCTTCCCTACCCAAGTACTTAGTCTTCTGGCTATTGATTGACCAGAATTGACTCAACTAGCACTACATTTAGTATTCTGGCTTGCTAGATTCTGGGAACACTTACACAAGTATAACTGCATGTACAACTCCCATGGGCTGCCTCAATTCCTTTGGAAGATTGTTCTTGTTGAGGATGTATCTCCTCGAGACAGATTATAGGGAGACAAGGTTGAGTCATTCACCAGCAGATCCTAGTTTCGAATTTACTCATTATTCACTCTTGGTTCACCCAGCCACCAGAAAATATGGCACCAGGACTCTTGCTCTGAAAATGTCCAAGAATTGCATCATTGTTACTGAGCATGGAAGGTAGGTGACGCAAGTCAGCCAGTTTCTGGTCCACCACTGACTAGGCAGCGGAGCATCATTGTTACTGAGCATGGAAGGTAGGTGACGCAAGTCAGCCAGTTTCTGGTCCACCACTGACTAGGCAGCGGAGCACTTATGTTTCTGGTCCACCACTGACTAGGCAGCGGAGCACTTATGTTTCTGGTCCACCACTGACTAGGCAGCGGAGCACTTATGTTGCTGGTCTACCACTGACTAGGCAGCGTAACACTTATGAGAAACCATATTTTATAACTATGATTGATAACCTTGATGTTTATGGATTACATATATCCTTTTGTTTTCTTGATGTTACCAACAATGAAGAAGTCATGAATGACAAAAATGTTTGTTCTTCCTCCAGGATTGGATTCCTGTCATCAGCAGGGATATAGCCCGACAGCAGAACCAGAGACCACAACCACCAGTTAGTGATGTGTATCTGCAGGGTCTTCCTGCTAAACGTAGACGGGTATGTTTGTGAGATTAAAATATTTCATGTACATCTTCTAGACTGCCTCTTTTATATATGTTTTCTAGACTTCTCCTGCTCGTGTGTTACTAGGGCCTGAAAGCGGAGCAATAAAAATAGCGAAATGGGGAACGACAATGAACTCCTATTTATTTGCTTGTATTGCTTCAATGATTATGATTTGCCTCTGTGACTGTTTTCTATTCTGCATTCATTCTCAAATGTCTGCAGGTTATAGTCTAGAGAATAAAGTGCAGTGTGCCACAATTTACAGCTTAGCTGCAAAATCTGCACCTTTTTGCCTGAGATATTTGACTTCTGGGACACTGACCTTTATGTTATGGCAGCCAAATGCATCCCATAATCTGCTTATTTTTTGTTACCTGAGGAATTTCTGTGAAATGAAACATAAACTACAATATAGTAAGTGATCTGCTATTTCAACCACAGGGCCTTTTTAACCATATCCTACTTAGAGTCGCTTCTATTGGTAGGAGTTGCGTTTATTGGTAGGAGTCGCTTTCGGGCGCTTTTTTTAAATTTCACTTAGATTCATATTCTATTTTGAATCTGTCACAGGTTAATCCCTGGCTGTGACCGTAACACTGTTCAGAGTTCATGTTTTCTCTGCGTATTTAGATCATTGGATCAAGAAATTGTATATCGCACTGATTTTTATAAATGAAATTTCAAAATTTGTGGAGTTTTGACACAATTTGGTCATATTGAAATTTGTGGAGTTTTGACACAATTTGGTCATATTGAAATGTGTGGAGTTTTGACACAATTTGGTCATATTGAAATGTGTGGAGTTTTGACACAATTTGGTCATATTGAAATGTGTGGAGTTTTGACACAATTTGGTCATATTGGAAGATATTGTGCATATGTAAACTGATGATGACAGCCATAGTTATGATAGAAATATGCACGATGTAGTTATTTTCCATATGAAATATAACGTGGAAAGTGACATTCCTTGTTAGATAGATCTAATGTTTCAGACGAGGAAATTTGTACTAATTGTGAAATCACAAAATTCGCCAGAGTGAAGTAGTTTTTTCCAGTAGAAGTTAAGAATTTTGTATAAAACATTGAGCCTGTATATAATCTTGATGAGATTGCCACAAGTTATGAATACTTTTCGCCCGTGTGCGGGGCCTGAAAGGGGAGGAAAGAATAGCAACACTGTTTACCTTTCACGCATCTCGCAAAAGGCAACTAAGGAGGTTATAGGATGGAGTTGGTTGTCCCATCCCATATATGGTCAGTGACCCAAAGCCATGCTTACGTTGAACGTGTCATGCCGAAAGGCGCAGATATTGCAGCAATGCTGTAAACCATGACACAGCGCATTCCATTCTCCGGACTATATCCTGCTAATCTGCAGGAGTTTGAGAACGAACGCAGAAGATGATGAATACTTTAGCATCATTGTCAGTGAGGAACATTGTCAATTTGCAGTTGATCGAACAAATTTGTATGTAACATAATCCAAAGAACAAACAAGGAAAGAAGACACGTGCTGGACATCTGTAACTGACATTGAAATAAAAGTCTTATTTTTTATTTTTATATTATGATGAGCCTCTGTATTCTGTTTGAGTATGGCATGTATTGGAGTACAGAGTTCAACGTTTTAGACATAATACCCTGTTTGGGAGACAAGGAGAATGTTAATATTTTCATCTCAATCCAACTCCACTGCTCAGCACCCCCAAGATGTTCAGTTTATTTTTTTAAATATAAATATTAAATTACCTCTGATACAGGTTCATGCAAGACGATTCATTTTTCTGTTGATCTGCCAAATCTGAGTGTGATATGATGAATAGTTTGCAAATAATGCATTTAACATCGCCATATCAATAATTTGGAGGTGTGTCCCCTTGTCTTAGTGATGGGGGATTGACAATAAGAAAATCTCATAGTGATAAAAGTGTTAAATAGTTGAATCTCTTGTAAAACTGTATACTGGGTTGATGATTACATTTCAAGGAAAAGGATGCATGAATCTTTAAAGACCTCGCTGAAATAAGCCAAGATTAATGGGAAGAACGTACACAAAATTGATTAACATGGCTCTCTACAGTCAAAAAGAGCGCGGTATCCTGTGTTGCAGCAGCTCCACAGCGGAGAGTTGCTAGAAAGTCACAAGAAGATTTAAAAAACGTCTACAATGGTCATCTTATGCCAGAACTGTCCAAGGACATTTGTGGCCAGAATACAGCTTATTAGCCATCTACGAACTCATAATGAAGAACATAACTAACTGAATGTCAGAAGTGGGTGTAACAAATGGTCATTATGTCAGAAGTGGGTGTAACAAATGGTCATTATGATAATGTGATGGATGAATGAATAACTTATTGCATTGACTGCAAGATATTTCAAAATGACTCAATAATTTAGCTTTGTTGCATGTGCTATACAATGACAGAATGTATTGTGCAGATTTTCTTCATTAGTCAGTCCTGTATAGAACTTGATCAGTTATTCTGAGAAACATTTTTATAATAACAAACTGTTCTCGTTTGCTCTAGATGATGACTTTAGAACATGCTGGTGAGATGGGGAATATGCCTCTTTATCTTCCTGCATCCCTGAGTCGAGCAGCCCGAGCCGCCGATGTTGAACCAATTAGCAGTGAAGAAAACATGGCACAAGAGGCAGCTGATGACCTTGACCTGCATGCAGAACTTGAGAGGGAAGTCTCAAGGGTTTTAGCATCTCGGATGAACTCGGACCAAGACTTCAACTCTGAACGGTTTCCCAATGCAGAACAGTACTTTCATAAATCCAACCGTCGCTAGCAGTTTTAATGTGTGTCATCGGTGTATGCTCAAGCGTACGATGTATTATATTGTATTTGTGTCATGCCAGTTTTTTCTGCATATCTGCAGTACATGTTCTAGTGTCCACATTGTCATTCTTCATTTATTTCTTCTTTTACATTTGTTCTGATAGTTAGCTGGGGGGATAAATGGGGCCAGGCAGTCTTAAGCAACTCATGTCTACATTCTCAGTGATTCCAGGGGGTATGATCAGATGAAATACAAGTCTGCTCTATTCATGAATAGTGGCTTGAGGCAGTGGAAAGTGTCAAGGTGGCTTGAGGCAGTGGAAAGTGTCAAGGTGGCTTGAGGCAGTGGAAAGTGTCAAGTTGGAAGGATACAAGTGAGCTGGAGGAAGTGGTACCTTGGTGACCATACTGGTACTAAGAATAATGAGACATCAGTCCGCTAGTCAGTCCGTAGATGATTGGGGAGTGTGGGGTTCAATCACCAGGAAATCAGAACATGACTAATGTAGAGAAGTGTAGCCTAACATTCACATTTCTTGTCCAAAAATATGAATTACATTTTATTTACATAGATAAAACCCTATCCTTACTGAAAACATAGTTGCAGGCACTGCCACTGTACCCGGCAGCAGTCGAGAAATGTTAACACTGTACGGGCTTGAAACATGGCACCTCTGTGAACTTAGAAGAATGTTTGTTAAACAATAGAGAACTAGATCTGTCAGTCATCGTGTAACTGTGGATATAATCAATGGGAGATCAGAGGTACCAATGTTGTGTAACTGTGGATATAAATCAATGGGAGATCAGAGGTACCAATGTTGTGTAACTGTGGATATAAATCAATGGGAGATCAGAGGTACTTATGTTGTGTAACTGTGGATATAAATCAATGGGAGATCAATGGTCTGGTGTTGCCAGCTTCTCAATATGAATTGTATGATAATAATGAAATCCCATTACAAGAATTTGTCCTGTAGCGACAGAATATGTATGTAATAACAGAAATTTGCCATACACAGAATATGTATGTAATAACAGAAATTTGCCATACACAGAATATGTATGTAATAACAGAAATTTGCCATACACAGAATAAAATAGAATTAGGAATTACATTAAGTGTGAAATAGAATTGTGTGATGCATGGCCGAGGGGTTAGATCGTTGGTCTCACACTAGTGATGTCCAGAGTTCAATCCCCGGTAAGGGCTGGGTTTTTTTTCTCTCAGAGGGTAAATTTAAAACCTCACCCTGTACATGACGTGGTGACAGCAAGAGCATACAACCTTTATCACACAGCTACCAAATCCCTCCCTCAACTCCTTAACGGAAAAAAGCAGTATTTGACAGTTTTAAAAAAATAGAATTGTACGAGCTACCGGTAATATTCCACCAAATATGGAAGCACGCTCATAGCAACTTTCTTCTAACTTTAGCTGAGAATTTAGTTTAGTCATGACTCAGTTGTAAACTATCAGGGAGTCAATTGCAAATATACTACATAGGAGATAAGATTTCTTTCAAAATAAATAGAACCAACCTTTGTCCAGTGAATCGCAGCAACCACACGGATAACACGACAGTTTTTGTAAATTATATTATAGATACTTTTCTTATGTTTTATTAGCTTTCATTCAATATTTGTTTTTGTGTGCAGAGGTACCTTGTGCAGACTGAAATACATATACAATTAAAATATGTCAACTCCTTTTCATATGACCTTCGATTTTCTAATTTTAATTGAATCTTTGGTCTGTGTACATTATAGTGGTACATTGTGGGTGGGAGTTATTCTCCTTGAATTTGCTAGTAATGTCTGTGTCTACATTGTTTTCTCTTGTATAAGTTTTTGTTATATGCGATGATAAACAGGCATAACTGCACAAGACCTGCAATCCTTGGCAACTGGCCGACAGCCATGGAGAACTATGACATCCGCTCTATGTTGGCAAAAGAGGAACTGACTGACTTGACGATGAATGTCATTCTGGTTGTGATGTAGTAGCTGACCACTTATGGACAGTTACGTTACATTCCATGACCAGACAATTTGTAGTGAACCACTGGCTAGTTAGCTGACCACTTATGGAGAGTAACCTTGCATGATAATTCATATTTACTTTTAACCTTCACCAAGCCTATATCAACCACGGCCGCCAAAAAACAAAATGGCTGCGCGCGCTGTTGGCGGCCCGTCCCACCCAATGAGAATATCGTGAGATTTACACGTGCCACAGTCCGTGCACATAGCTGGGGACATGCGCAATCGAAGCCGGTACACCCCCCACTTCCGAAATGATCGTTTTTGAGAATGGCTAGCTATTCGTAAAAGTTTAAGAGCAATTAATCTGACCACATCTGTACGATGCAATGATGGTGGATCGGTTTTATAGACCTTTCTTTCATCGTATTTCGAATAAAATAACATTGAATCGTGTCTTGAATCATGAATTATTAGGTTATTTAGTTTCACAGCAGTGAATATACTTAAAAGTTACTATAAAATTATGTTAAAAATAAACTAGCAATAAAACAAACAAGGACTATTTTCCACATTACTGTCCAACAGGGACCTTTCTCAAGAAACAATTTTTTTTAAAACAAATCCATAGATTTTTAAGACTGGGATGAATTGGATATGTTTTTCTATGTATCCATACAACTACTTTTGGTAACACATTTGTATGTGTACATATGCTTGTGGTATAGTAATGCATGTGAATATTTATAGTAATACAAGTATATATCTGTGTGTGTGTGAATGTTCATGTTTAATGCATGTATATTTATGCAAGTACATTTTTTTATATTAATGCATGTATTCTTTGTCATTATGTACACTTATTCTTGTGTGCGTATCTTTCATACATCTATGTATTGACTCTAGAAACTGTATGTATATTGTTTGTGTGTGTGCGAGAAAAAAATATATAGTTATCTCTGTTGGCACGTGTATTTTTGACACACATATACCTCTGTACAGGTTTATGTGTGTGTGTGTGTGTATACATACACTTGTTTATTCAGATGGGTATGTATATGTTGTAAGAAAAACATGTCAGTCATCCTAGTTTTAAATATTTTTATGGTTTGGTTTTTTTTTCTATGGTTTCTTGAGAAATGATAAAAATCTCTACCATCTTGGCCCGTAACGTGGAAAATTGTCCTTGTTCTTTGTTTTATTGCTAATTATTTATTTTTAACATTGATGGCTAGGATTTTATAGTAACCTTTATACGTGATTTAGTAGCTACCACTTATTTGTTTGGTTGCTGCGGCACTCTCCATTTTGTCAAGGCATCCCCTGACATTTTGGTTATTTATATAAGACTGAGATATCGTAGTCACTAATATCACGGGACAAAGTGTGTTCAAATATGAAATCCATAGACATGAGAACACTGGAATCACAGAACACCTAATGTAGATATCAGCAATTTTTGCCATCAAGTTTTAGTAGGCTTCTTTCTGTCTTTACAGACGATAGTAGTGCCTGATCTGTTCGCTGAAGATAAAATTAGTTAAAAATAAACAGGCGACAATACATTTTAATTCTCTGGACTGAACGTGAGAGGGTGATAAATCACCAGTCAGAGACAGCCTGACATGGTGTGTGTCTGGTGGTAATGTTTTTCAAGATGCACTTTGACTTTTTCCCATGATTTTCATTGATGACAATCACTGATAGCTAGGATTTTATAGTAACCATTATACTTGATTCCGTGTTTTGTGTCATGGTTTACAGCTTGCATGTGAAAAAATTTACCTTTTAGCCCAACACACACAACAATAGATGAATTTTTGTATCACTTCATCCTAGTGTAATGCACAGCCAACCTCTCAAGTTTACTTTTACAAAAACTATGATAATCCAGTGTTACCCTACTTCGCTCCCCCTTTCAACTGCGTGCGCACACATAATCTACTTAGCAACAAACAACTCAACCATGGACCACACAATACAACTGCTGAGGAGTATCAACTTGCATACAAATATATCGGTGACACTGAATATTTATTACAAAATTTGAGTTTAATATTGCCTCTCTCAACATGTCTCCACAACAGCTGTCTCAAACTTCAGAAACTTCTGCAAAGAAAAAGATAAAAATGTAAAAAAAATCTATCCACAGGAATACATTCAGTAATTATAACATATTTCCCTATATAACATCACTTTTTTATATTCCTCCTAATTACCAGTATATCTATTCTATATAATTTCTGCTATTGCATACATATTCCGTTGAGCTGCACCAAGTTGTTATAATGGGATTTGACTGTACATCCTTCAACTGTGTTATCAGGTCTTGAAACGGGAGCAAGGAATAGCAACACTGTTTACCTTCCATGAATGTTGTGAAGGGCGGCTACGGAAGTTGTCCTAACCCAGAAGTCATGCTGAACTGCGCAGACATCGTTGTAAAGCTTAAAACATGGCACATTCCGTTCTCTAGAATACATAATGTTAATATAACAGTATTTTAACCATTAGCCATATAAGGAACTCGAGGAAAGTAATGCTTAAAATATTACTGAACAGAATAAAGTACCAGTCCGAAGCGAAGAAGTAATTGCAGAATAACAAGTAGAAGAATCAGGTTTATTTGCAATGTTTTTCTCTTTGTTGATGTGAGCTTCCTTTATTATTATGTCCATGAATATATTGAAAAGTAGAAGGTGAAAGTATGCATCCTTGTCCTTACTCCATATCTTGTTTTGAAAGGTTCAGTCATCCCATCTGTTCTTGCTGAGCTTTGGCATTTTTGATATATCGCTTTTATATTATCTAACAGCTGTCTTCTGATGTTATACATTTCTAAGGTTTCCCATAGAATGTTTCTATCTACTGTCGAATGCCTTTTCCTGGTCTGTAACAAATACTGTGTTTAGATGTTTATTGTATTCGATTGCTTTTTCACTCAGTTGTCTCGGTTGAATAGTGCCCATGTACAGCTTGCTCCTCTTCTGAAGCCAAATTGAGCTGTGGCTCTGCAATGTATCGTATTCTCTGTTCTATTACTTTTGTGTAGATTTTACATGTAAGACTTAAAAAAGAGATGACTCTATATGATTTTTGCCAGTCGTCTGATACTTGTCTTTCTGTCCAGGTTACTGTGAATAATCTTGCTAACCACTGGACCCCAGTATTTCTACACATTTGTATTGCTTCGCTTGGTATACCATCTTCTCCAGGTGATTTATTACTTGGGCTATAGAGATTCTGTGGGAGTTATAAATGAATATAAAAAAGGGACACCAAACTTTGAATAGAATAGCACCCAGGTGTTGCCAGGTCCCGAGAGGGGAGCAAAGAATAGCAATACTTTACCTTCCATGTAAGAGGCGACTAAGGAGGTTATGAGATAGAGCTGCCAGTCCCATCCCATATAGAGTATACCTACCATACGCAAAGCTATGCTGAAGTCGGATGTCAGGCCAAAAGGCGCAGATACTGCAGTAAACCATGACAACGCATTCCATTCTCTAGACTACATTTCGCTAATTTGCATGAATTTGAGAATGAACGCAGAAGAATAGAACTCAGTAGTCAAATCTAATTATAACAACTTGGTCTGGAACGGACGGATGAAATATTTCTCTAAATTCATTCGCCCTCTGATAACAAACCATGAAAGTTCAAGACTTTCGCCGGGGATTCTCCTATTCAGACTGGGTTCTACTCTTACTTCAAACACAAACATCCTATGGGCTACAGATGCATGTGATACCCAGGTAGTAGCTATAAATAACATTCATTCAGATCAACACCAGTCCATTTCAGATCTTTGACAGCATCAATTGAAAATCAAACAAGATAAACCGTCTCAGTAAATATTGAGAAGAAAATATACAACAGAAAAACTCCAGTAAAAATTGGAGATCCAATAGAGAAACAAATAAACATGTAAAATCAATGGGATTTATCCAATAGAGAAAAACAAAATAGAACAAAAACAATATAAGATCAAATAGAAAAAACATTGCATGTGTGTTCCCGGCTCAAAAGAAGAGCAGAGAATAGAAACACTGTTTACTTTCCATGCATGGTGTAAGAACTAAGGACATTCTGGGGTTACGTTGGCTGTCCCACCCCTTGGTCAAAGTGACCCAGAGGTAATGATGAAATCAGATGTGTCAGGAAGAAAGACCAAGCTGTAAACCATCATACAACGCATTCTATTCTCTGGACTACCTCCTGAAAATCTGCAGGAATTTGGTGAGAATAAAAAACAAAAATGAGAGAGATCAAATCGAAATAAAAGGGAGAGGTCAATTAGAGAAAAAACAAAATAGAAGGGAGAGATCAATTAGAAATGAAAAAATAGAAGGGAGAGATCAAATAGAAAAAATAAATGGGATAGAATCATTTAATTTAAAAGCACACACCAGTAAAAGAGGAGAGAGATGAAATAGAAAAGATGCACAAGTTATTAAATAGAATAATTCAAGAAATAAGCAAACAAGGAAAAAAAAAAGAGAGAACAAATAGAAAACAGAAATGTCATTAAAAAAATACTCTTGAGATAAAGTAAGTTCTATAAGATGATTAACTATTGAGAAAATCTGTGACTTACTTTGACATGATTCCGTCACGTTTAGCCAATCTATTCAAGGAATCATCTGACTCTCCCTGTAGTAAGGAAAAAAAAGGATAAAGTCAGGTACAAATCATGCCATGCCAGAAACAGATGTGCTGGCTCGGAAGGCGCAAAATAAAGCATCAATGCTGTGAAACCAACAACACAACATACTTGATGTTCCCCGGTGTAAATAACACGAACACTCGTGTTGGTGATCAGGAAACGAACCAAGAAGCAGGTACAAATGAGAGAATCAGTCATCACTGTCTATGTCATTCTGGTAAATAAAAGTTGATTGCATTCTGTTATCTTCTTCAGCATTCATTCTTAAACTCCCATTAAATCTCTCATGTAGCAGGACAATGGTCATACTAAATTTCCAGCAGGAATTAGTCCAGAGAAGGACGTGTCGTTTTATTTTTTATCTGAGTCGATGACCTGGCACATCTGTTTGCAGCAGTGCATTCAGTGTCTAAACCAGACGATCTGCAGTTGGATAGGAGGAATGAGTGGACGTCAGATTTCTATTGTCTACCAAATTGGGAGGAGTGGGGTGTGTAAACAGCCCTCCTGTCACCAAACCCTCGAACTTTACCGGTCATAATATGTGTGGTGGGCAATTTCAGAGGAAATAGAAAGCAGGGATTCACGTCAGCTACACATCTCATACAAGGTGTTCTGCTGGCGTTCACAAGGTTTTCACTGAACTAATCTTGTATTAAACCTATTGTCTTTTGCTGATATAATTTTGGTTATCTAGCCCTGGGTAATATACAAAACTTGCATGACTTGGACGTGTATGCTGAAATGATTCGTCAAAAACAATACTGTAAGGAACAATTGAATGTGCAAGAAGCGGAGGACAAATATAAGCATGGACAAGACCTTTCCTCACTTGTCCACATCGTTGAAAGAAATCGCTGGAAGACATGTGTTGATGCATCAAATGTACCCTTAAGACCCTGACCGGTTATGGGTTTATAGAAATAGAATAGAAAACCATGGGTACACACAAGAGCAACACACATGCTTATAAACCTCTAGAGGATATTCTCTATCCACTGAGTTACCAAAGTAACTATACAAATATTCCAGATGTGTCACCTGACCTGAAAGGGGAGCTAAGTAACACTGCAATGCATGTCATAATAGACAAATGGTGGTCGGATATAAATTTGTCAACCTCATCCACTCACAGCAATCCAAAAATAGTGATGATTTTTGGTTAAATAAACAGTACTTCTTTTGGTGATGTACACTCATTTCAACCATGGACACTACTGAAAATTAGTTTATCAGAGCCTTTAACCACCACACAATGGAGGTTGCAGTTCTGGTAATCCAGTCACAACCTCCAAAGCATACTTTGTGTGCAAGTGACAATCTGTTTTAGGCCTAGATCCTGTTAATTGAAAGTTTAACGCAATCTTAGCATGATTGTCAACCACAAGTGGTTTTACGATGGAGATGATGGCGGTGACCGATTCAGTGTCATGATTGATGTCAGATACTATTCTCACACATGATTGCTCTCAGAGACTGTTCTCAGACACGATTGATGTCAGAGACTATTCTCACACATGATTGATGTCAGATACTGTTCTCACACGTGATTGATGTCAGATACTATTCTCACACATGATTGATGTCAGATACTGTTCTCACACATGATTGATGTCAGAGACTATTCTCACATATGATTGATGTCAGATACTATTCTCACACATGATTGATGTCAGACTGTTCTCACACATGATTGATGTCAGATACTGTTCTCACACATGATTGATGTCAGATACTATTCTCACACATGATTGATGTCAGATACTATTCTCACACATGATTGATGTCAGATACTGTTCTCACACATGATTGATGTCAGAGACTATTCTCACACATGATTGATGTCAGATACTATTCTCACACATGATTGATGTCAGACTCTGTTCTCACACATGATTGATGTCAGAGACTGTTCTCACACATGATTGATGTCAGACTCTGTTCTCACACGATTGATGTCAGATACTATTCTCACACATGATTGATGTCAGATACTATTCTCACACATGATTGATGTCAGATACTATTCTCACACATGATTGATGTCAGAGACTATTCTCACATGATTGATGTCAGAGACTATTCTCACACATGATTGATGTCAGACTCTGTTCTCACACATGATTGATGTCAGAGACTGTTCTCACACATGATTGATGTCAGACTCTGTTCTCACACATGATTGATGTCAGACTGTTCTCACACATGATTGATGTCAGAGACTGTTCTCACACATGATTGATGTCAGACTCTGTTCTCACACGATTGATGTCAGATACTATTCTCACACATGATTGATGTCAGATACTATTCTCACACATGATTGATGTCAGAGACTATTCTCACACATGATTGATGTCAGATACTATTTTCACACATGATTGATGTCAGATACTATTCTCACACATGATTGATGTCAGAGACTATTCTCACACATGATTGATGTCAGAGACTATTCTCACACATGATTGATGTCAGATACTATTCTCACACATGATTGATGTCAGATACTATTCTCACACATGATTGATGTCAGAGACTATTCTCACACATGATTGATGTCAGAGACTATTCTCACACATGATTGATGTCAGATACTGTTCTCACACATGATTGATGTCAGAGACTGTTCTCACACATGATTGATGTCAGACTCTGTTCTCACACGATTGATGTCAGATACTATTCTCACACATGATTGATGTCAGATACTATTCTCACACGATTGATGTCAGATACTATTCTCACACATGATTGATGTCAGATACTATTCTCACATGATTGATGTCAGAGACTATTCTCACACATGATTGATGTCAGACTCTGTTCTCACACATGATTGATGTCAGAGACTGTTCTCACACATGATTGATGTCAGACTCTGTTCTCACACATGATTGATGTCAGACTCTGTTCTCACACATGATTGATGTCAGAGACTGTTCTCACACATGATTGATGTCAGACTCTGTTCTCACACGATTGATGTCAGATACTATTCTCACACATGATTGATGTCAGATACTATTCTCACACATGATTGATGTCAGAGACTATTCTCACACATGATTGATGTCAGATACTATTCTCACACATGATTGATGTCAGATACTATTCTCACACATGATTGATGTCAGAGACTATTCTCACACATGATTGATGTCAGAGACTATTCTCACACATGATTGATGTCAGATACTATTCTCACACATGATTGATGTCAGATACTATTCTCACACATGATTGATGTCAGAGACTATTCTCACACATGATTGATGTCAGAGACTATTCTCACACATGATTGATGTCAGATACTATTCTCACACATGATTGATGTCAGATACTATTCTCACACATGATCAATGTCAGATACTATTCTCACACATGATTGATGTCAGATACTATTCTCACACATGATTGATGTCAGATACTATTCTCACACATGATTGATGTCAGATACTATTCTCACACATGATTGATGTCAGATACTATTCTCACACATGATTGATGTCAGAGACTATTCTCACACATGATTGATGTCAGATATTGTTCTCACACATGATTGCTTAGTGACTCAATGAACATATTCCATAAAGTTGAAGCATAACTCATCTTGTCAATGGGTGGAATTACTGACACAATCTATAACCAGAAAGATTACCTTTACTGTCATGCCAGGACATGCGGGTGTTCAGGGTAATGAGCAAGCCGATACACAGGCAAGCATGTTCAGTGTCAATAGGTACATCATTGGATTAATAACGATATAGTTGATGCCTTAAGAGCTCCTCATATGCTCAGATAAACAACACTGGAATCAAAGCTCTATGGGTCACTGTATGAACTACACAAGACAGTTTTATTCAGGAGACAGAAGTACAGATATAGACATGTTTCAAGTGAAAGAAAGAAGAATACACTCAGAAAACTTTAATTTTACAACAAGACTGTGTGACTGGTGTAAATATCGGAACAGCCCATAAAGAGAAAAATAACAATATACGAGACTGATAAATCAGTACCGAACTGGAACTGTCAGCCGCTACCTTGGTGAATTTATTGAGACGGATCAGAGCACATATGGAATTGTCCAGTGTGGGCTGATGATAACCTGCATAGAATCACAAATCTTATGAATAATACTTACCATACGTCTGATTGCACCACAGATAGCATATGTCTTGTATGCTCCTGTCATTCTGCCAGTAGTTTCATCAACCTAAAACATGGCATTAATTATTTAGTGTGTATATAAAGTAAAAACTTCACAAAAAATATCCTGTTTCAATACATTTTAAACACACAAAAAGCATATAACTAGAACAAGCTGCTTGTCCGTGTATTGCCTGGCCTGAAAGAGGATCACAGAATAGTAACACTGTTACCTATCACGTTGGTAAATGAGGAACTACGGTCTTGGAGTGGAATTGGCTGTACCATTCTATAGAGTGTCATAGTGACCCAGGATTCATGCCAAAACTAATGTGTGAGAACAAACGGTGCAGATATCGCAGACAAGCTGTAAACCATAACACAATAGATTCTGTTCTCCACATGACATCCTGCAAAGTTTGAGAACTAACACAGAAAAAGCTGGTTTATTTTTCTGTATACATTTTCATAAAGGGCATCCTATAACTGTTGATATCTCCATACAGTGGTGGGCACTGGGCACCCTATGTTGATATCTCCATACAGTGGTGGGCATTGTATAACTGTTGGCATCGTCATACAGCTTATTTTAAATGGTGATAAATAACGTGTACGCTAACCCCAACATTAATCTTTTTGTTCTGCATTTGTTCTATGATAGCTGCAGATATGCAACAATGCTCACTCTTTCCACTGCTCCAAACACTAGTGTTATCTGTCATTTATTATGGCCTCGGTCTCCTTACACTGTCACAAACGGATAGATTGGAAAGAATTTAGAACGAGGCTATGAGGGTAGTGACAGGATGTACTAAAGATACACCCCCCCATAAGATTCTTGTTAGATTTGTCCATAATTAAGGTACAATATCAAGTGTAGTCAAAAAATTAACCTGCCTTACACAATAATTAAACGAGACAAATAGGGAAAGAAAGGCAGTGAATGAGTGGAGGTGGATAAACAGAAAGGTCTCTGACAAATATTATATAACTGGGGAAAATGTGGATGGATTTGACTCATGTCTGGACAGAGCTGAATGTACAAGAACTTGTCCAGGTGCACTCGACCGCATAATGCAAACATATATGCAGACGACTCGGTCAGCAGAGAAATGAATAAGTATGGAGTTGTGTTGCTTATAAGATTGAAAAACAGTGTTTAAAAAAATCATCTGCCTGCTCCATTAAAACATCGAACAAGCAAATGGAAATAGAATCAATGGCTGCAGCGCCCGGTTAGTGAGTGAAATATTAACTGATACTGTGATACTCTGACTCCTAGAGCACATGCTGCAGAAGACAGAGATGTGGATGTTAAGAAAGGATTGAGTCAAGTTACTGAACAACTCAGTTGTCCAATTACATGGGTGTATAAGTGTCGTGGTCATGCGGGCATCAGAGGCAGTAAAAGAGCAGACTCATTGGCAGGCAATGCTGTAGTTGATGACACAATATTGAAGAGAGATAGAGCCAACCTAATAAGGTTGGTCATTTATTTACAACAGAATAAAGAATGCAATGCTAGATGCCATCTTCTTCTTCAGCCTTCATTCTCAAACTCCCACTAGATCTCTCTTGTAGCAGGACACTGGTCCTACTAGATTTTCAGCAGGATGTAGTCCAGAGAATGAAAATATGATTTCGTTTTATTGCATCAATGGCCTGACACATCCGTCTTTGGCTGTGTTAGATTGTTAATGTGCAAATATAAAGAATGACAGATATGGGCATAACTAGGGGGTGAGGGGAGAAAGTGTGCCCTCTCTGAAACATTACAGAGATCTGAGTGGGACACTGCATACACTTGGATGGCTGCTGGACTGGAGCACTTATGGGAGAGTCCTGTGTTCAATAATTCTGGCGGTTTCTAATCAAGAACAGACATTTCTGTCATCAGCAATGAATCAACTTTCATAAATCTTCTAGTGACTTTTATAAGTAAACTAGGCCTATTGTTAACTTACTTCTGCTATATTGATCTGAATTGATGCATGGTCTTTAGCACTGATGATACGGTTACTTGCTGAGCTGCAAAGGAATAATTGCAATTTTTTTGTACAAATGAATGTTGGCAATAGCACATAGTTATCGTGTTTTCAAAACACCCACCATCAATAACGCAAATTTTCCAAAAAATAAGTCGTGCCCAAGGGGGATATTTCTTAATTTTATTCCAGGGTCCTAAAGGTTAACGAAAAAAGCAAAATCTTACTCCACAGCTCCGGTCATTTTCACATGTCCAGTAAATGACCACCGGAAATGTTTAGTTTTCATTATATTATTTTATGAATTGAAATAATAATAAACATTATTTTATCAAATATTTACAAAAAAAGGGGGAATTTTTTTTGGGGGGGGGGATTATTTTAATTTTTGATAAAATAATGTGTTTCAGTCCAGGACTACCAAACTGATGATGTGAAGCATGGGCCCCTTTCCTATCATATGACACCAGGTAAAGGTTAGGGAATACCTCAAAACTAGTTCAAATGTCATCCGTCTATGCTTACCAGGTAAGCTACCAGTCTGCTAGACAACGGAAGAACGCATAAAAATTAGCTTATGTCTAAATAAATGTCAGCTACCAATCAAATAAATAGAATGAATGTAACAATGTCAATGATATGAACAGTTCCATAGTCACCAAAGGGAACAGGAAATGGATAGACTGAATAATAATAAACTTGAAGTCTAGCTTGACTTACTATTTACTATGTGTACTATTTACTATGTGTTATGCCTAACTAGGTAGGTCTAGATTTTTTTTAAAATGTAATTATAATTTCATCATGATCAGGTTTCGCCTCCGCAATGTAGGTTGGCTGCAACATTCCTGTCTCTTGTTTTGGTGGTGCACTCTCAGTGGCTTAGCGAGGGGGGGCGGAGGTGTGGAACGCCCCGGGCGGCAAATTTATTTTCGTTCAGTTCGCAATCACTGACATATTTTTTTAATGTCACAAGGGCAGAAAATTATGATTACGCCCCGGGCGCCATTGACCCTCGCTACGCCACTGTGCACTCTGCTAGACTGTAACCTGTCCATCTTGTGATATTACTCTTACTTTTATCTCTGCAATTCTCTTGCTCGATTCCTTCAACTTTACCTCCTAGTAATATCTTCAACAAGGTTCATGTCTTTTAATGTGTTCTCTCTATTCTTCTATAATTAATATCCACATTTCAAATTCCAAAGTGGGACCAAAGGCACCAATTTTATCTTCCAATTATGTTTATTGTCCATGTTTCTGGTTGGTTGGTTGGTTGCTGATCCAGCAGTCCATGGGCTCATGCCCTTTGACCCAATGCCATTGTGTGATATATGCATGTGTTTGTGAGTTGTTGTTTTGTTCCATATAATGTGTTCCATTTATCTGGCCCTGGAGGGAGAAGCATTTTCCGTCAATGTTTCTGAGCCATACAATATTAATAGCCTGATGTAACATTTCATAATTCTCATTTTTAGCTCATTTATAATTTGTTTAGTTAGATGTTAATATTTTCCTCATTTCATACCAGTACTTTTAGCTATTTCTATTCTAAACCTATTTGATAAATATCAAGCAAATAAAATAATTTGGACACAAAATACATGACACCTAATGATGGAGGAGGCTTATTCTTAGTGAAGATGGTAACGTCGATGCTGATGGGAGGCGAGCAAGAGGTAGGCAGAGATACAAGACTTACAAGGAGAGTAACACATAAACAATACAAGGACATGACAGGTTACGTTACAGTCTAGCGGTGCACCACTAAACAAGAGACAGTGAATGTCGGAGGTCTGTTGTAGCCAACCTTCACTGCGGAGACTTCACTTGATGATGGTTCTGAATGATATTCTTAATTCTAATAATAATTTTATTTAGGCCTACTAGGCTACATATTAATTTTGTTACAAAAAGGGCATACCATTTTCGAGGAATTAAAAGATCAACAAATTCTCCAGCATCGTTCTGCATTGTCAAATATTGTCAGATTCTGAAAATATAAATATAACAATATTAAAATTCGAATTGTGTGTCTAAATCACACGAAATATTATGATTGATCATATCTTCAATTCAAGTAACATGCCTCGCCGCTTGAGAAACAGAAATGAAAGAATCACCGGATATGCCAGGAGTCCAATGCCAGTGAGATTCAAAAGTGACAAGTCTTCGTTTAGTTTTCTAAATCGACGAACATTGACGAACTCTCGGCACACGATGATGATCTTCTTCTGCATTCATTCTCAAACTCCTGCAGATTAGCAGGATGTAGTCCAGAGAACCGAATGCGCTGTGTCATGGTTTACATAATTTCTGCGATATCTGCGCCGTTTCGCCTGACACATCTGACTACCGCATTTCTTTGGGTCCCTGGCCCTATATGGGATGGGACAACCAACTCCATCCCATAACCTCCTTAGTCGCCTCTTACGACATGCATGGAAGGTAAACAGTGTTGCTATTTTTTGCTTCCCTCTCAGGCCCCGGCAACACAAGATGATGTTGTTCCTCCTTCACAAGCGAAGATGAGCATGGCATGAAAAACAATAAATGTGATAAACAAGTAGAAAAACAACACGAATTTGTGATTGTCTAATTTGGTTTATGAGTTCGTAGATACCCGATTCATGCCATGAAAGTTCTATTGGAGTGCAGAGGGTCCGGTTTTTGAGAGTTTTCTGATTTGTCCTTCCGCTTCCGTCGCTTGTAAATTGCCCGCAATGTTCTTTCTTTTTCAAATTTAGTGATGCCAGCAGTGATCTGGGTGTGCCACGCTGAGCGATCAAGGAATATAGTCTGCCAGGAGCTAGAATAGATGCTGCAGTGCTGAAGAGAATTTTTAGGTGATTCTTGAAGTTATTTTTCTGCCCTTCGCTTGAACGTTTACAATGGCACAGCTTACCATGAATAAATTCAAACGATGTGGCCAGTCCAACGTAGTTGGGGCCTAGTCATCAGGGCATGGATGCTTTGCATACGAGACTTTTGAAGGATTTCCGTTTCTAGTACTCGATCCTACCAACGTACTGCCATGAATTTTCTTAGGCACCGAAGGTGGAAAGAGTTCAGTTGTTGAGCGTGTCTCACATAGACAGTCCAGGATGACGCAGCATAAAGCGGTGTTGGTAGAACCACTGCACGTTACACGTTCAACTTAGTTGTCAAACTGAGAAAACGCCCAGTTCAGACGTTGGCACGAAGGCTCCCGAATTCCGCACTGGCGCGAACAATACACAGGGCAACATCCTCGTTTATAAAAGCCATGACTTGCGCGATTAAAACTGGATTAACGTGAGGCAGAATTGCGCAATATCGTTAACTTCATTCTCTCGTCCCTACACATGGTATCACTGGCAAGACGGATCAAGACGACTGATTGTGTGTCGGGTGCAGTAGATGTTCAGGGTGTCTTACTGTCTCACTGTGTGTATTGACGCTCTACAGCGGTAGCTGAATGGCGCCTTTGTGCCCAGTGGCCTATGTTAGTTGAACTCTTTTGCGCAGTCCACTACATCCAGACGTTACATGCTGAGCAGGACATAGGCCCATACATCAGAAGCTATGAGAAAAGATCCCATATTTTAGCCTTCACTGTTTTTTAAACGCCCAAGCGGTTTCAGGGATGTAGTTGCTGTTGCATGCTGACAGCGGTTATGATACACTAGTGAAGGCTAGATAGAAGAGTAGTTGAAGGAGGAAGAGTTTGGGGATATTAGCACTTGAAGACGTCCCCTGGTCTATCCAAGTGATCACTATGGCCGTTAAACATGACTTGATGTTTCTCGGTCCCTGCCAGAATTTTCTGACTGAAGACTTGTGGCACTGAGCTCATGTGATAAGGCACATTTAATACCCGTAGAACATAACGGTTTTTTCCCTTGTTTTTTTAAATGAAGCTTGCTCTTCATTTTGCTAGTGCTAAATATAATTATAACTATCTGGTCTAGCTTGACCGGGTGACATCGTCAACATGTATGAACATAGCGGTGTGTAGATAGATATCTGTTGACTGGTGTGTCAACAGTTACACTATCCAAGGTTGCAGAATTTTTACTTCGCACACTTAAGAATACGTACATAAAAACACAAGTTAATATTGTAATCCTTAGCGAATAGAAGTAACATCCATGACTTGGAATATGTCACACAATATAACACATGTTGGAAAGCATAGTTCAGAATATTTAAACACAATTTGAAAGGTAAACACAAAGGTGCTTAGTTCTTTCCAGCACACGACAAAGAGTATGCATGTCGATGGTTCCCATGCTTGACTGGTTACACACACACTTGAAGCGCTTCGTTCTGCTCGCGCCTTGTGTGGTTCCAATGTCTTTCAGTTGCACTTACGTATCGTCTTCGAGTCGTGTATCCTCATTTAGGAAAAGAGGAATCCTTGTTGATAATTAATTTTTCTAGTTTTGGTACTTTCCACGCCAATGTCTGCTCCTTCATTGCCACTTCTTCTGTGTTCTTTCTCAAACCTGCAGATTAGCGAGATGTAGTATGCCTTGTGTCGTTGTTTACAACTTCCAACAGTATCTGCACCTTTCGGCCTGACATACGACTTCATCAGGGCTTCTGGCTCACTTGACCCTCTATGGGATCGAGCAGCCAACACCATCCACACAATCTCCTTCGTTGCCTCAAATTGTCACTGTTATTTAATCCCCTTTCAGATCCCACAACGCGTGGTTCATGAACTTCACTCAACTACGCTCAGAACCAAAGTCCACAATCTCTGCAGACTAGATGAAGCAATGTATCCAATCTACTTTGTATGTGTTTGCGTGTTATGTTTATTTATATCCTCAGGAATTACAGGCAATAGAGATTGTGTATCCTTTTGTGTGATGTTTCATTGTTCGCTCGTTCTCAAATTCCTACCGGATCTCTATTATAACAGGACAATGATCATGCTACTTCTGCGCATTCGGGAATCTGTTGGTATTGTTAGAGCTTCAGGCCAGTCGCCAGAACGAAGTTCCCAGTCTTCTTCGGGTCCAGAGCGGCTGCCCCAAAGTGTTTGCCTCAGTTCGGTCCATTTTGACCATGTCTTGCTTGCAGTTCTTTGTATTCTGCCTTGGAGCATGTGTTCAGGGGTCTGTATGCCTATTCCGCACGGACATTTATTTGTGTGGGACACCATGATCTGGTAAGGTGACTCTGCAGCCTGCATTGACTAGTTCTAAGTCGAAAGATGATGGTCTGTTATTGCCTATGAAGTTGGTGTATGGGGTCTGGTTTCGAGTCAATATCCATATCTTTCTTTCACTGTGATGTATAATGGTTGCATAATCGTGTTTTGACCTCACTGTATGGTAGAGGATAGCTGAATTGTCCCATTTTACTGTATGGTAGAGGATAGCTGAATTGTTCCATTTTACTGTATGGTAGAGGATAGCTGAATTGTCCCATTTTACTGTATGGTAGAGGATAGCTGAATTGTCCCATTTTACTGTATGGTAGAGGATAGCTGAATTGTCCCATTTTACTGTATGGTAGAGGATAGCTGAATTGTTCCATTTTACTGTATGGTAGAGGATAGCTGAATTGTCCCATTTTACTGTATGGTAGAGGATAGCTGAATTGTCCCATTTTACTGTATGGTAGAGGATAGCTGAATTGTCCCATTTTACTGTATGGTAGAGGATAGCTGAATTGTTCCATTTTACTGTATGGTAGAGGATAGCTGAATTGTCCCATTTTACTGTATGGTAGAGGATAGCTGAATTGTCCCATTTTACTGTATGGTAGAGGATAGCTGAATTGTCCCATTTTACTGTATGGCATAGGATAGCTGAATTGTCCCATTTTACTGTATGGTAGAGGATAGCTGAATTGTCCCATTTTACTGTATGGTAGAGGATAGCTGAATTGTCCCATTTTACTGTACGGTAGAGGATAGCTGAATTGTCCCATTTTACTGTATGGTAGAGGATAGCTGAATTGTCCCATTTTACTGTATGGTAGAGGATAGCTGATTGTCCCATTTTACTGTATGGTAGAGGATAACTGAATTGTCCCATTTTACTTCCTGCTTTTGCCAGGGCATCAGCTCTCTCATTTTCAGTGATATCACGATGGGCAGGTAGTCATTGGAGAGTGATGTTTGAGCTTTTTTTATGTTTGGCAGTTCTAATCTAATTTTGTGTCGTGTTTTCATTTTTGTTGCTTTATATGAACCCGTAGTCCGTGAATATTATTACATTGGATGGTGTTGGATGATCTTTGGAAATGAGAGCTCTGAAGTTTGAGCGTGTCTTTGCTGTTGGGAATGATTTACTGCGGCCCTTTTCGTTATTACATCATATAAAGATATGCATCCACCTCCATTTTGTATAGATCCCTCTGCCAATCCATCTGTGTACACGTGTGTCCATATTTTAGGATCATATTTGTGTGCAGTCATTTTCTGTGTGAGAGACTTTTGTTGAGGTTGTGTCTGTTGTTCTCTGTTGATGATCAGAGAGACTTCGTTGACGATGGAAATGTTTTATGGTCTGTAAATTGGCTCATCAAAGCCAGAAGCATTTATATTTTTTGGGGGTCATTGGAGAGGACATTTTCTTGTAGTTATGCAGTTGTTTTGATATGTGCAGGAAGCTAGTTCTCTTCAATGTTTTTACTTTGTAACTATCGTATTTCGGGGTGCATTGGATGGTTTGGCATGCGAAGAACCTTCTGTCTGTGTAAGAATACTCTTTCTGTGCGTCTGTTTTCGAGTTTATGTTTTTCCATTGATTAAATTGAGGTGGTCTCCTGTGATTAATCTTAGGCCCACATTTTGTGCTTTCTGTGGGCGTTCTGTATTTGTTTGGATGCTGTTGCCCATGATGTCATTCCATATTCTATCAGAAGTCTAACTATACATGTTGAATTATTCAAGTCTAGTTATTCATATTTATATTCCATTATTGATTATTTCCCCCTAACTGTGTACAAACTTCCTATCCTTACCAAAGCCTCTTTCCTACCCCCTCCCCTTGGCACGTTCCTGGCGTGTTGTCAGTGATTACATGCCAGAAACATGAACTTATAGCGGCTCACATTCTCTTGCTCTTCTGACCGTCACTGGACATATGGGGTATTTCAGTTGGGATGTCAGCGCAGGCTGATATTCCTCCCCGACCTGGTAGACAGCAACACTTGTTTGGTCAGCGCCGGCTGATATTACTCCTCGACCTGGTAGACAGCAACACTTGTTTGGTCAGCGCAAGCTGATATTCCTCCTCGACCTGGTAGACAGCAACACTTGTTTGGTCAGCGACTGCTTATTTGTCCAGATAGATTATGGCATATATCGCAACTGACCTCTATATCTAGAGACTTGTCCACTCTCCGCCACATAAAGACGCTCTTGGTAGGGGGTCAGTACCCCCCCACCCTCCTTGAGCCAGGAATGTTTTACTATATCTCCAACAAGATGTAGTACGGAGAACGGATTTGCATTGTATCTTCGTTCTATTTAGGCCAATGGTCCAATACATCCGGCATTGGCACCGTGGTGAGTTTCAAGTGCTTGATAACCAGTCGAAATTTTCATGGTGGAGGGAACTTTGTAGTAGAATATGTTCTGGCACCTCCCTACAATCTTTCTGGTGCTTCTATTGCAGCTCTAACGGCATCACACTCAGTAGAAATATATCAGACGTTCAGACAAATGTATGAGTCATTGCTATACGAGACGTTCAGACAAATGATGAGTCATTGCTATGAGAGTTAAGTAAAGGTCGTTCGTGTCTTAAACCATTTATTTATACTCGTCTGTGTCCAAGCGGACGCTTGTGTCGGAAAAGGAAGTATGATCGCCTGTGTCCAAGCGGACGCTTGTGTCGGAAAAGGAAGTATGATCGTCTGTGTCCAAGCGGACGCTTGTGACAGAAAAGGAAGTATGATTGTCTGTGTCCAAGCGGACGCTTTTGACAGAAAAAGAAGTATTAAAAAATACCCAGGTATTACTTTATTGAACAAAAGATGAAAACATATCTGGTCTTGGAACGACAACTTAAGCTCCCACCCCTACGCTTAACGGCAAGTGTGATCAACCATCATTCATCTGGGGACTGACAATAGACAACAAACTAAAACTACATATTATGGTGCTTTGGACAAGTTATGGCGTCCTCCCTACATAATTAAAAGTATTTCGCTTGTGCTACATTAGAGGGTTAATTTTTGGATTCATAATCGATCATTCTCCCCAGTCGCTCATGCTTAGTTGTAGTATGTACATCGTAGATTATACTGTTAACTGGAAGTTGGAAAATTGCTACAATCATCTGTACCAAGGGACAATTAACATTATTTGAGTCATACAACCTTTTTTGTATACTTGAATGAATGAATGTGTCGATGGCATATGTGTTCGTACATAGCGACATTTGCATAGATCAGGGGTCGACTACACCGGTAGATCGTAGGAATAGATTTAGTAGATCGCCATAATTATTTAAAAATATCTTTTTTTCTCTCTAGAAACTGTAATCATTAACATTATCCATAGCCTCAAAAGATCTACGAAAAGGGCTGTTGACCTTAGTTTTTGTTTAGGTAAACCGGAGAGGGGTGGAGGCTCACCGTATTCGTTGTGTCATTACACCTACGGTATAATGCCTTAAATATATGTTCTACCATTTTCGTTATTTCAAAAAGGGTAGATTGTCTCACAATGTGAGGGCTTCCTAGTAGAGCACCAAAGTTTTTAGGATGGTACATAGGTTCGGGTGGAATTATTGTAAAAACTTTAATCTCTTCCTCCTGCCATCGTCACACCACATGTGTTTACTTATGTTCAGTACATTCTTTATTCGTCTGTAGTATTCCGTCCTGATGAAGGATTCTTTGTCGACACGTCGTCTGTCGCTGTCTCATTTTTTTAAAGTAATGTTTCGTTTATAATATTGGTAACACACACATTTTTCTTCTTCTTCTTTCGTTCGCTAATAATGTCTATATCTGCAGTGTTGTTTCTTGTATAAATTGTTGGCTAATAATGTCTATATCTGCAGTGTTGTTTCTTGTATAAATTGTTGGCTAATAATGTCTATATCTACAGTGTTGTTTCTTGTATAAATTGTTGGCTAATAATGTCTATATCTGCAGTGTTGTTTCTTGTATAAATTGTTGGCTAATAATGTCTATATCTGCAGTGTTGTTTCTTGTATAAATTGTTGGCTAATAATGTCTATATCTGCAGTGTTGTTTCTTGTATAAATTGTTGGCTAATAATGTCTATATCTGCAGTGTTGTTTCTTGTATAAATTGTTGGCTAGTAATGTCTATATCTGCAGTGTTGTTTCTTGTATAAATTGTTGGCTAATAATGTCTATATCTGCAGTGTTGTTTCTTGTATAAATTGTTGGCTAATAATGTCTATATCTGCAGTGTTGTTTCTTGTATAAATTGTTGGCTAATAATGTCTATATCTGCAGTGTTGTTTCTTGTATAAATTGTTGGCTAATAATGTCTATATCTACAGTGTTGTTTCTTGTATAAATTGTTGGCTAATAATGTCTATATCTGCAGTGTTGTTTCTTGTATAAATTGTTGGCTAATAATGTCTATATCTGCAGTGTTGTTTCTTGTATAAATTGGACAGTGTTTTCCATTTCTTGTTTAGTACCATAAAGTTTAACATTCATTGGTGTATCAGAAGGCCAGTATGTGCATCTTAATGTGTTATAGTTTGCACATTCTTGAAGGATATGTTCTGAAGTCTGGTTGACTTGTCCACAATTACACTTTGCTGTTGTGCCAATTTTAAATTTTGTATACATATGGTTGTTTGGTCTATTGTGTCCAGTTCGGAGTCGAAATATGATGACCTGTTCTTGTCTGTTAAGTAGGTGGTAGTCGTCCCTTGGAGGTAAGTTAAGCTTTTGTTGTGCCTTTATCATGGATTTCTTTTGGTGATAGCTGATTGGTACATCCGGCTGCTGCATGTTAGCACCTTCCTTGGCGAGTTGATCGGCTCTCTCATTTCCTGCCATTCCACAGTGTGATGGAATCCAGTGCAGTATAATTCTACACCTTTTTTGCACCATGGACAATACCTCTTTTAACTCTGGAAGTTTATTGGATTTTAGTGCTCTAGTACTGACCTTGCATCTGTAAGTATTACAATAAGGTGTGAGGTCCTGTCCAATGTTAACAGTTTCTCTGCAGCTGTATAAATAGCTTTGGCTTCAGAGTCATAGTTGTTGCAGTAATTCCCTGTTGGTATACAAGTGGTATCAGTGGTGCCAACTGGGTATTCTACATATACACCACTTCCTCCATTTTTTACTGCATTCTGTGCTGATCCATCTGTATATACTCTGGTCCATAGATCACTTAGGTAAACCTCATCGAGGAAGCTGAGAACTGATACCCTTTTCTGCAGATTATTCTGATGTTCATCCCCATGCACACCTGTTATTGTTGTTTGGATGGTCACTGGTAGGCATGTCCGTTTTCCCCATGGGGTGTGTTCTGGTTGAGACATCAGTGGTATTGTTACCTCTGGAAGGTCCGATACCTGTCTTCATAGACGCTTGGCCTAATGTATGAATGTGCTTCTTTTAAGCCGTCCTTGTGACAGATTCTGGAATCTTTCCTTCATTGGGTGACTATGGTACAAATTTCCCTTAATTTTTGCCTTGTGTTGCCACAGCACACGTATTTCCAGTGTTGTGTTGTTTCCACGACAGCAGAATATTATCTCTGAATTTATTGTGTAAGATGGGTTCTACTACTCACGGGTTGAAATCTTCTTCTTCTTCTGCGTTCGTTCTCAAACTCCTGCAGATTAGCAGGATGTAGTTCGGAGAACGGAATGCGTTGTGTCGTGATTTACAGCATTGATGCGATATCTGCGCCTTTCGGCCTGACACATCCGACTTCAGCATGGCTTTGGATCGCTGACCCTATATGGGATGGGACAGCCAACTCCATCCCATAACCTCCTTAGTCGCCTTTTACGACATGCGTGGAAGGTAAACAGTGTTGCTATTCTTTGCTCCCCTTTCAGGCCCCGACAATACACGGGCGACGATTTGAAATCAGATGGGTTTTACTACTCACATGCGGAAATAATATGGGTTCATATAATTTATATAATTATAAATTATATGTATAATTAAATATAAATTAAGGTTCATATATTATTAATATAATTATACAATTTAGTTGATGTATAAAAACTGGCCTGTTGACGTTACGTTTCGCTAACCGCCCCCCCCCCCAACCTTGTCAATAACTGTCACATTTTGTTCAGACTCCCTTCCCTCAATTCTTTATTTTCGCGTTATATCCCTTTATGACATGCAGCGTCAGGGGTAGAATTGATCTGAGATGACTTTTTGTGTGTGCTTCATATATGTTTGTTGTCGTTGGCTCTACTATCTCTATAATTTATATTTTGCAAGGTCTGTCATTGGCTTTGTATCCATCGTGTCTGTATAGTAATACTTTTTTTAGGGACACTGTTTGATGGTAGTGTGGAAGCATGTAAAAACCACTTAATCTGTTGTCTTCTGATGTAATCCAGGATTGACATTGTGTTTGTTATTGTGTTTGTTAGTCTTCTGATGTTTTCATTTCTGGTTCTGTGGAAAACATAATTTCTGGATCCTATACGATATTTCAATCTGCGTGTATTTGAGCGTAAGAATTGCCAATGCATATTATATCACAGAAACTAAGACATATTATTATATATCTATCTGTGTTTCTTCAGTGCAGAATACTATAAAGTTATATATAAGGAAGAAACCAGAGCTCTCCAGTTTGAGCGATGTGATGTTACTGTGTGTAATTATTGTATGTTGTTGAGACACATAGTCATACACACTTTGATGGTTGACTGTGAAGAGTCTCTCTTGGTCTTCCTTTTTCGTTTTTCATCTGGTACCCATTTTAATGCTTGTTTTGGTAGTCTGTTTTCATCCATGCTAGGCTAGTTAGTCGTTTGATCATTGACACTGCATTCCAGACAAGTTCATAGGTGCCCAGATCTCTCCTTGTGTGTATTCGCCATTACGCGTTGACTGACGGTCCCAGTACGTCGTTGAATGACCATCATTCTTACTCGCCCCATGAAACCGCTCCATTCCAGTAACACCAGATTTTAAACCATGCTCCATTATTCTAGTCATGGAACAAGAGTCATCGTCACTTGTACAGTCATTTGTTCGTGCGTCTTGACTATGTAAACGCACATAGTGCACACTTCATCAAAACTGAATATATTGTTTATTCAAAGCACAGCTGGTGAGAATAAAGCTTAGTAAAATATGATTGGTTGCTTAATTATTAACATGTCAGTAATCCATTTTTATGCTGGTTTAATGCTGGTAGACTGCATATGGCATCATGGCGACAGCAAGAACACGTGACCTATTACACAGCTACACAATCCCTATCTGCAACTCCCTCACGAGAATCATGTTGTATTTGACAGTTTGACTCACTACTTTATGACAATTGTCAATAAATACATTGTGTAATTTTGACCCGTTTGAAGTTTATTAGCTAGTGATGTGTCACTTAGATAACAAAAAAGAAGAATAGGTCAATCTGTTGTGTAGATTTTTATATAAACGTTAGGAATGTTATTGAGAATTGACTGGTTGTCGTAGACAGGAGAACAAGACAAATCAAATCTGTACCAGAGGTTTGTATTCGGTCTAACCTAACAATTTAGCAATATGGACATGCTGCGGGTACTTCTTTCCATCATGGTATGTGCTGGCTTTTTTGTTGGTAAGTCTCGTTATGTGATTTTATGTGTGTCTTAATTTTGTGCCTAAAATTGTTGTGAGTTGTAGAACATTACCAAGTTTGGTGAGTTATAGAACATTACCAACTTTGGTGAGTTATAGAACATTACCAACTTTGGTGCGTTATAGAACATTACCAACTTTGGTGCGTTATAGAACATTACCAACTTTGGTGCGTTATAGAACATTACCAACTTTGGTGCGTTATAGAACATTACCAACTTTTGTGAGTTATAGAACATTACCAACTTTGGTGAGTTATAGAACATTACCAAATTTTGTGAGTTATAGAACATTACCAACTTTGGTGAGTTATAGAACATTACCAAATTTTGTGAGTTATAGAACATAACTTTTGTACAAAAGATGTGTTCCTGTGTGTGCACTCAATAGGAGATTCGTACAATTCGTATGTAACATGTGTATTCGAAAGCCTGTAATCGCCACTCCATGTCCGCAGTGAGTTTCCAACTCTGACATCTATACAGTACAACATAATGCACTAATGAGTTATTCAGTTTGATTTTCATTCTAACACGGATGTTGTTTTTATCAAATAAAGTTAAGCCTAGACATAGATGCTAAAGCCATCTCCAGCCTTTTTTAAAATTCTTTTTTACATTTTCCATCGCTGCATATGCTAGATCCAAGGTATTTGAAAGTATTCACCTGCTCAAGCTTATGTCCATTCATCATCATCATGAGATGTTAGTCTGTGATTCTGTCTTTGCTGTTTAATCAAGATCTTGCTCTGTGTCTGTGTTTCTGTCTGTGTTTCTGTCTGTGTTTCTGTCTGTGTTTCTGTCTGTGTTTCTGTCTGTGTTTCTGTCTGTGTTTCTGTCTGTGTTTCTGTCTGTGTTTCTGTCTGTGTTTCTGTCTGTGTTTCTGTCTGTGTTTCTGTCTGTGTTTCTGAATTTCCATTCAGTGCTTGCTGGTAGCTTTTTTTCAACTGTTCTATTAACTCTTGTAATTTCTATTCTGACCCAGCTATAGGATCAAGCGCAAATTGCAAATAGGGCAACCTCCGATGGATATAGACATCTGTAATCCTGAAGGGTCATATATCCTGATAATAAAGCTGAAAAGAAACGGAATTGTGGGCAACATGGGCAGGTGGATCCGTTCCTTCCTACACAATAGGAAAGCAAGAGTCACCATGGAAGGACACAACAGCAAAAAAGTTCTTCTAAAACATGGAGTTCCTCAAGGCTCAGTATTGTCTCCAACTCTGTTTCTTGTCTTCATAAATGATATAATGCGTGAATTGCCACAAGATGTAAGAGCTGCAATGTACGCTGATGACTTGGTGGTGTGGTGTGTAGAAGAACATCTAAAGATCGCCAACAAAAAAATACAAAATGCAGATGACAACATAGCAGCATGGGCAGATAAATGGATGGTAAAGATAAATGCTGAAAAGTCTTCAAAACACTCTTCACACTCTCAAATAAGGACAAAGCAGGAGAGATAAAACTCGGAAATGTACATATCCAAACAGAAGACGAGCCGGTATACTTGAGCACTACGTTAGATAAGAGACTGACATGGAGGCCTCACATTGAGAAAATAAAAGCAAAGGCAAGAAAGAAACTTGCCTTCCTGTGGAAATTGGCAGGAACAAACTGGGGGGGGGGGCAATGAGGCAACTTTAAAGAAGGTATATACTGGACCAGTACTAGAATATGGATCAACAGCATGGACTTCAGCAGCCAACTCCCATCAACAAGCCCTGAACAAGGTACAAAGTCAAGCACTTCGCCTTATCACAGGTGCCATGAAGACCTCTCCCATAAATTAAATGGAAAAAATTACAGGCATCACCCCCTTACAATACAGGCGAGACACTAAGACCATGGTACATGCAGAAAAGTACAAGAGCATGCCAGCACATCCAATGAGGGCCACAAACAGTGACCTAGCCAGTTAAAGACTGAAGAGGAGCAGTTTTATACACCGATCCAAAAAACTAAACAGAAAATATAAGGAAGAACTACCAGACATAACAAGAGAGATATCACCAACACTTTTTCCAGTTCTTTGGGAGCAATACCCAAATCTCATTATCAGAACCACCATAAACAACTACCAAACTATGATAGAACTGAATAATCTTCAAAAGAAAACAATAGTATGCAACATGATTGAAGGTATGTACCCCAGAGAAGCATGGGTACAAGTATATACCGACGGATCAGCAACCAGAGCAGTGAAGAATGGAGGTACTGGCGTGTACATAAAATATCAAGAAAAAGAAAATGAATCCACATGTTCACCAACTGGAATATTCTGCTCCAACTACTCTGCAGAGGTACAGGCTTTAAACAGAAATCATTAAAAACACAAGTCAATGCCAGTAGGTGCTATTTCTTACTGATACTATGTCTGTCCTACAAGCCCTTGACAGCGATAAACTGCCAGACCTGAAAAAAGCCATGCGAGAAGTGAGCATCCAAAGAAGGGTAGTACTACAATGGATACCATCCCATTGTGGCATACCAGGAAATGAAGAAGCATACAGACTGACAAAGGATGGAGCAACACAGGAACAAAAAGACCAAGAAATCACCTACCAAGAAAAGAGGACCCTCATTAAAGCTATCAGGAAAGTCGACCACCGAAAAGACAATTACCACTATCTCAACAGAGCAGAGCAGGTTATTATCTTCCGCCTCAGAACAGGACACAACAGATTAAACAGCCACTTAAATAGACTAAGACTGGTCCCATCACCACTGTTCCCTTGTGGGAAGGCAGCACAGACCGCTGAACATATCCTGCAAGACTGTAATACACTAAACCAGATAAGGGAAGAATACTGGCCCGCAGAGATGGATATCCACAGAAAGATGTATGGGAGCACTGAGGAGTTTTCAAATACAGCAGCATTTATTAGGAAAGCAGGACTTGCTGTGTAGACATAGTAAAACTCAAATTGTTTAGAGAAATAACAATACGGAACGAAAAAGTAAAACTCCAATTGTATAGAGGACAAGAGTGACAAGTTCGTATACCCTTGGGATGCTGACATCGTCATTATCATAATCATCATCATGAACATCATCATGAACATCATCATAATCATCATCATTATCATCATTATTATCATCATCATCAGTTCTGTATTTTCGTCAGTCTTTTGCCGATGCCCGAGAGGGTAGCAAAGAATAGCAACACTGTTTACCGTCCATGCATGTCGTAAGAATTGACTAAGGAGGTTATGTGATGGGTTTGGCTGTCCTATCCCATCTAGGGTAAGCGACCCAAAGCCATGCTGAAGTCGGATGTGTTAGACCGAAAGGCGCAGACATCGCAGCAATTCTGTAAACCATGACACAACGCATTCCGTTCTCCGGACCACATCCTGCTAATCTGCAGGAGTTTGAGAACGAACGCAGAAGAAGAGGAAGACGAAGTTCTGTATTTTAATAATGCTAAATATATTGACCATTAGTTTGTGAATTTCAGATTGTGTTTATGGGACGAAACAAAAATGTAAGGAGGCGGTTCAATGTTTGACGGACTTCAAGAACGTAGATCTCCCCCATGAAAGTCTGTCTGGAGAGTTATCTCAGCAAGCTATCAATGAATACTGCCAGTAAGCATGAGATATTTCTACAATTGTATTCTATCTTTCTATCTGTCTTTTCTCTGATTTTGCTGTAAGGCGTCGCAGGATTGAATGACAATCAGTTTACGGGCTATGTCACGTTTGGTCGCTTGATATGCAGTAATATTGTGACGTCTGAGAATGTTGGTAACTCCTTCAATCTACCTTCTTCTCACAAGAGGTGTTCTACTGCCATGAACGTGTCTCGCGTAATAAACATTATCATCCCTGTGCCCATCGGGTACTAAACATTTTCTCAGCTTTGTCAGAATGATTCCAGTATGGAAAAAGCTCGACAGTAGACGTGTGCTCAGGTTCGTTTCGCCCTCTTAGCCGAGGTATCACTTCCCACATGATGAATCCCTCGTCCAAGTCTCAGACTCTATACATATTTATCAGCGCTGGTAGAAGCGTATTCTCGAGATGAACAGTATTTTAGTTCCGATTTCCATGTAACATTTTATCCATTTCATGTGCACGTGCTGCCCTCTGACGATGTGCTGCCCTCTCATTGTATTCCATATGTTTTCCTTATGTGTACGGAGATTTGCTGTCCACGACACTCGATATTTGTGACCACATCTACACCTATCGGGACATTGACCGCCTCTCCAATGCATTTGCATTACGGCTGCCCTTTCCAGAATGTCTTACCTCTCTGTGTGTCGACAGTACCGCAGCATATGTTGCGAACCAGAATGTCTTACCTCCATGTGTGTCGACAGTACCGCAGCATATGTTGCGAGCCAGAATGTTTTTCCTCATCCGTCGCCTAAGATCTGAACAAAATGACTAGAAAACTGAAGAACAGCCGGCTGGATTATGTGATTGACTGCGTGACAATGTGCCGGCACATCGATCCCAAACCTCACAAAGCACAATGTGATTACCTTGAAACAGTATCCACATCTTGCCGACCATGCCTCACTGATTTTTTTCTTATTCCCTGGGCTGAAATTGACAATATAAGGACAGCGAATCACGGAAGCAGATGATATCACCAATGCGACAAGACAATCGAGAGAGGGGTCAAAGAATGGACTCCACAGATGCCTTCAGCAGCTGTATGCACGCTGGCAAAAGTGTGTAGTTGCCGAATTGAACTACTTCGTTAAAGAAATGTAAGCAGATAATTATATTGTGGCATACTTCAATTTAATCCGCCAATTGCGGATAATTCAGCATTTCTGGAAACCGTTTGAAACTTGCCCGTAACTCATTGAACAGGTGTTACCTAGGTCTGTATCACAATAATATTTATCTAAAATTATATTGTTTTAATGAGACCTTTTTATTTTAAAATGTTTATATTTTCTCTCATTCCTCTAGAGATGCGGAGAAGCTAGAAGAATGTGCCGCGGGCTGTGATACGGGTCCCATCGCCGACCAAATTCAAGGAGTCATAGGGACTGCAAACTACGTCTGTTCGGAGCATGGCAGAAAAGGTATTACAATAATAGGATAAACCGCCAGTGTAGAAATCCCTCTACTGCGCATACTTGTATAACCACTTTCCGTTGTACACGCAATGATATGCCCACATATTCCAACTTTTTAACATTGGATTTGATTTAATGCAACATTCTGTGACGTGAAGATATTAGGATTTAATTAATTTCCGTGACGTGGAGATAATCAATAAAATGTAATACCACTAATAAAACTGTATGAAAATGATATCTAGGAAACAAGTGATGAAGTCTTACTGAACGACGACTAACACGCTATCACTGTAGGATGCTCACGTGAAATAATCTATCTATCTATCTATCTATCTATACGATGTGTCCCTTGTTTGCCTTGCAGCGTCAGGGGTGGAAGAGTTCTCTGGAGATGGCCTTCTATGCGCTGTTTGTAAGCTTGTTCCTGTGGATTCTTTGATTTCTGTGATCCATCTTTTACATGGTCTGCCTCTGGCTTTATAACCGTTATGTCTATGTGTCATGGCCATTTGTGGCATGCTATATGTCGGTAGTCTGGAAGCGTGTGAAAACCACTTGATCTGCTCACTTGGTCTTATGATGTGTTCCAATACTGGTATTGTTTTGGTACACATCAAAAGACAGCAGATATAATACGTGAAATAATACACACAACAAAACACAGGATATTCATACAAGTAACAATACACAGAACGTAATAGACGTTTCGAACCAAAAAACCTTTATCAAGGTTATAGGACTTTATCAAGGCATGTAACATAAAAATACGACGAGTTGAAATGACTACACCACACAAAGATGTTCGAGTGAAATATGGATGTCAGATATCGAAAGGATATAAGAACAGGAAGTACATAATAACATAAAGATACGTGCAATCGAAACGAACAAAAGATGACGTAAATGACAGAACAAAATAAATAAAGACACAAGCCATTCCGACCGAGAGCTAGACAAAGGAGTGGTCGGAATTGAGTCCAAGCGGCTTGAGGGTACCAACTCATAAATAAAGCCATCTAGTGCGTATCTAGATCTATCATCGGTGATGCAGAATCTGATGGTGCTGCAGGATCTGATGGTGGTGCAGGATCTGATGGTGGTGCAGGATCTGATGGTGGTGCAAGATCTGATGGTGGTGCAGAATCTGATGGTGGTGCAGGATCTGATGGCAGAAATCTGAATATCAAGAACACCACGGTGACCATCGCTGTTGAAGTATGCGGTCACATGAGTTGGTGTTCTAGGCTTGATAGCATGAAGATGGTAACAGAAGCTTTCGCTCAATCTTAAGCCGGTTTCACCGATATATTGCTTGCCACAGCGTTTACTTATGATCACGTTTACTTTAAGCACTGCAGCATCGATCCTAGCTCCTGGGAGACTACAGCACTTGATCGCTCAGCCTGGCACACCCAGATCACTGCTGGTATCACGAAATTTGAAAAAGAAAGAACACTGCGGGCAATCCACAAGCGCAAGGAGCGGAAGGACAATTTTAATTATTATATATTTATATTTTTTCACCGCATTTAATGTTTTTCATGTCATGCTCATCTTCGCTTGCGAAGGAGGAACACCATCATCACTTATGATTTCACGTAAATTCCCATCGAGGTCAACTCCGTGACGTGGAGATGGGGCTTAGTCCAGTCAACAGAGACTGGAAACTAAGACTGGTCGGGCTAACCCAATATCGAGCAGGAACACAATCCTGCCCAAGCAAGCACAGGGGTGCTGAAGTCAGAGAAGCCAGGCCGAGAGGTGCACCAGCAACCATGGTATCATGCAACCCGAATAGTTGACATGTCTGCACGACAAAATTATACATATCCTGCAAGACTGCAATACACTAAACCAGTTAATTGAAGAATACTGGCCCACAGAGATGGATATCCACAGAATGATGTATGGGAGCACTGAGGAACTTTCAAATACAGCATCCATTAGTTAAGCATTTATTAAGAAAAAAGGACTTGCTGTGCAGACATGTCAAACTGCGAACGAGAAAAAGAAGAAGATCACGTAAATTACATTTCGAGATTCACATGTAAAGGCATCATCGATGGAGACAGTAGCCTTGGGGAATGAAATGGGGCGCATATGAACCACTTAAGTACATGTGTAGCAACGTTTTCGTGAGCAACGAACAGAACCGAAATGATCAGGAGCAGAAGCCTTAAGGTGGTGTGGACCAAGATGTCTTTTTCAGATTTCCGTCACACTTATAGGCCACCAGAGGTAAGTCATGGAAAGCGGCATGGATGTCAGGATCAGACTGGAGAAGAGAATAATTTTTAAGCAGAATGCAACGGACAGTCGAGTTATGAGGATGAAAGTTAAGAACACGTTTAACCCTATCAGAGGAGGAGGAAGAACCCTGGGAAGTTTCGAGGCGAAATAACTTACGTGCACTGAGCCAAGCCGATGAAGTTAAACTTATTCTTAATTTCTAGTCATTTCTACTCGTTGTCTTTTTATGTTAAGTGCGTATCTTGATAGAAGCCTTTTGGTTCGAAACGTCGATTATGTCCTATATATTGTTATTTGTATGATTATATCTTGTGATATGTTGTGTGTAATATTTCACGTAAGCATTGGACAGTGAAAGTGTGTTAGTCGTGTTTCAGTAAAACTTCATTACCTGTTTCCCACGTGACTTGAAGATATTTTTGATTTAATACATCTTCCATGACGGAGATTAAAAAAACAAAACACGCAGCGTCTGCTGGCAATTATTCGATGTGCGCGCTATGTACTGACAGCCGCCCCCCGCCTTTCCCGACCAAAGGGTGTTCCAGGGGAGGGAGAACTCTCAGTACGTTTCTTGAAAATCGAATGAATGCTGCGATGTTTGCGCCTTTAGCGAAAGTTCGTTTCGTTAAATATTGTATTGTTTATTTCGTTAAAAACGTGGACATATCATTCCGTAATGAACCCACATTTCCCTATATAACAACACTTTTCAAAATCACCAGTTGCATTTATTCTATTTTGTTTGTACTGCATATAGCGAATGTCTGTTATTACATACATAATTTGTCTGCCCGGACCAAATTGTTATATTGAGATTGCACTGTAGCTGTAAAACATGGACAGTGTATAGACGACATGTGAGGAAGCTCAATCACGTTCAAGCAGCTTGTCTCAGAAACGTTGTGAACATCAGATAGCAAAACAAGATTCCAGATACCATTGTCTATGACAGATCTGGTCTCCCTGGCATTGACATTGTTCATATGCAGACACAGATTCGTTGGGCAGGTCATCTGGTACGTATAACAGATCATTGCCTGCTAAAAATACTTCTGTATGGTGAGTTACAGAAGAGCATACGATCTCAAGGTGGTCAAAAGAAGCGCTACCAGGACTCGTTGAAAACCTCACTGAAAGTCTTTGAACTAAACTAAGATACATGGGAAGAACTTGCACAAAATAGGTTTACATGGCGTTCTACAATTTTAAAAAAAGGCGCATCTCCCTGTGAAAAGGGGAGAAATGCTGCAGTTCAACAGCGGAGAGTAGCTAGAAAGTCACGGATAGACAAAAAAACCATCTACAGTGGTCATCCAATGCCCTCAACTGTCCAGGGAAATTTGCGGCCAGAATAGGACTTATTAGCCATCTACGAATTCAGTCAAGGACATAACTCTATCTGAATTTCAAAAGCGGCTGCACAAGTGGTCATCGTCATCATGTGATAGACAAACAATAAAGAGCCACATTGAAAACAGCACAATAATCCCTCGAGCGAATCATTATGGTAATAAGTACAATTTGAACTCAATCGTTGTGGTAATAAGTACAATTTGAACTCAATCGTTGTGGTAATAAGTACAATTTGAACTCAATCGTTGTGGTAATAAGTGCAATTTGAACTCAATCGTTGTGGTAATAAGTACAATTTGAACTCAATCGTTGTGGTAATAAGTGCAATTTGAACTCAATCGTTGTGGTAATAAGTGCAATTTGAACTCAATCGTTGTGGTAATAAGTACAATTTGAACTCAATCGTTGTGGTAATAAGTACAATTTGAACTCAATCGTTGTGGTAATAAGTACAATTTGAACTCAATCGTTGTGGTAATAAGTACAATTTGAACTCAATCGTTGTGGTAATAAGTGCAATTTGAACTCAATCGTTGTGGTAATAAGTGCAATTTGAACTTAATCGCTGTGGTAATAAGTACAATTTGAACTCAATCGTTGTGGTAATAAGTACAATTTGAACTCAATCGTTGTTAGATGGTTAAATAGGTGGATAGATATAACGATAGATAGGTGGGTAGATAGATATATAGATTTAAATAGATATGCGGGTAGATAGATAGAAAGGAGGATAGATATATATGTGGGTAGATGGATAGATAGATAGATAGATCGATAGATAGATCGATAGATAGATAGATAGATAGATAGATAGATAGATATATAGATAGATAGATAGATAGATAGATAGATAGATAGATAGATAGATAGATAGATAGATAGATAGATAGATAGATAGATAGATAGATAGATAGATAGATAGATAGATAGATAGATAGATAGATAGATAGATAGATAGATAGATAGATAGATAGATAGATAGATAGATAGATAGATAGATAGATAGACGGACGGACGGACGGACGGATGGATGGATGGATGGATGGATGGATGGATGATGGATAGATGGATGGATAGATGGATGGATTGATGGATGGATAGATGGATGGATAGATGGATGGATAGATGGATGGATAGAAGGACAGACGGACAGACAGACAAACGGATGGACGGACGGACGGACAGACAGACAGACAGACAGACAGACAGACAGACAGACAGACAGACAGACAGACAGACAGACAGATATAGATAGATAGATAGATAGATTTGTTAGTTAGTCGTCGGATCATCATCACTGCAAACTAGACACGTCCATAGTTGCTCCGATCTCTCCTTGAGTGTATCCACGATTACACTTATGCTGACAGTACCGGTCCTATGCTGGTTGACATTCTTCTGCGCCCTCCAAAATGTTCACTTCTAGCAACACCGCATTTCAAACCCTGATCTTTAATCCTAGCCATTGAAAAGGAATCATCATCCACATTAGTCTCACTCTCGCGTGTTATATCTCTTAAGGTGTTCAAAACGTCAGCGCGTTCCATTTCCCAATTGCCCTGTGCCACAATCGCGCATGATGCCAGTTGATCCGCTCTTTCATTGCCTCAAACACCCACATGTCCTGGCAAGAAAATAAATGTAACCACTTTCAGTCTCGCCTTTCTCAAGGCCCCAATCCACTGTTCGCGAACGAGACCCACTTGTACCTTCTTAATCATACTCATAGAGTCACTCAAGATGCAGACCTGCGTTACTTTCTGTGTGCATGCCCGCTCAAATGCCCTGGTCACCGCCATAGTCTACATGGTCATACTACTCGTAGTGATCACAAAGGCACCACTCTCCTCCCTGATCGTTTTACCTGCGCACTGATCTGTAAAGGCCCAAGCACTGCGAGCATGCCTAATTACAGATCCATCAGTGTATATAATCACATCCCCCTCTTTGGTATTTTCACTGACCAAAGCCTGCACTCCGTTTTCAACAGCCGTGGAACACCATTCTCTGCATTCCCTGCTAAGTGATATTACTACTCTCAAACAAGTTTCGAAATCTGGATAGACTTATCCATTCCGTATCTGTTGCCACATCCTGCAACCTGTACACGCTTTGTATGACATCCTCAGCACGTCCCATCCACGACTTCCCTCTCTTAAGTCTGCTGCCTTTAACTTTCTGTATTTGGGAATGCAACGGATATTCCTTATCTGCATGCACATGAAAGTACGCCCGTGCACGGCAATATGTAATCTGTGCTCAGCTGTTGGGCAGTCAAGTAGGTATCGCATAGCTCTTGTCGATGTGTCTCTTGTGTATCCTAGTATGATACGCGCTTCTGCATCCTGGATTATATCCAGTCTTTTGATCTGGGTTTGGCTAAGAGTTAGAATTGCCAGTTCATATTCCACCACAGCCACAACCAAACCCTGGTACAAAAGAAATAACAACCTCTGGTCACACTTCACAGCAGCCATAACCTGAATTGCTGCTAAGCCTTTGCCTGCCCTTATGATAACGTGGTCAACATGTTCCCTGAAACTCATGCTTCTGTCAAAAAACACACCCAGATATCTCATTATGCTAGTTCTTTCTAAGCACAATGATAGACAGACAGACAGGCAGACAGACAGACAGGAAGGCAGGCAGGCAGGCAGGCAGGCAGACAGACAGGCAGGCAGGCAGTTATATAGTTGTATATTTGGTCTATAATGAACAATGTTGTCTTTCCAACTCTGCCAGATCTCATAGCTTTGGCTAACTCTGAGTGCGTGACTAATGAAGCCAAACAAGAGCAAGTGAATGGGGACATCGAGACATGTATCAACAACATTGATTTTGAGACACTTGTTTTGAGAGTAGGATCTACCAATCAGGCAAATGATTATTGTCCGTGAGTTTTCTTGTTGTTAGATTATTTTTGCATGAAAACAGTCAAGAGAGATGCAGCGGGAGTTTGAGAATGTATTCTGCTACAAGAGAGATCCAGTAGAAGTTTGAGAATTTGTCCGCAGGAAAAAACAAAACCATACGATTTCTTCCGAATGGAGAAAAATATTCCAAATTAAAAAACAAAATATCGGTGTATACAAAAACAGTATAGACTTCAACTTTTGGTATATATTTTCAGACCCCTGTCCATTAATTTTAAAGATTATTTATGTAGACCCTAAATTAGGTTTGTTAGCGGTTTGCTGTTTATGGACATCCCCTTTAATTAGGATTGCTAGTGGATTGTGTTGTTTATGGACAGTCCCCTTAATTAGGTTTGCTATTGGAGTTTGCTATTTACGAACAACCCCCTTAATTAGGTTTGGTGATGGAGTTTACTGTTTTATTCCACGAGTTATCGTCGTTACGATTAAGTAAAATAAAACCAGCCCGAAAGTGGTCATGTATAGAACGATTTACGAAGTGATCTGGAGACGAAGGAAACGAACGGGCCGACCAAATGGCTAGCCTCACCACATAACAGATGTTCAGCCTATGGCCCGAGCAGATATACTTATTGCTCTTCGTGAATCCGCAATATCAGTGGATTTTGAGATGAATAAGCATGACTAAATATTGAGAATGCGCGAATTGGGAGTAAAGATGGGCATGGCCCGTAGAGAACACCTGACAAAGATTTCAATAAGCGCAGTGAGCCAACATAGGACAGGAACTATCAGCCGGTATACCCTGAGAGATTTACTGAAGCGAAGATCTGAGCGCCTATGGACGTGCCTGATGTGCGAGGAGGATAATCAATAAACTAATACCTAATACCTAGTCATATATTCACGGCAACAGATACCCAACACACGCCTGTAGCATTTGTTTTCAAACGCCTGGATTCTTGTCCCTTGCAGTTAGAGTCTAGGTCTCACAGACATATATAAATATGGACAGAAGCAAAGATATGTGTACGTTAATCTTACAAGTGTGATGACCATGCTTGTCCAAATGCTGGTTATCTTGTCGTGGCTGCCATGGACATTGCCAGTGTTTTCTTAACTTCAGCTGTTGGTTCACCATCACCACTATTCTAGGCTTCCAGATAACTAAACTTGGAAACCACTTCAAGCCTTTGATTCACCATCACCACTATTCGAGGCTTCCAGATAACTAAACTTGGAAACCACTTCAAGCCTTTGATTCACCATCACCACTATTCTAAGGTTCCAGATAACTAAACTTGGAAACCACTTCAAGCCTTTGATTCACCATCACCACTATTCTAAGGTTCCAGATAACTAAACTTGGAAACCACTTCAAGCCTTTGATTCACCATCACCACTATTCTAGGCTTCCAGATAACTAAACTTGGAAACCACTTCAAGCCTTTGATTCACCATCACCACTATTCTAGGCTTCCAGATAACTAAAACTTGGAAACCTCTTCAAGCCTTTGATTCACCATCACCACTATTCTAGGCTTCCAGATAACTAAACTTGGAAACCTCTTCAAGCCTTTGATTCACCATCACCACTATTCCAGGCTTCCAGATAACTAAACTTGGAAACCACTTCAAGCCTTTGATTCACCATCACCACTATTCTAAGGTTCCAGATAACTAAACTTGGAAACCACTTCAAGATTGATTCACCATCACCACTATTCTAGTCTTCCAGATAACTAAACTTGGAAACCTCTTCAAGATTGATTCACCATCACCACTATTCTAGGCTTCCAGATAACTAAACTTGGAAACCTCTTCAAGATTGATTCACCATCACCACTATTCTAGGCTTCCAGATAACTAAACTTGGAAATCTCTTCAAGCCTTTGATTCACCATCACCACTATTCTAGGCTTCCAGATAACTAAACTTGGAAACCTCTTCAAGATTGATTCACCATCACCACTATTCTAGGCTTCCAGATAACTAAACTTGGAAATCTCTTCAAGCCTTTGATTCACCATCACCACTATTCGAGGCTTCCAGATAACTAAACTTGGAAACCACTTCAAGCCTTTGATTCACCATCACCACTATTCTAGGCTTCCAGATAACTAAACTTGAAAACCTCTTTCAAGCCTTTGATTCACCATCACCACTATTCGAGGCTTCCAGATAACTAAACTTGGAAACCTCTTCAAGATTGATTCACCATCACCACTATTCTAGGCTTCCAGATAACTAAACTTGGAAATCTCTTCAAGCCTTTGATTCACCATCACCACTATTCTAGGCTTCCAGATAACTAAACTTGGAAACCACTTCAAGCCTTTGATTCACCATCACCACTATTCCAGGCTTCCAGATAACTAAACTTGGAAACCACTTCAAGCCTTTGATTCACCATCACCACTATTCTAGGCTTCCAGATAACTAAACTTGGAAACCTCTTCACGATTGATTCACCATCACCACTATTCTAGGCTTCCAGATAACTAAACTTGGAAACCTCTTCAAGATTGATTCACCATCACCACTATTCTAGGCTTCCAGATAACTAAACGTGGAAACCTCTTCAAGCCTTTGATTCACCATCACCACTATTCTAAGGTTCCAGATAACTAAACTTGGAAACCTCTTCAAGCCTTTGATTCACCATCACCACTATTCGAGGCTTCCAGATAACTAAACTTGGAAACCTCTTCAAGCCTTTGATTCACCATCACCACTATTCGAGGCTTCCAGATAACTAAACTTGGAAACCACTTCAAGTCTTTGATTCACCATCACCACTATTCGAGGCTTCCAGATAACTAAACTTGGAAACCTCTTCAAGCCTTTGATTGTTAAGCTTTATATTGATTTTGACGAAATTATTTCTCCTATTCACCAAAATTTTACTCTTATCTGTATTGATCTCCGTGCCAGATTTGTAGCTAGATATTGTCAGTCTTACTGTTAACTCTTGTAGTTATGACTCTTTTGTCGCCATTAGACCGATACCATCAGCGAAGCAGAGATTAGAAATATAGCGATCTCCGGTCGATGTTGTTGGATGGAATTCCTCTAACATGTTTCTCATGATTGCTTCTAGTCAGATGTTAAATAGTGTTGTCCGCCTCTGTAACGGAGTGGCACAGGACACGTCTATGACGACCAAGGTACCGAGTTCGATCCCCGCCACAGGCAATTATGCATGTGGGCCGTCCAGAAAGCACTGGCAAACTACTGAACGTATTTATATTGCCTAGAAAATTACCACAGCCAAAATTTTTTGGGTTGATAGCTACGTCCTGAATAGGATATCCCACCGAAGACGGATGTGTCGGGCCATTGGCGCAAATAAAACGGCGACACAACGCAGTTCCATTCTCTGGACTACATCCTGCTGGAAATCTAGTAGGACCATGGTCATGCTACAAGGGAGATCCAGCAGGAGTTTGAGAATGAACGCTGAAGAAGAAGAAGAATAGGATATGCTAGCAATATTTTTTTCAAAATATCTGGCTTTAAAGGGAAGCAATCGTTAAAATTGTGAACAAAAAAAAAAGGACAAGGTATATGAGTCGAATTTTTTTTTTTTTAAACAACTGCGACACTGTGTTGCCTTGATCATCTGAATTTGTTTGTTGGCTTGTGCAGGTACGTAGACCTCTGGATTGACTGCGTAGTCAGAATTGGAAAAGAGCAATGTGGCGATGACTACAGTCGAATCAGAAAACAGCTGATGATGCACTCCAATCAAGCAATGTTTAAACAGATGGGCTGCTCGGTTACAGATAATAAGAACGGTGAGTGTCATTCTTTCATCAGATATTTGTTTGCTTAGATCTGCCGGAATGACGAGCTATATATCTCTTGTTTCCTTAAAGAAATTTCCTTCTTCCTGATTCACAGAAGACGAACCACCGCAGACGTCCACAAAGACAAAAACATAGAAGAAATACTGGCTCCTTACAGCTATCAAATATCGCAAACTAATATATTTCGGAAATATAAAAATACACACTTTAAAAAAAAAAAAAAGAAATATTAATAATGAAACGTTGCAGGAAAGAGACCAAGGGGCAACCAATACTACAACGGACACATGATATCCAAGATTTTCTGAACATGACACTGGAAGAGGCTGGCCAGCTTGCAACTAGCTGCAGGATTAAGAGGCTGGCCAGCTTGCACAAAACCGATAAGCTTATAGAGTGGCAGTGAGGACAACGTTCTGTAAAAAACACTCACATTTAGATAGTCATGCACTGTGTCGACGAGATAGAGTGCGCGTCTGTGACATTTCAAGTTATGGGGTTCGAATCCCACCGCAGACGCATTGTGCATCTGGACAGTTCAGCAAGCAATGGCAAACTACAGAACGCAATTATATTGCTTTGACAATAACTACAGCCAAAAACTGCTGGGTCGCTGGCTACATCCTAAATAGGATATGCTACCAATTATATATATATATATATATATATATATATATATATATATATATATATTGTAATATATATATACTTTCTCTAAGTATTGTTTTACTTTCTCTATGTATTGTTCTTCTGAGTGTTTCAAAAGAGAAAGTAAAACAACCAATATTCATACTATTCAAGAACTGCACAGAATAGCTTTGAACAGACAGAATTGGAGATATCTGACGCCTGCCCTATGCGCTAACTTCAGCGCATAAGGAAAATGAATGAATATATATATATATAGGGTGTGCATCTAGTCGGTGTTCACTGGGGGCACACACTTTATATGACCTAGCGTCATCACCCACGCCGTCTCCTTAAAAGACGGTGTAATCTAGAATTATCACGTGACTGGACGGGGACCCTTGTTGAACTTTCGGTTGAACACTATTTATATACGCGGAGACGCCTTAACTCGTTTTGGCATGCGATTCCTAATATGTAAATAGGGACCAACCGGATGCCCAATAATAGTCAAAAATGTAACGAAAGTTTTTGTGTGTTGTTGTCTGTGAGTGTTGTTTGTGAGTGTTGTTGTTTATGTGTGTTGTTGTTTGTGTGTGTGTTGTTATTTTTGTGTGTTGTTGTTTATGTGTGTTGTTGTTTATGTGTGTTGTTGTTTATGTGTGTTGTTGTTTATGTGTGTTGTTGTTTATGTGTGTTGTTGTTTATGTGTGTTGTTGTTTATGTGTGTTGTTGTGTGTGAGTGTGTTGTTGTTTATGTGTGTTGTTGTTTATGTGTGTTGTTGTTTATGTGTGTTGTTGTTTGTGTGTGTAGGGATGTATACAGTTTACATCATGTTCGCCTTCTTCTGTGTTAGTTCTCAAACTCTTGCAGATGAACAGGATGTAGTCTGAAGAACGGAATGTACTATGCAATTATTTACAGCTCAGCTGTGATATATGCGCATTTGGACCGACACAGCTGATTTCAGCATGGCGTATAAGTGATAACAATGATAATGTACTATTGTTAAAGCAATAACTAATACATAATAAAACTAATGTAAAAATTAAAAAAAAAAAAAACAAAGGAACAAGGATCTTTTTTCATGTGACGTTCTTAATTATTTTTTGTGATTATTTGTTTGTGATTATTTGTTTGTGATTTTTTGTGTGTGATTATTTGTTTGTGATTATTTGTTTGTGATTATTTGTTTGTGATTATTTGTTTGTGATTATTTGTTTGTGATTATTTGTTTGTGATTAGTTCAACCAGTAACTGGTACATTAGTTATCTCTTCTTCGTTGTGTTACTCCGGTACTCTCCACCATGTCGGATATCCTCTGACATATTACTCCGGTATTCTCCACCATGTCGGATATCCTCTGACATATTACTCCTGTACTCTCCACCATGTCGGATATCCTCTGACATATTACTCCTGTACTCTCCACCATGTCGGATATCCTCTGACATATTACTCCGGTACTCTCCACCATGTCGGATATCCTCTCACAGTTTGGTTATTTCTATTAAATATGGCCTCTGGTTGAATTTGATCATCTTTAGGATGGTACAATTCAGTGAACGGGCCTCCCGTAATTGGACGTTCTGTGCCTGTTCCCATCGGGTACTGAACCTTTTCTCATCCGCTAGCCTGTTTCCGGTTAAGGAAGAACTCAATAGAAGAGTTGGACCCGTCTCTTTCGCCTTCTTAGTCGAGGTGTCGTTCACCGACACCGTGAACCCCTCCTCCAAGTCCGAGTATCACCACACGTTTGAGAGCAATGTGTGTTCTCGAGCTGAACGAACGTGTCCCATTTGTATCTGAGCCCATCGGGTACTGAACCCTTTCTTTCTGCGAACATGTTTCCGGTATAGGAAAATTAGACAGTAGAGTTGAGCCTGGGCTGCCTTCGTTGTTCCGTTTGTGCTTGAGGTCATCGGGTACGGAACACTTTCTCTCCGCGAACATGTTTTCAGTATAGGAAAGCTCAACATTAGAGTTACTTCTTGCTTTGACGGGCGCCCACGATTGAGACTGGGTCTTTGCCCGTAAGGAGCACCGGTAGTTAGAAGCTTGTCTCGAGCTAACAGAGCTTGTATTTCCGATTTCCTTGGAATGTTTTCCCTTTTTATTTGCACTTGGCGCTGCCCTCTGGCGCTGTGCTGCCCTTTCATTGTACTCAATATGTTATCTTTCCGTCTCTCGCCATGCATCTACCTTTTCATATCGTTTCCATTGGCCACTCCTCCACGCCTGGACCGGACTGATTAGCGTCACTGTGTGACGACAGTGCCACAGCAAGTGTTGGGGCAGTAGTGTTGGAGATATTGTTTGTATTTTTGCAATCATTTCTCTTTCCATCTGCTGTCTCTACATTCACGGACACGATCAACAAAAGGTGTAACCAGAATCATCACGGGCAGTTGTAGGATCTTCGTTACCTACTAAACCTGGTTCCGAAGAGAGCAATGTGGTACCCTTTGCACCCCAGTATTGATCTATCAGACCAACCACTATAAAACAGGAAATTTTCAGTAGGTCTTCCTCTTCTTCTTCAGTATTGATCTTGCATAGAGCGGTTTGTGTTAGATCATCTTGGGTTCCCAACAACTTGTTTTACAGAGAAGCGTCTGGGGATTAGATTGATATTCTATGAACGGCGAAACTGTGACAATTATGTAGTATGTTTGTTCTTAAGTCTTCTGAAGTTGCTGCTCCGCACATCTAGGGTGCAGTCTCTGCGACTGATTCGGTTTTCAGTAGATGATATGCTAGTGTAGTCAGATTTTCCACTTGTGAGGTAAATGATTTCACAGAATTTAATGTTTCACAATCACGTTTTTGTTAGTGATGCATCATTCAGAGAGCACATCATTGGCCATCTGGAGGAATCAGACAGGATTCTGTCCAGGCTATAGTCCAAACTGTCAACCTGTACGTGGTGTTCTCATTATCAACATTGGGGTGTGGGGAAAGATAACTACGTGCAGCATTTGATAATTACCAGTTGAAAATCCCATTTGATACCGGTGAATATATAGCTGGCTGCCCTATCAATTCTAAATAGCATTACCCAAAGCTGGATTGTTATAGACATCTCTAAAAGACATAATGTTTGGCAAGCGAACTGAGACTCGTGACTCTACTTGTTGTGGAAACATATAATCGCCACAAGGGAGTTGAAACTCGTGACTCTACTTGTTGTGGAAACATAGAATCGCCACAAGGGAGTTGAAACTCGTGACTCTACTTGTTGTGGAAATATAGAATAGCCACAAAATCCATATAATGTACACCATTTAAGTGGGAGACATTCTAAAACAATGCACATAGCTGACATTTAGAATCTTTTAGGTATGAAATAGCTTAGTAAGAATCTTTTAGGTATGAAATAGCTTAGTAAGAATCTTTTAGGTATGAAATAAAGGCATGGAAACTATCCCATTGCACATAGGAAGTAAGAGATGATCGCTCGTAATTCCTGGAAATCGAAACATGGGCCATGAAGTACTCGGTGACCAGTCGTCACGGTAAGTAAAGTTTGGTAAACATGGGCCATGAAGTACTCGGTGACCAGTCGTCACGGTAAGTAAAGTTTGGTAAACATGGGCCATGAAGTACTCGGTGACCAGTCGTCACGGCAAGTAAAGTTTGGTAAATATGGGCCATTGGCGTACTCGGTGACCAGTTGTCACGGTAAGTAAAGTTTGGTAAACATGGGCCATGGCGTACTCGGTGACCAGTTGTCACGGTAAGTAAAGTTTGGTAAACATGGGCCATGAAGTACTCGGTGATCAGACACTGATTCTACCCATGTAGCAGATGAAACTTAGAAGCAAACATAAACGGTGCAGGAGACGGCATGGCAGAGATATAAGGAAGAGATAGGCAATGGCATATTGTAAAATAATAGATTTTAAAAACATATGGAACAACGGCAGAATAGAAACGAAGCTGCTTATGCTAAGAACGTTTAATTTTCCGGTTGCAATTTACGGCTGTGAAACATGGACCCTAAGTAAAATAGCGGCAAAGAAGATCAACGCCTTTGAGATGAAATGCTACAGAAAGATACTTAGAATATCATGGAAGAAAAAAAAAGAAACTCAGATATTGTAAATACATTGAAGATGTCAAAGTGTTGGTTACTGAAAACAATAACAAACACAGAAAAACTACACCTGTTTGGTCATATAAAGAGATACAGCTGTTTAGAAAGACAAATAGTGGAGGGCAGAGCACCTGGCCGGAGGAGAACGGGCAGACTAAGAAGACGATGGACTGACGACATTAAAGATAACGTGAATACGTCTTTGGAAAATGCAAGCCACATCGCCCAAGACAGAGAGAGGTTCAGAGAGTTCATTGGGAAGAAAACGTTCTGGAGAGAATACGTCACATGACATAGTATATATATATATATATATATATATATATATATATATATATATATATATATATATATATATATATATATATATATATATATATATATATATATATATATATATATATATATATATATATAAAACACAAACATAAAATTTAAATTTAGATATGTCACAAGATACCTTCACAATTATTCTTTATATCTTCAGCTCGTGACTCTGAGAGCATCTCCAGCGTGATTTGAAAACGTTAGCTCTACACACTGTGTGTGTGTAAACGTGCTGTCAAGCTTACATCCCGTGTGTATATGGTGTTACATTCAATTGTAAAGTAACACAATTAATATTATAAACGTATGTCACCATTACGACATTCAAATATAGTCTAACTAATGTATACATTTCAATAACCTTCTCAATTACGACATTATTTTCTAATGTAGCAATAGACATACCGCCATCCTTACATCCGGTTACAATATAACGATATTATCCACAAGTTGGTTAAGTGAAATGTAACTCTTGTGGTGATTCACGTCCCTTTCAACCCCGAATGTTAGTACAGTTTGGTTGTATCAGAGCTTCACAACCATAAAAAAACAGATCACGGTTCTGATAATCCAACCACCACAACCTTCGTGCTTGACGTACTCACAAGACTGATTATCTCAAACCTAAGGGCTAAGAAACTAAAGTCTAGAAAGTCTCCTGACAAAATGTGTAATGAAATGTAAGGAAGATCGATCATATGTACTTACTGCGCACAAATGAAATCCAACATGTTAATCCAGGAATAGGGCAATACAGTTTTGCTAATATCTAAAGATACACATAATAACACATCACATCGACGTTTTGACCGAAAGACCTATATGAAGACACAAATTGAAACACAATTAAAACATACAACAGAAAACGAACAGTAAGGATATGGATGGTCACATTGGCATGTGTAATATAGATTGACCGGAAGAATTAGATTGACCAAAATGAAATGTAACACACACGAGCGCATATCAGGGAAAGAAGTTATCTTTAAATTAATAAATATGACTTGGAAAACTGGAAGACTGCCTAAACAATGGAGAAATGTTCACCTCTTTCCCATCCTGAAAAGTAACAAACCTCCAGATGAACCCAAAAGCTACCACTCCCATATCACTAACATCATGTCTTGGGAAATTGGCAGAAAGAATGGTTAACGTAGGACTTTACTGGTTCCTCGACAGTTCAAACATTGTCTGCCATGAACAGGCTGGCTACAGCAAAAGACAGTTGCACAGAAGACCAACTATTTAGGTTAACACAGAAAATCCATGATGGATTCCAGGAAAACAAACACACTGTAGCCATCTTTTTTTAAAACTTACAACAGGCTTATGATCGAGTATGGAGAAAAGGTCTCTTGATGAAGATAGATGAGTTGGGAATTAGTGGAAAGCTATATAACTAGATAAAATACTTCTTCATTGACAGAACAATCCAGACAAAGATAAATGATGCAATTTCATCTAAAGAAGTTCTAGAGGAAGGCTTACCACAAGATTCTGCTTTAAGCTGCACCCTCTTCCTCATTTACATCAATGACCTTGCCAAACATATCATAGCTGAAAACGCCCTCTATGCTGATGACTTAACAATATGGCAGAGCCATGAGAATGTTGAAAGTGCAGCCAAAAGACTAAATGGAGATTTAAAAAGACTACATGAATACTGTCAAACATGGAAGCTAAAAATAAACTGTGAGAGAACTGTCTATACCATCTTTACCAAGAGTCATAAAGTAGCCAAAGAAAATATTAGTCTATGATTGGATACACAGAAATTGCCAAGAGAAGAACACCCCACATATCTTGGAATCACGCTTGATCGGCAGCTCACCCTCAAGAAGCATGTAGAAAATACCAAAAATAAAGCACTTGAACGGTTACAACTACATAAAAGTCTCAGAGGCACATCTTGGGGATCTGACAAGGATACCTTCAGAGGACTATATTTTGGTTACGTTCTGCTTTAGAATACAACAGTGCACTCCTCACAACATGTTCCACGACAAATATAGAATCTCTAGACAGAATGCAGAACAATGCCCTACACCTTATTAGTGGAGCAATGAGATCTACACCGACGGCTGCATATGAAATACATACAAATATAGAACCCCTTGAGATGCGGGAGAGATATGGCTGCAATGGAGACTTATGAAAGAAGCAAAAGAATGAACAAAGACCACCCAAATAAACAACTTGTAGAAAACTGGCAACCAAACCACAGAATAAAACAAAAGTCAGTCCTGAGCCATGTCAATGAAATAAAAGATAGTTACCACCTTCCAGACAAGAGACAAGAACTGAAATATTTATCACCACACGTAATTTTTAAATCACAGGAAATCAAGACACAATTAAGACAGAATGCAATGAAAGGTTCCGACCCAGTAAGTCTTATGACAACAACACAGAAAACAATAGACACCTACCCGAAACAATGGATCCATGTCTATACAGATGGGTCTGCTTTTAAGTCCACCCTCAAAGCAGGTATAGTGCCTATATAGAGTATCCCAACCGAAGACGGGTGTGTCCGGCCATTAGCGCAAATAACACGACAATACAATGCAATCCCTGGAATACATTCTGCGGGAAATCAAGAATGAATCATGGTCCTGCTTCAAGAGAGATCCAGCAGGAGTTTCATAATGAACGTTGAAGAAAAAGAATATAGAATATCCAGACAAAACATCTGATGAGTTGTTTGACGTCTGTGTGGAGATATGTTCTAACTATGAAGATGAAATAATAGCACTAGAAGTTGTCTTGTACTACATGAAGACCATATTTGATGCCTTTCCATCTAAAATGCAAAACATTGTGATTTTTACAAACTCTATGTCTACTCTTCAAACACTAGAATGTTATAGACATTGTAAACGTAAGCTGGATGAAACATATTGTCATTATCACGAGATAATAGGATTATAGGATTCAGTAAATGGAAAACTATTTAATTTTTAATTTTTTTGATGTTTCAAAAATATTTTATATCGTGCATTTTAAAATGTTTCCTGTTTGTTTGTACGAAACATTCCATTCTAATATAACAATATCATTTGCAATACAGCTATCACATGAAATATTTCATGTGATATCACATGTTTCATGAAATATGACTGAGAGAAGCACCAGAAGCACAATGGAAGGATGGGATTATTTTCAAACTCCTCCCCAAAAAAGGTGACCTAACCGATTGTAACAACTGGAGGGGCATCACATTACTCTCAATACCAGGAAAAGTGTTCTGTAGTATGGTACTGGAAAGAATTAAAACATCAATAGACAAAAGATTAAGAGAAGAACAGGCAGGTTTTAGACCAAACAGGTCATGTGTTGACCAAATATTTACACTCAGGACAATAATAGAAGAATCAGTAGAAGACCAATCACAGCTGATTATAAACTTTATTGACTTTCAAAAGGCCTTCGATAGTATACATAGACCTTCACTCTGGAACATTCTTGAAATATATGGATTCCAACAGAAATATGTGAACATTATAAAAACATTTTATGACAACTCACGATGCTGTGTAAGAACAGAAGCAGGAAATTCTGAGTGGTTCACAGTAAATACAGGAGTGAAGCAAGGATGTCATGTCACCGATGCCATTTAGTATTGTAATGGATTGGGTCATGCAAAATTGCACAGCCGATAAAGATCGTGGTATTGAGTGACTCGGAAATAAAAGTCGGGAAGATCTCGACTTCGCTGACGACCTAGCGTTACTTAGCTCAACTCCTCACGAAGATGCCCAAGAAAAAAAACACACATTTTCCTTCAATTATTTTCTGCACAACTTGGGCTTGAAATCAACACACCCAAAACAAAAATATTTGACCTTACCAACAAACCATAAACCTAAAACCACTAAACACCTTTAACATATATCCAACCTGGGACAGCAACAACTTCCCAAAAATTATGGACAATATACCAAGCATTATTTCGAAAACAGAAACTACTATACAAGTACTAAAAGAGACAATTAAGAATCACATATAGAAAGCATACCCAAAGGATATATGGACACATGTATATACAGATGGATCAGCGAAAGAGGCAGTATTAGATGGAGGATCAGGAATATATATACAAAACACCAGAAGGAAAAGAAATAGAAAAATCCATACCCATAGGCAAACATTCCACAAATTTCAAAGCCGAAATGGAAACCATAATAGAGGCAGCCAAAATGCTCATAAATTGCTTGCCTAGTCACAACAGACATGTAGTTTTTCTAACGGATGCAAAATCAGTATTGCAGGCATTGAAAGATCCAAAGAACACGAGCATGAATGAACTTACGGCCTGCTTACTACACCTCAGCAGTACCACCAAAGAAACAGTACTGCAGTGGATCCCGGGTCACTGTGGCATACCTGGAAATGAAAAAGCTGATCTGGCAAGGAAAGGGGGATCACTGGAACAAATAGAAAACGATAATACGTACTATGAAAGTAAGACCATGTTAAAAGCAGAATATAAGAAAAAGTGGAAGCAGATGCACTCAACTGCAGAACCAAATGACACCTACCATCAAATGTCACGCAAGGAACAAACCGTCATCTTCAGACTACGAACTGGTCACAACAGACTGAGAAGTCACATGTTCCGAAAGCTGAAGATTGGTGAGACAAAACTTTGCAAATGTGGACTGAGCCCAGAGACTTCAGAACAAATTCTTCATGCCTGTCAACTCTACCAAGAAGAGAGGGAGAAAATATGGCCCACTGAGACGGCACTGCTTCCAGGCTTGAGGGGTTCCATGAATGACCTGAAGCGAATCACCCAATTCATTGAAGCTATTGGTGCTGTAACCTGATATCTGACTGAAGCTATTGACGCTAAAACCTGATATCTGACTGAAGCTATTGGCGCTGTAACCTGATATCTGGCTGAAGCTATTGGCGCTAAAACCTGATATCTGACTGAAGCTATTGGCGCTGTAACCTGATATCTGACTGAAGCTATTGACGCTGTAACCTGATATCTGACTGAAGCTATTGACGCTGTAACCTGATATCTGACTGAAGCTATTGGCGCTGTAACCTGATATCTGACTGAAGCTATTGACGCTGTAACCTGATATCTGACTGAAGCTATTGGCGCTGTAACCTGATATCTGACTGAAGCTATTGGCGCTGTAACCTGATATCTGACTGAAGAACGATGAAGAAGATCAACACACCAACGGACATCAAACTAAACAATTTTCATTGATGTTACAAACAGTATTGTTGTCGTTAATCTATGCCAACTCCTTCTCCATCTCGCTAACATTTTCCGACACTCCCCCCCCCTTTCCTCCTCGTTTCTAAATTGTTGATGTAATTTGTGAACAGTCCCACAATCCGGTGCTTGATACTGTTTTACGACATTGAGTTTTATTGTATCATTAGGACCCTATTCTAAAGCTAAACAGGTCACGACAAACCACAAATTTTAGACTTCGCACAGGACACTGCAGACTACAAGCACATCTCCACAAAATGAAGACTGTCCAAACTGACCAATGCCCATGTCAAAAGGGTCCCCTGATTCCAGAACACATTCGGCAGACATGCCCACGCTTTGATGACGTAAGGACTAAAATATGGCCCCAAGTGACAGATCTGAAGGTGAAGCTGTGGGGCAACCGTGAGGACCTCCTGCTGACGACTGAATTCGTGGAGGCGGCCCAACTTCCTGTATAGACTTATGAGCATAGAAAACTGATCGCAGAAGAAGAAGAATAAGAAGTATCATTATAAGTACTAGAAACATGGCTACATTACGACATTGGGTTATACATGTGTCTAAAATGTAACTGAAATATATTTGTGCATGAGCTTGAGATGAAAAGTTTCCAAATTAAACAATTTCTTGTATGTGTAACAATTACGTGTTTTGTTGTATTGTTCAGAAACATGGATACCTTACCCAATTCACAACAAGCAGCTGAACATGTCTCATGTGAAATGTCTCTGACAAATATCGAACATTAGATTTCGTGACAAGGTTACTAACTTCTACTTCTTCTGTCGTTCGTTTGAAACATGTCTATATCTGTAATGCTAAACATAAGGCTGCAGGTGGCTTTTGCGTCCTTGTCTAGGCTAACTGTGATTTGGAAAAGCAACATCAATGTTGGAGTGAAAATCAAACTGTATAGGTCGCTGGTGCTTTCTGTTGTGTTGAATGGTTATGAGAGTTGGACACTCACTGCGGACATGGAGAGAAGATTACAGGCTTTCGAGTATAAATGCTACAGAAGAATTCTACGAATTTCCCATAGAGAACATAAGACCAACTTGTACGTAAGAAATAATGTAGAGATGTGTTCAGGAGCCGTTGCTTTCAATAGTGAAACGACGAAAATTAGCATGGTTCGGACATGTATGCAGGCACGATTCCTTGTCAAAAACAATACTGCAGGGAACTGTCGAGGGTGGAAGAAGCAGAGGAGGACCAATAAAGGCATGGACAGACAACATCAAGGAATGGACAGGGCAAGATATTTCTACACTCATCCGTATCACTGAGAATAGAATTCGCTGGAGGACTCTGTGTGCTGAAGCATCCAATATGGTACCCCTACGACCCTGAAGGGTTACGGGTTGATTGATTGATTGATATCTGTAATTCTGTCTCCTGAATAAAACTCACTATCTTTTGTAGTTCATACAGTGGCCCATAGAGCTTTGATTCCAGTGTTGTTTCCTCTGGCCAATATGTCTGCCTCAGAGTTTCATACTCAGAACACTCTTGAAGTATATGTTTGTCACTCTGTGCTGCCTGTCCACATGTACACATGGCTGTGTTGCCAATTTTGAACTTTGCGTACGTGTGAAACTAAGACTGGTCGGGTAGTCCCACTCGAGCAGTACCACAGTCCTACCCAAGTAAGCGGAGTGCTGAAGACGGAAGCAACCAGCCAAAAGGCGCACAATTAATCAAGATGCCACGCACCAAACACAATGGGAACAAGGTTACTAACAAGAAGCGAATGTGTGGAAACTGGTGACTGTATTTCTAGTTCAGGGAGCAAAGAATAGGAACTGTCTTCTTTTCAGGCATGTCGTATGAGGCAATTACGGAATGTTGGGGGATAGGCTGACAACCTGTTACATGGGAAAAAATAATCACCAGTGTCACTGCATGTCTTGTCTGGATAACATTACTTTTGTTTTCTGTCAAATCTTCCCTATGGATGACGAAGAGGTGCATTCCAGCTGACATTGCATCATTGTCCTTCTGTGACATCCAAGTTAACATTGCATCATTGTCCTTCTGTGACATCCAAGCTAACATTGCATCATTGTCCTTCTGTGACATCCAAGCTAACATTGCATCATTGTCCTTCTGTGACATCCAAGCTAACATTGCATCATTGTCCTTCTGTGACATCCAAGCTAACATTGCATCATTGTCCTTCTGTGACATCCAAGCTAACATTGCATCATTGTCCTTCTGTGACATCCAAGCTGACATTGCATCATTGTCCTTCTGTGACATCCAAGTTAACATTGCATCATTGTCCTTCTGTGACATCCAAGCTAACATTGCATCATTGTCCTTCTGTGACATCCAAGCTAACATTGCATCATTGTCCTTCTGTGACATCCAAGTTAACATTGCATCATTGTCCTTCTGTGACATCCAAGCTAACATTGCATCATTGTCCTTCTGTGACATCCAAGCTAACATTGCATCATTGTCCTTCTGTGACATCCAAGCTAACATTGCATCATTGTCCTTCTGTGACATCCAAGCTAACATTGCATCATTGTCCTTCTGTGACATCCAAGCTAACATTGCATCATTGTCCTTCTGTGACATCCAAGCTAACATTGCATCATTGTCCTTCTGTGACATCCAAGCTAACATTGCATCATTGTCCTTCTGTGACATCCAAGCTAACATTGCATCATTGTCCTTCTGTGACATCCAAGCTAACATTGCATCATTGTCCTTCTGTGACATCCAAGCTAACATTGCATCATTGTCCTTCTGTGACATCCAAGCTAACATTGCATCATTGTCCTTCTGTGACATCCAAGCTAACATTGCATCATTGTCCTTCTGTGACATCCAAGCTAACATTGCATCATTGTCCTTCTGTGACATCCAAGCTAACATTGCATCATTGTCCTTCTGTGACATCCAAGCTAACATTGCATCATTGTACTTCTGTGACAGACTTGTAGGTATCAGGGAATGTTAGTTGTTACGTAACTGTGGGTGGGTCAACAGATATGGCGGAAGAATAATGAACTAGTTGGTCCAGAAGTGTATGCTGTGTTCCTGGCTGGGCGTGGTAATCTTGTGGTACTGGCTAACTGGAATGCCTTCCTTCGGGTACATACTTGCATCAATAAACCCCACTTACACATGCATCCATGAACCTCAACTTTCATATGCCTCCAAAAACCCCACTCACACATGTTTCCATAAACCCCACTTATACATGCCTCCATAAACCCTCACTTACACATACAACTATAAACCCCACTTACACATATATCCATAAACTCCACTTATATATATACATCCATAAACCCACACTTACACATATATCCATAAACCCCACTTACATATGCATCCATAAACCCACACTTACACATCCGTGACTTTGAGACAACAAATTTTGTAAGAATCCAGGTATTTCCTCGGTTACTCAATTGAGGAGAACCTGCACTTTTGTCAGAATAACTATATGCTGTCAATAGCTATTTGTTCACAGCTAAAGGGCTTCTTTAATCATTATTATTATCATTATTATTATCATTATTATCATCTATCTATCTTCTTATTTCCTTCCTCTTCTACCATTTACGGGTGTCGAGTGAGATACAATGTTCTTGTTCTCACTTTTTTGACAGTTTCAGATAATGTTATTTGGTGTTCGTTTAATGTGTCTTTGATGTTGTTGATCCAGCGTACCCTAGGTCTACCCCTGGCTCTTCTTTCTGCTTCTCCTCTCTTCATATATGATTTATAAACTATAGCAATCCTCGCCTAGGACATCTTCGAGGGCTTTCGTACAATGGAGGAAACAGTGGTCACCGCGATCGACCTGGAAGATGCTTACAACAGAGTCAGCGTCGGTCGTCTGATACATTTGCTAACTGAACTCAGCATCGACTCGTGGATAATTCAATGGGTAGCAATGGTGCTAATGTTGGATAATTCAATGGGTAGCAATGGTGCTAATGTTGGATAATTCAATGGGTAGCAATAGTGCTAATGTTGGATAATTCAATGGGTAGCAATGGTGCTAATGTTGGATAATTCAATGCGTAGCAATGGTGCTAATTTCCAAATCTGTTGCTCTGAGATTGGAATCCTGGACATCAGAGATCAGAACTATAGCACCAGGATTGCAACAGAGATCGATACTATCACCTGTACTCTTTTACGTCTACACTTACAAGATAGTGCAGCTTCAGGAGGCTTGACCCGGCAGTATACTAACATATGCGGACGGCCTCTTGCTGTACAAGCACGGCAGAAACATAAGAGACATGATTGATGACGTCCAGACTGTTCTAGAACATTTCTCACTCTGGTGCATAGACTACAAGACATCAATCCCACCAAGGCAAAGAACAACAACATAGTCGCAGACACATTACCATCAGCCACCTCCATAGGCATCAACTTGACAGGGAGCAGACTATGAAATATCTAGGCATCACTTTTGATAGAAGTCTATCTTTTGCGAAACATGTGGACAATATCATTAAGAAAGCTAGGAAGGGTATCAGTGTAGTAAAAATCATGACATTTGCAAAAATGCCGAAACTAACCCTATTTCAGATGATGCAGGGAGTAGTATTATCTATGTTGGACTATGGTTTAGCTTACTTACACTGTCGCAAACACATGTGGATAGATTGGAGAGAGTTCAAAACGAGGCCATGAGAGCTGTCCTAGGATGCACAAGATACACCTATTGCAGCTATGAGGTTTCTGCTAGACCCCGAGTATCAAAGGAAGACATAAAATAGCCCAGGTTAAAGAATACTTCAAGGTCGCCAATAATGATCATCACCTCTTACACCAATCTCTAGACAACACAAAATGAAGGTGTATCAAGAGAGGAAGGTCTTGGGTGGCAGAAGAAGAAAACACACTAGTCAGAGTTTGTGAGCTGAAGGAAGTGAGAAGAGGCCGTAAATGGGTGACATCTGGCAAAGATAGAAAGTTATTCAGTTGTGGTACAGATGGGAAGAGAGTGCCGCGACTGGGATGCCAACAGAACAGATGGAATGATCCAAGAACTCATACTGCAGCACTCGAAGTCACACGATACGATAATTTACACATATGTCTCAGTAACACAAGAAACAAACAGGTGTGATTTGGGTTTCGTGGTCTACCAAAATGACAAGAAATTAGCTGAGAAGTGAGCTGCATACCCCACTACAACATCGAGAATGAGAATAGAAATAGAAGCGGTGACAGCAGCTCTCACTTGACTGGCGACGCAACCACCAACAGACTCAGTTATTCTATCGGACTCTCAAAGTATGCTGCGCAAGATAGAAAAGTGTAAGATCAGAACTGAATGTGTCACTCTTCTCAACAACGCGCAGTGCATTACATGGATCTACTGTCCAGGTCATGCTGGGGTCAGGGGAAACGAAAGAGCTGATGTGTTGGCTGGTAAAGCTTTGGTGAACGGCACCGAGATAAGAAGAGACAGGATTGAATTGATTAGAGCAGTCATGGATACCCTACGAGAAGACGAGGAGGAAGTAAAATATGAAGATATACATATTCAGAGAATGGTAGAAATGGGAGAGACTAAAAGCGATTGGAGAAAGTGCGTCCTCTCTGGAAAGATCAGAAGAACGCGTAATCAGCAACTGACTGGGACACTGAGCTTATATATTTTTAGATGGCTGACGGAACGGCAAAAAGAGCATATATTGGAGTGTCACCAGTGCTTGTTCCTAATCACAAATCAAGAGATGCTCAAATAGAAAATGTGAATAGAGCACCTGCTCACTACTAAATGACTGACATCTATCAGGGCTAGATGGACCTGACGATAGAAAAAGGAAGCGATGATGAGACATCTACTCCTCCCGTTATAAAATGAGCATGAGTCAATATCGAGAATGCGCGAATTGGGAGTAAGGATAAGCATGGCCCGTAGAGAACAGATAACAGATATTTCAAAATCAGCAGTGAACCAACGTTATACCATGAGCCTAGTCTTACTGATCATGAAGCGGAGATCTGAGCATCTATGGACATGTCCAGTGTGAGAAGAGGATAATCAACAGACCTAATACCTAATGGTGTTACAGGGTGCTAAATGTTGTAATGGCGGGGTAAATCGTGTAATAGAGTATTATCATGTCTTGTCCTAGCAACTAGTGACGTGAAGCGCCGTGGGGAGCCTAAGTCTTCTATCTTTAATCAGTTGTGTTACGCTTGTTGTTGCGATACAATGCTGTTGTAGTGTGTCTCTGATGTTATCAATCCATCTACCTCTTTCTCTGTGACCAGAAATTCTTGTGTTGTACGTTATAGATAGTAGGCGACTAGGTTCTATTCTCATAAATTGGCTGAACTATTTCATATGTTGCCTTTCTATGTATGTGATGCATAGAATAGGTCCTATAAATCTTCTGATTTCTGTATTTCTTATTAGATCTGTTTTATTGACACCAACGATCTTCCTTGGACATCTCATTTAACAGGCTGTATGTAAGCTTTCTCTCCTGTGTTTTAGATAATGACCACGCTTGGCATTGGTAACATAACGTTGGTATAAATATACTGTTTATCAGCATTTGTTTCAGTGGTCAGATTTATATATGGGTGTTTGAACAGTGGTGTCAGATGGTATGTCAGAATTATGTATGAGTGTTTGAGCAGTGGTGTCAGATGGTATGTCAGATTTATGTATGGGTGTTTGAGCAGTGGTGTCAGCTGGTATGTCAGATTTATGTATGGGTGTTTGAACAGTGGTGTCAACTGGTATGTCAGAATTATGTATGGGTGTTTGAGCAGTGGTGTCAGATGGTATGTCAGATTTATGTATGGGTGTTTGAGCAGTGGTGTCAGCTGGTATGTCAGATTTATGTATGGGTGTTTGAACAGTGGTGTCAGCTGGTATGTCAGATTTATGTATGGGTGTTTGAACAGTGGTGTCAGCTGGTATGTCAGATTTATGTATGGGTGTTTGAGCAGTGGTGTCAGCTGGTATAACAGATTTATGTATGGGTGTTTGAGCAGTGGTGTCAGCTGGTATGTCAGATTTATGTATGGGTGTTTGAACAGTGGTGTCAGCTGGTATGTCAGATTTATGTATGGGTGTTTGAGCAGTGGTGTCAGCTGGTATGTCAGATTTATGTATGCGTGTTTGAACAGTGGTGTCAGCTGGTATGTCAGATTTATGTATGGGTGTTTGAACAGTGGTGTCAGCTGGTATGTCAGATTTATGTATGGGTGTTTGAGCAGTGGTGTCAGCTGGTATGTCAGATTTATGTATGGGTGTTTGAACAGTGGTGTCAGCTGGTATGTCAGATTTATGTATGGGTGTTTGAGCAGTGGTGTCAGCTGGTATGTCAGATTTATGTATGGGTGTTTGAACAGTGGTGTCAGCTGGTATGTCAGATTTATGTATGGGTGTTTGAGCAGTGGTGTCAGCTGGTATGTCAGATTTATGTATGAGGGTTTGAACAGTGGTGTCAGCTGGTATGTCAGATTTATGTATGGGTGTTTGAACAGTGGTGTCAGCTGGTATGTCAGATTTATGTATGGGTGTTTGAGCAGTGGTGTCAGCTGGTATGTCAGATTTATGTATGAGTGTTTGAACAGTGGTGTCAGCTGGTATGTCAGATTTATGTATGGGTGTTTGAACAGTGGTGTCAGCTGGTATGTCAGATTTATGTATGGGTGTTTGAACAGTGGTGTCAGCTGGTATGTCAGATTTATGTATGGGTGTTTGAGCAGTGGTGTCAGCTGGTATGTCAGATTTATGTATGAGTGTTTGAGCAGTGGTGTCAGCTGGTATGTCAGATTTATGTATGAGTGTTTGAACAGTGGTGTCAGCTGGTATAACAGATTTATGTATGAGTGTTTGAACAGTGGTGTCAGCTGGTATAACAGATTTATGTATGAGTGTTTGAACAGTGGTGTCAGCTGGTATAACAGATTTATGTATGAGTGTTTGAACAGTGGTGTCAGCTGGTATGTCAGATTTATGTATGAGTGTTTGAACAGTGGTGTCAGCTGGTATAACAGATTTATGTATGAGTGTTTGAACAGTGGTGTCAGCTGGTATAACAGATTTATGTATGAGTGTTTGAACAGTGGTGTCAGCTGGTATAACAGATTTATGTATGAGTGTTTGAACAGTGGTGTCAGCTGGTATAACAGATTTATGTATGAGTGTTTGAACAGTGGTGTCAGCTGGTATAACAGATTTATGTATGGGTGTTTGAACAGTGGTGTCAGCTGGTATGTCAGATTTATATATGGGTGTTTGAGCAGTGGTGTCAGCTGGTATGTCAGATTTATGTATGGGTGTTTGAACAGTGGTGTCAGCTGGTATGTCAGATTTATGTATGGGTGTTTGAACAGTGGTGTCAGCTGGTATGACAGCGAATAACAGTGTACAATTCATGATCCTATCCATAGACGTCGTACTGTCAGTGACCAACAATGTATAGGCTCTATATCAAATGACATATTCTCTCCAGAACGATGTCTTCGTCGTGGATACATTAAACGCCTCTCTGACCTGGGCGAGCAGGCCGGCATTGGTCAGAAACATGTTCATTCATTCTTCGATGTATCTGGTCCATCGTCGTCTTAGTCTTCCTCGTCTTCTCTTACATGGTGCTCTGCCCCCAAGAGTAACTTAAATACTTAGGATATTATATAAGCAGTTGGAACCACTAACAACGAAATAAAGACTAGACTTGAAATAGCCTCGGCTGCAATGTCCAGATTAAATATCATATGGAAGACCAGAATAAGTGAATCAGTGGAAATATACATATATAAATCTCTAATAATACATAGTCTATTGTACGGATGTGAGATTTGGAAAATTACAGCAGAAATGGAGAGGAGAATACAGAATTTTGAAAGAAAATTATACAGACGAATATTACGTATCCATTATACAGAACATAAAACTAACATATACGACAGTAACAAAATAAATATTTTTACAGGCCAACAAGAACATCTAATGTCAGTGGTGAAGCATCGCAAACTTGTGTGGTGTGGCCACTGAATGTTGCACTATTCTCTTTCCAAAAATATCATGCAACGAACAGTTGAGGAGAGAAGAAGAAGAGGAGTGTTGTATGAAATGATAATATGAAAGACTGGACAGGATTAAGATTCTCCAGACTCAAATAACGAACTGATAACGAGAGACATGGCGAAATGTTTGCGTGGATGTTTTCAGAGTGACACTTATACGACTCTGATTTTTGTGTTGATGTTTTCAGAGTGGCACTTATACGACCTGAATGGTTATGGATTTGATGATGATCTTCAATTAATTTCAGTATTTTTAAAACTTCAATTTCTTTGTCTATGCCCATGATATGCGTATAATCTTTATGTAGCACTTCATTTCATAGGAATTTATCCTTACTGCAGGAACGTGCCGTAGATTTTCTCAGTTTGATGCAAGTCTTCGAAATGCCGTGCACTTAAATTGTTTTTCTTCGAAATGTCGTCCCCAACAATGTATTTTGATGTAGTGCCACCTGATGCGGCCATGGCTCTGCAACATAGCACGGCATGGTCCCGCTTTCTTGATAATGTCTATTGTCTATCCCCAGGTGGTGTTTTCGTAGCTTCCACACTTGCCGTTGAGCGTAGGGGTTTGTGGAGATATAGTCTGCGTTCCAGACCCAGGTGTGTTGCTCTGGTTGATGTGTACTCATGTTTATTTAGGATGGTTTTGCTGTTGTCTATTCATCTTTTCTTAGGTCTTCCCTTGACTCTGTATATCCTGATTTCATCTTATTATAGCCCTTGACTCTGTATATCCTGATTTCATATTATTATAGGCATTGACTCTGTATATCCTGATTTCATATTATTATAGCCCTTGACCATATATCCTGATTTCATATTATTATAGGCCTTGACTCTGTATATCCTGATTTCATCTTGTTATAAGCTCTTATGGGAAGTTGATCGTTAATCCTCATACGATGTTGTTTATCTGTTGTTTATCTGTTGTTTATCTGTTGTTTATCTATATATTCAATGCACGATGTGATAGATTTTATTGTTCTGATGTTCTCACTGCGCATTTTGTCGAGTCTGGTGACTCCAATAACCTCCCTAAGATATTTCATTTCGCAAGTTTAAATCTTTCTTTTATGTGTAGATAGATGTTAGTTTCCAAGTCTGGCATTGGTTGCATAGTGTTGGTATAAAGATGCTCTTAATAATCTGTTTCTTTACTTCCATGTTGATTTTTGGGTGCAATAGTAAAGGTGACAGCTGGTATGTCACAGTATTTGCCTTATGACATCTTGTTTTTATATCTCTGTCGAGTCGTCCGTCTTCTGTGAAGTTATTCCCTAGGTACTCGAACTCTTTGACTGGTTTTATTTTTGTAATCTATATTGTATATTTTCTGTCCTCAAGTGAACGATGGATGATTGTGTTCACACTTGCCATTAAGCGTAGGGGTGGAAGCTTCGGCTGTCGTGCCAAGGCCAGATGTGTCGCATTGGATGCATCAAGTCCATGTTTGTTCAAGGCTATCTTGATGTTTTCTATCTCCACCGTTTCCTTGGTCTACCATTGGCCTTATGTCCGCATATTCTTATATTATATACTCTTATTGGTAGACCCATTTTTGATGTGGGTTCCATTCTCATAAGTTGACCAAACCATCTGACTTGCTGTCTTTCGATATGCTCAATACATGATATTCTTCTTCATCGTTCTTCAGTCAGATATCAGGTTACAGTGCCAATAGCTTCAGTCAGATATCATGTTACAGTGCCAATAGCTTCAGTCAGATATCAGGTTACAGCGCCAATAGCTTCAGTCAGATATCAGGTTACAGCGCCAATAGCTTCAGTCAGATATCAGGTTACAGCGCCAATAGCTTCAGTCAGATATCAGGTTACAGCGCCAATAGCTTCAACCAGATATCAGGTTACAGCGCCAATAGCTTCAGTCAGATATCAGGTTACAGCGCCAATAGCTTCAGTCAGATATCAGGTTACAGCACCAATAGCTTCAACCAGATATCAGGTTACATCACCAATAGCTTCAATGAATTGTGTGATTCGCTTCAGGTCATCCATGGAACCCCATGGAAGTAGTGCCATTTCAGTAGTCCATATTTTCTCCCTCTCTTCTTGGTAGAGTTGACAGGCATGCAGAAAGTGTTCTGCAGTCTCTGGGTTCAGTCCACAGTTGCACATGTCTGTCTCGTCAATATTCAGCTTTCGGAACATAGACTTCTCAGTCTGTTAATACATGCTATTATACCTATTCTTTTCATAATTGATTCATTTCTTATTTTATCTAGTTTGGTAACCATTGCAGCTTTTCTCAGACACTTCATTTCACATGTAACGATTTTCCTTTGCTGCGAAGCTGTTAATGACCATAGAAAAGCAACTAGATGGCTTAAATTCTTATGAAGTAGGCCCTACAGACAAACTCTCTTGATTTGATTAACTTGGAAAGGTGTTCTCTATTTGGATGTTCAAGTGCTCTGTTTATCTCGTTATTTATATAGTTGGTCTTTTGTGTTAATCCGGATTTTCCTTGAAATTGGGCATATAACCAAATGAGATCAGGATACAAAGCCAGAGGAAGACCCCGAAAAAGATGGATAGGATATCCCGAACAAACAATGTCATAGCACAGCCGAAGCCACACATCTGGCTTTAGAACAAAAGCTCGAGCTCCAATATTACCCTTAACAGTAAGAGTTGATAACAAACCACCTGGGCGAAAGTCAATAGACAAACAATCCGCATGTTGTATTTAGTGCATATTCTTGATATAGAGTTGATGTGAGTTTGCAGTTTTTCTTCGTCCTCATCATATGATGCTTTGATCGCCAGCGAAAAGCAGTTCATTGAGTATGCTGTTAATTCATCTCTGGATAATGTCTTGTTTAAAGTCCAGGTCGCGTAATCAAGAACAGATCAATTATATCACGAATGAATTGTGTGAGAAACGTCACCACAGGGAATTAACTCTGCGCGAAACTGCCGGAAGGAAGCAGTTGTTCTGCTTGTTATATACTACGTGGACTGAAGGGTTTCACCCGTGTACACGGTCTGTGAGGCAGAATGCCGAAACAAAATGAATTAATGGACAAGGCTGAAGATATAGCCGATCAGGTGAATTGGGGGTGACTTTAAGGGATGTGACGTATTTTAGTTATCAATGTAAATTTGACACACACTATTTTCTCACTCATAGTAGTCATAGTCAGCCACCGAAAAAAAATTGCATCAAAGTTGAAATTGTCTGAATTGAAATCTTGGTAGTCAATTTATGAGTTTCTATTGATAAGAAGGCATTTCAGGAAGAATAAAAGCAGGTGTCTGAAGTTCGTATGGATAGTCATTATTTTTCACACCTTTGATAAGAAATATGAGAATGGTCACCTAATGAGAATGAAGTCATGATGAATGAACCCAAAACCAGCTCATTGACATACAGATAAAGTAAAGAGCATATTTATTATTATTTAAATTGTTATATTTATAACAAAGAATATACAGACATAAGGCCAAAGGTAGACCAAGAAAACTGGATAGAAAACAACAAGATAGCCTTGGCCGGTAAATTGTTCTTTTCTACGGTCACTGCGCTATAAATAGCACTGTTTTCATGTTTAAGCAGACATCACGGAGTTCCGCGAGACAACCAATCACTGCGATGCATGCAGTGACGTCACACCCCGCCAACCGCCAAGTGATTGTATGCCACTGTGCTATAAATCATATCGATTCACCCTTACACAAGAATTCTTTGAGAATTAATTATTAATTCTAAACACTGATTCTAACCCTTCTCTTCCCTCCTAAAAATATCTATAAACTAATTATAATCCTTTTAACCCCCCCTTTACCAAAAGCTATGGTACAAGATTGTCATTCTGCCGAGACCATCATTCTTATCATGTTAGGAAATAGCTCAAAACTAGGTCACATTTCACTGTGACCGTAGATACGAAAGATGCGCTGCCTTGGCCTTAAGCAAACATGGACTTAATGCGACCAAGGTGACTCATCTGGTCTTGGAACGACAGCTGAAGCTTCCACCCCTACTCTTAACGGCAAGTGTGAATACAATCAACCATCGTTTACCTGGGGACAGACAATAGAAGGAAAATAGACTTCTCATTGTTGGGTTACTGTAGGCCTACTCATGATAGTGATAAAAAAATAACTACTAATAACTCAAAAGTTATTTTATTAGTAAAAGTTGTTAGGCAGAAGTCTAAGTTAACCTCAGTCTGGTTTTAATTGCAAACTCTTTCCAGGAAAGTTTCCTTTCTTTGCCACTGGGTCCTTTTTTGCAGATTTTCGTAATTTTTGTGTGGGTATTTTGAAAATGCATTAACTTTTTTTTGCTATTAGAGAAGTTAAAATAATATTTGCACATTTTTAAATAATGAATTGCATGCTGCTATTGTGTCTAATTTGTGTTTATTTTTGCATGTCAAACAAGAGGAGTGAATAAATAAAATATGCAATAACTTACTTTGTCCAAAGCGGTTCTAGAATCATAGACCTAATGTTAATAAATATTAATCAATACTTTTGTTCCAAGCCTGTTCAATGACAAAATCTACTTGTTACTATATCTACTTGGTAATATTATTCCCAAGAATTCCTTATTATCGAAATCACAATCCATAATGACTTTACGTCAAGTATACATATTGATGACCATTGTAACCTGCCTATGGTTTTTTTTATCCACCTTCCTCCTTCAAAGTAGTTTCGACATGGCAGAAGTGTCATTTTCCTACCAGATATCATGCGTAGTACTGATCACAGGAAATTTACATTGACAACTTTGTTTAAAAAAGTAATTCATGCCAGCAGAAGAAAAAAAAAGCAAAAATGTTTGCAATTTTGCACGAGTAACGTGGTGGTGAAGGTGAAGAGAATAAGTAGAGTATAGTTTAATTACAGGCCCTTCTATAGACTTAATACTAATAGTAGGGCCTAAGCAGTGGCCAAATATAATAATTATATTGAAATTTCATTGATTAGATTTAGACCACGTAGCACCACTAGTAATGAACATAGGCCTACATATCCTATTCATGTCGGTCGGTAATGAACATAGGCCTACATACCCTATTCATGTCAGTCTGTAATGATCACCTCAGAATATTTTTTTTAACTGTAGGCCTCTTTCTTCTGCATTCATTCTCAAACTCCTACAGTACATATTATTAGCAGGATGTAGTCCTGAGAACATAATGTGTGTCATGATTTATAGCTTGGTTGCAACATCTGCGCCTTTTGGCTGGCATATCTGACTTCAGCGATGCTCCTGGGTCATTTCGACGCATTGGGATGGAACAGTCAATTCCACCCACAAAACATCCTTACCCTTATGACATGCATGGCAAGTAACTTACTATTCAATGCTCCCCTTTCTGACAACACATAGTGATTTTATAGGCAGTATATTTAATAGGTTGCCATTGCTTTCTGAATGCATAATTATCTGCCATGCAAATTGAATGTGACACTCTGCCGAAGACGGATGTGTCGGACCATTGGCGCAAATAAAAGGGCGACACAACGCATTTCCATTCTCTGGACTACATCCTGCTGGAAATCTAATAGGACCATAGTCCTGCTACAAGAGATATCTAGTGGGAGTTTGAGAATGAACGCTGAAGAAGAAGAAGAATGACACGCTGACCAAGACGCGCACGTTAATTCTCTACAGCGACAGCCAGAGTGTATTAACCTTCACCAAGCCTATATCAACCCCGGCCGCCGAAAAGCAAAATGGCGGCGCGCGCTGTTGGCGGCCCGTCCCACCCAACGAGAATATCGTGAGATTTACACATACCACAGTTCGTGCACATAGCTGGGGACATGCGCAATCGAAGCCGGTACATCCCCCACTTCCGAAATGATCGTTGTTGAGATTGGCTAGCTATTCGCACATTTAAGAGCAATTAATCTGACCACATCTGCACACCAGTACGATGCCATGATGGTGGATCGGTTTTATAGACCTTTATTTCATCATATTTTGAATAAAATAACAATGAATCGTGGCTTGAATCATGAATTATTAGGTTATTTAGTTTCACAGCAGTGAATATACAGAATGCCGTGTTGGTTTGGGGACTTGTACATTTGATATCGAATATTTTGAAGTGGCAGAAAAAATAACTCTAAGCCTAAGCTCAAAGAACTATTTTACTGCAAATCTACATGTTTTATACAGTTCCCCCGGCTATATTTTGATAATTTCGCAGTGAAAGAACATAAATACAACCGATTTGCATGTGATTTAGTGTACAGTGTTGCCAAGGAATTCGATATGTAAGGTAAGTTATATTTTTTTTACTTATTTTTTTCCTCTTTATTTGTTATAAAATATATGTTTATTGTGAAAAACGTCTTTACCACTTTCTCATACGTCTGGTATCACACACACACGTACATAAATTACACCAATATATGCATAATTCAATTCTTTATTTATATGTGCAAATATTATTTAAATATCTCTAACAACCAAAAAATTATCACATTTTCAAAACAGTCACCATCAATAACGCAAATTTTCAAAAAAGAATCCGGTGGCAGGGAGACGTTTCGTATTTTTTAATCTGGCTTGCTAAAGGTTAAAGTACTAATGTTCCATGCCCGTGTGTTCCTGAGAGTTTAAAAGGAATAAAAGAATAGCAAAACTCTTTATCTTGTATGCATGTGGTAAGAGTTGACTCAGGAGGTTATGGGGGTGGAATTGGCACTCATCCCATGAAGGGTCAAAATGACTAAGCCATGCTGAAGTCAGATGTGTCACTTCGAAAGGAGCATATATCGCAGTAAAGCTGTAAACCATGACGCAATATATTCTGTTTTCAGGACTGCATCCTGCTAAATTGCAGGAGTTTAAGAATAGTCACTGAAGAATAATAGCCTACACTATTCCACCAAAGACAAATATGATTTTGCAGATTGTTTGCACAATAAAACAACGCTACAACACATCTCCATGCTCTGGATCCAACTGAAAATCTTGTAAGAACATTGTCCCGATGCAATAGAAATCCAGCAGGAGAGTTTTTAGAATGAATGCTGAAGAATAAGATACCTACTTTATGTACACCTAGTTGTATATATCACTCTGGCTGTCATTCAATCTATTCAGATGTCCCCATCATTTCTTGTGTCGACTCTCATTTGTTTTCAATGCAAAATGTTAGTCTACCTATTCATATGTTGCTGTTTTGTAGGCCTGGCGACACCCAAGCTGTTGTATATTTTCACAAGCAGTTCATGTGACAAGTTAATAGCTTTGTATTTTCTTTTATGTCTACATATCAGAGACCAGGTTTAGCTCTGGGAGTGTCACACTTACATCACCCATATGCTGCCAGTGTCCATGTCAAGATAGTGTTTTTGATGTCAAAATGTACTGGTGTTTTGATGTCAGCATTTACAGGTGTTTTGATGTCAACATACAGGTGTTTTGTTATAAAAATGTACAGGTGTTTTGATGTACAAATTTACAGGTGTTTTGATGTAAAAATGTACAGAATTGAAAAATCTGTTTAAAAAATACATGCTGTATGAAGCAAAGAAATTACCTGTGTGTTATTAGGCACGAAAGCAGAGCAAAGAATAGCAACACAATGACCTGCCATGCATGTTAAGAAGTGCAGGGATGCTTTTTTGACTGTGAAAATAAAGGCTGCTTTGCCATATCTGTCGTCACGATGTGTACAGGAAGAATTTTTGCGCCTTTGAAAAACAAAAATTCGTGGATTGAACCTGGGACCTCAGGGATTCTTCATGTCATAAGAGATGGCTAAGGAAATATTAACCTTGGAGTAATTTGTGCCATCTCATTGGTAAAATATTTGTGCCATCTCATTGGTAAAATGTTTGTGCCATCTCATTGGTAAAATATTTGTGCCATCTCATTGGTAAAATGATACAAAAGTCATGCTGAAAAATCTGTGTCCATCTAAAAAATTCAGATATTGCAGCCAAGGTAAACCATGATACAACTCATTCCCCCTCCTGTTTGTTCTCAAACTCCCATAGGATCTCTCTTATAACAGTATGCTCCAACTAGATCTCCAGCCGGACATACTCAAGAGAACATAAATGAGTTGTGTCACTGTTTTATTTCTGCCAGTGACCCAACACATCTGACTTGGCATTGAATTATTTTGTTTGGCTGACTACATCCTGCTAGTGAGCAGGAGTTTCTTCTTCTTCTGCGTTCATTCTCAAACTCCTGCAGATTAGCAGGATGTAGTCCAGAGAAAGGAATGCGTTGTGTCATGGTTTACAGCATTGCTGCGATATCTGTGCCTTTCGGCCTGACACATCCGACTTCAGCATGGCTTTGGGTCACTGACCCTATATGAGATGGGACAGCCAACTCCATCCCATAACCTCCTTAGTTGCCTTTTATCCGTAGAAGGTAACAGTGTTGCTATTCTTTGCTCCCATTCGGACCCCGGGAACACACAGGCGGAGCAGGAGTTTAAGAATGAATGGAAAAGAAGAATTTCCTTTTTTTCATGTTGACACTACTGCCAAATATGGATATGTCAGGCCATTGATGAAAATAAAATGATGATAACACATTTCCATTATCTGGACTACATCCTGCTGGAAATCTAGTAGGACCATTATCGTGCTATAAGAGTGATCCAGCGGGAGTTTGAGAATGAACGTTGAAGAAGAAGATTATTACCAGGCACAAAATTGTGTATTAGTCTCAAACTATTCATATAACAATTAGTTTGTATTGTGTGTTTCAGATCTTGCGTTACTCTAAACATGTTCTTCCTCACATCGCTCGATTATGCCTAGTCAGCACATTCATTGAAGACGGCATTAGAATGTGGGTACAGTGGAACGAGCAGAGGGATTATATGAATGCATCATGGTCCTGTGGAGCATGTCTAGCTACAGTTTTTGTTGTTGTCAACATGATCGGACAGTTAGGTGGATGTGTGATGGTATTACTTCGTCAGAAAGTTTCAATTGCATGTGGAATACTTTTTGGCATTATTGCACTGCAGGTTTGTACTTGAATGTACTAGTTTGTACTTGAATGTACTAGTTGGTACTTGAATGTAATAGTTTGTACTTGAAACTTGAATGTACTAGTCTGTACTTGAAACTTGAAGTACTAGTTTGTACTTGAATGTACAATTTTGTACTTGAATGTACTAGTGTTTACTTGAAACTTGAATGTACTAGTTGGTACTTGAATGTACTAGTTGGTACTCGAATGTACTAGTTGGTACTCGAATGTACTAGTTGGTACTCGAATGTACTAGTTGGTACTCGAATGTACTAGTTGGTACTCGAATGTACTAGTTGGTACTCGAATGTACTAGTTGGTACTCGAATGTACTAGTTGGTACTCGAATGTACTAGTTGGTACTCGAATGTACTAGTTGGTACTCGAATGTACAAGTGTTGGTACTCGAATGTACAAGTGTTGGTACTCGAATGTACAAGTGTTGGTACTCGAATGTACTAGTTGGTACTCGAATGTACTAGTTGGTACTCGAATGTACTAGTTGGTACTCGAATGTACAAGTGTTGGTACTCGAATGTACAAGTGTTGGTACTCGAATGTACAAGTGTTGGTACTCGAATGTACTAGTTGGTACTCGAAAAAATGTACAAGTTGGTACTCGAATGTACAAGTGTTGGTACTCGAATGTACAAGTTGGTACTCGAATGTACTAGTTGGTACTCGAATGTACTAGTTGGTACATGAATGTACTAGGTTGGTACTTGAATGTACTAGTTGGTACTTGTGTGCAAGAAAGGGATTTCTACTGATCCTTCTTATAATATCAGTGTATCGTTATATGTTCTCTACCTCTTCATCTGGCTCAGTAGAACAAGAAACAAACATGGCAAAAAATTAGCTGAAAGTCAGCTTCGTACCCCACTACAACATTGAGTATGAGAAGGAAAATAGAAGCGGTGACAGCAGATCTCACTTGGCTGGCAATGCAACGACCAACAGACTCAGTGATTCTATTGGACTCTCAAAGTATGCTGCGCAAGATAGAAAAGTGTATGATCTGAACTGAATGTGTCACTCTTCTCAACAGCGTGTGAGCATTATATGGATCTTCTGTCCAGGCCATGCTGAAATCAGAGGAAATGAAAGAGCCGATGTGTTGGCTGGTAAAGCCCTGGTGAACGGCACCGAGATAAGAAGAGACAGGATTGAATTCATTAGAGCAGTCATAGATATCCTACGAGAAGACGAGGAAGTCAAATGAGACAATGTACATATTCAGAAAATGGTAGAAATGGAAGTGACTAGAGGTGATGGGAGAAAGTGTTCCCTCTCCGGAAAGATCAGAAGAACACGTAATCAGCAACTCACGGGGACACTGAGCTTATACACTTTTAGATTACTGACGGAACAGCAAGCAGAGCATATTTGGGGATTCCCCCTGTGCTGTGACGCCTATTCCTAATCAAGAACCTCTTCATCTAAGGAATAAAGGTATCGTCATACATGTTCTACCAACACTCAGATACTCACCGTCAAATGTTTCCCTAACACACACACACTCACACCTCCTCTGTTAATAATCTTGACTTGTAATCAGCAATTCTTGTTGACTTACACAACCTTTCATAAATGGTCCATGACTTTCTTCTAGTTCTGTATATTGTCTTCTGGTTGAATATTCAATTGTACTCCTGAAGATGGTTCACATGAATTGAGGGAGATAGCCTCCACCTGCAATAATTAGTCTAACTAATAACTCAATGAAAAGTAGGAAAGAATTTTCTCTGTACAGGTATGGTTAATGTTTAATAACAATCTTGCTCACAAAATGTAGGGAGGACAAGAGTTACATGTGTCTCAATGACATCTGCAAATCAATACTTCACAGACAGTTAGCATAGATTACTCATTATCAGTTGCATAACCTGGACATTAGTCAAAACCCTGTCTAGAGTTCCTTGTCTTTACAAAAAACCCGGCTAGAGTTCCTAGTCTCTACAAAAAACCCGGCTAGAGTTCCTTGTCTTTACAAAAAACCTGCCTAGAGTTCCTTGTCTTTACAAAAAACCCAGCTGTCAATATTGGTTATCAATCATCACTAATTAACTAATTAAAAATCGTCCTATAGTCTTCTGGAGCAGACTACCATCAGACAGCAAGCTATGCTACACAGATACAGTGAAGACAGACCTAGAGGCCGACCACGAAAACGATGGATCACACAGAAATAAAAGAGGCAACAAATTCCACAATATACTCAGTACACACGAGGGCCTTCTCCAGAAAACTCTTCTACCCCTGACGCCGAAAGACAACAAAGGGTTTCAGCGTATAGATGGATAGTCTTTCCAGTTTGTTTATAACAACATGTTCCGTAGCTCATTCTTAGATAGTTATTTCTCAGTTTGTTTATAACATGTTCCGTAGCTCATTCTTAGATAGTTATTTCTCCACCTATAATTACGAAGGGCGGAGACTAACGATGGGTGTGACTTTGAATATTCACAGTTCTTACACATAGCTAATCCACAGGGTCAGAGAATTAAGTATTATTCATACACTGTGTGACCTTGATAACGAAATGTTCACTGTTTATATTATGACACGATAAATTAATCACTCAGTTGTACTCCCTGGCTTGAGTTTGCTCTGGATTCGTCTTCATCCGTTCATCAAAGTAAAGGTACTCTCAGGATACTCTGATGTAGCTCTTCCACCAAGACTAGACCTAGTCCACTCACAGAGCCAAGGATAATGATAGACCTAGTCCACTCACAGAGCCGAGGATAATGTTAGACCTAGTCTACTCACAGCCGAGGATGATGTTAGACCTAGACTAGATCTAGTCCACTCACAGAGCCGAGGATAATGATAGACCTAGTCCACTCACAGAGCCAAGGATAATGATAGACCTAGTCCACTCACAGAGCCGAGGATAATGATAGACCTAGTCCACTCACAGAGCCGAGGATAATGATAGACCTAGTCCACTCACAGAGCCGAGGATAATGATAGACCTAGTCCACTCACGGAGCCAAGCATGATGATAACCAGACTACTGACAGCATTTACATTATTATTATTATATATTATATATTATCAATATTTCCATGATTATACCTTGATCTACAGTAACTAACAAACTGAAGTCTTCAAAATCTCCTTCGATCGAATCAGCATCCACGAAGAATAGGCCTACAGGAAGAATGGATTCACAAAGCGAAATAAACGCAGCTTCGTAAAGTTAATAGACTAAATATTATATACATGTTTTTCAAATACTGCTGAAAAATCCAGGGATAATCACTCTAGGAAATAGTTATTGCAAAATAATGATCTGAAAAGATCATGTGAGACATTTTACCGTGATACCAAATGGCTAATTGGAATGTGACATGCTGCCATTGGGTTGCTATCAGGATAGAAAATATGTGACATATGCTGGCAGCTGTTTGCTGCAGGTTAAACAGCCAGTGCAATATTATTCATATATAGTGATTTGATTTGGGTCATCTTGGGTTTCCCACATCCTGTCTTGTAGAGAATCTCCTGGAGGCCAGATTGTCGTTCTGTGAAACTGGGATATATGGGATATTCTTGTAGTATATGTTCAGGTGTCTATGTTACTGCACCGCAGATGAAGACTGCAGAGCCACCAATACCAATTCAACACGAGTGTGCTTTTAGATGCTACTGTCCTGTTCTCAGTCGAAATATTATGACTTGTTCATTTCTGTTCAATTTGTTAATGTTATTTTTTTCGGATGTATAGTTACTGGTTAGTTCTCTCCGCTGAAGTCATTCTGTTAATTATTTTAGCAGAAACTTTACTTCCTTGAGGTTTGTGGAATCTGATGGAGGCTGCCTCCCATTTTTCCAATTCATCTGCTTGTTCATTACCAGGGATGCCTTAGTGAGCTGATATACATTGTAGTAATAATATAGTTTTATACCAGGGATGCCATAGTGAGCTGATATACATTGTAATACTGATGCAGTTTTTCAAGATAATTGCAAGATATTGTGCCTGATGTTGTAAAGTAGGTTGTCTTGTTTGCTATCAGCTTGTATGACTGATTTTGAACCTGACAATTGTATTTTTTAAATTTTCGTTGGCTTTATTATTTTCTAATAACTTATTATTTAATTTGCTAAAAAAGATTTCCATAGACTTCATATTGGCTTAAAATGGCACAAAGAAATATTTCGATGTTTAAAATTATTTCTTTATCTACTCTTTAGACTGTAGCCTACAATATTATATGGGACTTCAAGTTTCTTTTTAGGTAAGTACAGTTAAGTATCAAATTTTCATTATTTGGGCACACGCATAAATAGTTCATGGAACTGCCAGTAGAAATTTAGAAAAAGATGGCAATGGTGTTTTCGAAATTTGTCTAAATGAAAAATCTCTGGCAAGGAATAAGTAGCAAAGTAAAACTGGGGCATGATCAGAGCATACGTATTCCCTGTGGCAATATACGGCCGTCAGACTTTGACTAAATAAAACAGCGGCAACGAAAATTGCTGCTTTCAAATTAAGATGTTACTGAATAATTTTGCATATACCATGGACAGCAAAAACGGCAAACAAAAAAGTATTACAATTATTAAATGTCAAAGAGGGCTGGCTCATAAATAACAACATAACAAGAGAAAGCTGAACTTTTTTGTTCATCTAAACAGACGTAACAGCATGGAAAGACGAATAGCAGAAGACAGAGTAAATGGCAGCAGAGGAATAGACCGCCCAAGACAATGATGGACAAATTATATATCTGACTGTTTATACATGTCCCTGGAGGAGGCGGGTCAACTTGCCCAGGATCACGAGATGTTCACAGATAAAGACTACGTTCTGAAAAGAATGATGATGTTCGTCCATCGTAATCGACGTTGACCAAAAACTCAACCATAATAATAATAACAATAAGTAATAAAAAATAATAAAGTTAATAGTGCGCTTTTAAATGACTAGCAAGTCCAATGCGATCACAAAATGTTCTTTTACAGAATTGACAACAATAGAAGGTATCTGTGTGAAATTGAGATGTTTTTTCTTTTCTACGTGCCCGCTTCTGTCTTGCAGTATCTTGTCTGACTCTTCCGCCACTAGTGCTCCCGTTCTAATGCTGTAACGCCATGCTGTTCTATCCTGAGTGAGGCTCTCCCAAGCACCTACGTCAATGTTAAGATGTTTCAGCGATGACTTGAGCATGTCTTTAAAGCACTTTTTCTGTCCAATTATTTTTTGAAATCCTGCTTTGAGTGCTCCAATATATTTTCTTTTTGGCAATATATCACACATTGATGACAATTTAGTTGTTATCTAAATAAATTGATTTATTTATTTTCCATTGACCATAGATAACTGCAGAAAAATTGTTATCTGACAGGTTAAAACAATTTCAAACACACATTAATGCTTTGCTAATCACTGGAAAAATAAATCAATGTTTTGGACAAAAAGGTCTTTATCAAAAAACACAATTTAGTGGTACCACCATTTGATGACATGATTCTGAAAGAGTGAGTCATCAGCAAGTATAGAGATATGGATATATAGAAAGTAAGAACATTATGAAAACAATTCAGTTTTAGCAAACACTATAACATGAAAAATGTAATCAAATTCCATTATAACAACTTGATCCGGACTAACAAAATAATGTATGTAATAACAGAAATTCACTGTATATTTGTATCAGTACACAACAAATAAATGTAATTTGGGATTTTGAAAAGTTGTTATACAGGGAAATTTTGTTATGAAGGATTTGCTAGAGGGATTCCACTGTACTATTATTTGAAAATAATCAAACAAATCAAATGTTTTGGACATATAAAAAAATATGACACTTTATTGAAGAGCTGACTTGATTGTAGAGTTGAGGGGGGAGATGAGCAAGAGGTCTCCAGATATACAGATGGGAGGAAAACAAGATAGACAAGACACAGTACATCAGAGTACACCACCAAGGCAAGAGGCAGATGTTGAAGGTCCGTAGCAGCCAATCTTCAGTACAGAAGTGACACTTGTTATGATGAATATAAAAGGGGCTTGTCATATGGGTTTACCTTGTCATATGGCTTTACTTTGTCATATGGCTTTACCCTGTCCATGAAGGAGTAGGAGAAAGTTTCATATGGTGTGTGTGTGTGTGTATATATATATATATATATATTTATATTCATTCATTTTCCTTTTGCGCTGAAGTTAGCGCAGAGGTCAGATCTCTCCAATTCTGTCTGTTCAAAGCTATTCTGTGCAGTTCTTGAATAGTATGAATATTGGTTGTTTTACTTTCTCTAAGTATTGTTCTTCTGAGTGTTTCTTTTGGTCTACCCCTTGCTCTTTTGCCTGTAGGTATCCATTCAAGAGATTGGTGGTGTATTCTGTTGGTGTCTGCGCGTAGGACATGCCCGATGTAGGACCAACGGCGTTTTCTGATAACATCTGTGATGAAATTTTGATGTGTCTCTTCTCTGATTTTATCATTCGTTTGAATTCACTCCAATGGGTGTTAGTTATCCTACGAAGACATTTGTTCTCGAAATTCAGTAATTTCTTTTCTGAAGATAAAGAGCTTTTCCAGCTCTCACATCCATATGATAGCACCGGAATAACGCAGGAATTAAATAAGCGCATTTTCGTGCGTGTGCTGGTTGACTTTGACCTCCAGATATTAGACAGTCTGTTAAATTGTTAAATGCACTTGATGCTAGGGTAATGTGAGATGTTATATATGTGTATATATATTTCATGAATATTTGCAATGTGTGAAGTATGAATTTCCCAGCTGAACTAGTTTTTCCAATATGATGCATGAACACACCCTATTGACAGGACCTGCTACTCCAACAGTTTCTCGGAAACAAGGACTAATAAAATTCTTGATGTTATAGGGAGAAAACATCTGCAGAAATACACATGGAGATGGAACCAGTGTTTGACAAAATCTGTCTATATCAGATGTACACAACTGATGTATGCAGTTTAAGTATGTGTGTTACCTGTTCATCTGATGACCTACAACTGATCAGGAAGATATACCTTAAGAGATCAACAATAGGAAAATGTTGCATGAATGAAGAAAATCATTGACCACAATAGGAAAATGTTGCATGAATGAAGAAAATCATTGACCACAATAGGAAAATGTTGCATGAATGAAGAAAATCATTGACCGCAATAGGAAATGACAATTGCAGAGATATCTAGTTTAACAAAACTAAGTGAAAGTAATAGACATACAGAAAAGTGGGAAATTAGGGGAAATAGAGATGTGGTTCTACAGAAGAATGCTGAGAATACCATGGACTGCCAGAAAAACTAATGTGGAGGTGTTTAAACAGTCAAATGTGAAATGACCTTCACAGTTTTTGTAATTGTACACACAACAGACTGGACATGAGAAAACTGTGTGCTAGCTGAGTGCTGCGTCTGTTGGTATGTGAACAGAAAGAAATGAGGGTTGATTGCTGTGGCTAGTTGATGAAATTGTGTTAGTCTATATATGCTCTTGCATGTTAGATTCAATAAAAACTAGAAAATCTGAAAATAAAGAAAATCTGTACAATTTGACAAGTTAAATTTTACAAACTGTAAATATCTTCGTGTCACTGTATTCTCAGAAACCTGGCACTGTCAGGAGGAGTGTTACTGCTTCTAGCAGAAGACAGGACAGAGGGCAAGTCATTATTTGCTGGCCTTCCTTCTACAGGAGACAACAACCCAAAACAATACATGCAGCTTAGTGGTCGGCTTCTGCTGGTTCTCATGTTCATAACACTTCTGAGGTTTGAACTGTCTTTTATTCAGGTGAGAAGTATTATTATTCTTCATCGTTCATTCTCAAACTCCTGCTGGATCTGTCTTGTAGCAGGACCATTGTCCTACTAGATTTCCAGCAGGATGTAGTCCAGAAAATGGAAATGCATTGTGCTGCCGTTTTATCTGTGCCAATGGCCGTCTTTGGTGGATTCAGTGTATGATAATGGTGCTGCGAAGGAGTTAGGTCTTTCTCTGGTATTTTTTATTTTAATGGGGAAATTTTGCGGTGCTTTTTTGTTAGTTCCAGATGATGATGAAATAATACCTTTAGCTGTGAGCTGGTAGCTCTTGACACATGATGATGATGAAATAATCCCTTTAGCTGTGAGCTGGTAGCTCTTGACACATGATGATGATGAAATAATACCTTTAGCTGTGAGCTGGTAGCTCTTGACACATGATGATGATGAAATAATACCTTTAGCTGTGAGCTGGTAGCTCTTGACACATGATGATGATGAAATAATACCTTTAGCTGTGAGCAGGTAGCTCTTGACACATGATGATGATGAAATAATACCTTTAGCTGTGAGCTGGTAGCTCTTGACACATGATGATGATGAAATAATACCTTTAGCTGTGAGCTGGTAGCTCTTGACACATGATGATGATGAAATAATCCCTGTAGCTGTGAGCTGGTAGCTCTTGACACATGATGATGATGAAATAATACCTTTAGCTGTGAGCTGGTAGCTCTTGACACATGATGATGATGAAATATCTTTAGCTGTGAGCAGGTAGCTCTTGACACATGATGATGATGAAATAATATCTTTAGCTGTGAGCAGGTAGCTCTTGACAGCCAATATCCTTTCTGACACAAACATAGTTCATTCATTGAGTAACGCTGGCGACACGCAAACACATAAAGTTTTCTGTCCCAAATATATATTTGTGGGGATGGGGGTATATGTTTGGTTCCCAGAGTGAGTCATTCCAGTGTGGCAGGATCATCACATTGTACAAGAAGTACAACATATACCTTTCAGCCATTTGTTCATCATTCTCCCGTCAGATCTGTTGTCTCATCTGCAGTGATGGCACACCTAGCATTCCCTGCCACCTAGGAGTCTACCACAAACGGCCAGAGGTACAATGTTCGCTGGCCTGCATCTCTCCATCATCCATGAGGTCATTTTATGGAAGGCAAAAGTCAGAAATGGATGCTAGACATGCCGTGACAATGACTTCTTCACAGGTCAGCCCATCACCCCAACTTTCCTTAGTCACCTCCTATGACATGCCTGGAAAGAAGATGGTGGCTCTATTCTGTCCACCATGGGCTAGAAGTCCAGACCCTAATTACCACATGGAGTATATGCCTCAGATGACTGACATCTCATTGTAACTAGTTGTAACACCGGGAGAAAAATCTATAAATATATGACCTGCCCAAATCCTAAAGACGTTATCTTCCTTGGAAGGAAAGACCAGAGTATCAATTTCCGACTGCGCACACGTCTCCAAGGTGCCTATGAGTGGGTCATCCAGCAGGAAGTCCAGAGAATGAAAATGCATTGTGCCGCCATATTATTTGTACCAATGGCCCGAAGCATCCATCTTCTGCTTAGTTATGTATATAGCAAGGAGATTATCATGCATGTTTCTCTTTCCAGGTTTTTGTTACTACTTTTGTGCGTTTGTCAGCTTCTGCGACGTAGCAGGATATAGTCATGAGAATAGAATGAACTTTCTCGTGGTTTACAACTTCACTGCAATATCTGCGCCTTTTGACAAGACACATCTGACTTCAGCATAATATTTGTTATAATAATAAAATTGTTTTACCTTGAATGGTATGCTTCTTTCACGGATTTGTGCATGGTCATGGTTTTTAATAGACCAGGCGCAAACTAAAGCTGTAATATCGATCGCAACGATACAGGTAAAAATAAAGTGCCCCGCGGAAACTGTAAGGGGCAAGCAATAATGGTGACTCTAATTGGGATCTGGTTAACATGTCTACACAGCAAGTCTGGTTCTCTTGATTCATGCTTTATTGGAAAACTCAAGGCTCCCATACAGTATAACACGTCTACACAGCAAGTCTGTTTCAGTGTTTTCTAGATGGACTATGTGATTTCTGAATGGGATAGATTAGAACACGGTTTAACCTTTAAGGCCCTGAATTAAAAATTAAGAAATATCCCCCTGGGCCTGAATTTTTGTGTGGAAAATTTGCGTTATTGATGGTGGGTGTTTTGAAAACGTGATAACTTTTTTGTTTTAAAAGATATCAAAATAATTTTTGCATATCTAAATAAAGGAGTGAATATAGTCATGTTTTAGTTGTTGTTGTTTGTATGATATGACAGTTGTGAGCAAGTTGTGAAGTTGAAAATTCGGGGGGAAAAAAAATCGCAAAATGCCATTTTCAAATCGTACATATAACTTCTTGACGACCCTAATACTTGAGTATTGCGTGGAAACATTGATAAAATCCTCATAAATACCTATACTTATTGTATATATATTGTTTTATATCAAAACTAATATAATATGAACTAAAAAAAAACTAATAAAACGTGAAGAAATAGCATATAACGTCCGTCCGGTAAACACTAGGCCTAGCCCGACGCGTAATTATTGTCTATGCACACACGTGGCACCCCTGATACATATTTTTGTGTTTTTGAACGACTACACAAACATTCTTATCAAATAACAACATATTAAACACAAAATACAACAATTAAAACATGTATTCACGATCACTTAGCCATGCCACGCGGTACTCAATTTGATAGTAAAATATGGCTAAAAAATGGCCATCGTCGCTCTAGAAATTCGTTGACAAAACAAGCCGGCTTTCTCTCTTCTTGCAATCGTAATGTGTAAAGGAATTTGACCTTTAAACTGTGACGTATTCCTAGGAGCTGTGCTCATAGGCGCAATATTGCGACCGCAGTCGTAAAGGTTAACCATCTGGAGTCACTGAAACGACACTGTGACTGGCTTAGCGAACTGACAATGTAGAAACTAGTACTAGTCATATCGCTAGTAGGAAACAATGATGAAGAGTTATCAGAAGTCAGAGGCCATCTCCAGAGAACTCTTCCCCCCCTGCAAACAAGGGATACAGCGCATCAATAGATATATAGATAGATAGACACAGCAAGTCTAGTGTGCTTGTTAAATATTGCTGTATTTAAAAACTCCTCAAGGCCCCCATACAGTTTAACTTGTGCCATAAAAAGTACCATGTGTTGTGGTTAGGTGTACTACAGTATCTGAAATATATAATAATATTTTAAAATCTATTACCTTATATGATGGTGTAACCAGTCTCACACTCAATCCTGCTGTGTTGCCTCTGACATCATGCATTACATATCACAATGTCAGCATCCTGATATACTGTCAGTCATCCCTTAACTGATCCTGCCACCAGAACTTTGTTGAAATAGATAAAGCTAATATGTACAGAACAGAACTGGTACAGCAGGAAACCGTAAACTAACGATGAATAGGTTACACACTATGAAATGAACAGATCACAAGGTAATCATCCAGTCTGTTGTCAGGTCCCTAAAGATGGGAACAAAGAATAGCAAAGCTGTGACCTACCGTGGAAATTGTAAGAGATAGTTGGAGTCAGATTTTGAAAAAAAAAGTAGGTGAAAACTTGATAAAATTACAAATAAGGTTGATTGAAGAAGAGCGATGTCTTTTAATAATAATGACAGCATAAGTATAATAACACATTTATAATTGACTATATTTCTTTTTTGTGTGCTCAGATGCTGCAAAATCTCATAGGTTCTGCGCTAATGATCTGTATTGCTATTGGCTTCAAGACAAAACTCTCAGCTCTCGTCCTGGTCATCTGGTTAACAGGTCTCAACTTAGCTTTCAATGCTTGGTGGAGTGTCCCAGATTATCGACCACTACGTGACTTCCTCAAGTACGATTTCTTCCAAACAATGTCAGTCATTGGCGGACTTCTACTTGTTGTAGCGTACGGTCCTGGGGGAGTTAGTATGGACGAGCATAAAAAGAAGTGGTAGTCGTCGCAATTTTAAATAACCTAGGTATTTAGGAGGTGGCTTCAACATATACAGATCACCTGCGTACAAATGTTTCTGAATGAAAGCTGAAACCAGACATTGTATAACTGAATATTAGTACAAATCTTTTAAGATTCAGCTTAACATAAGCCTCTAACCTGAAGTGTCTATGAAGCAGCAACAAGCACAAACCATCATTACTAACACGGCTAGTGACACTTTTAAAGGGATGTCACTTGTACCAAGGCTTTTCTGTGCATGTGACAAAGACTGCCCTGGAACACTGATCAAGTATAACACACATACACATTTTTATTTTCTGTCCAGAGTTGGCAGTTTTCACTCATGGGCAATCTGTTCCAACATGTAAATCTGCTATTTTTGTGTGTGTTTTGGGATCAGTTAACTGGTGTTAGTTATGACATAACATAGGGTTTAACTGATGTTAAATCTGACATAACATAGGGTTTAACTGACGTTAGTTATGACATAACATAGGGTTTAACTGACATTATGACATAGCATAGGGTTTAACTGATGTTATGACATAACATAGGGTTTAACTGATGTTAGTTATGACATAATATAGGGTTTAACTGATGTTAGTTAGGTCTGACATAACATAGTGTTTAACTGACATTAGATCGGATTGTTTCATCTCATAGTAGCTATAAGACTTATGTCTCCTGCTCATGTTGGAAATTGTTCCTCTTTTTTTGGCCAACTGGTAGCAATTTTAATGCTTGTAGTGACAACTATTTTCATTCATTCTAACAATCATCCACTAGACTAGAGACTTTGATATGGAATACATACTCAAGTATGTAGATTCCTTGAGAAATCTTCTTCTGCGTTCAGCATCTGTGGTCATGCTAAATCGTCAGGACGAAGTCCACTGTCTTCTCCAGGTCAGAGCGGCTGCCTCATAGCTTTTGCCTTAAGTCTGTATCCTCTGGCCAGGTCTGCTGTCTCTGCTCTTTGTATTTTGGGCAGTATTGAAGTATGTGTTCCGGGGTCTGGGTTCCGGATCCACATGGACATTCCTCCGTGAGAAATAATATCCAGTAAATAAGAGGCCTTGATGTTGGCAAGCACAAATAACATACACTGTAACTTCTTTTTTTTGTCTGTGATCATTCTCACACTTCTGCAGATTAGCAGGATTTGGTCTGTAGAGCATCGTTAACAGCTTAGATGTGATGATGCACTTTGTCACATTTTTATCCTCTATGGTATTCCCCCTAAACCTCCTTAGTTGTCTATTATGACATCCATTGCAGGGCAGTGCTGCTATTCTTTGCATTCCCTTCAGATACCAGCAACTCATGGATATCAAGATAGCTTCAAATATACATGGATATGTTAATGATAAGTTAGAATATTCCAAGGTGATGTTGGTAAGAAAGGCGTTCAAAAGACTTGGTACAAGTGATACCCATTTTTGAATTATGTCTGGTAAAAATGCTTTATGTCACACTTCTGGCAGTTGGTGCCTCATGGACATTAGTTAGTCTTACACAAGTCTTATGTGTAACCTGACTTTAACATTATATGAATATTGTTTGCTATTACTGGACACTGTCATGAGTTGAATTTTGAAGAAAGTCTGAATGTATCTTGCCGAGTCAATATTAGTGTACGGCTGGTTTTTAAATATAATTTTCAGGGTATATTAGTTGTGATTGTGAGGTAATTCATTTTACTTGTATTGTACTAATGTCCGCACACAATTTGGGCTAAAATTCAATGTCCACTTTTAGTTAAAATATGGTATTAGCCTGTGTTATTCCAGCAGTTCTCAACCTTTCTTCACCTGTGGTCAATCTTGTTATGAACTAATTTTCTTCCATGCTGCACCCTCTCCCCACACTAGAAAAGCTCCTTTCCTCAAGCTGAATATTATATATACAATGGACAGAATCGCTGGTAATACCCACTGCTAAAGTAAGATTTAAAATTGTGTGTAAATTATACAACTATTAGTCTTATCACTCATTCAAACAAATTGACATTAAAGATACTGTTTAACAGACTGAAACGATGATCAGAAGAAATGTATTCATTAACTCTTAACATCCATGACTTTTTTGGCCATTTAAAAAATAACTCTTATGTCATTTTAGTGGAAAAAAATGTAAATTAAATGATACAGGAATGTATCATACATCTATTTATTCAGTATACAATTGCCTATCTATCCTTATCACAAATGTCATCTTTCAATAAAGGGTTAGTCCATAGTTTAAAATTAAATTTGTAATTTGAAATACATAATTGGGCTGAAATCATGGCACAATGACAAAGAACAAAAAAAATTAATATGAAATGAAAATCATATAGAAGTTAGTTTTTATTGCATGTCTTGTGCAAGACTCCTATGAATATGTGTTTATGTTGAAGTGAGTCATTGATGTCTTGAGAGTGTCTTTAAAACACTTCTTCTGTCCTCCAGCCTTGCAGGAGCTTGTCAGAGGTTCTCCATGTGGCAGATGTTTTAGTAGATGATGATCTTGTACAGTATTAGTATACTTCTCTCATATAGAATTAAGAAATATTTGTCTAATTGCCAGATTGGATTATTTGTCTAATTGCCAGATTGGGTTATTTAACAGTACAGCCTTCTTCTTACTGCCCATGCCATGAGATGCTGTCTTTCCACAGCCTTCTGTTTCATGTGCTGTCAGTCATTCCCGATGACGATGTTCTCCCATGCCACAATTTTAGGCTGTCAAGCATCTCACTTGGTCTTCCCCTACCTCTCTCGCTCTTCAGCTTACATGAAGTCATGATGTGATCTATCTTTCCTCTTCTCATGATGTGTCCAAAAAAATGTAGACTTTCTTTCTGATGCACATAAGCATCTCTCTTTTTTTAATTAACTTCTTTCAAGATATCTTCATTACGTTTTTTTATCTGTCCATAATATTCTTAACAGTCTTCTATAAAACAATATCTCTGCTATATCTATATGATTTTTACTATACCAGTACAGTATGCAAGAATAATTAAAATAACAAAACATTTTTTGCACACAGCCCTAGCAGTTATTAATATGGAATACACATGTAAAAAAAACAATAGTTATTATTTTATTAGTTTTTGTAAATGTGTGATATATTCTTATTTTAGGGCAAATGTTGAGCAGTATAAACTCTGTGACAATATCTATACATTATGTTTGTGTTATGTTTGTGTTATGTTTGTGTTATGTTTGTGTTATGTTTGTGTTATGTTTGTGTTATGATTTGACATAGAATTATTTATGTCATCACTTGAATTGTAATCTTCCCTGTTCTCTCCCCCAAGACAACTGCTTATCATTGACAAATAACTGCATTTAATTTATTGGTTTTTTTCTTGTGTTTATTTTTTTATTTTGTGGCACATTGCATATACGAGAGGTCAGAGCTTTGGTCTCACACCCGTGAGGTTCAGAGTTCGATCCCTGGTAAGGATTTGGTTTGTTTCTGTCTGAGTGTAAATTTAAAAAAACTTACCTTGAATAAGACATCATGACAGCAAGGTCATGTAGTCTTTATCACACAAGCCAACTCGAAACTCCATGCACAACTCCATAACTAGAAAAATGCAGTGTTTACAAGTTTTCTTTTCGTTATTATTTTCTTAAATTTGAGTGTGTTTTCCTATTCATTAATGTTTCTAGAAAGTTAAAAATATAATCTTTGTTTCATTATTCATTCATGTTTTTAATTTGTTTTCATTTTTTTCCATTATTCATTTAGATTTATCATTTTCTGGGTACAAGTGTACATTTTTGTCTTTTTTTTACTGTAGATTTTATTTTGTGTGATGGAAGTATTATTTGACTTTTTCAGTGTCCACAAGTTTGTAATTTATGTACAATTGTTTATTAAATGTAGAACCTTTGTTTGGCCTCCATAATTATGTTTCTGTGATATAAAGTTGAAGATGTGGCTGGTTGTTGTGTGTTTCGTTTATGAACCCTGGGTAAAATAAGTCAATCTTGTTTGGGTTGTGAAGACATGCTATCTAGCCATGCTGTATGATGCCATGGTGCACTTCTCGGCTTGTTATATCAGACAACAGCAGCACCTGTCTTGCTTGGGCAGGGCCGTGGTCCTGATCAATGTAGGGGATGACCCTACCAGTCTTAGTTTCCAGCCTCTGTTGGCTGGACCAAGCCTCATTTCCACTTGATGAAGTTTGCCTAGATGGAGAATTAAGTAGATGGTGGCATTCCGAGGGAGTATGAGTTTGCCACTTGCTACCACTGCCAGGCAGGGAAGTTTTATTTTCAGGTGTTTGCTACCACTGCCAGGCAGGGAAGTTTTATTTTCAGGTGTTTGCTACCACTGCCAGGCAGGGAAGTTTTATTTTCAGGTGTTTGCTACCACTGCCAGGCAGGGAAGTTTTATTTTCAGGTGTTTGCTACCACTGCCAGGCAGGGAAGTTTTATTTTCAGGTGTTTGCTACCACTGCCAGGCAGGGAAGTTTTATTTTCAGGTGTTTAAAAAAAATTGGAAACAAAAGGAAGAAAACTGGAAATTAACCAAGCAATAAATAATGGAAACTAACCAAACCCATAAATGATGATAACTTTCAGCGATAATTACACTGGAAGATACAGGTTAACTCTACATTGGCAAATAAACAACAGATGTGCTTGCTCAATTCTATAGAAAAGAAAATGCCATAAACTCATGCAGACAAGAAAATAATTATCTTGATATAAACAGTTGGAACAACACAAACTGTTCATGTCTGAATCATTCAATTATAACTAAAAGTGTCTATGAGGTGTGTTCAAATGAAACCCATCCAAGTGATACTAAGAGTGTCTATGAGGTGTGTTCAAATGAAACCCATCCAAGTGGTTTATTATAAGATTGGCAAGACATGATTCTGGATACCACTGTCATTGACAAATCTGGTATCCCTATCATTGACATTATTGTGATGAAGGCACAGATTCGTTGGGCAGGTCATGCTGTACTTCTCTGTGGTGAGCTGCAGAAGCGCGTATGTTGTCAAGGTGGCCACAGAAACTCTAGAAGGGTTCGTTAAAGACCTCACTGAAAGTATTTGAAATAAACCAAGATATTTGGCAAAGTTCTGCATGAAATCGAGCTATATGGCGCTCCAATTTAAAAAATATGCAGCATCTTGTGAAAGAGGAGAAATGCATTAGCTCAATGGGTGAAGAGCAGTTAAAATATCACGGGTAGACCAAAAACCATCTGCAGTGCTCATCCCATGTCAAAAATCATCTGCAATGCTCATCCCATATCACAAACCATCTGCAGTGCTCATCCCATGTCAAAAACCATCTGCAATGCTCATCCCATGTATGCACATGGAATAATTGGAAATTAATCATCTGCATTCCAATGTGTGGGTAGACAATGAATTCCATCCGAATAGAAGGACTTCATTTACTAGTTGGATCATGTGGTCTCGTCTGTCATGTCCGAATATATCTGTTCTATGTTTCTGCTTCTGAGGATACTTTAATACTTGTACAGGATGTTAGTTGTTGTTGTCATAGCCATTGTCGCTATTGGTCAGTTCTCAGTATCTTGAGTACACAGGTTGAATGTATTGATGAGATCACACCTTTTTTTGGGGATATGATTGGTCAAGTACGAAAAACCTGTTTACTTGTGTTGCAAAGCAATTTGGTGCTTCCAGAATGGACCTGGTTCCATTCCCATCATCTGTTAGAATTATTTTCATTTATCTTCATGCTTCCTACTTGAATTTATCTGTCATGATGTCTTCATCAGTGTTGTCATGATGTCTTCATCAGTGTTGTCATGATGTCTTCATCAGTGTTGTCATGATGTCTTCATCAGTGTTGTCATGATGTCTTCATCAGTGTTGTCATGATGTCTTCATCAGTGTTGTCATGATGTCTTCATCAGTGTTGTCATGATGTCTTCATCAGTGTTGTCATGATGTCTTCATCATTGTTGTCATGATGTCTTTATCGGTGTTGAATTGTTATTCCTTTAGAGCGTTCATCAAGAGTTCATACAAGTGAAAGTCCCATGTTGTTTGATCGGGGCTGTGGCAGAACTTCCCATCTTTCCTGTGTCAACACTTTCTGCATTTATTCAACATGCCAAGTTGCTTATTCTTAATGGCTGTATCCAGCTTGTCTAGTGTGTTCTTGTAGCCTGTAGCATTGATGTTCACACTTAATGGCTGTATCCAGCTTGTCTAGTGTGTTCTTGTAGCCTGTAGCATTGATGTTCACACTTAATGGCTGTATCCAGCTTGTCTAGTGTATTCTTGTAGCCTGTAGCATTGATGTTCACACTTAATGGCTGTATCCAGCTTGTCTAGTGTGTTCTTGTAGCCTGTAGCATTGATGTTCACACTTAATGGCTGTATCCAGCTTGTCTAGGGTGTTCTTGTAGCCTGTAGCATTGATGTTCACACTTAATGGCTGTATCCAGCTTGTCTAGTGTGTTCTTGTAGCCTGTAGCATTGATGTTCACACTAAATGGCTGTATCCAGCTTATCTAGGGTGTTCTTGTAGCATTGATGTTCACACTAAATGGCTGTATCCAGCTTGTCTAGGGTGTTCTTGTAGCCTGTAGCATTGATGTTCACACTTAATGGCTGTATCCAGCTTATCTAGTGTGTTCTTGTAGCCTGTAGCATTGATGTTCACACTAAATGGCTGTATCCAGCTTGTCTAGTGTGTTCTTGTAGCATTGATGTTCACACTAAATGGCTGTATCCAGCTTGTCTAGTGTGTTCTTGTAGCCTGTAGCATTGATGTTCACACTAAATGGCTGTATCCAGCTTATCTAGTGTGTTCTTGTAGCCTGTAGCATTGATGTTCACATGAAGTGTTGGTGCTAGGTTAAGTAAGTCTTTCAAATCTTGTAACTTTCAAGGTTCGTGAGATTCATGAAAATGTAATCTTCAATTCCATATCAACCGTGTATAGTCCAGTACTCCACTGTGTATAGTCCAGTACTCTGCCATGTATAGTCCAGTACTCCACTGTGTGACAGTCCACTTGATTTACTCCCCTATCCCTTTTCTAAGCTTATCTAATAATCACTCTTCATTATATTCCAACAGCTAGTCATCAACGTTTGTTTGTTTGTTTGTTTGTTTGTTTTTCGTTCGCTCCATTGTAACCATCACGGATATCCGTGCGATTTCCGCCGGGAGCGGGATTACGTTGTGCCACCATTATGCGCCTTGTAGGCCTAGCACATCCGATTTCGGCATGCCTTGACAATTCGGGTGGGCTACCCTTAGCCTGTGACAGCCTCTATATCTGTCTCCAGGCACGCGTAGTGGAGACTCTTCGCCCAGACGATTTTATTTTTTGTTGCTCTCGTCTGACTCGAACGAGGTGTTCCACTGTCTATGAACTTGCCTCGTGTAATTGGACGTGTTGTGCCTGTGCCCATTGGGTACTGAACCGTTTCTCATCCATGAGCCTGGTTCCTTAAGGGGAAGAACTCAACAGAGGAGTTGGACCCTGGCTCTTTCGCCCTCTTAGCCGAGGTGTCATTCACCGACATCGTGTACCCCTTGTCCAAGTTCGAGTCTCACACCACGCGTTTGAGAGCAAGGCGTTCTCGAGCTGAGCGTCCTTGTCCCAATAGCGCCTGAGCCCATCAGGTACTGAACCCTTTCTCTCTTCAAGTGTATTTCCGGTGTAGGAAAACCTGACAGTAGAGTTGGGCCAGGGCTAAATCGTTGTCCCTTTTGTGCCTGAGCGCATCGAGTACGGAACCCTTTCTCTCTGCAAGTGTACTTCCGGTATAGGAAACCTTGACAGTAGAGTTGGGCCAGGACTACCATCGTTGTCCCTTTCTTGCCTAAGTCCATCGGGTACAGAACCCTTTCTCTTCGCGAGCATATTTCCGGTTTAGGAAGGCTCGACATTAGAGTTGGATTAGGTCTTCTTGTTTTACCAAACGCCAATGAATGGGTCTGGGTCTCTGCCTGTAAGGAACACAGGTAACTAGAAGCTCGTCTCGAGCTGACGGAGCTTGTAGTTCCCCTTTCCTAGGAACTTTTCATTTTCTATTTGCAGTTTGCGCTGCCCTCTAGCGCTGTTCTGCCCTTTCATTGTTTCATTGTACTCTGTATGAAACATATTTGTCTCTTGCCATGCATTTACCTTTACGTGCATTTTACATTAGCCGCCCCTCCAATGTTCGGACTGGACTGACTAGCTTCACTGTATGTCGACAGTGCCGCTATATGTGGTGATGCTGGTGGTGTCGGAGATATTGTCTGTCTCTTGTGCAGTCAAATCTCTTTCCATCTGCTATCTCCACATTCTCGGAAACGATCCCCAAATGATTTGGCCAGAATCAGCAGGAGCTGCTGTATTTCTGTTTCCAGGGTGCACCACGTGGAGGTACATTTGGGATCTTGGTTATCTGCTAACCCTGGGTTCGCCTAGAGCAATGAGTTCCCTTTGCACCCCAGTCATCAACGTAAAATAAATTCCATTGTTATACAACGGCATTTATTTTGGGTTTCAGAGTAGCCAATTACAATTAAATCCAGACAATCTACATCATAAGGTTATCATATCAATTAACACAGCAAAAGTCACTTAACTTCAATATATACACCTTGGTTTTGTTCTATTTCATTACCATCTTAAGGATGTTTTCACATGACATTTCAAGATTAATCTGGTCATACACCTCTCATGATTGCATCTGGTGATACACCTCTCATTATTGCATCTGGTCATACACCTGATTGCATCTAGTCGTACACCTGATTGCATCTAGTCGTACACCTCTCATGATTGCATCTGGTGATACACCTCTCATGATTGCATCTAGTCGTACACCTTTCATTATTGCTTCTGGTGATACACCTCTCATGATTGCATCTGGTCATACACCTGATTGCATCTAGTCGTACACCTCTCATGATTGCATCTGGTGATACACCTGATTGCATCTAGTCGTACACCTTTCATGATTGCATCTGGTGATACACCTCTCATGGTTGCATCTGGTCATACACCTGATTGCATCTAGTCGTACACCTCTCATGATTGCATCTGGTGATACACCTCTCATGATTGCATCTAGTCGTACACCTCTCATGATTGCATCTAGTCATATACCTCTCATGATTGCATCTAGTCGTACACCTTTCATGATTGCATCTGGTGAAACGCCTCTTATGATTGCATCTGGTCATACACCTGATTGCATCTAGTCGTACACCTCTCATGATTGCATCTAGTCGTACACCTCTCATGATTCAGAAACCCACCTTCTGTTTGCTTAATTATGTCGGCACAATACAAGAATCAGTGGACAGGTTTCTACAGAACAAATAGCTAACATAATTAAACGGAACGAAATTCCGATAAAAACGCATATACTGACGCATCCAATATTCGACACGTTGCGCGATGAGAGCCACTCGACATGCACACTGAGTGGGAGGTAGATGGCCATTTCATTGCGTGCAAATTGCTAGATCGGTATTTTAAGTCACGACTTTTTTAGTTTCCGAGATAGTGCAGTAGCAAACGAAATAAAAATGTTGGCATGTTGTCACGTGATTTGCCCACTGATTCTTGTATTATACCAACATGGGTATTATTGACGTCAACTTTTGTCAAAACCCTCTCTTTCACCGTGTCAACAATTGTCAAAATTGTCCAGACCCCTCCCCCCCCCCATTAATTGTTGGCATAATTTATGGACGGCCCCCTAACCACTTATACACATGCATCGACTACACTGTATAAAAGTAAACACATATTGCACGTACAGAAAAAATTCTTGAACACCGAGGCAAAATTTTTGTAATTTTCATACATTTATTTTATAGAGCATGTTTGCATTTTTGACACTATATGTCGTAAAAGCGAGACTCTATATGTCTTAAAATTGCTACACTGTATGTCATAAATTTGCGGCACTATATGTCGTAAAAGTATTACACTGTATGTCATTAAAGTGCGGCACTATATGTCGTAAAAGTATTACACTGTATATCATAAAAGTGCGGCACTATATGTCGTAAAAGTGCTACACCATATGTCGTAAAAGTATTACACTGTATGTCGTAAAAGTATTACACCATATGTCGTAAAAGTATTACACTGTATGTCGTAAAAGTGCTACACCATATGTCGTAAAAGTGCTACACCATATGTCGTAAAAGGGCAGCACTATAAGTCATAAAATTGAGGAAATATTGAGATTTGTATACCGCCATTAGAAAATGAATGTCGCATTCAAACATGGAACGCATTGACTTGCATGGAACCACCTATGCTGCTTACACAATCTCCTTGCTCTCGTCACCTAGAATTGAGAGGACATGTTACATCAATTATGTGTTCAGCGTGAATATATATGCCAGAATATTAATGCATAGAGAAAATATTTAAGTGTTTGAAATATATGTTAAGTATATGTCAGGTGGTGTTAAGGGTACCGCATTGCCCTCGTTGGACCAAGACTTAGCAGAACCAAGATCCCAAAAGTACCTCCTCGTGGTGCACCCTGGAAATAGAAATACAGTGACTCGTGCTGCTTCTGGCAAACAGTTTTGGGATCATGTCTGTTATGAAATGTGGAAGCTGCAGTAGTAATGAGAATAAAATGAAGAAAATACAAGCAATATCTCCGACATCTCTCTGCCAACACATACAGCGTCAATGTCAACGCACCGAGATGTAAGACAGTCCAGATCGAGCATTGGAGGGGTGGCCAATGCATTTGTCACGAAATGGGTTGATGTCAGGACGAATACGGAGAGTCGAAAAGATAACACACTGAGTAAAGAAAAAATGAAATGGCAGCACAGCGCCAGAAGCCAGCACTACGTGCAAACTGCGCGTTAAACGTTAAAAGGAAATCTGAAGTAAAGTCCTGTTTGGCTCAAGAACAAGCTTCAAGTCACCGGTGCTCCTAAAAAATGTGTAGTCTCAGACATGGACGATGAGTTCACGATGTCGGTGAATAACACTCGACTAAAAGGGCGAATTAACCTGGGTTCAACTCTACCATCGATACTTTCCTATACCGAGATCATGCTCACGAAGAGAAACGGTTCAGTATCCCATGAGCACATCCACAAAATGCGTCTATTTACGCGAGACAGTCATCGGCAGCGGAACACCTCGTGCGAGATAGCCGTAGTCGAACCCAAGCCTAAATCCCTGACTACCGTCTCCACGGAGACTGCCACCCAGAAACATGTATTGGTCTGGAAATCCATGTTGGTTGGGAAATATTCAAGTCCAACAACAAGAAGAAAACAATGGACTTATATCGGACATGTACTTGGAATGATACAAACAGACTGTCGCTGCAAGAATTACAATAAGTACTAGATGACAAAAGAAAAGTGGAAGACCAAACGAGGTTACTCGCAGAGCACCAATTTAAAACGGCATAACTATGCGTCTCAATAACATGCAAGAATTACACACAGTAGCATCACTTCGCACAAACTGGAGAGTTCTGTGCTGTGCACCGTATCGGCGCTGAGAAATATACATCGATAGATAGATAGATAGATAGATAGATAGATAGATAGATAGATAGATAGATAGATAGATAGATAGATAGATAGATAGATAGATGGATATATAGATATATAGATAGATAGATGGATATATAGATATATAGATAAATGGATAGATGGATGGATGGATGGGATATGATTGGATGGATGGGATATGATTGGATGGATGGATAGGATATGATTTGCTGGATGATGGATGGATGGATGGACAGGCAGCCATGCAAACAGACAGATGGATGAATGGATGGATAGGATATGATTGGATGGATGGATATAAATAAGTATTAGCATCAATAACAAAAACATTAATAGCAACAGTAATGATATCAATAACAACAGTAATAACAAACCAGAACATTAACAATAACATCAATAACACAATAACAACAGTAATAACAAGCAAGAGCACAATAATAACACATATAACAATCAAGAACATTAGCAATAACAGTAATAGCATCAATAACAATCAAGAACATTAGCAATAACAGTAATAGCATCAATAACAATCAAGAACATTAGCAATAACAGTAATAGCATCAATAACAATCAAGAACAACAAGAACAGTAACAACACCAATAATAACATTACTGACAATAATAGCATTACTTACAATAATAACATTACTGACAATAATAACATTACTGACAATAATAACATTACTGACAATAATAACATTACTGACAATAATAACATTACTGACAATAATAACATTACTGACAATAGTTGTTATTGATGTTATTACTATTATTGTTAGTAATGCTATTATTGTTGATATAACCCTAACAAGAACAGTAACAATAACATCAAGTTATGAAAGCTACAAGTTAAATTACCATCTTCGCTTTCCTCTTCGTTTGACTGAACGTCATCATTTTCGCCGTATAGCTCGCAGTATTCCTTCGCTTTATGTAAAGCTAAAAGGGTTTGAAGATTGATGTCTTCATCGTGGCAATGACGGCCTTCTCTACGAGCGCAGGTTCTTGCTTCATCAGCAGCACTTTATCATTGTAGGTTCGGGTTCAATTAGGTGTAGTGGAAAAAAAAACAACCAAGAAAAACATTAATATCTTTAGATTAAACATTGTACTAAACATTTCATGATCCATGCGGAGTATGACATAATTTATTGGTATCTATTATAATGTTTAGGAAGCGTCTTGGCAGAAAATGGCTAACTTAATAGAGAGATCGATACCAGTTGTCAGAAAATCAATGCTGTGACTAGGTGTTGGCAATACTCAAACACATATCAATCTGCGTCGCTACAAAATGACAATTGATAAACAATATGTTTATAATAAGTTTTATAAGAAGGTATTACCAATGTCAAACATGGCTATTGACAAAGACAAAAATATCACAGTATGTGAAATTAAATGTTTGAGAAAAGCTATAAATGTCACCAGAGGAGACTGACGGGAAAGTGAAAATATCGGGAAATAAATACAGACAATCTCAAGTCAAGAACACATCGAAAGACAGCAAACCAGGTGGTTTTACCACCTCATGAGAATTAAACAAGCGGCTACTATAACTTCATGCATACAACAGCAGAATATCGGGCTACAAGGCACGGGGATATATTTTTTTTTAAAATCAATGATCTTGACGCCAAAACATTATAGCATATCGTTACATTAAGAGCTGCAACTTTCATTGACTGCAGAAGACATGATCTTTAATCTTTTAATAGCGATTGAATTGTTCTTTCAGACGCTGACATCAGACCAATCATACGCTTAGTAATAATTTATAGTGATGTTTATTTCTCAGAACTGAAAAAGGAAATCCCCTGTATGTTACAATATTTTTTTCTGCATTAGGTCATAAGCTATTCATTGTGTGTGTGCTGTGTGTGTGCAATTAGAATGAAAACATCTACAAAATTCCATGCAGTTGTCTGTCATGTTTGAATTCCTTGGCGATTGAGAAGAAGCTACTAAATGCCCTTTCATCAGAATCAACATTTATTGAGAGGGTTACTGAACATTTTCGCAAGAAAAGAACAGACGCCTCTAGCTGCAAGAGTATGTAAGGTATGTTTGTAAACTAGTTAATTTTTTTTATATAGGGCTGTAAGTGCGTGTTTCTGATAGAAAATAATTGGGGGGGGGGGACGGGGGGCTACCTACATACTGAAAAAGGTCACTCGTCGTCCCCGCTGTAAACATTCACGCTAAGTCAATGTAATTCATGTCTCTTTCTTTCTCTTATTTGCTACTTTGATGTCTACACCGTCAGACATGTTTTCTGAATACTCTCCACCATTGTCTGGAACTTGTCTTTGGTGCCAGATTTATTTGCTTGCAGTGTTCAACTGTTGTGCTAGCACGTCTCTCTCAATTGTTCATACTGGGGGGACAGTTCTACAGAATATGTTCAGTGGTCTGGTCATCTATTCCACAAGTGCAAATTTGAGTGGCGCACAGTCGCACCCACTGTATGTATTTGTTCAGTCGGTTGTGTCATTTCCTAAATTGATGTATGGTTTAAAGAGTTCAGGTTTTAAATGTATAATGTTTCAGCAGGACATATTTTCTCATTCTCTTTATCACTTCACTGTAGCGCCGAGATAATGTCCTCTATCGGCTTATACTACAGTCGTCCTGCATAATGTCTTCTATCGGCTTATACTACAGAGTCGTTCTGCATAATGTCTTCTATCGGCTTATACTACAGAGTCGTCCTGCATAATGTCTTCTATCGGCTTATACTACAGAGTCGTCCTGCATAATGTCTTCTATCGGCATACACTACAGAGTCGTCCTGCATAGTGTCTTCTATCGGCTTATACTACAGAGTCGTCCTGCATAGTCTTCTATCGGCTTATACTACAGAGTCGTCCTGCATAGTTAAGAGAGCTGATAATTGATAGCACAGCTATTCTGCAATTGAGGGCATGTATCATTATTGAGAAATAGAAGGGACATCACCAACAATATATGCAGTCATGTCGGCAGTCATGTCGGCAGTCATGCCGTCAGTCAGCGCTGGAGTTTCAGTCTTTCAGACTTTTTCTGAAAGATCTGCATATCATCATCTTCACTTGATTGTTCTGCCGGGATGAGACATTAGAATAGTTCACAGATAAGGAAAGTGATATTTAATGTGTGCCTTTGACTTGTGAATCCCTCTTCCTTCTTATCGTACATGTCTCTACATTTTACATCAACTTCTTACCAATCTCAACGTTTAGCTTATTATTTATGTTGTATGCTACTTTATTTCCGTCTATTTATGTTGTATGCTACTTTATTTCCGTCTATTTATGTTGTATGCTACTTTATTTCCATCTATTTATATTGTATCCGACTTTATTTCCATCTATATATGTTGTATGCTACTTTATTTCCATCTATTTATGTTGTATGCTACTTTATTTCCATCTATTTATGTTGTATGCTACTTTATTTCCATCTATTTATGTTGTATGCTACTTTATTTCCATCTATTTCTCCATGTGTGAGTTGCTATCTTGAATTTTCCATTGTATTTCCAGTTAACAATACAAGCTTATTACTCTGTGTTTCCAGTTTTCACCTATTGAGTTGCAGTTTTAACTCACACACACGCGCACATGCTCATACATGCACACACACACACACACGCGCGCGCACACACACACACATATATTAAATATCAATAGAAATCGATCATACGTTGTGTAATCGAGATGTTATCATATTTTAATGTCGTATTTATAACGTTTCAAGAAATAATGAATATCATTGTACAAGAAAGTCAAAACAGAGGGCTTTAAATATCAGGGGGAAAAAAACTGAAGTAATGGTTATATTATTTTAAATTCCTTGGTTCTCTTATCAACAGTAACAGTGATTGCCATGAAGAAATCAGAAACGGGTTGACTATCTCCTCGAAGAAGCTGATACAAATGAAACAAACATGTGACTGATCTGCTGCAAAATAACAAAACTAACATTCATAAGAGCTTGCATATTCCTAGTGGCAATATACGGGTGTCAATCCTGCACAATCATTTCAAAACAGTTTAAACAAAAGCAGCAGCATTTCAAGCAAAACAAAATGTTACAAAAAAGTCCCCCGAAACAGAATGTTACAGAAAGATTCTCCAAACACCATGGACCAAAAAGATTACAAAAGTAGCCATCCTGAGAGAAATAAATGTAAAAGGAAACTGGCTAAACAGCATGATTCTTTCCAGAAAACTACAATATTTTGGAGGTATGAAACGTCATGAAAGCCTAGAGAAGACCATAATGGAGGGGATTATGTCAGGGAAACGAACAAGAGGCAGACCAAGAAGAAGATGGATGGAAGATATCAAAGACTACTTGAAAATGATAGTAACAGAAGCAGGAAGACTGACTCAAGATAGAAGTTTCTAAAGACTGTAAGGACTGCTACATCCTGTCAGGATATGCTACCTGATAATGATGATGTAAGGACTGCTACATCCTGTCAGGATATGCTACCTGATAATGATGATGTAAGGACTGCTACATCCTGTTCAGGATATGCTACCTGATGATGATGATGATGAATGGTAATATCAAAGAATAAATATTCTCCAAACTGCAACATTTGTAGTAGTGGGGATTACGGTAAAGCAAGTCAACATATTCAATATTTAGGTACATTATTATAACATCAGATGGAAGATGTATTCAAGAAATAAAATGTAGAATTGCCCAGACAAAGGCAAAATTTCAGACCTTCCTATGTACGAGTAATATAGCTTTGTCAATTGATGTGAGAAAGTTCTTAGAAGTTATATAGAACAAATTCTGATGTGAGAAAGTTCTTAGAACTTATATAGGAAAAAAATTCTGATATGAGAAAGTTCTTAGAAGTTATATAGAACAAATTCTGATGTATGAAAGTGAATGTTGATGAATCAGAAAAATATAGAGGCAGTAGAGATGTGGTTTTATAGAAGAATGTTAAGAGCACCGTGGACAGATACAAGTCATACTGAAGATATCTTTAAAGAAGCTAATTAAAAAAGAGAGCTGCTTGCCCTCATCAGAAAGAGACAGTCCACATTTTTGTGGATACATCATGAGAACATGAAATACAAAATACATTGTAACAACAAGCAATTTGAGCATGAAGGATAGGGGAAGACCAAGAGAGTAGATTCTTAACAACCTAGAATTGTAACATGGAAGGAAATCAGTATCGGAAATGATCGACAGTACATGACGTAGAAGGCCGTGGAAAGACATGATAAGAAAGGTTACACTGCATGGGCCATAATGGGCTAAAATATTTGTGATTACAAGACCACATACAGAAAATTAATTTGATAGATCGAAGACGTTTTGTGGTATTAAAACAAGAAAATAGAATTTCTCATCAAATTACACCCAGCCAACTGATCAACCAACTTACCGATCTATCAAACAACTCACCGATCTATCAAACAACTTACCGATCTATCAACCAACTTATCGATCTATCAACCAACTTACCGATCTATCAACCAACTTATCGATCTATCAACCAACTTACTGCTCTATTAATCAACTTATCGATCTATCAACCAACTTATCGATCTATCAACCAACTTATCGATCTATCAACCAACTTATCGATCTATCAACCAACTTACCGGTCTATAAACCAAGAAGCCAATAAAAAACTTTTAATATTCAGAAGCATTTTATATAAACAAACGTATATAAGATTTAATCTAGTGGTTTACTTTCAGACATATAATGTAATGACGTACTTGCAAACATATAATGTAATGACTTACTTGCAAACGTCTTTATCTGTAGCTATTGCCTTACGACCTTCATGCTCTTCTTGATCTATTTCTTCCAAAATAGGAACCAAATCTACTGTACACAGCGCGTAAGAACCACAGTGCTCATCTCTCCGGTCGCTGGTGAACGACACTGCATGGGGCATATTCCAATTTTACTCATACATGTATTCTAACCAACGAATATTTTCTAATGAATATTTTCTAATGAATATTTTCTAATGAATATTTTCTAATTATTGTTCCCTAATGAATATTTTCTAATTATTGTTCCCTAATGAATATTTTCTAATTATTGTTTCCTAATGAATATTTTCTAATGAATATTTTCTAATGAATATTTTCTAATGAATATTTTCTAATGAATATTTTCTCATGAATATTTTCTAATGAATATTTTCTAATGAATATTTTCTAATGAATATTTTCTAATTATTGTTCCCTAATGAATATTTTCTAATGAATATTTTCTAATTATTGTTCCCTAATGAATATTTTCTAATGAATATTTTCTAATTAATGTTCCCTAATGAATATTTTCTAATTAATGTTCCCTAATGAATATTTTCTAATTAATGTTTTCTAATTAACATTTTCTAATTAATATTTTCTAATTAATATTTTCTAATTAATATTTTCATTCATAAATATAGACCAGAGTTCAAATCTCTCGACCATGTGCGACCTACCGTATGTGAGACCCGAGTTCTAATCTCTCGACCATGTGCGACTTCACGTGTGAGACCCGAGTTCTAATCTCTCGACCATGTGCTACCTCACGTGTGTGAGATCCGAGTTTTAATCTCTCGACCATGTGCGAACTTAGAGACCCGAGTTCTAATCTCTCGACCATGTGCGACCTCACGTGTGTGAGACCCGAGTTCTAATCTCTTGACCATGTGCGAGCTCAGAGGCCCGAGTTCTAATCTCTCGACCATGTGCGACCTCACGTGTGTGAGACCCGAGTTCTAATCTCTCGACCATGTGCGAGCTCAGAGACTCGAGTTCTAATCTTTCGACCATGTGCGACCTCACGTGTGTTAGACCCGATTTCTAATCTCTCGACCATGTGCGAGCTCAGAGCTCTAACCTTCCAGCCATGCGTCCCAATATTATCTGTGTATATTTTTTTAAATGTAAAAACATTAGTTCTTCTTCTTCTTCTGTTTCCCCGGTCACTTGTCCATTTTTATAGTTTTTGTTGAGTTCTCTTCCATGAAGTCTCAACGCTTGTTTTAGCAGACATTTTACTTCCCTGAAACTTTGAGGTACGCAGGATTGAGAGAGGTTGCCTTCCGTTTTTGGCCAATTTCGTCTGCTTTTTCGTTATCAGGCATGTAGGACCATTCGGTAGATTCTTTCAGTATGATCAAGTCTTCTAAATGCCGCACACCCCTAAATGGTCTTTCTTCTAAATGCCCCCCCCCCCAGCACAATGTATTTTCATTGGTGCCGCCTGATGCGACCGCATCTCTGCATCATATCACGGCATGGACCCTGTATATATATATGTCATAGTTAGCGTGTATCTATTTGAGTACTGGTATAGTTTCTCTAGTTAATGTGAAGATATTTGAGTACTGGTATAGTTTGTCTAGTTAATGTGAAGATATTTGAGTACTGGTATAGTTTCTCTAGTTAATGTGAAGATATTTGAGTACTGGTATAGTTTGTCTAGTTAATGTGAAGATATTTGAGTACTGGTATAGTTTGTCTAGTTAATGTGAAGATATTTGAGTACTGGTATAGTTTGTCTAGTTAATGTGAAGATATTTTGTCTGATGTAAATTAGGTTGTCTTGTTTTGTATTTTGGATAGCTTGTAAAACCAATGTGTTATTATTGTGTTATCTCTGTTTACCGATAACCGAAGTTTAGAAGAGGATATGGACGCCACCGAATAAAATTCTTCCCATTGAAATAATAATTAATTTGTGTTTGAATGTAAGAGATGGAACAGTCTTGACAGAAAATGGCAAACTTGATAGAGAGATCGAAACAAGTTGTCAGAAAGTCAATGCTGTGACTTACCAGCTGTCGCCAATACTCAGACACCAAATAATCTGCATGGCTACAAAACGACAATTGATCAACAGTATTGTAAAACCAACTCTATGTTACCAATGTCAAGCACAGCCCTTGACAAAGTCGCTAGCGAATAAGATCACAATGTGTGAAATGGGATATTTGAGGAACGCTATAAATGTGACAAAAAGAGACCGACAGAGAAATAAAGATATCAGGAAAGAAATTAAAGTTATCTCAAGTCAAGACTACATCGAAAGACAACAAACCAATTGGTTTTGCCACCTCATGAGAATTGAGCCATCGCAATCAGTGCTTTTTGCATACAACAGCAGAAGATCGGGCTACAAGACACGAGGAAGATCAAGAACTAGATGGGTGGAGACACGAGGAAGATCAAGAACTAGATGGGTAGAGATAGTTAAAGATCTGGCTACAAGTGTCAATTTGTTCTGAAAGATGGCAATGTCGATTCAACATCATCTTGTGCCTTAGCAAGAATTGGAATTAATAACATCAAGCCATCCACAAAATTACGATCACTAAGATTTCTATCGTCTGTCCATTTTATACCAAAATATCATTCTGGGTGTTAATTTTTTATTAGCTAATTTTTAGTCGTGACTTTAGACTAGTCTTTAACAAAAAATGATGACATAATGCTGTCTTATTGTTCTCTTTCAGAGATTTACAACCATTAAAAACAGTGGAGATCGTGGTTCAGGATCTTGTCGCCACGACCCCAAAATGATATTAGCTGGCTGTGATAAAACTTCCTAATATCTCTATAAATTTACATAATTCTTACTGCAAACGGGAATTGAACTAGTTCCGTATTAACGGTACCGAATCGCTGTGCAACTCTAGTAAACATGTTTTCCGTTTTTGAGCAACCACATCCCCAAAGAAGTGATCTCGTCAAGACATGCAAACTGTGTACTCAAGTCACGAATAACGACATTACATATAACTACTTACCAACACAAACCACAAGACAAGCCAAAGAAATTAAGACTTCTTTCAGCATTTCGATTTTGTAATAGTCTCTGAAAAATCTTTTAAACCTTTCTCCAGTTCTGCTTGGTGACTTGTGTATAAAGGAGAACACACTTTACAATTTATAGAAACTAATCTCAATGCATATATTAGTATATATTGGCATTTAGCTTCCTTTGTCTAAACTAACCGCACTATACAAAAGACCTAGCCTAATCACTGCCCATAGTCATCAAGAACTATTACTCGCGTGATTAATGTCTGTTCATGAACGTTTATTTCGTAACTTTATCAGATTTTACATCTGAATAATTTTTGCGTGAACGTAGCTACAATTATTATTTCATTTATTATTTCTGTACGTATTTGGTTCGCTAAATATGGCGGAACAAATTAACAGTTCAAGCAGCACGTATGTCTGAATGCTAATAAATAATGGCGTGGACTTCAGCCGCTACTGTAAACATTCTATTCTGGGCAGTTTATACATCATTAGTAGACTGGTTGTTGACTAATTTGGTAGTAGTGATGATGATAGTGATGATAATAATGATGATGATGATGTTGGTAATGTTGGTGACGTTGGGGATGCTGATGACGACGATGATGATATGAGTACCCTACTACGGATGTCACTTTTTGCAACTTTCTTACAATCTCGAAAAAAAATATGAGTATCTAGTTTCCAATAGTCTGAGTACGTATCTCCATCAGGGTTACAAATAATTTTTATTAACTAAGTTCCAGAAGTCTGAGTACGGGTCTCCATCAGGGTTACAAATAATTTTATTAACTAAGTTCCAACAGTCTGAGTACGGGTCTCCATCAAGGTTTCAAATAATTTTATTAACTAAGTTTCAGAAGTCTGAGTACGGATATCCATCAGGGTTACAAATAATGGTATTAACTAAGTTCCAGAAGTCTGAGTACGGGTCTCAAGCAGGCTGTATCCTAACGGAGATAATAGGGTGGGATATAACCTACCCCTAACTGAAAATTTCTTATCTTAGCACATGCATGACATATAACAGTGTTACTATTATTTCTCCCATATCGGCCCTGTAACACTTGGGGAAAACACTCAGATGGTCTACATTGTAGACACTCGATAATTATCTACTAATGCTCAAGATAAAATCTTTTAACGTGTTGACAAGTTGCGAATCGATTACTGCGCCATCTGAGCGGACATGGTTCAGATCCCGTTTGCTGCAAATCGGAAAACTGCAGATTTGTTGGTTATGAATAAATCCTCCATGCGTCTATAGTCTATTATTCATATTACGGGGACATAATTATAGTTCATAGTTCATCAGGAACCATAACTCACATAAATCATTTCCATGTTAATCGCGTTTCAAACATACCAGATTCTATTTTATATTCAGGGGGGGGGGGTGGGGTTGGGGGTCTCAACTTCTTTTTATTCTTTGCTCGCGCATTTAACCGAATGTATTAATGTAGAAGTCTACAGCAGTGTGTTCTAAAACTGGAGATGTGGGGGGGGGGGGGGGCGGGGGTGAGGGTATCTCAGGGGGCTGCAGCCCGATTTGGAAATATCTTGCATTAAATGAATGATTTCTTGTCTGTTCAAACATAAAATCTTGTCTGAAATCTTGTCAGTTTAAATATATAAGCTTGTCTGAAATCTTGTCAGTTCAAACATATAAGCTTGTTTGAAATCTTGTCAGTTCAAACATAAAATCTTGTCAGTTCAAACATATAATCTTGTCAGTTCAAACATATAATCTTGTCTGTTCAAACATATAATCTTGTCAGTTCAAACATATAATCTTGTTTGAAATCTTGTCAGTTCAAACATATAATCTTGTCAGTTCAAACATATAAGCTTGTTTGAAATCTTGTCAGTTCAAACATATAAGCTTATTTGAAATCTTGTCAGTTCAAACATAAAATCTTGTCAGTTCAAACATATACGCATGTTTGAAATCTTGTCAGTTCAAACATATAAGCTTGTTTGAAATCTTGTCAGTTCAAACATATAATCTTGTCAGTTCAAACATATAAGCATGTTTGAAATCTTGTCAGTTCAAACATATAAGCATGTTTGAAATCTTGTCAGTTCAAACATATAATCTTGTTAGTTCCAACATATAAGCTTGTTTGAAATCTTGTCAGTTCAAACATATAATCTTGTCAGCTCAAACAAATAATCTTGTCAGTTCAAACATATAATCTTGTCAGTTCAAACATATACTCTTGTCAGTTCAAACATATACTCTTGTCAGTTCAAACATATAAGCATGTCAGTTCAAACATATAATCTTGTCAGTTCAAACATATAAGCTTGTTTGAAATCTTGTCAGTTCAAACATATAAGCTTGTTTGAAATCTAGTCAGATCAAACATATAATCTTGTCAGTTCAAACATATAATCTTGTCAGTTCAAACATATAATCTTGTCAGTTCAAACATATAATTTTGTCAGTTCAAACATATAATATTGTCAGTTCAAACATATAATCTTGTCAGTTCAAACATATAATCTTGTCAGTTCAAACATATAATCTTGTCAGTTAAAACATATAATCTTGTCAGTTCAAACATATAATCTTGTCAGTTCAAACATATAAGCTTGTTTGAAATCTTGTTAGTTCAAACATATAAGCATGTCAGTTCAAACATATAATCTTATCAGTTCAAACATATAATCTTGTCAGTTCAAACATATAATCTTGTCAGTTCAAACATATAATCTTGTCAGTTCAAACATATAAGCTTGTTTGAAATCTTGTCAATCCGAACATATAAGCATGTTTGAAATCTTGTCAGTTCAAACATATAATCTTGTCAGTTCAAACATATAATCTTGTCAGTTCAAACATATAATCTTGTCAGTTCAAACATATAATCTTGTCAGTTCAAACATATAATCTTGTCAGTTCAAACATATAATCTTGTCAGTTCAAACATATAAGCTTGTCAGTTCAAACATATAATCTTGTCAGTTCAAACATATAATCTTGTCAGTTCAAACATATAATCTAGTCAGTTCAAACATATAATCTTGTCAGTTCAAACATATAATCTTGTCAGTTAAAACATATAATCTTGTCAGTTCAAACATATAATCTTGTCAGTTCAAACATATAAGCTTGTTTGAAATCTTGTTAGTTCAAACATATAAGCATGTCAGTTCAAACATATAATCTTGTCAGTTCAAACATATAATCTTGTCAGTTCAAACATATAATCTTGTCAGTTCAAATATATAATCTTGTCAGTTCAAACATATAATCATGTTTGAAATCTTGTCAGTTCAAACATATAAGCATTTCTGAAATCTTGTCAGTTCAAACATATAATCTTGTCAGTTCAAACATATTATCATGTTTGAAATCTTGTCAGTTTAAACATATAAGCATGTGTGAAATCTTGTCAGTTCAAACATATAATCTTGTCAGTTCAAACATATAATCTAAGCATGTTTGAAATCTTGTCAGTTCAAACATATAATCTAAGCATGTGTGAAATCTTGTCAGTTCAAACATATAATCTTGTCAGTTCAAACATATAATCTAAGCATGCTTGAAATCTTGTCAGTTCAAACATATAATCTTGTCAGTTCAAACATATAATCTTGTCAGTTCAAACATATGATCTTGTCAGTTCAAATATATAATCTTGTCAGTTCAAACATATAATCTTGTCAGTTCAAATATATAATCTTGTCAGTTCAAATATATAATCTTGTCAGTTCAAACATATAATCTAAGCATGTTTGAAATCTTATATTTCACAAAAAGTACAAGATATCATGAATATTGTTCCAAATATATAGAGAAATAGTATTTTAAATGACTGTTATTTTGATTATGTTCTTATGAAAATTTCGTAACGATTAATAGAGTAAAACATTATTTCCCCTGTGTGACATAGTAGGCCTGTTCCTCATTGGTGGCATGTCCAGCTTTTATTGTTCATAAAAACAATAAGTGGTATGTCCAGTTTGGCCTGTAGTTTCGTGGAATTATGTCATGAATTATATTTGAGTCGGAGTTAAATTAAAGTCAGAAATTTAGGGAGGAGGGTCATTACAAAATGCCCAAGGGGCTCGTCAGCTGCAAAACTTTGGAAACCACTGGTTTACAACATATAGCGTCAAATAGTCCACGCATGGGCTCTGAATAATCTGTTAATCTGAATACATTAGAGTAATTCGATAATTAGTCCAGTGAATATGTTGGAACAGATTCACTATTTTTGGCCGTATCCTTACTGGCATAAAAACAACAAGTCGCAGAGCCCATAGCTTGTACGGTAAACGTTCTGTGCTTTACGTTGTTTGTACTATGTTCTATGTTGTGTGTACTATGTTCTACGTTGTTTGTACTATGTTCAACGTTGTTTGCACTATGTTCTACTTTGTTCGTACTATGTTCTACGTTGTCTGTACTATGTTCTACGTTTTTTGTACTATGTTCTGCGTTGTTTCTAACTATGCTCTTCGTTGTCTGTATTATGTTCTACGTTGTTTGTACTATGTTCTACGTCGTTTGTACTATGGTTAGGAAATCAGCCATGTCATTGGATTCCAGTGTGAGTGTGCAACCTAAAGTCTATAAACAACAAGTAATGATTCTCTTTATGTCTTGTTCTCGTTATGTCTTATTTCTTTTATGTTTTGTTTCCTTTATGTCTTGTTCTCTTTATGTCTTGTTCCCTTTATGTTTTATTTCCTTTATGTTTTATTTCCTTTATGTTTTATTCCCTTTATGTTTTATTTCCTTTATGTCTTGTTCCCTTTATGTTTTATTTCCTTTATGTTTTATTTCCTTTATGTTTTATTCCCTTTATGTTTTATTTCCTTTATGTCTTGTTCCCGTTATGTCTTGTTCCCTTTATGTCTTGTTCCCTTTATGTTTTATTTCCTTTATGTTTTATTTCCTTTATGTTTTATTTCCTTTATGATTTATTCCATTTATGTTTTATTTCCTTTATGTCTTGTTCCCGTTATGTCTTGTTCCCTTTATGTCTTGTTCCCTTTATGTCTTGTTCCCTTTATGTCTTGTTCTCTTTATGTCTTCTTCCCTTTATGTCCTCTTCCCTTTATGTCTTGTTCCCTTTATGTCTTGTTCCCTTTATGTCTTGTTCCATTTGTGTCGTGTTCTCTGCCTCATTCCACGTCATTTCTATTTCTGTCAAATCAATCATCTCTGTTCTCTGTGTGCTCCTTACATTTCTATGTTTTCATTTTCCCTGCTGGTTCTATGTCATTTATTTTCTATCCATATCTTTCACTGATTTTCTCCATCTTCTCTCCTTAAAACTGAGTTCTCACTAGTACTCGGTGTTTTATATTTATATATCTCCATTTCTTATCTTGTTCTCTCACTAAATATTAAACATTATTCTCACACAGTATTCACAAATGTCTGTAATTTCTGCGATAATGTTTTAGTTATTTTCCAGATTACCTAGCCCCCCCCCCTCCCCACCCACCCATCTCCACTATTTTAATACATTTTACAAGTAGGCAGATAAAATTACAAATGGCATGGTGTCAAGGGCGTTTCTATGGCAACTTCTCTTATCATTTGGAAGTCGCCGCCGAATTCGAGTGTGCGCCAAACATACACAAGGGCACGAAGTATCTCGGTTCTATGGACTACATTTTGTTGGAAATATAGTAGGACCATTGTCCGGCTACAAGAGAGTTGCTGAAAATATAGTAGGACCATTGTCCTGCTGCAAGAGAATTGCTGAAAATATAGTAGGACCATTGTCCGGCTACAAGAGAGTTGCTGAAAATATAGTAGGACCATTGTCCTGCTGCAAGAGAGTTGCTGAAAATATAGTAGGGCCATGGTCCTATGATGGGGCCCAGCCATGGGTAAAAACAGTGCTGTTAGTTTCCTCCTCCCCGAGTACTGTGCAGTACATCTCTGGCTCCTCTCAACCACAGAGGGGGGCTACATATGACATGGGCGTTATTGTAACAGTTGGTGAGAATTTATAGACATTATTTCTACACAAAATTATCAAATATAAGAATGTATAAGAAGACTCTGTGTGAACGTGTCTCTAATCCGACACAAGAAGACTCTGTGTGAACGTGTCTCTAATCCGACTTTGTGAAGACGCATGGAGTGTGCAGCGGTTTAAAGATATGGAAGGGAGATAACAGTTACATTATTTTCCTTGCAAGAGTTATCGTTTTAAAATCTAGTCTCATTACAAACTTTGAAGTCGTTGTGATATAATTACCTTAACTTGATATTGTTATTTTTTGTTTGTATGTCATAACATAACTAAGATGGACTCCAGTCTGTGGTTAAGTGTATCGTACCTCACATTATAGAAATTGAAATCTACTAAAAACCAACTGACCTATTAAAAAACCAACAACTGACCTACTCACAAACCGACTGACCTACTCAAAAACCAACGACTCACTCAAAAACAACTTACCTACACAAAAACTAACTGATCTGCTCGAAAACCAACTGACCTATTTAAAAAAATCAAACTGGCCTACTCACAGATCAACTGACATACCCACCGATTGACCTACTCACAAACCAACTGACCCATTCACAAACCAACTGACCAGAAAACTGATCTACTCACAAACCAACTGGTCAGACAACTGACCTACTCATAAGCCAACTGACCTACTCATAAGCCTATTGGCCAAACAACTGACCTACTCACAAACCAACTAACCAAAAAGTGAAATAGTCACAAATCAACTGACCAGACTGAACACATGTACAAGAACCGCAACCTCCACTATTTTTGCTGATTAAAAACTCTGAATATAACCAAAGTTGACTAACATCCGCGGTTGAAAGAATCGTAGCTCACCATGAGAGATACTTTTAAAATGTAACTAACGTAACAAAAGTTGACTACATTCTTATCTTCTACTTCTGTCTGTTTGCTTGATACCTTACAGCGTCATGGATAGGAGAGGTATATGGAGATTGATATTTTGTGTGTGTGCTTCATATATGTTTGGTTTCGTTGATTCTTTTATTTCGGTAATCCATCGTTTGCGTGGTCTGCCCCTAGCTTTGTAACCATCGTGCCTGTATGAAAATGTTTTCTGCTGTAAATTTCCTTCGAAACATTTGTGAAAACTATTCTTTGACACAGCTCTCATCTATCTTGTCGCATTGATGATAACGTTATCTGCATCCTTGAGTCGCTGTCCTTTTAGTGTAGATGTCTGTCGAGAGAACATGAAAAATTGAGCCGGTTTGAGGTCAGGAGAATTTGGAGATTGTTCCAAAGTTAATCACATCGTCCTTTGTGAGGTACTGCGTTGCCAGTAGGGACGTTGTGCCGGGACATTGTCATGCAACATAATCAGTTTGTTCGCCATCTTTCTGGTCGTTTTCTTCTGATCGCATCTTTCAGGCGACGGAGGATACTTGTGATTTCTTCATTGTGGCATCACCATATGCTTCATTCAGCAATGTTAGTGTCTCTGATGGTGAATTCTCAAGCAAAACACAGAATTTAGAATTTGTATGTTGTTGAATCAAGAACATTTTGAACTCTGACGATGCAACTAGTACAGCACATAAACAAACATTTGACGATGCAACTAGCACAAACACATAAACAAACATCTGACGATGCAACTAGCACAAACACATAAACAAACATCTGACGATGCAACTAGCACAAACACATAAAAAAATATCTGACGATGCAACTAGCACAGCACATAAACAAACATTTGACGATGCAACTAGCACAAACACATATACAAACATTTGACGATGCAACTAGCACAAACACATATACAAACATTTGACGATGCAACTAGCACAAACACATATACAAACATTTGACGATGCAACTAGCACAAACACATATACAAACATTTGACGATGCAACTAGCACAAACACATATACAAACATTTGACGATGCAACTAGCACAAACACATATACAAACATTTGACGATGCAACTAGCACAAACACATAAACAAACATTTGACGATGCAACTAGCACAAACACATAAACAAACATCCTATAAACATAAACAAAGGTCTTATTGCACTGTCTATGGTCGCGGCTCATCTCCATTTGTTTGTACACATGTCGTTACGTTAGGGACGTTATCAACTGTTGGTTGATTCATTTCATCGACGTTTCGTCTACTGTCTCTATTTCTTCGTGTTCTGCTTCCTTATAACCAGCAATGAAAACTCGTGTGGTTTTCGTCAGGGAGCGCGAAGTACGTTGTGAAGCAAGGATTTAGACTTGGGTCGACTACGTGAATCTCACACAAGGTGTTCCATTGCCAGTAAACTTGCCTCGCTCAATTAGACGCCATTTTCCCCTGTATCCTCGGGTACTGGTCCTTATCTCGACTGTCAGCCTCTTCCATTTCCCCTGTATCCTCGGGTACTTGTCCTTATCTCGACTGTCATCCTCTTCCATTTTCCCCTGTATCCTCGGGTACTGGTCCTTATCTCGACTGTCAGCCTCTTCCATTTTCCCCTGTATCCTCGGGTACTGGTCCTTATCTCGATTGTCAGCCTCTTCCATTTTCCCCGTGTATCCTCGGGTACTGGTCCTTATCTCGACTGTCAGCCTCTTCCATTATAGTTACTTGTTTATACAGTAAAGTTGAACTAGGGTTAGTTCATCCTCATAGCCGTAGAAACTACGGTTATATGTTCTCACTAACATCGTGAACACCTCGTCCATGTTTGCGCTTTAACCCACATTTTCTTCTTACCGTATTGGTATGCTAACCTGCTTTTACCTTCCCGCAGATCCTACTGCCGGACGACAGTTGAAGACGTGTTCTCTAGCATGAACAGTGCTTTCTTTATGGTTTCTATAATCTCACTCCTTCTTACGCATGGAGCTGCCCTCTATCACTGCGATGTCTAAGCTTGTACTCAACAGATTAATCATAATTCTACGGGGATAATATCACTCTTCTTGCCTTATTGAGCTTTCGGACATGACAACCGAGCACACCAGGCTATCCGTTGTTTATAACTGGCTACGACAGTGTTTTGGCTGTGGGGGGTCAAGTTTATATTCACAGATAGCGTTTATCTTCTACAGTTCAGTACAATTTTCTACAATTCCATCTCAGTTTTCAATGTCTGGACACGGTCCATTAAGTACTAGTCAAATTGCTTCGAACGAGTTTCGAAACAATCTGTTTCCAGGCTGCACCACGGGGAGGTGGCACAAATCTCTAAATTATACGGTAAGAATTATACCAATGTGGAAGTTCAAGGACACACAAATCACATTGTAAACACTGAATCCTTGGCACCAATCAATGTATGCTTGTGAGGAGAAATCACTTTATCTCAGAATAGCACACAACAATCATAATGTTGGTATGAACAACAATTACTAAACAGAAATGTAAAACACGAAAACTAGCAAGATATCGTTTTCGATGAATTTCAATTTATTCACAAATACAAAGGTTATTCAAACGGTAACGGTTATTAATTAAAGTACAGTATTGTTTACAAATTACATAACTGTTTACAAAGACCATCGTAAATAAGCCGAGAATTGTTGAAAAATGTTTTTGTCTTAACTGAAGTAGCCGAGTCGACTTATAGTATAAAGGTAGTGTGTAATTATTATAATTTTTTAATTGGGGGCAGGGGGGATTTAATACAGAAAATATGAAAGACACAGGTCACACTAAGATATATGCTCTAAGATATATTGGGGAAGGGGGGGGATGCTTTAAAACGATCATTCGTACGCTTTCGTGTATAATATCGCCCATGTGATGACTTTTTTGTGAAGAAAGAATGTTTTGGGCTGTTTACCTGACTTTGGGCAAGTTCCTACTACTGAAAGTCATGTTCCCATTTGTTAATATTATGAGAGGGCGTTGGAATACCACCCAAACTTCCCCTTATGTACGAACCTGAAAAGAAATAGACATATTTTTCGGCTCAGGCTCATAATTGTACACAGAAATCATTCCACGCTTTCAAAACTACAATTAGTGTTTGATTTTGAATATCATTCTAACAATGTATTCTCTATTATGAGAATATTAGTTAGTTAGCTAGTTGGTTGGTTGGTTGGTTAGTTAGTTAGATAGTCGTTGGTTCATCGTCACTGCACTACGTCATGAGAATATTAGAGCTGCATACCGTTGTTATCCTTTACTTTAGCTATAACTACGCCATTGTCACTCTGCTCAAGGACTATGCAAGTCTGACTTTTGTACATCAGATTTACTGATTAAGCACTTAAGAGAAGAAGATCGTGGTCCAGTTGCGTTAAATTTAACCTCTCCATGATCGGAGGCGATGCCAACCATTTTCATATACGACAAGTAACGTCTCTCACGGCATCATCTTTCTACTTTATCCATGCTATATACAATTTTTTAATGTTTACCCATGCTGTGTACAGTTTTGTCGATGTTTATCCATGCTATATACACTTTTGCTAATGACAACATAGACATCTACATAAATGGGCAGGTTTTTTCAAAGAGTGGCAAGTTGTTATTGCATTATTGCTAATGTTTTATACAAGTTCCTTTAGGTTTAAATACTGGCTACAGATTTTGTATTCATTTTTTATAGAAAAGTGTCATACTCGGATTATACACGGACTAAAGATTTGGGATAACTTTGTTATAGAAAAGTATCATACTCAGCTTATACACAACCCAAAGATAAAGCCTGTAGCGGGCGTGGGGGGGGGGTGCTGAATAACATCCCCCCCCCCTTCCTAGCAAATGAGAACATTACTTGTAGCACTAAGAATTTAGCCAAAAGAAGGGTAAAACACCTGCTTTAACAATTAATCATAATATCACATTTATCTTTTTTTAAAGGAACTTGTACCCGACAATGGTCGGACTTAAAACAATTAATTTAGGTAAAATCCTATTCTTATTGAAAACGTATCTACGGATCTGTTTTAAATTTGGGCTACATTTGTTATAGACATGTGTCATACTCAGCTTATACACGAACTGATGATGTGGGTTAACTTTGTTATAGAGATGTTTCATACCCGGCTTATACACGAACTAGAAATGTGGGTTAATGTGTAATATAAATGTGTCATACTCGGCTTATACACGAACTGATGATGTGGGTTAAATTTGTTATATATTTGTTGGTGATGAAATGGAGAATTCGATTTTGCAACAGTTACGGGTTAGAACCAGAAGTTTGTTTAACAGGCAACTTACAGAACACGCCTTTATACATATCATCTATCCATGTGCTGGGAAGAGAGAAACTACACAACATCAGATCTATCCCAACAAACAATATGAGATGGACCTAGTTATAAATAACCTTCATCAAGCCTTCTAACTGTAATATACATGCATACATTATTTACAATAAATAGTACATGCCAGATAAGATAAACAATTTAATTACATTTGGCATATTTTATACGCTTATTTTACAAACTTACAAATTGTATTAATATAGTTATAGTAAAATAACAGTTAACGATTGAATTTAAAAACTTGGGGGAAAATTAATGAAACAGTAAAAACTAATTAGAGGTACTAGTAACATAAACAAAAACAATAAAATGATATCATTATGTCAATCAACATATAAAAACATAATATGGAATCAACTGACATAGTTTTTCCTTTCTTTATATATACGGACGTTACCATCATGTCATGGGCACTACCTGCTATTTCCGAAATGTTGACGAAGTTTGATATTATACGTAGATTCATTCGAAGTTTTTTTTATAGTGCGTGCAGTTTTGGTGTCGTCTCTGAAATAATGTCAGTATTAAACCATTAAACCCCTGTTGCCAGAAAAACAAAATGTCTAATTTTAATGATTATGCACGATTTAATGCAGTGAATGCGCATCAGAAGAGAAGGAATGGTCGTGGACGTTAGGGACTGCTGCTGGTGAATCTTTCTGCGCGCTACGCACTGAGAGCCCCCCCCCCCAGACTTCAGCATACCTTTAGGGTGTAGTTCATAAAATACATGAACAATTATTAACTCCCCCCTCCCCCTTAAACTACTTATGAAGAATTCAGAAACGTTCACCTCGCTTGACTATGTCCAAAAATATTTAACTCCCCCCCCTCCTCCCATTCGATGTTGACAGTGACATGTGAATACATTTAGTGTTTAGCCAGGTACACATTTTCTCACTGAACAGAGAATAACCATATCGCTAGTAGATAACATGTACTGTGTACGCAGCAGCCTGTTTGTCGTTTGTACAGTAGACAACCTTTACTGTGTGTGCAGTAGCCTGTTTGCCATTTGCACAGCATCTAACATTTTATGTCACCGTCCGGAAATGTGGTCACGGTCAGTACTTATTGATAAGTTTGTCACAGTCTATGCCTCTATCGATTTCAGCACAGACGCCCACACTTTTCTTTTTATTCCACAGCTACAATTCTTGGAAGAAATGTAAAGAGGATGATATGAGACATCAGAAACAAATGGAGATTAAATGATTTTGGGGGCGGGTGAGTTGATAACAATGTATACAGATGAATGTCTTTACTTTTACAATAGAATTCATGAGTCATGAAAGCAAACAATATTGACTTAGAAACAATAAGGTCATCTGCTGTCTAAATAAACTACTATACACTGGCGCCATCTACAAGAGAAATATACTTAGATGGTTAGAATATGTAGAAAATTGGAATCATGTGGTTCATCAGTGTTAAGAATCACTGGTCGACCACAACAAAATACACATATACATACGTTTCGACCACATTTATTCATCAAAAACACAACTTAGCACAAGGACGAGTTAAAGATCGACACTTCCTATGATCAGATCACAATACTAAACTAAATGACGACCACAAATGTCCAAAGAACCCACAGATGTCAGAAGGACCCACAACCAACAACTGACTGGGGCACAGAGTCAGGCACGGATTGGTAAGCGGTGCACTTATAGGAATGCCTCTTGTGCAGTGATGCTGGTTTGTAATTTTCTTCAGGTTCATTATCTAACTCCCACTAGATATCTCTTGTAGCAGGAGAATGGCCCTACTAGATTTCAAGCAGGGTATAGTCCAAACAATGAAAAATCATTGTTTCGACATTTTATTTGCGTCACTGATTCGACACATCCGTCTTCGGTGGGGATTCGTAATCAAGTATCAAGACAAACGTTCGAAGTAGAAGAATAGATACACCAAAAACTGAAGAGACAGAGACGAAATAAAGCGAACAGAAATGGAAAAAATGACAAAACAGAACATGATACCTACACTTTAATCAAGAGCGGTGTTTAATCAAAAGACCGTAGGGTAACACATTTGTGAATATACCGACTCTTAAGATAAACAGGTTTTTTTTTTTTATGGACAGGCACAAAGAATTAAAGGTACAAGAAAGATTTAACCGTTCTGGAAGAAGATATGCATAAACTTATGGACGAGTAATTGATGGAGGCAGATCAGGGATATGGTGTATGAAGGGGGCAGATCAGGGATATGGTGTATGAAGTGGGCAGATCAGGGATAGAGTAGATGAAAGGGGCAGACCAGGGATAGAGTTAATGAAGAGGGCAGCCAGGGATAGAGTGGATGAAGGGGGCAGATCAGGGATAGAGTGGATGAAGGGGGCAGACCAGGGATAGAGTGGATGAAGGGGGAGACCAGGGATAGAGTGGTTGAAGGGGGAGACCAGGGATAGAGTGGATGAAGGGGGAGACCAGGGATAGAGGGGATGAAGGGGGAGACCAGGGATAGAGTGGATGAAGGAGGCAGACTAGGGATAGAGTGGATGAAGGGGGCAGACCAGGGATAGAGTGGATGAAGGGGGAGACCAGGGATAGAGTGGATGAAGGGGGCAGACCAGGGATAGAGGGGATGAAGGGGGAGACCAGGGATAGAGTGGATGAAGGAGGCAGACTAGGGATAGAGTGGATGAAGGGGGCAGACCAGGGATAGAGTGGATGAAGGGGGAGACCAGGGATAGAGTGGATGAAGGGGGCAGACCAGGGATAGAGTGGATGAAGGGGGAGACCAGGGATAGAGTGGATGAAGGGGGAGACCAGGGATAGAGTGGCTGGAGACGAATTGAATCTTGCAACGCTAAAGTAAAAATAGGAAGGATGATGATGCCATAATGATGATGTCATAATGATGATGTCATAATGATGATGTCATAATGATGATGTCATAATGATGATGTCATAATGATGATGATTAATATTGAGATAATTGAATTAGATAGATGTATAGATACAAATGTCTTCGAATACTGTCATGTTGTTGTTGTCACTACCCCCAGGAATGTCTGCCTAAACTGTTCTGTTTTTGTTGTCACTATCCCTATGAATGTCTGCCTAAACTGTTCTGTTTTTGTTGTCACTATCCCTATGAATGTCTGCCTAAACTGTTCTGTTTTTGTTGTCACTATCCCTATGAATGTCTGCCTAAACTGTTCTGTTTTTGTTGTCACTATCCCTATGAATGTCTTCTTAAACTATTATGTTGTTGTTATACTAACCCCATGAACAATTCCAGCACAAAATATCACTGACTGAAGCAAAAAATCTCATCAAAAGAAAATGCAAACATACATGGAGTCAGAGAACAGGCAGTAACTTTCCATAGGACCCTATTCTAAAGCTAAGCAGGTCACAACAAACCACAATTTTTAGACTCCGCACAGGATACTGCAGACTACAAGCACATCTCCACAAAATTAAGGCTGTCTAAACTGACCAATGTCCATGTCAAAAGGGTCCCCAGACTCCAGAACACATTCTGCAGACTCTTCGATGACGTTAGAACTAAAATATGACCCACAGAGACTTATGAGCATAGGAAACTGATCGCAGAAGAAGAAGAAGAATACTAACCCATAAATTACTAACAACTTGCTATTACTTCCTATGTGAAATGAAGTGGTTTTCGATCTGTCTCATACCCGGGAGATTTCAACTTTCTGCTTAATGCAATGACTTTGAAATAAACTTTCTACCCAGAGGAGGTCTATGTTACGAGATAAACGAGCTGATGTTTTGCATGGGTCACCCAAAGTGCAAACACTGTTCTGTAGAATACTGACCTATCTTCTATTATGTTTTTATTCATTAGGTGAAACGTAATCAACGTTAACTTGCTGTAATCTTTTTTTTTTTTAATAACTCAAGATTTCACTAACATAATTCGTGTGTTATGATCCTCCAATTGGTAGTCCGTCTAAAGGACAGTTCAAGCTAGAATTAGTTAACCATCTGTCAATACACGGCGTATGAAAGTCATGTTCACACGGTAGAAACTTTCTTTCCTGACCAGCAACATACGGCTCCATACAAATAGTACATAATGGTTCCCAATCACTGGAACCATGGTCAGGCCCATTGGATCCGATCTGTTCAGTGCGCAGCTTCTCTAGAACATTCTCTGAAACTGTTTTAGGTTTAACTGTATCATCAAGTTGTAACAACATGTCGTAGTCCTCTGGTGTCAGATCACGATGTTGTAGACTTATCAAAAATGTGGCTAAACCGCTCTCAAGATGTTCCGCACAATTTGTTTCATGTAAAGCATGATTCAGATTTTGTACGGGAGCTGGTATGTCGTTGACTGCAGCTTTTCGATCAGCGTTGAAAGCATTTTTAGCAACATCTAAAGCAACATTCGTTTTTGGCATTGCAGGAATTCGATATGATTTCACTGAACCTCGAAAATCTAAGTTCAGGTTGTTCATTTTGATGAGTCTGTGATGCATATACATTCGTTTACGTGAACGATTGTTACAAATTGAACGACAATTCTTTGACTTCACTGCTTTGTGAATCTTTTCTTTTCGACGATCTCGATCTTGCCGAATATAAATTCTTTTACATGATGAACATTCTAATTCAAATAATTTATACTTTTCACATTTCTTTATCTTCGAATAAACTGTCACTGGCGGTGATATTGAAATGTCTGTGTCTGTTTCAGAGTGCCTGTTTGGCTTATATTGTACAGACGGTGATTTGTTGGTTTGACATTTTGTTGCTATGCTTGACTTTAATTTACATTTTACTTTTAGTTTATCACAGTTTAGCACGGCGTTCTGAGGGGGTCGAAATGTATGTATCTTCTTAGGAAAATAGACACCATCCCAAAATAAGATGTCATTATCACCATCGTCGTCGCTGTTAAAGTTTAACACATCAACACCAAGTTCATGGAAGAAAGTGATGTCGTCAACAACATTCTCAACGTCACTGCTTCCGCATGCTTTAGTTTCATTCATCAGATCACTCTCAGTTTCCTCAGATTCAGAAATCTTGTCCGTAGAATAGTTGTCTTCACTAATTTTACTATTTATAAACTCAGTGACCTCATTTGGAAAACAGGTCGTCTTGAAAAATTTAAATCCAAGATCAGAACAATTGATCGGCTTCCACTTCTTTCTAGATTTTTCTCGTATTTTCTTTAACCGTTTTTTCTTGTTGATATATGTTCTGTTAGAACTCTTGACATTCTCGATGCTTTTGTCATCTGGTTCAGAAACACAATTACTCTCAGAATAGTCAATATTTGTTGATAGTTTCCTGTCTTCAAGAAGTTCTGGACGGCTCACCAAACATTCTTCTGCCTGTGCAAGTCGTTCATGCAATTCGGGTTCTGAATGTTCATTTGAAGAATTTAGAAAACTTTCTACGAAAATTGATCTAGCACAGTTGCTCTTGGTGTGTGTATCAGTTTTTATTGTGCGACACACATCACTGAAATTGCTAAAATGTGCGATGTGTGTATTTACAGAATGTCCAACAAATAATACATTTGCTGCTGAATTATGGGTAATAGCAGTTGCATCTTCCAGTGATTGAATTTCTTCACTAGCAGAAGACTTGTCAAAGCTAGTCTTTCTTACAAATATCTTAACTCGGTGTGGTTTTGCTTCATGGTATGTACACAGTTCGTTTAACCGTGGCCATTCGTAAGTATTCGGTAAGAAAGAAAATCCGTGTACGTTAGATGAAGCAACTAGTGCCATATGCGTATTCCACGATCTACTGAAGGATGACGTGATGTGAGCTGTCGTTAACGTTTGCTAAAGATATAATTTATCCGAACAATATGTCTACACAACAGATGATATCTGAGCCTGCTGTGATATAATTTATCCGAACAATATGTCTACACAACAGAAGATATCTGAGTCTGCTGTGATATAATTTATCCGAACAATATCTATACACAACAGATGATCCAATTACAACACGATTTGAAGCACAATTTCGGATATAGAATGGTTTCCCAGAGAACGATCAAATATTCTATAATGTTTCCTAGTTGAAATAATAAATAGATTGTTTAACACGTTCTTCTCCGAGGAGTGTGTACGTTTAGTTCACATTTCTAACTCAATGTTGTTTTTAGTCTTGCATAAAAAACCTGGAGCAATGATGAAACCACAGAACTTCTTGTAGAACGTGTACAGTGAAAGTATTTGTGTTAAACCTGTGTGATATATACATATATATTCACCATCTTATAACTTGCACCAGCGAAAGGCAATATTTATGTTACACTAATCTATATTTGGCATATTATCTGTTTCTATATATAGCAACATACGTCACAGAGGTACATTTTGGTTGGACAGAGGAGATTTATGCCTGATTTCCCGGTAACTAAAAATAGAACCCAGCTTATTGATCGCATCATCATCATCTAGTGATGTTTCTGCATCAAATGTTTGCGATATGTTAATCCTTCTTGATTCTTTGTAAGAAACTGGCTTCACAGCACGCGGGGCATTCCCATAAGTGCTCCACCCTCCGCTCCAGCAGCCATCCCAGTGTACGTAGACTCAGAGTCCTGGTCAGGTGTTGATTATGTGATCTTCGGGACTTTCCAAAAAATTTACTTGTCCTTCCCTCACCTCTAGATACTCCAATTTCTAACATTCTCTGTATGTGTACGTTCTCAACCTTATTGACATCATCTTCATCTTGAAATGAATTTATTACTGCCTTTATTAAATCTGCTTTATCTCTTCTCAGCAATATGCCGTCTATCGCCGCATTGCCTGCCAGTAAGTCGGCTCTCTCGTTTCCTCTGACCCCAGCACGACCAGGGCTCTATATCCATGTAATGTTCTGGACAACTGAGACAACTGTTTCATGGTCGTTCAGACAAAGATAATTTTTCTGTTGTTCCGTCGTTCAGACCAAGATAAGCGATAAGCGATATGCTAATACAAAGGGACAACCGGAAAACTAAATTGCGGAACAAAATATAAATTTGTGAGCAGTTCAGCATGATTGAACCGAGATGGATTCACACGAGAATTGACTGATATTTCACAGACGTCTGTTGTTATCGGCAAGAAACACGATGATGAAGCTAGTTATCATCATCATCAAGTGCCGTCTGCGCAACTACGTTTGACTGCAACGTATCTCCAACATCTCCTGTCTCTTGTCTTGGTGTTGCACTCTGCTAGACTGTAACCTATCCATCGTGTGATGTTACTCTCCCACTTGTTACTCTCTTTGCCTACCTCTTGCTCACTATGACTTTACCCTCAAGTAAGGTCTTCAATAAGGTGTCATGTCTTTTAATGTGTCCAAAGTATTTTATTTGCCTGATCTTTATTTCTCGTAGTAGTTCTTTCTTCATATTAAGTGTTTTTAGTATTTGTATTTGTTTTCTTAAACATGCTTTTAACTTAATAATTTTTCTGTTGTTTCATGGTCGTTCAGACCAAGATAATTTTTCTGTTGTTTCATGGTCGTTCAGAACAAGATAATTTTTCTGTTGTTCCGTCGTTCAGACCAAGATAATTTTTCTGTTGTTCCGTCGTTCAGAACAAGATAATTTTTCTGTTGTCCCGTCGTTCAGACCAAGATAATTTTTCTGTTGTTCCGTCGTTCAGACCAAGATAATTTTTCTGTTGTTCCGTCGTTCAGAACAAGATAATTTTTCTGTTGTTCCGTCGTTCAGACCAAGATAATTTTTCTGTTGTTCCGTCGTTGAGAACAAGATAATTTTTCCAATTATAATTCATTGTATTCATTTTATTAAAATTGTTTTTAATCATTTTTGTATTAGTAGCGGTAGATATTTGTAGCAAACATATACTTCTTCTTCTGCGTTCGCTGTCCGATAATCAACGCGAATAAATCATGTGATTTCCGCCAGGGATCGTGAAGTATGTTGTACTGCTATTTCCACAGAATTGTGTTATTTGCACCTCGGTTAGCTCATTCTGTGACCAGGGCATTCGATGCCTAGTACACACATTTTCGTCATGCCTTTAATCCGGCTTCCCTATCCTGTGGCTGCCTACCTATCTGTGACAGACGGTGATGTAATGACTCTTCGCCGAAACGATCGTCGTTAAGATCTATCTCGCACGAGCCGTTCTGCAGCCAGTGAATTTGCCTCGTGTGATTAGACGTTCAGTGCTTGTGCCCACGGGTACTGAATCTTTACTCATCCTCGAGCCTGGTTCCGGTTTAAGAAGAACTCGACAGAAGAGTTGAGCCTGGGTTCTTTCGCATTCTTAGCCGAGGTGTATTTCACCGACATCGTGAACCCCTCGCCCAAATCTGAGCCACACCACGTGTATGGTTGATTCTTGATCTGAGCCACACCACGTGTATGGTTGATTCTTGATCTGAGCCACACCACGTGTATGGTTGATTCTTGATCTGAGCCACACCACGTGTATGGTTGATTCTTGATCTGAGCCACACCACGTGTATGGTTGATTCTTGATCTGAGCCACACCACGTGTATGGTTGATTCTTGATCTGAGCCACACCACGTGTATGGTTGATTCTTGATCTGAGCCACACCACGTGTATGGTTGATTCTTGATCTGAGCCACACCACGTGTATGGTTGATTCTTGATCTGAGCCACACCACGTGTATGGTTGATTCTTGATCTGAGCCACACCACGTGTATGGTTGATTCTTGATCTGAGCCACACCACGTGTATGGTTGATTCTTGATCTGAGCCACACCACGTGTATGGTTGATTCTTGATCTGAGCCACACCACGTGTATGGTTGATTCTTGATTTCTCTAGAAAATTACAATGAACTACATCAAACAATTCACGATTCTCTAGAAATGGCCATAATGAAAGGAATTATGTCAGAGCAAAGAAAAAAGAGATAACGAAGAAGATGAACACAATATATGAAATATCACCTAAACATTATAATCTCAGACGAGGAAAGATTAGCTCAAGATCGGCAATTATTTAGGAAAGTTATGATGAACACTATAACATGTACATGATATGCTACCATATGACGATATTGGCTACTAGACAAGACAGAAACAACGGCATCTTCACTAACTAATGTAAATTCAACCAGACACAACATTACCAGTTTGTGTGTTATGATGCTTCAATTGGTAGTCCGTCTAAAGGACAGTTCAAGCTAGAATTAGTTAACCATCTGTCAATACACGGCGTATGAAAGTCATGTTCACACGGTAGAAACTTTCTTTCCTGACCAGCAACATACGGCTCCATACAAATAGTACATAATGGTTCCCAATCACTGGAACCATGGTCAGGTCCATTAGATCCGATCTGTTCAGTGCGCAGCTTCTCTAGAACATTCTCTGAAACTGTTTTAGGTTTAACTGTATCATCAAGTTGTAACAACATGTCGTAGTCCTCTGGTGTCAGATCACGATGTTGTAGACTTATCAAAAATGTGGCTAAACCGCTCTCAAGATGTTCCGCACAATTTGCGTCATGTAGAGCATGGCAGTTGTTTGTTGACATTGAACAGCTTCGGTAGGATATCACTGAACCTACAGAGTCTACGTCCGTATCATGCATTTCCGGTTCGAATATTCTATGACTATGTCGTGTATAAAATTTTTTGCGTCTATGTCCTTTGAAGAGAGAACGCCAATCATTAGATTTAATTGCTTCGTGCGCCTTTTTTATTCGACGATGGCGATCTCGACGAATATAAATTCTCTTACGAGTTAAACATTCTAATTCAGCTGACCTGTACTTGTCACATTTCTTTACTCTAGAATAAACACTCGTTGATGGTACAAATTTCAGTTCATCGTATGTTCCCACTCGCATGTCTGACTTATAATGCACAGGCAACGATTTATTAATTGTGTATTTTGTTGTTGAAGGTGGCTTTAATTGAGATTTGTTAATTGTGTATTTTGTTGTTGAAGGTGGCTTTAATTGAGATCTGACAGTAAGTTTATCATGCTCTACTACGTTCTGATGGAATCGAGATGCGTATGTCCTCTTTGGAAACTGAACATCATCCCAATATAAGAAGTCTTTATTGTCATATCCGTCGAAGTTCAAGGGGAACACGTCCAGACTTAGTCCACTAAAAAAGGCAATATCATCAAGATTATTTTTAATAATGTTGTTACGTCCCCATTTTTTGGTGCCATTCATCCGAACACTTTCAGCTGCTTCATATTCAGAAAATGTGTCGATAGAACAAAATCTGTCCTCGATGTCGTTATTTAGAAACTCCTCCTTAAATTCATTTGGAAAACGCAACGTTTTGAAAAACCGAAACCCAAGACAAGAACAATCGATAGATTTCCACTTAAATGTAGTCTTTCCTTGTATCCGTTTTAATCTTTTCTTCTTGTTGTTGAATTTGTTGTTTGCATTGTTGGCTTTTTCTCTATCGTTATCCCCAGGTTCAGAAACTAATCGATACTCTGAATATTCAGTACTGTTTGAGAATAGCTTGTCTTCGAGAAAATATGTCCTACTATCCAAGTGACTTGTCTGAGAAAGCCGATCACGTGATTCTTGTGTTAGTTCGCTCGAAGAGTTTTCGACGGGAACCAAACTAAGCTTAGTATGGTTGTCTTTAAGCTGCAGATCAATTTTTATTGGATAATTCTCATTTGTGCAATTGCTAGTGTCAATGTTTGAGCTTTGCACGGGAAAAGAATATTCATCTGAAGCAACCTTAAGTAATTCATCGTCATCAATCAAATGTACAGCTTCCAATAATTGATTTTCACGTTTAGCAGAATTTTGGAAACTCTCTCTCGTCGATGTTACTCGCCGTGACCTCGCTTCGTGGTTTGTCAACAGTTTGTTTAATTGTGGCCATTCGAGAGTGTTCAATGAGAAGACTAATCCGTGACCAGAAGGTAAAGAAATCGATGCCATTTGATTACCGTTTTATTTTACTGGAATATTATGTGAAGGAACTGTCGTCTCTATCTATACGCTGTGGCCCTTGTTTGCCTTGCGGCGTCAGAGGTAGAAGAGTGCTCTGGAGATGGCCTTCTTGTGTGCTTTGTTAAGATAAACTTTATTTCATTGATACTCTCAACAAGCACTAACTGAATAGACTTGACGATGGTCAAATTGCTAATTTAGTAATTTATCTTCCGCGATCAGGTCAGTGTCATATCAGATGCGCCATCCTGTAAGTCGGACGAAATATGCTGCATTCCCAGTTCAAGATGGTCATTCTATTCTTTTCCCCTCATTTCTGTATCTTCTGGTCAGATTACTGTCATTGTTCATAGCCAGTAACGCAGAGTTGCATCAAGTACACACACGGCTTGTATCACAAATTACACCAACTGCACACGGCTTGTATCAAAATTTCGATTTGAAATATTTGTTTCACAAAGATAAAAACAATCATTATTTTATTTATTATTAACCGAACTATATCTTTCGCCACGAAATTTATGCTCATAATTCACATTCCTAAATGACGTTCCTTTTGGTTGTGCACAGCAGCAAAATCTCTGGCCACATCGTTGAAGCTTATATAGACTATATATACCAAAGCTGTGAACTACCGGGCCCATTTCTAGTGAACCACGGCAAGAATCCTATATTTACTCTGGGTTTGCATCCAGGCTTGTGGTTTGATCAACATGGGGGCAGTTAGTCTGTGAAGATCACCACAGTCTAGAAAAACGAACACTAAAATAATGAAATCAGAGCAGCGGGGCCATCAAGGTGCTCTTCCTGTGAACAGCCTCGGATAAGGATAAAATGATAGGCAATCCTGAATGTCTAGCCAAGAATAAAATATTGAATTTGGTTAAAATATTCTATACAGTACATGTATGCCTAGATGTATCTTGTAGTGCTGTTTGATCTTGTTTTATTCACGAGAAACAATATTTTACTGTTTTGTAAGATAGGCATATCCCTAGTTTCTTACAGGTATAAATATATATATATAGCGACATATCGGATATTTTGATTGGCGCAAAGTACCAAATGGCATATTTTGATTGGACGCAACAATATGTTGCAATAATATTTCTGTCGCCGGTTAAGTTTTGACTTGCAGGGTTAACCATATCGCTTTCTCAGTGTAGAGCTGTCGGAAGTTAGTCGATAAACCTGGATGGAAAGAGCTCGAACATTTGACCTGTTATAATCAATAATTGTGTTCTTCCTTCTGTGGCCGGTTAGCTAGTACGTCGGCCCGACTATTATGGTGGCTAGGTTGTAAATCACAGTACGTGCCAGTGTTTTTTGGATCAGTGGTAGTGCATGTCGACCTGGACTTCGAAACACTAGGAAACTGAGACCGTGGCTCATGCTCTAGGAAGACCGAGGAATGTCGACACGATATTACATATCTTTGTCACTAATTCACTACGCAACATCTTAATAACAATCATACATAACATATGAGATGTCATTACTTTTATTACTAGGAATCTAACCTGATGGTCGGTACAAAGAAGTCTTCAAATTTCCTATCAAACAGCGAAGTTTACTCAGGAAAACGGACGAATCCCTTTTATTTTAGGTACAGCCCCCTTCTTATAGTAAACATATCTACGGTCCTGTGAAATATTTATTTTATATTTTTTTAATGGAATTTATTTTTAACACTTTGACTTACTAGCGAAAAGTGTAGTAGTTACGACTCATTAAACAAGCATTAAGCACATGGTCGATAATATTAGGCATATGGTCTTATCTATCATCTATCCCCAGATGGAAGATGGTTGATAGCATCTTAGGGCTGGGAGCTGTAAGTTTCTGTTTAAGGCCAGATGTGATGCCTGAGTCGTACAGAGTCCGTATAGGGTGATCGTGACGCTATCCTATGGTCAATATTAAATAAACGTCTTTGTAGCAGAGCTGTGTTATTTGCATCTTGTCTGGCTCAACATATCTAAGGCCCAGCACATACATTTTCGCCATGCATTTATTTGGGTAGTGGGCTTCCCTATCCTGTGACAGCCTTCCTATCTGTCACCAGACAGAGGATGTGTTTCGACTTTATGCCGTGACGGTTTATCACCCACTGTGCTCTTGGAATTTTCATACCAAAACATGTCCCTTGGTGGCAGTCTCTGTGGAAACGGTAGTCAGGGATTTAGGTGTGGGTCGACTATGCCCATTTCGCACGAGGAGTTCTGTTGCCGGTGAACTCGTCTTGCGTAATTAGATGTATTGTAACTGTTCCCGTCGTGCACTGAACCTTTTCTCTCCGTGAGCATTATTCCAGTACAGGAAAGCATGGACGGTAGAGTTGGGTCTTGGTTTGCTGGCCCTCTTAGCCGAGGTGTTATTCACTGACATCGTGAACCCCTCATCCAAGACTGAGTCTCTACACATTTTTTTTGGAATATCGCAGCATGGAAGCTTGTTCTTGAGCTGAATACGACAATCAATATTAAGTAACCAAAAACTAGTGGGTAATGATGTGCACACATGAAAACATACAAATTACAATACACAAATCATATTTAACGTTTTAACCAAAAGGTCTTTATCAAGATACACACAAAACATCAAAAGACAATGAATGGAAATTATCACAACACACAAACTTATCCAACAGAAAAATGGAAATGAGATGACGGAAGGACATGAAGCACATAAAAAACGTAAATATATGTGGAAAGGAAACGAACAAAAAGATGACGGAACAAAATGAAATAAAGACAAAGACCACACCACCCCAGTACTAGATAAAAGAGTGGTGGGAATTGAGGATTCAAAAATAAGATGATTTTCTAGAGCGTACCTAGATCTATCATCAGTGGTGCAGGATCTAATGGCAGTGACCTGAATATCAAGAGCACCATGATGACCATCATCACTGAAGTGTGTGGCCACAGGAGTAGGTGTTGTGTGCTTGATGTGTGTGGCAACAGGAGTAGGTGTTGTGTGCTTGATGTGTGTGGCAACAGGAGTAGGTGTTGTGTGCTTGATGTGTGTGGCAACAGGAGTAGATGTTGTGTGCTTGATGTGTGTGGCAACAGGAGTAGGTGTTGTGTGCTTGATGTATGTGGCAACAGGAGTAGGTGTTGTGTGCTTGATGTGTGTGGCAACAGGAGTAGATGTTGTGTGCTTGATGTGTGTGGCCACAGGAGTAGGTGTTCTGTGCTTGATGTGTGTGGCCACAGGAGTAGGTGTTCTGTGCCTGATGTGTGTGGCCACATGAGTAGGTGTTCTGTGCTTGATGTGTGTGGCAACAGGAGTAGGTGTTGTGTGCTTGATGTGTGTGGCAACAGGAGTAGGTGTTGTGTGCATGTGTGTGGCCACAGGAGTAGGTGATGTGTGTGGCCACAGGAGTAGGTGTTGTGTGCTTGATGTGTGTGGTCACAGGAGTAGGTGTTCTGTGCTTGATGTGTGTGGTCACAGGAGTAGGTGATGTGTGTGGCCACAGGAGTAGGTGTTGTGTGCTTGATGTGTGTGGTCACAGGAGTAGGTGTTGTGTGCTTGATGTGTGTGGTCACAGGAGTAGGTGTTGTGTGCTTGATGTGTGTGGCCACAGGAGTAGGTGTTGTGTGCTTGATGTGTGTGGCCACAGGAGGTGTTGTGTGCTTGATGTGTGTGGTCACAGGAGTAGGTGTTGTGTGCTTGATGGCATGAAGATGGTTAAAAAAGTGATTTCTCAATCTTAAATCTGGTTTCCCTGGTGTACTGCTTGTCACAGCGTTTACAAATGATCACGTAAATAACATTACAGGATTCACATGTCAGACCTCATTGATGGAAAGCGCATCTGAACGACATAAGTACATGTGTAGTCATGAGTAATGTATGAGCTGAACAAAACTCCACAAGCATGATTTCGGTATAGGAAATCATAGACGGTAGTGTTAGGCCTGATCTGTTAGAAGCACCTGGTATGAAAAGTATGTTCTCGGGCTGAGCAGCATTTAGTTCCGATTTCCTTTTAACATTTTCCATTTGCACGCAGTGTCGCCCTCTTATTGAACTCAATACGTTGTCTTCTGGACTCATTGTTTGTCATGATATCTGCCCATTTCGAGACAATTTCATTGGTGCCCATCCAATGCTCGAGCCGGACTACGCTGTGGCACCATATGTCAACCTTGACTTTGTATGTGTTGGCAATATTGCTTGTCTTTTGCTGTCAATTCTAATTGCATCTGCTGCCTTCACATTCCCCGACATGATCCCAGAAGTATTTTCTAGAAACAAACCGAGCTGCATACTTCGAGGTGCACCACGAGGAGGTACTTTTGGGATCTTGGTTATTTTCTAACCCTAGGTTCATGGAGAGCAATGCGGTACCATTTGCACTTCTCTTTGCTACTGTTTTATTTAATGTCCATGACTCACAACCGTATATTGCCACTGGAAATACGCTTGTTCTGATCATACATAGTTTGGCTTTGCTGCTGGTAACTTGACAACTATTTTTCATTTAGGCCATTTTCATTGTTGCCTGTTTCAATTCTTCTCTCGATTTCTACACCGCGGTCTCCTGAACTATTTATGTTTGTGCGCAAATACTAGAAATGTGTTACATCCTCTAGTTTGGAATTGTCAATTATTATCTTTGGTTGTACTTTCACTTTATCCGTTGTGATAATTGTTGTTTCCTTCATATTTAAGAACATGTTTTGGGCTTCACTGCATTTTTTTGTTGATAGTAACATTTATTTTAGACCATCTTCGTCTGTTAACATAAATGTGTCATCAGCATATCTGATTTCTGGGATCAGTTGACCGCCGATGATAAGAGGTCGGAAGTCATCAAATATCATGTTGTCTTGTACATTTCTCATTATGTTTTCTGCATAGATTTTGAACAGGTGCGGTGATAGTGTGTATACTTGTCTCTTTTCTGTACATTAAACCATTCAGATATTGTTCCGTCTACTTTTACTGCTGCCTCTTGTTCGTGACACAACATTACGATTAAATATGAGATGTTTTTGGGGATCCCATGTCGACCATAATTTCCCATGTCATACACGATCAGGCACCTTGGTGTAGTCGATGAAACATGCTTGTATGTCTATATTGAATTCCCTGTATTTTTCTATAATGATTCTCATGTTGAAGATATGATCTCTGGTGCCTCTGCTGGATCTAAATCCTGCCTGTGTCTCATGAACTTTTGTTTCTATTTTATTTTGTATTCTCTTCAATATGATATGTAATATTATTTGACTAGTTTGACTTATCAAAGCGATAGTTCTGTAGTCAGAGCATAATTGTAGGTTGCCATTTTTTGGTAAAGGGATATAAACAGATCTTTTCCAGTTCTTATACCAGTTTTCCAGATCTTGCAACATATGCTGTCGTATATAAGGACACTTTCTTCTCCACCTGCCTGGAGGTTTGCCTTTTTAAAAATTATGTTTTGAGTTCCTGATCTCCTCCTGTGGTGGCTCTGGTTCTTGATCATCATTGCCAAGTATGTTGATGTCTTCTGTGTTAATATGTGTAGTTTCTGTGTACATTTCTGGACAGTACTATTTCCATCTATGGAGAATATCCTTTTGTTCCTTTAAAGTATTACCTTTGTTATCTGTGATGACTGGTGTTGATGGTTTGAAAACATTGTCATGTACAGTACATATCCTATGTATCTCTTGCAGCAGAGAACATGTTTCTGCTTTTACCGTGTTCATGTAGCTCTTCTATTTCTTTACAAGAGTTGGTTACATATTGTTATTAATCCTAACTTGTTGTTTTTTTTTAATAGCTCTGGTCAGTTCGCTATATATTGTCTTACTTTCTGCGTCTTTGGTGAAAGATAGAAGAAATCATAAGTCTCTCTTACTGTCAGCGTCTTTCCTTGACTTATTATTTGTTCTGAATGCTGTGAGGAATGGAGGTGCAGGTGTATATATAGAATATCCACACAAGCCTAGAGATACAATCAGAACACCGACAGGAAAATTCTGCAATAATTATGATGCAGAAATCCAGGCAATTAGTGTGGCAGCTAAAAAACTGTTGAACTCCAACTCTGACCTACAGCCTGTGGTATTCCTGACAGATGCAAGGTCAGTGCTTCAATCTCTCCAGTCTGGAAAACTAACAGACTTGAAAAAACTACTTAGCGAATAGTTTTACCAGTATAGGGTAACCATGCAGTGGATACCCTCTCACTGTGGAATACCAGAAAATGAAAAAGCAGACCAACTGGCTAAGGAAGGTGCTGCCGAAGACCAACCAGATATAGCAATCACCTACCATCAGAAAAAAACAGATGATCAAGTCAATAAGAAAGCCACAAACGCCAACACAAGATGACTATCATATTATGAACAGACCAGAACAAGTTATAATCCTACGTCTCAGAACAGGACACAACCGACTCCGCAGTCACATGTATACAGTTCAAGTTTGGCAACATTGCCATGTGTACAGGCAGCACAGAGTGCCAAACATATACTTCAAGAGTGTTCTGAGCATGAAACGCTGAGGCATACATATTGGCCAGAGGAAACAACACTGGAATCAAAGCTCTATGGGACACTGTATGAACTACAAAAGACAGTGAGTATTATTAAGGAGACAGAATTACAGATATAGACATGTTTCAAGTGAACGAAAGAAGAAGAATTATTTGTTCTGTCTTCCACCAGTTTCATAGTTATGTCTGAAAAGAAGGCTTGTTTTTTGGTTATTCTTTTAGCAATTTGTTTTTGGGCACTTGTGATAAATGCCTCTTCTAATATAGAGTTAACAACATAACAGCAAAGTTGAACAAAAGTTAGCAATTGCTGATTGGAAATCATCACCAAAAACAGCAAGATTTTGGTGGAACAGCAGAAACACACAAGTATAGAACAACATCATGATGAATGGATATAAACTTGAGGTGGTAAATACTTTCAAATATCTCGGATCCAGCATATGCAGAGATGGAAAATGCACAGCAGAATTAAAAATAATGCTGGAGATGGCTTTAGTGCCTATGTTAAGGCTAACAGTGATTTGGAAAAGCAGCATGAATGTTGGAGTGAAAGTCAAACTGTGTCAATCAGTAGTCTATATAGCCCCTCTGAGTAGAAGGCTCCTTCAATAGGCCTGCACTAAGCCGAAAGTTGAAGCCATCTTGGTATGAAAGAAAGCTTGGAGAAACCTCCCCACTGCACATAGGAAGTAAGAGCTAATTGCTTGCAATTCCTGAAGTTTGAGAAGAATAATTCAATAGTGCTTCACAAGAACATTACTTTCAATAGTTAAATAGATGAAAACTAGCATAGTTTGAACTTGTATAGAGAGATATGATGCAGTGTCAAAAACAATACTGGCGGGAACTGTCAAATGTGGAAGCAGTGGAGGACAAAGAAAAGGATGGACAGACAGCATGAAGGTGTGGACAAGTTGGGATTTTTCATCACTCATCCGCATCGCTGAAGAGAAAAATCGCTGGAGGACTGTGTGTTGAGGCATACAATGTGATGACCCAGATGGGTTATAGGTGGAAATGCATTTCTTGAGCAAACGCTTTTGGTTGAAACATTAATATTCATTCTATTTTGTGAACAGTAAAACTGTTGTCTTTAGAGTTTTGTCTTTGTGTCACAGGGAGCAAGTGAAGAGACTAACAATTCATGAAATCCTGTCTTTGTGTCACAGGGAGCAAGTAAAAGGAAGCAAGGAATAGCAATATTCCGACAGGCAACTGAAGAAGTTTTGGAGGGTTCCACCTCATAGCAAGTTAGTTAACCAGAAACCACGCAGAAGTCTGACATGTTAGGCCAAAATGTGCAGATATTGAAGCCAAACTGTAAATTATGACAGAACATTCCACTCTCAGGATTACGCTCTGCCGATGCGCAGGAGTTACGAGAATAAACTAGAAGAATGTACAACACACAAAGATAATTTTAAAAACATTTTTAAAAAGCACATAAATGAAGTATTAAAAAATAAATATATCACTGAAAGTTTAATTCTGTCCATCCCCTCCAACCATTTCAACGTCCTCCCAACTATCATCATTCTCAAACAGTTTCTCTTCTTTTTGTGATCCCTCGGTTAAATTCTTCTTTTTATTTTTCTTTCCTCTCTTTTTCTTTCTTGGTGATGCTGATGCGGGATGTACTTGCGGTGATATGCCAGTGGGCACTGCATCTGTATTAGAACGAGCTTCAACAGCCTTACAAGCAGTGTCAATCATGTCTATATCTTGGGGTATTTTTGCTGTTACTGGCTTTTGTTTTCTTCTGTTTTTCTTTGTGTCTGTGACCTCAACTGGAGATAAAAAAATTACAAATATTTACATACAGAGAATAAACTGTATTTGTTTGTTTATATGTGGATTCGTATGAGTAGTTCAAGACAAACACTTGTCAACATTAGATGTTGTGCATATTGGTTATACCAGGGCATATAGAGTGGCCTATACATGGGCTGCCCTGTAAGGAACTGGTTAATTTGACAATTTGACCTGTGGTCTGGTCCGAAGAACCAAGAATTTTTTTTTAGAGTAGGATCTAGTCCTAAAATAAACTGTTTACATTGTTGTTGCTCTTAATAAATTGACTGTGGCATGTTGGTGCAGGACTTTATATCCAGTAGCATCCTGGGTTATTTTATGTATTTCCCCAAGAAATACAAACAATAGAGTTCTTGTATCCTTTAGTCACTCATGCGTTGTATAGGGCAGCAAAGAATAGCAATACCGTTTACCTTCCATGTATGTCATAAGAGGTGAAGAAGCTTATCAGAGGCTGCCCCATCCCATATAGCATCAAAGCCATGTTGAAGTCGGATGTGTCAGGCTGAAGAGTCCAGATATCACAGCAAAGTTGTAAGGGAATTCATCTAGAGCTTCATTTCATACTCAGAAGACCTCACCAAAGTCAGATGTGTTAGGCCACTGGGGCAAATAAAACAGTCACACAGCGCATTTCCATTCTCTGGACTACATCCTGCTGGAAATCTAGTAAGATCATTGTCTTGCTACAAGAGAGACCCAGCTGGAGTTTGAGAATGAACGCCGATGAATAAATACTCCAACAATGTGTAATACTGTGAGAAGTAGCCTCCTCCTGAGAGGAGTTCAAAATGTTATTATAACCATGAAATGTTGTGCAGATTGTATCAGATAAAAAAATGTTACTTACAAATATACAGATATCTCATTTACTAGGGTTTGCTGATGAAGGCTGCAACATTATGGGCACCTAGTGGGGCCTTCATGTTTTCTGCATTCAGACAGACATCCTAAAACTAATGGGAGTATCCCTAATGCATCATAAAACTAAATGCATTCCTTCTTTCTGTATACATTCCAGATGTTTACACTGGGACTATGAAACCATGGCAATGCCTAATCTCTAAGCAATGACAGACAGAAACCACTGACTACAATCTAAGGGACTATGGTCAATTGATTACAGAACCCACTGGCTACAATCTAAGGGACTATGGTTAATTGATTACAGAACCCACTGGCTACAATCTAAGGGACTATGGTCAATTGATTACAGAACCCACTGACTACAATCTAAGGGACTATGGTCAATTGATTACAGAACCCACTGACTACAATCTAAGGGACTATGGTCAATTGATTACAGAACCCACTGACTACAATCTAAGGGACTATGGTTAATTGATTACAGAACCCACTGGCTACAATCTAAGGGACTATGGTCAATTGATTACAGAACCCACTGGCTACAATCTAAGGGACTATGGTCAATTGATTACATCATGTCAACTGTTCTCACAAAACTGTGTTATGGTGTGCTTGAGCACACATTTTTTATTCATTAGCACACAGAGTTAGCACTTTAAACACAAGACGTACTTATATAAATGTGTGCAAATGTTCATGCAATAAAAATATAACTAGTCTAAAGAGAGCATGCTGAAGAAAATATGTGTTTTTGAGGTAGAAAAAGTATAGACAAATTCCTGAACAATAGATGTTTGAAATTTATCAGCTGACAAAGATAGATTTTTGACCACGTGCAGTCTTGTCTTAGAGAGAACATTGGTCATGCCAATTATTTTTTGCACAGGACATAATATTGCACTTTTTGTGTACATTCATGGGGTTATTTTTCTAGAACTGTCAAACTCAGAAGACTGCCCAAACAAAGCTGGACATGGGATAAGGAACACATTTTCCAACACTCCTGATGTTGCTTTGACTTGGCTCTTCCTAGACTTCTATCCATGGGTAGTGAATCTGAGGTGTGATTCTGTCTTTTTTCTTCTTTTTCATTGTTCTTCAGTCAGATATCAGGTTACAGCGCCAATATCTTCAATGCATTGTGTGATTCGCTTCAGGTCATCCATGGAACCCCTCAAGTCTCAGTAGACCATATTTTTTCCCTTTTTGAGGTGTGATTCATCACTCTCAATTCCCAGCTACTTACAGCTTGCCAGGACACAAGATGTATACCTTGTCTGCCACATTTGGACAGCCATGCTCAATCATCACATCCTGAATTGGATGGTTTCCCCGTCCTCCAGCCAGTTGGTTTCTGGGTGTTTGTTCAAAATACAGCACCAAAGCAATGAGATCTTGTTGGCATGGGTCGAAATATCTAGTTTCTATGACAGAGTGTAATGCCACAAGTTGGACTGCCCTCTACTCCAGGGGGATGATCAACAGCAGGACATTACGATATTAAAACATATTACTTTAAATATAGAATGTTGGAGAGGTTTTCACACAAACAAAAAAACCTCACTATACAGTCATATCTTCTAGAAGTATGTTGTATGATGATTGGTCTAGTTGCCACTGGTAGTTGTCACTTGACCTTCCGTACGCTGAATATTGCGTATAGAGAGATCAGAACACACTCATTCTACCTATGTGATGTGTCCTTTAAAGAACTTTTGCCCTCGCTGCCACTCTGTAAGTCTCTCAGTTCTGTGCAAGCTGCCAAGCCTTTTCCAGTGCCATATTCAAATGGTCTTCTTCTTCTCCGTTCGTTCTCTGATAACCAACACAAAAGTTCATGTGATTTCTGCCGGGGAGCGTGAAGTATGTTGTGCTGCTGATTTCACAGCAGGGCTGCAGTATTTTGTGTCTTCTGGCCCAGCACATTCGTTTTCTGCAAATAAGGTCTTCAATATCCTGTATCCATCATAGCTAGCCTGCCTCTTGTTCTATTTCCTGGAACTTTTCCATCCATGATTAATTTTCTAAACTATTATGTCTTTTTATATACCCTAAATATGTCAGCTTGCATTTTTGGGTAAACTCATTACACAAACCATTTGTTTAAAACCCAGAATGTGTCTACGGTTAAACTTACCATCCATCTTTGATTTTTCTTTCAGTGAGTGACCCAGTCTCTTTGTGAGTCTCCGCATCTTCTTGCCACTAATCTTGATGTTATTTTTGGGATTCTTCCTTTAATTGTGACAAAAAGAGTTGTCAAAATATATATTGTGACAAGCTTGCTATATACAAATATAGTTGAAATATATTATCTATGACATTACTTTTGTATGACATTACTTTTCGGCTATTACTAAAATATTTACGTACACTAGTACATGACTTCTTCTTCTTCTTTCGTTCACTTGAAACATGTCTATATCTGTAATTCTGTCTCCTTAATAAAACTCACTGTCTTTTGTAGTTCATACAGTGTCCCATAGAGCTTTGATTCCAGTGTTGTTTCCTCTGGCCAATATGTCTGCCTCAGCGTTTCATGCTCAGAACACTCTTGAAGTATATGTTTGGCACTCTGTGCTGCCTGTCCACATGTACACATGGCCGTGTTGCCAATCTTGAACTTTGTATACATGTGACTGCGGAGTCGGTTGTGTCCTGTTCTGAGACGTAGAATTATAACTTGTTCTGATCTGTTCATAATGTGATAGTCATCTTGTGTTGGTGTTTGTGGCTTTCTTATTGACCTGATCATCTGTTTTTTCTGATGGTAGGTGATTGGTATATCTGGTTGGTCTTCGGCAGCACCTTCCTTAGCCAGTTGGTCTGCTTTTTCATTTCCTGGTATTCCATAGTGAGAGGGTATCCACTGCATGGTTACCCTATACTGGTAAGACAATTCGCTAAGTAGTTTTTTTAAGTCTGTTAGTTTTCCAGACTGGAGAGCTTGAAGCACTGACCTTGCATCTACATGACTACTAATACTATCAATAACAAAAGCACAGGAGAAGTTAAATTGATTGTGACAACACAAATTTCACCTAATCGATGTGGTTTTTCCAGTATAATTACTAATTCGAAGGACTGTTTGTACTAGTACCGGTAACATTTTCCTACATTAGTTTTCTTGGCTGCCCATGGAATTATCATCATTCTTCTTAACCTTTAGCACTCTGCATTAAAATTATGCATTTCCCTCCTGCCACTGAATTCTTTTTTAAAAAATGTGTGTTATATTTGGTGGGAGTTTGGAAAACGCAATACATTTTTTGGTTTTATTTAGAGATTTCTTAATATTGACATGTAAATAAAGAATTGAATACTGAATATATTGTGTTAGTTTGTCTGTGTATGTCTTATATAATAGATGTGTGAAAATTGAATTTTAAAAATGTGAAAAAAATATTGAGAAAAAAAATATCTCTGGACTGACCTATACTTTTTCTTTGTATGGCAACCCTGATACAGTCCTTCTAAAATACCTAGTCTATTGTATTTATGTGGTTATATAACCAAACTAACATAATATTGCCTGTGAAAACATGTAGATGCCCCTTACAATGTTGGTCATTCTACCAGCTTAGGCATATTGTTTCTGTAAACAATATATTTACGGCAATGCCACTAAATGAAAATGTCTATTTCTGCTGTCATCTCATTACTAATCAAACGTGTTCATAAATATCATTTGTCATAGCAAACGAAATGAGTCAATCGCATGTACGTTATCCGCTAGGTTAGGCCTAATGTTCCTACAATTTTCGAAAGTTGCGATGTCAGAAATGATAGGCAACCTGAACGGGTGCTTGCCCGTGTGTTGCCAGGGCCCAAAAGGGGAGCAAAGAATAGCAACACTGTTTACCTTCCACGCATGTCGTAAAAGGCGACTAAGGAGGTTATGGGATGGAGTTGGCTGTTCCATTCCATATAGGGTCAGTGACCCAAAGCCATGCTGAAGTCGGATGTGTCAGGCCAAAAAAGTGCAGATATTGCAGCAATGCTGTTAACCATGACACAACGCACTTCGTTCTCCGGACTACATCCTGCTAATCTGCAGGAGTTTGAGAATGAACGCAGAAGAAGAACGGATGCTGTTCAACTGTATTCATACTTTTCTTTACACAAAAACTCGACAAATTGCACCACATCGTCAGTTACCTGGGGCCAGGAAACAATCCGTGAAACGAAGCAATGGCATTCTGAAAGCTTACGATGGATTGAGAAAACAATTCCAAATAATTGAATCAGATGTTACCAAGCTTAGTTTTCAAGCGGACACAAAACTACATTATGTATACTTCCAGTTCCTGTGTTGCCCAGATGTTTGGTGTAAATTTACACACGTTAATCCGTGTTGAAAGAGTGCATTTCCGGTCAAGACGGCGGGCACGTTGGATATCTTTCGGCCAGACTCTAGACCGGGTAGTAGTTTTTGGTGTTTCAGTGTATTTCTGATGGAAAATATGTGATTTCTACATCTGAATGTGATAGATTAGAACACAGTTTAACCATTTAGAAACTCTGAAACAACGCTGTGACAGATCTAGCAAATCGACAGCGACGAAACACACTGCTCACAGAAAATGAAGAGTGCTCAGAAAATAAAAAAAGCCACAGGAACAAGCTTACAAACAGCGCACAAGAAGGCCATCTCCAGAGAACTCCTCCACCCCTGATGCCACAAGGCAAACAAGGGCCACAACGCATATATAGATAGAGAGAAAGAGTGCATAGCAACAGGGCGTTTTTTTTGGACTCCAGCTGTGCAAAATACCTTGACCTTGGTGGAATTTTCAGACTCTAGTGTGGTAAAGGTTAAAAAGCACATCAAATTGCCTCCAGCTTATCTTGGGAACTTTTGTTTACTGTGCATGCTTCGCTTCCGTAATGAAAGATTGGCTCAATATAACATCCTGCACTCATACATCCTGTTGGAAATGAAAAAGCAGACCAACGGCTAAGGAAGGTGCTGCCGAAGACCAACCAGATATACCAATCACCTACCATCAGAAAAAACAGATGATCAATTCAATAAGAAAGCCACAAACACCAACACAAGATGACTATCATATTATGAACAGACCAGAACAAGTTATAATTCTACGTCTCAGAACAGGACACAACAGACTCCGCAGTCACATGTATACAAAGTTCAAGATTGGCAACACAGCCATGTGTACATGCAGACACGCTGAGGCAGACATATTGGCCAGAGGAAACAACACTGGAATCAAAACTCTATGGGACACTGTATGAACTACAAAAGACAGTGAGTTTTTATTAAGGAGACAGAATTACAGATATAGACATATTTCTAGTGAACGAAAGAAGAAGAACACATCCTGTTAATCTGCAAAAAGTGAGAATGAATGCAGAAAAAAAATATCCTTAAGTTAAGAATGCGATATCCACAGAAATTAGATGCTGGGGTAATGGCCCAATAGCACAAATAAAACGGCAGAATGACATATCTCTGTTCTCTGGATTACATCCTGCTGGAAATCTAGTAGAACCATTGTTCTACTATCAGAGATTACATCCTGCTGGAAATCTAGTAGAACCATTGTTCTACTATCAGAGATTACATCCTGCTGGAAATCTAGTAGAACCATTGTTCTACTATCAGAGATTACATCCTGCTGGAAATCTAGTAGAACCATTGTTCTACTATCAGAGATTACATCCTGCTGGAAATCTAGTAGAACCATTGTTCTACTATCAGAGATTACATCCTGCTGGAAATCTAGTAGAACCATTGTTCTACTACTACAGATTCAGCAGTGTTTGAGAATTAACACTTAAAACAAACAAAAATCTTTCTACAGAATGATTATGCGGCAATTCTCACTTACAGTTTTTGCTTGAGTTTTTCTTTACTAAATAAATGCACATTCTCGATGACAACACCTTCTGCTGGCATTTGTTTCTTCTTCTCTGCTTTCAGGGTTCTCTGCCATTTTGTTGACTTTCTGCATTTGAACTGTTCAGAAAATAAAAAATATAAATAATCATCATTAAATGTATGTGTGTGCCTCCAAGCCCCAAAAGGGAGCAAATAATACCAACACTGTTTACCTTCCATGCATGTCAAGAGGCTACAAACGATGTTATGGGGGTGGAGTTGACTGTCCCATCACATATAGGGTAAAAGTGACATAGAAGTCACACTGAAGTCGGAGGTATCAAATCAAAAGGTGAAAATATCTGAGCCAAGCTGTAAGCCATGATACAATGCATTTTGTTCTCTGAGCTTTCATGTGAGTTGAGCCAGATAGAGTGAAGTAGGCCCTATGATGATGTCATTGCCCACTTCTCACAAACATAATCCATCATGATGACCAGAGGGGACCTACTGCCGCTTGAAAAATATAGGCCTAGCTTCTTAATAGTAACTTTGTTTTGCTGTTTGCCCCCTGCCATAGATTTTTCATCTGTGGTAATTTAGTTTTTTGTAGGGCAACCCATTGCTAATCTCTTTCTGATCAGTTTGAATTAGGCCTACAAGTAGTCTTTTTTAAACTGAGAGTACCGTACCCTAAAATAAATTTTAAAAGTGGGCCTTACTAAAATAATTATTAGGCCTATAAATAATATAAGCATTAAGGAATCACAACTCCACTTGCTTAAACCATCATGAAAATATTACTTCCCTTATTTTCCAAAGTGTCCACTGTTATATATTGCTATCACGTATGTATAAACCACTTCATTGTCATTTAGATAAGCGAAGAAACTTCAGTGCCTATTAAAGTGGACAATTTTAGTTTTGTCATTCATTGCGACATTGAATTCTGGATATTTTAGTTGGAAATACCTCACGCTATTTTTACAGCCAGCAATTTAACATGATGAGGTAGTGTTTTTAGTAACTTCACTTTTGCGCTTGTTTATCCTATTTTTATTATTGTAAAATCTATGGGAACCACATTTAAAATTCATCAACAATGTAAACTCTTCATGTTTGAAAGATTAAAATTTTGGTAGTATCTAATAATTTTTATCGAATTAAAAAAAATTAAGTGCCCAATGCTAACTCACTCCTTAGCCGCCATCTTGCTTTCTGCTATTCCAATGATGTCAGACCATTTTGAAAATTTTGTCCACATACCTACCTAGTACACCATTATGATTAATTAGCTTTGGTTGCATAGGAAAATTAGTACAATGTAATCAACAAATGCATCTTGTCTTCCTGAACACAAAAACATAGTTTGAGTTTGCCATATATTTTATCCTAAATAATTAAAAAAATTAATAAATATATAATATATTAAATATTCAATTATAATTACGCTAATTAGACACTATTATTAATTAGTTCTGGTTACATTGGAAAATTATCACAATGACAATGTAATCACCAGAGTCACCTTGTCTTCCAGAACAAAAACTTATATTTATATATAGTTTAGATACTGTATCGTAAATAACTAAGATATTTATAAATTATTGGCTCATCTGTAATTAATGGCTGCAACTTTTTGACCACTATCGTTTGATATTTTCTTATAAGTTTCATCCATGTATTTATTTTTATGCAAAATTAATTTGAAAAAAAAATTCATAAATTATTTCAGAATTGGCATTAGTGATCATCTGAAATTTTGTGATCAGATGGGTTATGTCCCTTGATATTTATTCCATGAGTGGAATAAATGTTTAGATTTTAAGATTTTATTATTCCATGAGTGGAATAAATATTTAGATTTTATTATTCCATGAGTGGAATAAATGTTTAGATTTTATTTATTCCATATAAAATAACTGATACTGTTGAATAATTAATGCCTTAGCCGTTGCCATTTGAAAATCATGTACTTATTTGACTGTTTGAATAAAACAAAAGTCAGTCCTGAGCCATGTCAATGAAATAAAAGACAGTTATCACCTTCCAGACAAGAGACAAAAACTGCAAAGAGTAGAAAAATGTTTACCACCACACGCAGGCTTTAAATTGCCGGAAATCAAAACACAGTTAAGAGATAATGCAACGAAATGTTCCGACCCAGTAAGTCTTATGAAAGCAACACAGAAAACAATAGACACCTACCCAGAACAATGGATTCATGTCTATACTGATGGGTCTGCCTTCAAAGCCATCATCAAAGCAGGTTATGGTGTCTATATAGAATATCCAAACAAAACATCTGATGAGTTGTTTGATGCCTGTGGGGAGATATGTTCTAACTATGAAGCTGAAATAACAGCACTAGAAATTGCCTTGTACCACCTGAAGACCATATTTGATGCCTTCCCATCAAAAGTCCAAAACATTGTTATTTTTACAGACTCTATGTCTGCTCTCCAAGCATTGGAATGTGATGGACATTGTAAACCCGAGCTAGCTGAAATATACCACCATGCAAACCAGCTGCTCACATCTTATGATGTCAACATTGTTATGCAGTGGATTCCTGGCCACTCAAACACACCTGGTAATGATAAGGCAGACAGACTAGCAAAGAGGGGAGCACAACAAGAACAGCCTTATACAGAAACAACAATGCACACAGTTAAAATGATTCTGAAATCTGTGAACAAAGAAAATTGGATGAACAGATGGGCCATGGGAAACACTGGGAGGGAAATCTATAAATATATGACCAGCCTAAATCCTAAAGACAATATCAACCTCCTGGAAAGAAAAGACCAGAGTATCATATTCCGACTGCGCACACAACATGTACAGCTTAACAATCACCTGAACAGAATACAACCACAACACACTCCAGGGTGCCGACTGTGCACTCATCCATATGAAACTGTTGACCACCACCTTTCTGAATGTCCAGCGCTGGATGACATCAGGAAAATGCTCCTCCCTCCAGGGCCAGATAAATGGAACACATTATATGGAACAAAACAACAACTCACAAACACATGCATATATCACACAATGGCATTGGGTCAAAGGGCATGAGCCCATGGACCGCTGGATCAGCAACCAACCAACTAACCAACCATTTGACTGTTCATAAACCATCTGTTCACACAATGTATGAACTTATTTGACTGTTCATAAACCATCTGTTCACACAATGTATGAATTCTGAAAGTGTCTTGTTCTTGTATAGACTAACGGTTCAATTTTTATAAACTTATGTCTATCCATTTTTTATCAGTTAGCCATTTTTTTTAAATGTTCTGGCTGTTGTTTGCAGGTAACAGGTAATCTTGTAATTTTGCAGGTAATCTATGTTGATAGCAGGTAACAATCATGTATTTAAATAAATATATTTTTTTTAAGTATTGTAATTCACATGTCTCTTATTTACATATGATAAATAAATGAAATATTTAATAATTAGAATTAGACTATTAAATTGAAAGTTAAATTTTGTTATGTTCCTCCAGTGCCATAGGTGGCGCATAGGGCAGAAACCATAACTTTCCATTTCTGTCTTTGTGTTGCCAGCCAGGTCTTTCAGTTCTTGGATTTTGTTTAGGTTCATTGACATGCCTTTTCTATTAATGGTTCTTCACTCCAGGGTGTTGGATGTGCACTCATCCATATGAAACTGTTGACCACCACCTTTTTGAATGCCCAGCACTGGATGACATCAGGAAAATGCTTCTCCCTCCAAGGCCAGATAAATGGAACACATTGTATGGAACAAAACAACAGCTCACAAACACATGCATATAACAAACAATGGTATTGGGTCAATCATGAGCCCATGGACCGCTGGATCAGCAACCAACCAACGCATAATTAATGGTTCTTCATGGAGTTTCTCTAGGTCTCCCTCTTATTACTCACGGTGACACCCAATTTAGTGACTAGTAGGGAATTCTTAAGCTGTTCTTTCTGAAAGCATGGCTGATGTAAGTCCATTGCCTTAGTCTAATGAAGGAAGATACATAGGTTTGTTTGCTTTCCTCTCGTATAGTAGCGTTAGATTTAAAGTCACTCCACTTAATGTTCAGAATGGTACATAGGCATTTGTTTTCAAAGATGTTTAGTCTCTTATCTGTGGCTTTTGAACTTTCGCATCCATATTATAGAATAAAGATAATGTTGGAGTTAAACAACCTGATCTCCAACATTTTGCTATCATTTATAGAAGATATTGACAATTGAAAGTAAATCATGCAAATTAGCCACCATTTTAAATATTAATTAGCCCCAATTGCATCTGAAAATGTATTCAACAGGTGCATCTGGCCTTTCCGAACACAAACATGTATAGTTTGTAGGGTATTTTATCATGAACAACTAAGATTTCATAAATTATGAACTTGTCAGTGAATCTTGGTCACAACTTTCTTCACCGGTCTGTTTATATTTACTTGTTTTCATATAATGTTGTAATTATTCTTTAATTATCATTTACAGCAACAAATGCATAACTTTTCTCAGAACTGACCAACAGACTTGGTTGAGGTATCGTTGAAATACAAATTTTAATGTCTATCTAGCTGTTGTGTTTATAATGCTGTAAACTAAACCCATTTTGATAATTTAGTATACGGTACAGCATACACTCCGTACAGACTTGGTTGAGATATAGTTGAATTTAAATTTTCAAGGGCTATATAACTGTGGTATTTATAATGCCAGGAATAAAAATGGGAGGATGCAGTATAAATAACTTGAGATATGCTGATAAAACAGCACTGATCACATGAAGCGAACAGGAACTACAAGCCATTTTTAATGAAAGAAAGTGAAAACAAAGGCCTCAGTTTAAACAAAAAGAAAACAGAAATAATGAATGTCTATTAGAGACATACACCATCAAGATGCAACATAATAATTAATAACACAAAATTAACACAAGTTGAAAAAGTGAAATATCTTGGCTCCCTGTTAACATCAGATGCTCAAGTGAAATAAAGTGCTGAACAGCACAAGCCAAATTAGCATTCCAAAAAATGAGAACCATTTTTTGCAATGGAAGAATATCAATGCAGACCCGAATTCGGGTGCTGAGTTGTGATATTGAACCAATTCTTTCATGGATGTGAAGCATGGACTATAAACAATAAAATTCAAAGCGAATTAGAGACTACAGAGATGTGGTTTCTGAGAAGAATGATGAAAATACCATAGAGAGCTAAGAAAACAAATGCAGAGGTTCTCATTGAATGTTGATGCTGGCGTAAAAAGATCATTCATCAAAATTAAACATTAGGGACACACAGTTTTACCGACAGTCAAATCAGTCATAGTTTCTAACTTAATTTTTCTAAGGCATGTTCTGAGAAGAACACGTCTTGAACAGTAACACTTAATAACCGCTGGAAAGATCAAAATGGGAGAAGAGATAGGGGACGACAAAGTTGCTAAATGGACTAGTACAAATTAGTATATTATAATTGTTTGTGACATAGTAAGATATATAAGTAATAAGTTTAAGGTTAGTTCACAACCAACACAAGGCAAGGCCAATGGCAATGCTTATCCAACAAGTCAACACAAGACAGAGAGTCGTGGAGAAACATGATCTCCTACGCCATGAAACTTGATTGATTGATTTATAATGCTGCGTCCATTTTGAAAATAAATAACTTACGCTTCTTCTTCTATTACTCGACAATCCCTTGATACCCATTGTGTCTTATATAGACTATCTGTCGATGAAACAACTGTTTTGATCAAGTAACACACGCCTTGGAAATATTTGCGCAGATTTGGTGTGAATTAATTCCCTTGCCAAGAGCATTTGTAAAACTAAACCCAGTATTCTTGAATATGTGCGAGACAAAACATGGAATAAAGAGCCGTATGTTTGTCATCATCAGGTTTCCTGCCAGCTGGCTTATGCGATAATAGATCTCCACAACTCCTGTATTTCCTATATCTTTTATCAGGATAGTTGTTAACTCTTTGCTATGCCACATGTCAGATTATCTAACAGTTTCTCACGCTGTCGTCCTCAATCTCTCTTGCCTTCAATCTTGCCTGTTGTAACTGTGTTTTCTAGACCTCACTGTCTGACAAGGTGTTAAAAAATACAAAATATAAATGGTCTCTTTCTAATAATATTATTAAGTAGCCCCCGATCTCGGATTTGATTCTTTCAGCCCGTCCCCACTACATTTCTTTAGCTTTATATGAAACTCTCGTCGTTCTTCATATAGTCACATATATGTGCTTTCTATGTCCCATTACTATATTTATTTATTGTAAAAGACACATCCATATATTAGAATCTTCGCTGTGTAGTTTTGAAGAACTCTCTACCTCTAATGGTAGGTATATATTACACAGCATGGTCTTCATTTTTAGGACTTACGTATAACACAGACTTTTTATGTTTCACTTGAGCACAACAGACGGACTATCACTAAGACTAAGGGGTTATGAGGTGTAAGCCCTACACACGAAAACATACAAATGACAATACACAAGACATTTTCAACGTTTCGAACCGTTAGGTCTTTCTCAATAATATATTTTTTTAAACAATGAAAACAGTAAAAACAATGTTACCACCACAGAATCACTAGATACACTATATAATACTAGTACTTGAGTCCCTATACATCTGCTATAGCCTACATCTACAATGGTGATTAATGTATCTAGACACCCTATACTTATTTATTTCCTATATTTAATAGGTAGGACCATAATGTATATATTTACACTAAATACAGATTGTGGCATTTGTAGGAATGCTGCTATTGTCTGTCCTATTCTGTTTCTGTTTTTTTAATCTTTGTTGAATTTCTTCCATCCGATGCTATCGTTGTTCCTATTTAGTTGTTTTGCTCTGTGTGGTGCATTCTTCTTGAAGAATCCCTACATCACTTCATATATAGGCATACTACCATATTTTTGTTTATCATAGTCGCCCGTGGCCTAACTCGAAGACCTTCTGAACATGACACTAGAATAAGCTGGGCAGGATGCACAGAACTGAGATGCTTACACGGTGACAGTGAGGACACCGTTCTGATGTGTCATGTGACGTATTCCTTCCAGAACGTTGTCTTCCCAATGAACTCTCTGAACCTCTCTCTGTCTTGGGCGATGTGGCTTGCATTTTCTAGCGATGTATTCATATTATCTTTAATGTCGTCAGTCCATCGTCTTCTTGGTCTGCCCCTTCTCCTCTTCCCAGGTACTCTTCCCTCCATTATTTGTCTTTCTAAACAGTTATGTCTCTTTATATGACCAAACAGGCGTAGTTTTCTTTCTGTTATTGTGTTTAGTAACCAACACTCTGGAATATTCAGTGTGTTTATAATATCTGAGTTTCTGATTTTATCCTTCCATGATATTCTAAGTATCTTTCTGTAGCATTTCAGCTCGAAGGCGTTGATCTTCTTTGCCGCTGTTTTACTTAGAGTCCATGTTTCACAGCCGTATGTTGCAACCGGAAAAATAAAAGTTTGTAACATCAGCACTTTCGTTTCTATTTTGTTGTTTTTCCATATGTTTTTCAGCCGTGTTATTTTGCAATATGCCATTGCCAATCTCTTCCTTATTTCTGCCATGCAGTCTCCTGCACCGTTGATGTTTGCTCCTAAGTATTCAAATTTATCCACACATTCTATCTCGGTATTGTCTATTCTGATTTTTGGTTGTTGTGTTGTTATATCTGTTGACATGATTTTTGTTTTCTGCGTGTTTAAATACAAATTTTGTGCTTCGCTATATTTCTTTGTGTTCTTGATTAGTTGTTCCAATCCCTTTATATCGTTTGAAAGAAGTACTGTGTCGTCTGCGTAGCGTAGTTCCGGGATTAGGAATCCACCTATGTTTAGAGCGTGGTAGTCAGTGTTAATACTGATACCGTAAATAAATAGATAGATAGATAGATAGATAGATAGATAGACAGACAGACAGACAGACAGACAGACAGACAGACAGACAGACAGACAGACAGACAGACAGACAGACAGACAGACAGACAGACAGACAGACAGACAGACAGACAGACAGACAGATAGATTAGATAGATAGATAGATAGATAGATAGATAGATAGATAGATAGATAGATAGATAGATAGATAGATAGATAGATAGATAGATAGATAGATAGATAGATAGATAGATAGACATCCGTGAGTGTATGGTCCTCTAGTTCATGGAGCAAAGAAACGCTGTCTTATTTCCATGCATGTCGTAGGAGTAGACAAATGAATATTGAGGGGATAGGCTGATAACTTGTCCCCTGTGAAATAATTATCATTGTCACATCTTGTCTAAATTTCTTAACTTTATCTTCTATCAAATAATCCCCATGTATGACAAAGAGATGAGAGCCAGAAGACATCGCACCTTTGCCATTTTGTGGTAGACTTCTGGTTGACGGGGAATATTACATGTGTCCCTAATGACGACGAGTCAACAAATCGTACCGAAGAATGATGATATTGTTGCCCCAGAAGTATGATCTGTGCTCCTGGTATGACGTGATAACCCTGGGATACTATCACACTGAAATGCCTCCCTTATGTGGACTAAAAATGCGCCCGTAAATCCCCCTTTACATCCAGATAATTTAAGATCTATGTTACAGTAAAGTAAGATCTATGTTACAGTAAAGTAAGATCTATGTTACAGTAAAGTAAGATCTATGTTACAGTAAAGTAAGATCTATGTTACAGTAAAGTAAGATCTATGTTACAGTAAAGTAAGATCTATGTTACAGTAAAGTAAGATCTATGTTACAGTAAAGTAAGATCTATGTTACAGTAAAGTAAGATCTATGTTACAGTAAAGTAAGATCTATGTTACAGTAAAGTAAGATCTATGTTACAGTAAAGTAAGATCTATGTTACAGTAAAGTAAGATCTATGTTACAGTAAAGTAAGATCTATGTTACAGTAAAGTAAGATCTATGTTACAGTAAAGTAAGATCTATGTTACAGTAAAGTAAGATCTATGTTACAGTAAAGTAAGATCTATGTTACAGTAAAGTAAGATCTATGTTACAGTAAAGTAAGATCTATGTTACAGTAAAGTAAGATCTATGTTACAGTAAAGTAAGATCTATGTTACAGTAAAGTAAGATCTATGTTACAGTAAAGTAAGATCTATGTTACAGTAAAGTAAGATCTATGTTACAGCAAAGTAAGATCTATGTTACAGTAAAGTAAGATCTATGTTACAGTAAACTAAGATCTATGTTACAGTAAACTAAGATCTATGTTACAGTAAAGTAAGATCTATGTTACAGTAAAGTAAGATCTATGTTACAGTAAAGTAAGATCTATGTTACAGTAAAGTAATATATATGTTACAGTAAAGTGATATCTATATTACAGTAAAGTAAGATCTATATTACAGTAACGTAAGATCTATGTTACAGTAAAGTAAGATCTATGTTACAGTAAACTAAGATCTATATTACAGTAAAGTAAGATCTATATTACAGTAAAGTAAGATCTATGTTACAGTAAAGTAATATATATGTTACAGTAAAGTGATATCTATATTACAGTAAAGTAAGATCTATATTACAGTAACGTAAGATCTATGTTACAGTAAAGTAAGATCTATGTTACAGTAAAGTAAGATCTATATTACAGTAAAGTAAGATCTATATTACAGTAAAGTAAGATCTATATTACAGTAACGTAAGATCTATGTTACAGTAAAGTAAGATCTATGTTACAGTAAAGTAAGATCTATGTTACAGTAAAGTAAGATCTATGTTACAGTAAAGTAAGATCTATGTTACAGTAAAGTAAGATCTATGTTACAGTAAAGTAATATATATGTTACAGTAAAGTGATATCTATATTACAGTAAAGTAAGATCTATGTTACAGTAAAGTAAGATCTATGTTACAGTAAAGTAAGATCTATGTTACAGTAAAGTAAGATCTATGTTACAGTAAAGTAAGATTTATGTTACAGTAAAGTAAGATCTATGTTACAGTAAAGTAATATCTATGTTACAGTAAAGTAAGATCTATGTTACAGTAAAGTAAGATCTATGTTACAGTAAAGTAAGATCTATGTTACAGTAAAGTAAGATCTATGTTACAGTAAAGTAAGATCTATGTTACAGTAAAGTAAGATCTATGTTACAGTAAAGTAAGATCTATGTTACAGTAAAGTAAGATCTATGTTACAGTAAAGTAAGATCTATGTTACAGTAAAGTAAGATCTATGTTACAGTAAAGTAAGATCTATGTTACAGTAAAGTAAGATCTATGTTACAGTAAAGTAAGATCTATGTTACAGTAAAGTAAGATCTATGTTACAGTAAAGTAAGATCTATGTTACAGTAAAGTAAGATCTATGTTACAGTAAAGTAAGATCTATGTTACAGTAAAGTAATATATATGTTACAGTAAAGTAATATATATGTTACAGTAAAGTAAGATCTATGTTACAGTAAAGTAATATCTATATTACAGTAAAGTAATATCTATATTACAGTAAAGTAACATATATATTACAGTAAAGTAAGATCTATATTACAGTAAAGATCAACGCAGATCGCTAGTGCTAAGTATAGGCCTACTTTTTATGTGTGTGAAAGTTGAACTACCCAATGCAGACACGGAAAAAAAGATTCAGGCTTTTGAAAACATGTGCTACAGATGTTTGTTAAGCATTAGTTATTTAGAACACGAGACAAATATATTTGTCGGACAGAAAGAAAAAAAAACGTGCAGGTTATCAAGAACCACTTGTGGCAATGATGAAATGGCGTAAACTTGTTTGGTGTAAACATGTAAAGACATCGATAATATGATATGAGACACGACTAACTTTCTAAAATTGTTTTGCAAGAAATAGTCCACGGTAGAAGAAGATGACATAGAGAATCCTGGATTGAAAACATCAAGAAATGGTCTGGGCGTCATTTTTTCTAAACTCTTCAGAATGGCTTGGGATAGGGCTGTTGTGTGCTGATATATCCAGTGTGGCACCCCTACGTCCCTGGCGGGTTATGGGTTTTATTATAAGCAGTATTATTTCACATTCATGCCTTTGAAAAAAATGGAAGATTATCAATGCAGACCCGAATTCGAGTGCTGAGATATTATATCGAACCAATTCTTTTTTTATGGGTGTGAAACAAAGTGAATTAGCGGCTATAGAAATGTGGTTTCTGAGATGAATGATGAAAATACCATGGACAGCTAAAAAAAAGTAATGCAGAGTTTCTCATTGATGCTGGCGTAAAAAGATCAATCATATCAAACATTAGGGAGAGACAGTCAAGATTTCTAGGGCATGTGCTGAGAAGAACACAGATTGAACACTTAATAACCACTGGGAAGATCAAGGGGAGACGAGATAGGGGACGACAAAGAGAAAAGTTACTAGATGGACTAGTATTGTGGCACGGTAGAAGTTCTCCAACCGAGCTTATTGACAACACAAGAGACAGAGTGGTGGAGTAACATGATCGCTTAGGCCATTCGTCATGGCACTTGATTGATTGATGCATTTGATAGCTTATATATGTCCAGGTGTCGCCTCAGTTACACAACTGAGAAGAACATGTGCGTTTGTCAGCAAGGCTATGGACTGTCAAGAGCTGCCTGATCACGTGTTTGTCTGCAAGGCTATGTACTGTCAAGAGCTGCCTACTGACAGCTAAATGGAGTATTTTATTGTCATAATCAACTCTCAGAGTAAATGACTATTTTTTTTTTTTTTACAAAATCATAGCTTACCGCTAGAGTTTGAGCTTTCGTGATATGAAATTAATCTTTGGGTAAACGACCCCATTGTACATAAGGATATACGAGCTTTATTGCTAGCTTGTATTTCCTGGCGATCACAACAAACAAATACACATTGCTTATTCTGTGAACATTTCCATAAAAACAAGTCATATAGACAAGTTGGTGAATCCTTATCAATCTTGAGATTTGCTGGCTGTCTTTGTATGTGTTTCAAAGAGGAGAAAAACAAACAAAAAACCAAAAAAAAACTTTCGTTACTGCATGTTTTCCTGTGAAGGAGTGCAAGGTGGCTTTCTATGGACTGTGGAAATAAAGGTCGCTTTGTTACAACAGACGCAGCGACATGCACAGGAAGGATTTTAGTTGTACCCCCGAAAGAGAAAATTCTGTCCCAACCGTGGATTAAACCCAGGACCTTAAGGGTCTGAGAACGGCGTTCTAACAAGACGACATGCGCTCCACCAAAGAGTACATAACATCACATAATTATAATTATATTAATTATATTATAGTTATAATTCTGCCCACTAAAATACTACAATTTTAATGTCGGTATAATATGAATCGTTTATTGTGTGATAATGTCTTATATGTGGCATCTCTGCGACCCTGATGGGTAGGTTATGGGTTTTATTGTTGTTATATTACAGATGTCTCCTGACCATCTGTGACGGTGAAAATGACCATCATCATCATTGTAGACGTATAGGGGTTCAAGACTTCACCGTCCTCTCAGAACGTCTAGGGTTTGTGCTCACCAATATAAGATGAAACCGTATTTTGAACACACTAGAGTTTAAGCTGTTATTCTACGCCTTCGTACACATTTGTGGTCAAGCAATGTTTAGTCCTAGGTAAAGTTTGATTGTGGCTAGCCTTTATATTGGTAACCGGCATGCAGTATGGGGTGACCGGCATGAAGTACGGGGTGACCGGAATGCAGTACGGGGGGGGGGGATTTTTTTCTAGGCATAGTTCGACGTACATGTGGCCATCTAGTGATATGGCTAAGGTCACGCACCCCCTCCCCCCGGTAATGGAATTGGTAAAAACACTGTTATTATTACCGACCCGGAAGTAGATGTGTCGGGTAATTGTGCAAGTTGCAAATGTACTTCCCCGGTCTGAAAGAAGATCAAAGAATAAAGACACTGTTATGTGCCAGGCAAGTTGTGAAAGTGACTAAGAAGGTTTAGGGTATGGTGATAGTTATGTCATCTCGTATACAGTCAAAGAGACTCATAGTCCATGTATAAGTAAGAAGTTTCATGCTGAAAGGCGCAGATATCGCAGCTAAGTGGTAAATAGTGACACAACGCATTCCATTCTCAGGACTACATCCTGATATTCTGCAGGAGAACGAACCAAGAAGGAAAAAAACAGCAACAAAACGCATCTTTATTCTCCTGACTATATCCTGCTGGAAATCTAGTAGGGGCATTATGCTGCTACAAGATATATTCGGCAGGAGTTTAAGAACCATTGCAAGCAGGAGTTTAAGAACAATTGCAAGCAGGAGTTTAAGAACCATTGCAAGCAGGAGTTTAAGAACCATTGAAAGCAGGAGTTTAAGAACCATTGCAAGCAGGAGTTTAAGAACCATTGCAAAAAAAATATATTTAAAAATTATACGTCTCTGTACATGATTCAATCGACTTCATGAATACACAATTCGTGATTGACAATATATACTATTGCACATGTTTTCTGCTCATCAAAGAACACATAGGCCTACGTAAACATCTTGTTCCACGTATGGTCATAAACTCCAGCAGATTAATAGGATGTAGTCCAGAGAACGGTATGTGGAGTGTAATCATATAATGGCATGGTTATGTAATGTTTATGATTGTCAAGAACAATAACAAAAAGTACATCATAATGAATTAAACTGAAAAAAATTGACAAAGATTACAAAAAGAGCAGTGAACCAACATAGAACCGGAACCATCAGCCGTTATACCCTGAGAAATTTATTGAAGTGGAGATCGGAGCACCTATAAACGTGTCCGGCGAAGAAGATAATCAACATATCGAATACATCATAATGAATGTTATAAAGAGAAGAACGTTATACTTCTTAGATCAGACATTTTTCCAGCTGCAACTTAGGCTGCGAGACTTGGACAATACAAAGAACAACGGCAAAAATAATATAGGCATTAGAACTGAAATGTTATAGGGCAATATTAAGAATTTCCTGAACAGAAAATATAAGGAACCGTGATGTTTTGAGTATGCTGAATATAGAGGAAGGATGGCTAGTAAATACAATTATACATCGAAAATTCAAATATTTTGAAAATATAAAAAGACACAATGTAATGGAAAGACGCATATTAGAAAGCAGGATTCCTGGAAGTGGAAGAAGAGGTAGACCTAGAAGGAGATGGACAGATGAGATCAAAGACTGTATGAAGTTATCATTGGAGAGGCAGGCAGATTGACACATGATAGAGTCGGATTCAGGACATCAATTGCAAAGACAATGTTCTGGAAAGAATATGTCACGTAATTGATGACCTCTTAATGTGTTTCACTCTTTTCAACAGGAGACCTTACTCCAATTTAGTTATAGCAAGCTTAGAGACTATCACAAATAATGGAGGTCACGGTTCATGCTAACACGGCCTCCGTATTAATCATTATGCACCTGTATTATTGCACATGTGTGTTCCGCGACTCGAAAGGGGAACAAAGAATAGCAACATTGTTTACCTTCCATGCATTTCGTAACAGGCGGTTATGGGGACCCAGAATGCATGCTGAAGTCCGGTGTGTCAGACCGAAAGGCGTACACATCAGAGCAAAGCTGTAAAACATGGTACAATTCATTCCGTTCTCCGGACTGCATCCTGATAATCTGCAGGAATTTAATTAAGAACAAATACAGATTACAGCAGTAGTAATCATTGTTATTAAATAAGAAGCAGAATAGGGCAGGCAAAAAAACAACAACATTCAGAAAAATATATTATGTAATATGACCTTGACATTAGAGGTGAGAAAGAGAGTAGTGCTATATAACCTCTATACTAACATATGGATGCGAGTCTTGGACAATAAACAAACTGAAAATTGGGATATTACAGGAAAAAGAGATGTGGTTTTACAGACGAATGCTGAGAATGCCACAGATCGCAGAAAAACTAATGTGGAGGTGATGAAAGAGTCAAATGTGAAACGGACCTTAATCAATAAATATAAGAAAGAGACAATCTTCATTTTTTGGGCACTTCATGAGACAGGCAGGTTTGGAAAACATAGTCACAACAGGCAAGATTCAAGTCAACAGAGGACGACAACGTGATAAAATATTAGACAGTTTGACAACCTGGCACGGCAGGGAAACAACAACGAACTTAATACATAATACTGGAGACAGAGAGCCGTAGATCGCCTACGCCAGCCGGCATCTGATGATGATGAAACATTATTAGAGCTCTTCTGTGAATTCTGATGTTGTGTGATAAATTCAGCACAGGAAGTTCTCACAAAACGAAAGTAAGAATGCTTAGTCCTACATGCTGTCGTTGCTGTTGACTGATTCGCATTTTGAATTTTGTATTGTAAATTAATTGTAATTGCTTGTGTGTTTTAGAAATTAATTATATAAACATCAAACTTCGTTTGGGTGTATAGTACATTTTAACCCATTTTATTATGTGTTATTTATTTTAACGATGCCAAATGGAAGCGATCTCCGATCTGTCTAAGTTGAAGTTGAGGGAAAGTGGTCGTGGAATTAGTTTTAACAACTAGTTTTTACATGATAATTGCAAATAATCTCAAATATAGTTAGATCTAAGATACCAAGACTGTACGTCAATTCTGAAAAAACGTATGCATTTTTTCTAATGATTTTGACATCGAAATAATCCATGGAACATATTAGTTAGGAAAATATAATATAAATAAAACTTGTGATCACAAAAAGTAGTCAAGCTGATAATTTCTAAATTATCTTTGTTATTTTTAATAATACAATATACAAACTATACATTTTTGTGTTCATGAAGACAAGACACTTATGTTAATCACATTTCTGGAATTTTCAGACACAGAACTAATTGATATTCATTCAAAATGGCTGCTAATGTGCATAATTATAATGAAAATAATTAAATATCTATTAAACATAATAAAATACCATCATTGGCATCATAGAAACTATATATTTTTGTATTCACAAATACAAGACACATCTTTTGATCACATTGCTGTGATTCTCATTAGCATGTACTACTAATTAATATTCAAAATGTTGGCCAATTTGCATAATTAAACTGTTGATGTTTTAAAAAAATTAACTGCTGTTTTCTACAACGTCCAGCATCCTTAAAAGTTACATATATAAAAAGAAAAATGGTTACAGAATGTAATAAATCAAGTTGCGAATTTGTCGTCACTAATTTTCACTAAATGTCCCATGAAATTTATAGCTTAAGCAAAATTTTCCAAAAACGCTAATCCCAGATGTCCAAGTAATTACCCAAGGCCAAAGTAATTTTTTGTGTATGTAAATTTGTGAGTGAAGAGTTCTAAAAATCAGAATTGAGACAGAATGTATAAAATCTACGTATGAATTTAAAAGTCCAAGGGGAAGTTAAATAAGAAGTATAATTATTTGTTTAATTTCACTAAGACATGAATAGATTGCTGATTGTTGTTTTTGTTAATAATTAAATAACCATAATGGGTGAAAATGCAGTATAGGTCTCCATTGGGCTATAAATAGAACACTACACTTTTAACTAGTTGACATCACAGATTTCCGTAAACTTATGCCCAATGTGCATGCGCAACAACAGCTATGCATGTCATCAGATTTTACAATTTGTTTTCTTTTCCAATGATTTGTACTGTGCGCTCATTATTTCTGTCCTCTACAAACTGGGAGAAGGGCGCACGATTGATCATCTAAGACTTGTCTTAATTCTAAATACTATTTGTAGTTATCCTAACCTTAGTACACCCAAAGGGTAGGAAATACCTCGAAAGTAGAGCAAAGGTCCTACAGAAGACGAGTATGTCGGGCCATTGGCAAAAATAAAACGGAGACACAACGCATTTCCATTCTCTGGACTATATTATGCTGGAAATCTAGTAGCATCATAGTCCTGATACAAGGGAGATCCAGTGAGAGTTTGAGAATGAACGCTGAAGAAGAAGAACAAAGGTCACAACGGAGACCTATACTGCATTTTGGCCCCAGAATGTCCGGCAAAGTGTCCAGTGCTGCAGTAAACGAAACTGATAAACTATAAACCTTCTTTACTATGATACTTACTGTTAAACCCTAACTATAAATGTAAAAAATAAATAAATAACAACAAAAGAACAAGAACTTTTTTCTATGTACTGTCAAACTGGTACCCTTTTCAAGTAACACATAATAAACATTCTACACGCAATTATCCAAAAATAAATGTCATGTATGTGGACTGTTTAGTATAGTAATATATCAACATTCCTATTTCTTGTTGAATGCTGTATATGTTCCCAGTGCTGTTAGATACTGATCTCCCTGCACATTTCCCTCATTGCTTATAGTTTTGACATTGCTTATAGTTTCAACATTGCCTATAGTTTCGACATTGCCTATAGTTTCGACATTGGCTATTGGTCATTTTTATGCATCATATTTTAAAATGTTTTCATATCCCCCCTCTCCATTTTCAACCCCCCCTCCCTACACATTTCCCTCATTGCCTATAGTTTCGACATTGCCTATAGTTTCGACATTGGCTATTGGTAGTCCCCTACTACCATTTTTATGCATCATATTTTAAAATGTTTTCATATCCCCCCCTCCATTTTCAACCCCCCCTCCCTACACTAAACATTACTTATTGGTGGCTCCCAACTCTTCATTTGTCCTCATGTTGTTACTCACATTCACAAAACTTAGTTTTCCCTTTTTTCATATTTTACATTTGGCATTGATTTTTTCATTGATTTGATCTGATTTATCATCTATTCATTCATCACTTTTGCTATCTCATTTTCTTGAATCTATGGAAATTTCTGTCTGTCAATCATGAACCACATAACTCAGCATCTACTAAACGTGCCACATTATCTGGCACATCATGCTGTTCCACATTATTTGGTACATCTGGCTGTAAGAAAGACATCTCCAAATAATCACATTTATATTTTGTGTTTGTGGTGTTTCTGGAAAAAGGTCACAGTTGGGCCGTAGCGTAGACAAAAATTGTCCTCTGAATCATCAAACTCAACAACTTGTTTGGCTGTTTTTGAACACCAAAAAAAATCCTGATTTTCAACACATTGTTTTGGTTTAAAATACTAACAAAATTATCAACAAGTGCATGCCATTTTGTGAAGCAGCAATCCCAACATGCAAATGTGCACAGCATGTCGGTAAAATGCGTTTATCAATTTATTAATAATAATTACTGTACTGTTTTGTGAATCGAAATACATAAAAATTAGGGCAGCAATATTTAGTGTAAGCTCCGGAATTTCTGGATATCGGGTTCTAAGGGTGCTGCTGACTACTACTAGTATTAAATTATTTTTACAAAATTATGTAAACTTATTGTTATGAACATACAATAATTATGTAAACTTATTGTTATGAACATACAATAATTATGTAAACTTATTGTTATGAACATACAATAATTAAACTTTGTTTATGTTTTAATATCTTAGGCTGTAAAAGTTTTATTGAGGCAAGACATCAAGTAGAAGACAATCATGAAGCTGCTGACACATAATATGTTGACTTCCAATATAATCAAAGGAGTAACAAAGGGATTTCCTCTGAAGATTGTGGTAAGTTTGCTGGAATGTAAGTCTATGACATGCTGGGCACCAACACTGGTCAGCACAGACTCAGTTCACTGTCAGTTGATGTACATCAGTAAAAATATCTGACACAGTTAATGTGTTAAGGTAATTTATTTTCAAAAAGGTGAATTATGGTCACTCTCAAAGCTACGTCAGATTAGCTCTTAAAGATGTGTCAGGATGGCATAAAGCTCAGAACAGCATGAAACTGGAACTGTCAGCCGCTACACACTGATGGATTCATTAAAATGGGGATCGGAACAGGTATAGACTTTTCCTTTGTGGCTGATGATAACCTGCAATCATAACTAATAGTATGGGAGAGGATTACCTGTGTAGATAAGGTGGAATGTACAATTGTCATATGTAGGGGTGTTATAGATAATATTTATGTTTGTGGGTTATACTTGCTTTCTGCACAACTGCCTGCAGCAGAATTTGAACTTAGTACCTTGGCCATCATAGATGCACCTTGTGCTACAGAAGTAAATGCAAATAAAGTAAATAGGTTACTACATCAATATAAAATATAGAAAATAACAATAAATAAAAGGAACAAACACAACAGTCAACGTGTCTGTCCAATTGGGACCTTTAAAGACAACAAAAACAGTTAAGAACAAAAGACCAAAATGAATATAAACAAAATGGATCTCTCCCACCAGGAAATCCACAAAAAGCCACACCAGATCCATCTGGACAAGAAAAATTGGGGAAATCTGAAACCAGCAAAACTATTTCTTTAAATAGAACTATACCTATATTTTAATAATACTATATCGAAAATCTCCAATTACATTTATTCTTTGTTTTCTGTACTGTGTAGTATATAGCTAATGTCTGTTATTAGATAAATATTTCGTCACTCCTGACCAAGTTGTTATAATTGAATGTGACTGTATAATTCATTTTTTATCTGTGTTTTTGTGTGTGTGTGTGTTTTTGTGTGTCAGGCCAAGAAAGTAGAAGTTAAAGAAGTGGACTTCAACGCAGCATTCATCATTAAAACTCTGTCAAGAGTTGATTGGCCAGCACTGCATCAAGCTGCTAATGAGGTCAGTGGTATCCCTATATAGCGGATCCATTTATAACACATTTCCCTATATAACACATTTGCCTATATAACAACATTTGACAATCCACAGAAAATCCCCGATTATATTTCTTTATTGTTTTTAACGTAGCAGAATTCTGCTACTATATAATCTGGATCAAGTTGATGTAATGGCATGTGACTGTATTATGTGGTGATTTAGGACTCTTGTTCCACAGAAGACAGATGTTTTGGGCCATTGACAAAAATAAAAATGTGACAACACATTTCCATTCTCTGGACTGCGTCCTGTTGGGAATCTAGTAGGATCATTGTCCTGTTACAAGAGGGACCTAGCAGGAGTTTGAAGATGAACGCAGAAGAAGGACCATTGTCTCTGTCTAGGATGAAGTTTGAAAGCATATGCTGGAAATGATTAGGCTCAGCATGAATGGTAAGCTCTGCTCTCTTGAGTTCAATGACATGAATGGTAAGCTCTGCTCTGTTGAGTTCAATGACATGAATGGTAAGCTCTGCTCTGTTGAATTCAATGACATGAATGGTAAGCCCTGCTCTCTTGAGCTCAAAAGGAATAAACTTCATTGTACTCTGGTTGTCCCATATGTACTCTGCCCCTATCATCAGAACAGTATGCTGCCTACACAGAGTACCTGTTATAGCACTTAGCTCCAAAACTTGAAATGATAATCCCCAGGGATCTCTAGAAAATACCCTTGTAGACATGGTGTCACAGGTAGTTACCGGACCCTGAAAGGAGAGCAAATAATAGCAACACTGTTTATCTACCATGTGTGTCACATGAGGCGACTAAAAGAGGTTTTATGGGTAGAGTTGGCTGTCCCATCCCATATAGGGTCAAAGTGACCTGGAAGCCATGCTGAAGTTGGATATGTCAGGTTGACAGGCACATATATCGCAGCCAAGCTGTAAACAATGACACGATACATTTCATTCTCTATCCAGTTAATCTGCAGGAAAATCTACATCTTCAGGAACACAAAACAAGCTGCTTAACTACAAAATCACAGAGACTTCTCCCCCCTGTGGTTTGGAAATATGGTATGTTAAAGATTATAAAGTAAAGTTCAGAATTTAAACTTGTTTCTGCCAGGGCCTATAAAAAGGGGAGTAAAGAATAGAAGCACTGTGAATGGCCAGGAAAGTTGTAAGGGGTAACAAAATTGGGTCTAGGGTTAACGATTCCCACCATGGAAGTTTAATCTGGTCTATTACAAAAACTAAACTGTCAGCCATGACTGACAGATCTACAAGATAGCATACTTCCAACCACCCACAATGCCCAATACTAAGGATGACTTGTACTTTTGTCAGAAAGACTACGGACTGTCAAGTTCTATCTGTCTGTATTAAATGTCATTAACCTTCACCACGCCTATATCAACTCCGGCCGCCGAAAAACAAAATGGCGTCTAGCGCCATTGGCGACATACCCTATCCAATGAGATATCGTTATAATAGACGCCCCACAGCCTGATTGGTTACCCGGGAACATGCGTTATGAAGCCGGTTCATTCCTACGTCCGACATGATCGTTGTAACAATGGCTAGCCAGAAGATACAAATTTTATAGCAATTAATCTGACCACATCTGCACACCGGTACGATGCCATGATTTGACCGGTTTTATAGACCTATCTTTCATCGTATTTTGAATAAAATAACATTGAATCGTGGCTTGAATCATGAATTATTTAGTTTCACAGCAGTGAATATACAGAATGCGCCGTTGGTTTGGAGACTTGTAAACGTTTGATATCGAATATGTTGAAGTGGAACCAAAAATGACTAGACCTAAGCTCAAAGAAGGATTTTACTGCAAATCTACATGTTTTATACAGTTCCTCCGGCTATATTTTGATAATTTCGCAGTGAAAGAACATAAATACAACAGATTTGCATGATTTAGTTTACAGTGATGCCAAGGAATTCGATAAATAAGGTAAGTTATTTTTTTTATTTATTATTTTCCTCTTTATTGTTATAAAATATATGTTTTTTGTGAAAAACGTCTTTACCACTTTCTCATACGTCTGGTATCACACACACACGTACATAAATTACACCAATATATGCATAATTCTTTTCTTTATTTATATGTGCAAATATTATTTAAATATCTCTAACAATAAAAAAATTATCACATTTTAAAAACAGGCACCATCAATAATGCAAATTTTCAAAAAAGAATCCGATGGCAGGGAGACATTTCGTATTTTTTAATCTGGCTTGCTAAAGGTTAAAGAACATTCTTCTCACTACTCTGTACGCCTCTCGTTTCTGTGCAAGCTGTCCAGTCTCATTCAGTGTCATGTTCAGAAGGTCTTTGATAAAGAACTTACCCACAGGTAAATGGATTATCATCATTAATGTGACCCACAAGTACGACACTGAAGTACGATGTCTTGGACTTGAAGACACATTTCACAGCCAAGCTTTAAACCAGGACATAACGGATAGTGGATTGTAAATAATTCTGTCAGAGTATTATATTTTATTGTGTCACATTGCTGTGTTTATTTCAACATTATTGTGGCTGAATTTCGTGACAATATTGTTTACTGTTGTCTATGCCAGGTTGGCCATGGTGATGACTTGCCAGAAAAACTTGGAGAAGATGCCAAAGACGATGAAACGTTACTGAAAAAAATCCATAATGCTTTGCTACAGGTAACCTCTTTATTTGTTACTATGAACTTAGGCAGTGATTCTTAAACTGGGGCACTCGATGCCCTGAAATTTTATGAGCATTTATACCTGCAATATAAACTGCTTTTGTAGAAAGACAGAAACAAATACCTCTACACCGTTCATCATCAATAAGGGCCATCTCTATCCGCAATGAAGGTTGACTGCAACAGACCTCCAACAACCATTGTCTCTTGCCTTGGTGGTGCACTCTGCTAGACTAAACTGGCCATCTTGTGTTTCTCTCTCACTTGTATCTCTGCCTAGTTTCTTGCTTGCCTCCCCTCAGCTCAAGTGACGTCTTTGATAAAGTGTCACAGTTAGATAAAAGCAAATTGCATGAATAATTCGTATAACTTACATGTATTATTTTGGTGATATCTGGAAGAAAAAAATATGTATCGGGGTCTGCAGTAATGAACAGTTTTAGAACCACTGGTCTGGGGCACCAAAATGTGCCCACTCAACAAGATATAGGAGGAAAAACTTTTGGAATGTGGATTTATAGAATTTGGTGTTTTCTTCTGCGTTATTTCTCAAACTCTTGCAGATGAACAGAGTATAGGCTGGTAAACTGAATGCTTTGTGTCATGGTTTGCAGCCTGGCTCTGATATCTATGCTTTTCAGTTCAACACATTCAATTTACAGCATGGAGGGCTGTAGGAGTTCTGCACTAGAGACATCAGCACAAAATCCTCTCCAAACATCTCTATCGTTGCCCATTTGGAGGATTGTAGAGAAATCATGCTGAGACTATTCCTTGTTATTAATCCAGGATTTTCTTCTTCTGTGTTAATTCTCAAACTCCTGCAGATTAGCAGGATGTAGTCTGGAGAATGGAATGCGTTATGTCATGGTTTACAGCATTGTGATGATATTTGTGCCTTCTGTCAGACACATCCGACTTCATCATGACTTTGGGTCACTTTGATCCTATATGAGATAGGACAGCCAACTCCATCCCATATTCTCCTTTGTTACCTCTTACAACATGCATGGAAGGTAAGCAGTGTTGTATGTTTTGCTCACCTTTCAGGCCCCATCAATACATGGGCACCGCGATTTTGTTTAGTCCACATTTTCTTCACCCATGACTGACTCTTTTTTGCAAAATAGTTTTAGAAAGTGAGTCATGTCTCGTTACATGTCAATTTTTTTCTTCTTTCAAAAATTGATTCTTGATAACCTGCAAATCTGTTTATTTTCTGCCAGACAAATATATTTGTCTTGTGTTCTGTATACTAGCTCCCCCAAGAAATGTCTGTAGCATACATTGAAAAACCTGGATCCTGTCAATGTCTAGAGTGTCCAGTTTTCATATTTGTATAGAAGTATACTAAGCACTAGCGAATCTCACCACCAAATAAAGGACATCAGAGAAACATTCATTGTCTATTGTTAATCCCCAGGTGAATGATTGTTGATCGCATTCACACTTGCCGTTAAGGGTAGGGGTGGGAGCTTAAGCTGTCGTTCCAAGGCCAGATATGTCGCAGAGGTTGCATTTAGTCCATGTTTGTTCAAGGCTATCTTGATGTTCTCTACCCACCGTTTTCTTGGTCTACATTTGGCTGTACACCCAGATATTCTTTTGTTATATGCTCTTATTGGTATTTGTTTTGGATTCATTCTCATAAGGAGAAACATTCATGAGAAACTGAAAGAAAAACTACACTTCCTGACTCGGGAAGTATAAGCAACAAACTACTACTGCTTCAGAGTATGAGTAACAAACTACTACTGCTTCAGAGTATGAGTAACAAACTACTACTGCTTCAGAGTTCTATCATTAATAACATTTCAAATAGTTCTAAAAGATCTAAAACCATAAATAATGACAACATAAAATGTAGTTGTGAATCAGAAACTAGTCACAAAATGTTGTTGAGTCAGAAACTAATCACAAAATGTTGGTTAATGTTCTAGCAGAATCAGATATATATGACTGTTAACTTCAGAACGAAATGTTATGTGTGTTCTGAGGTTATGCAAATATGTTATGGTATTGTTCACATTGCCAGGACCAATAAAATATTGTTTCTTTCAGGTTGAAGTTATCGACGGAGAGCTCATTTGTCCAGAATCTGGCAGAAAGTTTCCAATTTCAAATGGTATTCCAAACATGCTTTTGTTAGAGCATGAGGTTGGCAACTAAGGTGTTTCTTATTCTACTTGTGTGCATGTTCAATAAAGATAAATTGTTTTCATCCTGGGCATTTATGTGTATAAAAAATGTGTATACTTATGTGTGTATTTCATCATCATGTCAGTGTCTTTAGGTGTAATCATGAATCTCCACAATATTCTCATGATGATGTTCCTCCTCCGTAAGCAAAGATGAGCATGGCATGAAAAACAATAAATGTGATGAACAAGAAGAAAAAACAATATTTGTGGTTGTCTTATTTGGTTTGTGAGTTCGTAGATACCTGATGAGTCGAAATCGTGCCCGGAAAGTTCTATTGCAGTGCATGTAGAGGGTTCGGGGTAGGAGAGTTGGGATTTGTTCTTCTGCTTCCATCGTTTATAAATTGCTTGCGGTGTCCTTTCTTTTTCAAATTTAGTGATGCTGCCAGCAGTGATCTGGGTGTGTTAAGCTTAGCGATCAAGGGCTGTAGTCTCCCAGGAGCTAGGATCGATGCTGCAGTGCTTGAGACAGTTATTTAGGTGATCCTTGAAGGGCATTTTCTGCCCTCCTTTTAAACTTTATCATTGTGCAGCTCCCCAAAGAATAATCTCTTTGGAAGGCACGTGTCTGGCATACGGACGATGTGGCCAGTCCACCGGAGTTGGGACCTAGTCAGCAGGGCATGGATGTTGTGCATACAAGACTTTTGAGGGATTTCCGTGTTTGGTACTGGATCCGTATTATCACTGCATCTGGGGTGCAAAGGGAACGCATTGCTCTAGGCGGACCCAGGGTCAGCAGATAACCAAGATCCCAAATGTACCTTCACGCGGTGCACCCTGGAAACAGAAATACAGCAGCTCGAGCTGATCCTGGCCAAATCATTTGGGGATCGTGTCCGAGAATGTAGAGGTAGCAGATGGAAAGAGATTCGACTGCACAAGAGACAGACAATATCTCCGACACCACCAGCATCACATACAGCAACACTGTCGACATAAAGTGAAGCTAGTCAGTCCAGTCCGAACATTGGAGGGGCGGCCAATGTAAAATGCACGTAAAGGTAGATGCATGGCGAGAGACAAATATATTTCATACAGAGTACAATGAAACAATGAAAGGGCAGAACAGCGTTAGAGAGCGGCGGGAACTGCAAATAGAAAGTGAAAAGTCCCTAGGAAAGGGGAACTACAAGCTCCGTCAGCTCGAGACGAGCTTCTAGTTACCTGTGTTCCTTACAGGCAGAGACCCAGACCCATTCATTGGCGTTTGGTAAAGCAAAAAGACCTAATCCAACTCTAATGTCGAGCCTTCCTAAACCGGAAATATGCTCGCGAAGAGAAAGGGTTCTGTACCCGATGGGCTTAGGCAAGAAAGGGACAACGATGGTAGTCCTGGCCCAACTCTACTGTCATTTTTTCCTACACCGGAAATACATTTGAAGAGAGAAAGGGTTCAGTACCTGATGGGCTCAGGCGCTATTGGGACAAGGTCGCTCAGCTCGAGAACGCCGTGCTCTCAAACGCGTGGTGTGAGACTCGAACTTGGACAAGGGGTACACGATGTCAGTGAATGACACCTTGGCTAAGAGGGCAAAAGAGCCAGGGTCCAACTCCTCTGTTGAGTTCTTCCCCTTAAGGAACCAGGCTCACGGATGAGAAACGGTTCAGTACCCAATGGGCACAGGCACAGCACGTCCAATTACACGAGGCAAGTTCATAGACAGTGGAACACCTCGTATGAGTCAGACGAGAGCAAAAATCGTCTGGGCGAAGAGTCGCCACTACGCGTTTCTGGAGACAGATATAGAGGCTGTCACAGGCTAAGGGTAGCCCACCCGGATTGTCAAGGCATGCCGAAATCGGATGTGCTAGGCCTACAAGGCGCATAATGGTGACACAATGTAATCACGCTCCTGGTGGAAATCGCACGGATATCCGTGATGGTTACAATGGAGCGAACGCAAAACAAACAAACATCACTGCATCTATGAAATCTACACCCATAAATACATTAGAAACAATAACTGGCCTTCAGTTAATGGAAGATAGAAGAGACATGAAAGTAGTTTAACAAGCAGAAAAATACAAGAGACTCCTGAATCATCCTATGCACCAAAGAATTAATGGCTATGGCAAAAGCAGTCTGGAGAGGAGCAACTTCTCAGCAAATGCAAAGAAACTGATACAAAAGGCACCAACTATAGGACAAGCGAAACCAAGGCCCATACAACTAGCCAGTATCATCCCCCCTTGACATACAGACTCCCACAACTAAAAGAACAAATAGAAGGTATAGAAAAGAAAGGAACTCAGACAGAATTGGAGAGAAAGCGTATCACAGAACAACACATCGCAGTTAATTACCCACAAGATGCATGGAATCATGCCTATACAGATGACTCGGCCACAAATGCAATTGAGAATGGAGATGGAGGAGTGACCCTCAGACTACAGGAAAGGTGTTACTCTAGCCATAGCTACAGGCAAGCTCTCAACCAATTTTAAAGCAGAAATGGAAGCTCTCAAGAAAGCAGCAGAAACTATCTTACAACACAAAGAACAAGTGCACAGGAATATTGTACTACTAACAGATGCACTCTCTGTCATAACAGCACTGAAGCTACACAAGAAGAACACCAAACTGAATGAATTGAGGGCAGTTCTAGTTCAGTTGTACAATAATTTCCAAAAGTAGTGATCCAATGGATACCGACACTCTGTAACATTGAAGGGAATGAAGTTGCAGATAGACTGGCCAAAGAAGGAGGGAAGTTACCTCAAGAAGACTATCTGGTCAGTTGTGAAGAACATCATTAAAGACAACTACGAGGTATAACAAAAAGTGGAAAGAAGACCACCCCAAATATAATGCAGATGACGGGTATTACCAACTGTCCACAAGAGACCAGGTTATCTTGCTGCGCCTCAGAACTGGTCACAACAAAATGAGACATCATTTGTACACCAAATTCAAAATAGGTACAACTGGGCTCTGCCATTGCAACCTTGCGAATATGACAGCAGAACATATCCTACAAGAATGTACCCAGTATGCAGACCTGAGAAACAAGACATGGCCCACCCCAATCAGTGTTGAAGAGAAACTGTATGACACAGTGGACACTCTAAAACAGACAGCAGCCTATATCATAGAATCCGAAGTCCCAACCTGACTGAGTAATGATCGCCGAAGAAGAAGTACTGGATCCTCCCAACGTAGTCACAATATATCCAGCCATGTATCAGCTTTATTGCTCCAGCCATATATCAGCTTCACTGCTCCATCATGCTGCAGCCATGTATCTGCTCAATCATGCTCCAGCCATGTATCTGCTCAATCATGCTCCAGCCATGTATCTGCTCCAGCCATGTATCTGCTCCATCATGCTCCAGCCATGTATCTGCTCCATCATGCTCCAGCCATGTATCTGCTCAATCATGCTCCAGCCATGTATCTGCTCCAGCCATGTATCTGCTCCATCATGCTCCAGCCATGTATCTGCTCCATCATGCTCCAGCCATGTATCTGCTCAATCATGCTCCAGCCATGTATCTGCTCCATCATTGCTCCAGCCATGTATCTGCTCAATCATGCTCCAGCCATGTATCTGCTCAATCATTGCTCCAGCCATGTATATGCTCCAGCCATGTATCTGCTCCATCATTGCTCCAGCCATGTATCTGCTCAATCATGCTCCAGCCATGTATCTGCTCAATCATGCTCCAGCCATGTATCTGCTCCATCATTGCTCAATCATGCTCCAGCCATGTATCTGCTCCATCATTGCTCCAGCCATGTATCTGCTCCATCATTGCTCCAGCCATGTATCTGCTCCATCATTGCTCCAGCCATGTATCTGCTCCATCATGCTCCAGCCATGTATCTGCTCCATCATTGCTCCAGCCATGTATCTGCTCCATCATTGCTCAATCATGCTCCAGCCATGTATCTGCTCCATCATTGCTCCAGCCATGTATCTGCTCCATCATTGCTCCAGCCATGTATCTGCTCCATCATGCTCCAGCCATGTATCTGCTCCATCATGCTCCACCCATGTATCTGCTCCACCCATGTATCTGCTCCATCATGCCACATTATCAAACTACTCAATATCTTCTCTGTGACACTGTTCATTTTTTACCCGTAAATTTAAGTAGGAAGCCAGAGGACAATTTGTATTGACGAAACTGTATTGTCTATATATGTTATCCATGTTTACAAGAAGACCTATCAGCCCTTGTATAACTAATACGGATATTATGCTATATGTTTGTTGTTACTGAGGATATTTCAATACCTGTACGGGATGTTTGTTGTTGTTGTAATAGTCCTTGTCTCGATTGGTCCGTTCGGGTGACTTTGTGTTCACGGTTTGAATGGCTTGACGAAATCGCATCTTTTTTTGGAGATGTGGTTAGTCAAGTGCGGAAGAACGCGTGTGCAATTGTTGCTAGGCGATTTGGTGCCGTTGAACGGACTGGTTCAATTCCCTTTAGTTTCATGGGTCATTTTTTACCCTCAGTTTTACCATAAAACAAGTCTTTTATTGTGTATCCTCAGGTAGGGGTGTTATCATTACCTGCACACTTGCTGTTGAGCATAGGTTTTCAGATCGTTCATGTATTGCTCTGGTTGAAGTGTAGCCATGTTTATTCAGGATGTTCTTGATGTTGTCTATTCACCTTTGCCTAGGTCTGTGCTTGGTTCTGTATCCTGACTCCATCTTGTTATAAGATGTTCAAACATTTGTATATGTTGTTTCTCTATATATTCATTTCATGAAGAAGAAGAAATCTAGTAGGAACATTGTCCTGCTACAGGAGAGATCCAGCGGGAGTTTGAGAATGAACGCTGAAGAAGAAGAATTGATATTGAAAGGTTGTTGATGTACAGTTATTATTACTGTGGCTTGAATATTTTGTTGACATTAAATGATTGTTAGTTTTGTTTAAAGTTGACATTAAATGATTGTTAGTTTTGTTTAAAGTTGGCAGAAAATGATTGTTAGTTTTGTTTAAAGTTGTCTTGAAAGTGCATTGTGTTTTTCTCTTGAAGAAGTATTAAAATGTTTTAAAAAAATAAGTTTTTGTGTTACATTTCTCAATTTGCATAGACTCATCAGTAAATTATAATTGAGGGGAGAGATATAATATGTGTTCTAGTAGTAGGTATATAATATGTCTATCAGCAAGGAACTGGTTCTAGGAGCGAGTTACAATCTTCTTGTTTTCTATAGTAGGTTGGTTGGTTGGTTGCGAATCCAGTAGAACATGGGCCATTTAACGCAATGCCATTGTGTGATGTAGTCAAATCCCATTATAACAACTTTGTTTGAACAGACAAAATATGTATGTAATAACAGACGTTTGCTATATACAGTACAAACAACCCCCATGTGTTGTTGGGGAGCAAAGAATAGCAACACTGTTTATCTTCCATGCATGTCGTAAGAGGCGAATAAGGAGGTTATGTGATGGAGTTGCCTGTCCCATCCCATATAGGGTCAGAGATCCAAAGCTATGCTGAAGTCAGATGTGTCAGACAAAAAGGTGCAGATATTGCAGCAATGCTGTAAACCATGACACAATGCATTTCATTCTCTGGACTACATACTGATAATCTGCAGGAGTTTGAGAATGTACACAGAAGTAGAAATAAAATTGAAGATTTGTAAACATGTTGTTATATATAGAAATATGTCAGGGGTGGGCAAACTACGGCCCTCTGGCCGCATACGGCCCGCCATTGGATATTTTGCAGCCCTCAAACACTTTTTTAAATACACGAACATTGTTAAAATATTTGCAAAACCTTTTATCCATATTAGAAAATATAGTGTAAGTCTGTTAGAAATGTAATTTATTTCAGAAGTTATCTACATTATGTAACACTACCTTTCTTTAGCAGCAAAGAGGATCAACGCCTTCGAGCTGAAATGCTACAGGAAGATATTTAGAATATCATGGAAGGATAAAATCAGAAACTCAGATATTATAAACACACTGAATATTCCAGAGTGTTGGTTACTAAACACAATAACAAAAAGAAAACTATGCCTGTTTGGTCATATAAAAGACATAACTGTTTAGAAAGACAAATAATGGAGGGAAGAGTACCTGGGAGGAGGGGAAGGGGCAGACCAAGAAGATGATGGACTGATGACATTAAAGATAACATGAATACATCGCTAGAAAATGCAAGCCACATCGCCCAAGACAGAGAGTTCATTGGGAAGACAACGTTCTGGAAGGAATACGTCACATGACAACAGCGCCAAACATTTGTGTACAATCTGCCGAAAGTACTGCTTGCTTTGGCAATCCTTGTATACACTTTATCATCAATTTAGGCATTTTGTGATAACGTACTGCCTAGATATGTGAATCTATTCACAACTTTCAGTGCTACACCATTTACCTTTATGCAGGACTCGAGATAGCTTTTGCCAAGTGGTGGTTGTAACATGACTTCTGTTTCCTCTGTGTTAATGGTAAGCCCAAAGTTGGTACAGGCTTTGGAGAATCTATCTATAATACATTGTAGATTAGCCTCAGAGTTGGCATTTAGGGAACCTGGGAAGAGGAGAAGGGACAGACCAAGAAGATGATGGACTGACAACATTAAATATAAAATGAATACATCGCTAGGAAATGCAAGCCACATCGCCCAAGACAGAGAGAGGTTCAGAGAGTTCATTGGGAAGACTATGTTCTGGAAGGAATACGTCACATGACACACCTTTCTTTACAATAAAAATATTTAATTTATTACTTACCGAGAATTTAAAACAAAAACATGCATAATATTATATGCGGCCCTCCAATAGCTTTACAATTTTCAATGCGGACCTCCGCACAAAAAGTTTGCCCACCTCTGAAATATGTTATAAAAGGATGCATTATAGGATATCTTACACTGTATATGCATGTTTCTGTATGCATGGACGGGTGTCAGGGCCCAGGTTACAGTGCACACTGCTGAGAAGAGATAAAGCAGACTTAATGAAGGCAGTAATAAATGCATTTCAAGATGAAGATGATGTCAATGAGGCTGGGAGTGTACACATACAGAGAATGTTAGAAATGGGAGTATCTAGAGGTGAGGGAAGGAAAAGTAAGTCTTTTGGAAGGCCCTGAAGATCACTCATTCAACGCCTGACCGGAACTCAGAGTTTACATACACTGGGATGGCTGCTGAAAAAAAGAGAGCGGAGCACTTATGGGAATGCCCCCATACAGCGTTGGCATAATAACCGTTTTGAAATGCAGGTGTTGAGTGTAATAATCTAGTCAATACACTGGCGAGCACAAACACAGTGTCAATAAGTACATCAATCGATCGATCTGATACAGTTAACGTGTTAAGGGACCTCGTACACTCATAAGATTTTCAAAAATGTGAATCATGGTCACTCGCGAGATTAGCGTAAAGATATGAACACACCGTATAGATATGAACACACCGTATAGATATGAACACACCGTAAAGATATGAACACACCGTATAGATATGAACACACCGTATAGATATGAACACACCGTATAGATATGAACACACCGTAAAGTTATGAACACACCGTAAAGATATGAACACACCGTATAGATATGAACACACCGTATAGATATGAACACACCGTATAGATATGAACACACCGTATAGATATGAACACACCGTATAGATATGAACACACCGTATAGATATGAACACACCGTATAGATATGAACACACCGTAAAGATATGAACACACCGTATAGATATGAACACACCGTATAGATATGAACACACCGTAAAGATATGAACACACCGTATAGATATGAACACACCGTATAGATATGAACACACCGTAAAGATATGAACACACCGTATAGATATGAACACACCGTATAGATATGAACACACCGTATAGATATGAACACACCGTATAGATATGAACACACCGTATAGATATGAACACACCGTATAGATATGAACACACCGTATAGATATGAACACACCGTATAGATATGAACACACCGTAAAGATATGAACACACCGTATAGATATGAACACACCGTATAGATATGAACACACCGTATAGAGAAACATAATAGGCAAGGATGAGCATCGAACTGGGACTGTCAACCGCTACACTGATAGATTTCATGAGACGGGATCTCAGCACCTATGGATGTATCCGGTGAGCGCTGATGCGTGACCAACGAGCAGAATCGAAACACACCTTCATTCGTCAATAATTTTTACTAATGTCAAAGTTTTCGTTAGTCACGCTGTGTCGTCTGCAAACGCCCACCAACTAAATGCACTTAAATAAACGAAAAAAATATGACGTCCAAATGGTTTGTTTTGATTCTGCTAGCAGGTCTTCTTTTAGCAGTAGTTGTCCTCATGGCAACTGAGGCCTGAATTTATAGTTCAGAGTGCAAAGAATAGGGACACTTAGGTCTTATTTTCAGACATGCTGAAGGAAGCGACTAGGGAAAGTTGGGGGATAAGCTGACAATCTATCACTTGTGAAAAGATCATCGTCATATTCTTCTTCTGCGTTCGTTCTCAAACTTCTGCAGATTAGCAGAATGTAGTCCGGAAAACGGAATGCGTCGTGTCATGCTTTACAGCATAGCTGCGATATCTGCGCCTTTGGTCTGACACATCCGACTTCAGGATGGCTTTGGGTCACTGACCCTATATGGGATGGGACAGCCAACTCCATCTTATAACCTCCTTAGTCGCCTTTTACGCCATGTATGGAGGGTAAACAGTGTTGCTATTCTTTGCTTCCCTTTCGGGCCCCGGAAACACACGGGCGATCGTCTCAATTTGTTACTTTTGTTTTCTATCAAATAACCCCCCCCCCCCACGGATGATGAAGATATGCAGGCAAATGGATATTACACCGTTGTCCTTTTGTGGTATAATCCCAGGTCGCTGGGAACATTGGACATTGCACCGTTGTCCTTTTGTGGTATAATCCCAGGTCGCTGGGAACATTGGACATTGCACCGTTGTCCTTTTGTGGTAGAATCCCAGGTCGCTGGGAACGCTAGATATGCACCACTGCGAATGGGTAAACAAATCTCACAGAAGAAAGATGGGATAGTTGGCTCAGATGTGTGTACTGTGCATCTGTCAGGGCGTGTGCATCCAGAGATACTGGCACACTGAAATGCCTCCCTTTGGGGACTAAACGTGCATCCATATATCTTTACACACCGATTGCCTTTGTGATCTTATACGAGTCTGGGTATCGCCCAGTTGCACCCACGAGAAGAACATGTACTTTTACCAAAATGGCGTCGGGCTGACAAAAGTACTTGCCCACAGTTATATTTTATCATTGACGAGAGACACTGCTGATATAACCCCTAGTCATATTCAATTCATTTTCCTTTTGCGCTAAAGTTAGCACAGAGGTAAGATCTCTCCAATTCTGTCTGTTCAAAGCTTTTCTGATCAGTTCTTGAATAGTATGAATATTGATTGTTTTACTATCTCTAAGTATTGTTATTCTGAGTGTTTCTTTTGGTCTACCCTTGGCTCTTTTGCATGTAGGTATCCGTTCAAGAGATTGGTGGTGTATTCTGTTGATGTCTGCGCGTAGGACATGCCCGATGTAGGACCAATGGCGTTTTCTGATAACATCTGTGATGAAATTTTGATGTATCATAAGTCATACTGAATTTCCTAAAGTGAATTTATTCTTCTGTTGCGAACAATCAATAAATATATATATCCAGTCCGATATTGGTCATTGTAGAGGTGTTTAGTTTTAGGTCACTATGGGTCCCCCTAAATTTTGATTTGCAGAGACGCTCCTGATGGTGAGATTGTTAGTTAGTCGTCGGATCATCATCACTGCAAACTGGACACATCCATAGTTGCTCCGATCTCTCCTTGAGTGTATCCGCCATCACACTTCTGCTGACAGTACCGGTCCTATTCTGGTTGACCATCATTCTTCTGCGCCCTCCAAAATGTTCACCTCTAGCAACACCGCATCTCAATCCCTGATCTTTAATCCTAGCCATTGAAAAGGAATCATCATCCACATTCGTCTCACTCTCGCGTGTTATATCTCTTAAGTTCAAAACGTCAGCGCGATCCATTGCCCCATCGCCCTTTGCCACAATCGCACACGATGCCAGTTGATCCGCTCTTTCATTGCCTCGAACGCCCACATGTCCCGGCACGAAAATAAATGTAACCGCCTTCAAGCTCGCATTTCTCAAGGCCTCAATCCACTGTTCGCGAACGAGACCCACTTGTACCTTCTTAATCATACTCATAGAGTCACTCAAGATGCAGACCTGCATTACTTTCTGTGTGCGTAGCCACTCAAATGCCTTGGTCACCGCCATAGTCTCCATGGTCATACTACTCGTAGTGACCGCAAAGGCACCACTTTCCTCCTTGATCGTTTTACCTGCGCACTGAGCTGTAAAGGCCCAAGCACTGCGAACATGCCTTATTACAGATCCATCAGTGTATATAATCACATCCCCCTCTTTGGTATTCTCACTGATTAAAGCCTGCACTTCTTTCTCCACAGCTGTGGGACACCATTCTCTGCATTCCCTGCTAAGTGATATTACTACTCTCAAACAAGTTTCGAAATCTGTGGGTAGACCTATCCATTCCGCACCAACTGCCACATCCTGTAATCGGCACACACATGGTGAGATTGTGCCTGGGTGTAACAAATCATCTCATCATCCCATGTGATTGTCACAACAAACCACAACCACAGTCCTAACCGGCATACTGGTTGGGAAGAATTGAGCTCTTCTATGTATGAGGGACACATTGCTTCTTGTTTGAAGAGAAATGTCTGTGTTGTCGAGAAAAAGTGAAGAGATTTAACGTAATTATGACCGACGAAGAAACGAAGTCAACTGTGTACACGTTTAAAGACGAGAAACCTGTACCTGATCCCATATATGAGTATCCAGATTCGCTTCTCAGCTGCGGTGTTCCGCTTGTTATCGATAATGGTAAAAATAACTTAGTCCAAAGTTTTCAAGTGTTACTACATAATTACATAGTTAGATAGCCCTTAAAAATTGCAATTCAACGATACATCAACCAAGTATGTACATCAATTGCTGAAAAAAAGTTATGAATTTTTTTCTAATGAATTTGACATCAAAATAATTTACATGGAACATATAGGAAAATATAAATAAAACTTGTGACTACAAAATGTAGTCTAGCTGATAATTTCTGAATTATCTTTGTTATTTTCAATTATACAATACACAAACTATACATTTTTGTGTTTGCTGAGACAAGTCGCTTATGTTGATCACATTTCTGGAATTTTCTGATGGACACAGAACTAATTGATATTCAAAATGGCTGCTAATTTGCATAATTAAAATGAAAATAAATTAATTATATATATATATATATATATATATTAAACATAATAAAATACCACAGAAACTATGTTTTTGTATTTGCGAAGACATACCGCATCTGTTGATCACATTGCTGTGATTCTCAGATGCGCGTACAACTAATTAATATTCAAAATGTTGGCTAATTTGCATAATTTAAACAAATGTTGATGTTTTAAATTAATTAACTGCTGGTTTGAGCATTGTTTTACCCTCTTAAAAGTTACATATATAAAAGAAAAATGGTTACAGAACTTAATAAATCTAGTTTCAAACACACAAAAATGATGCTAACACTATTTTAAACCCTGTCACAAGAAATTTATAGCATAAGCAAAATTTCTCAAACACTCTAATCCAAGATGTCCAAGTACCTAGTTTTAGTAATTAGAGTCTAGGCATTAGACAACAATGTTTCAAAATGGGGTTACAGCATTATAAATACCACAGTTAGATAGCCCTTGAAAATTGCAATCCAACATACCTCAACCAAGTCTGTACGTCAATCCTGAGGGAAGTTATGCATTTTTTTCGCATTAATTTTTGCCTCGAGATAATTACATGGAACATATAAGGAAATATGAAATGACAGTTAAAGTTGCGGCCCTGTCTTGGAACCGAGCCACTAATTTTTGAATATCAAAGTTATTTGTACTAAAAAACCTAACAAATTCATACCTGTCAACTGCCCGTAAATCACGGTAACTTTTACGGTTTTTTTCCAAGCTGTATGGCTTTATGGGCGTACACCGGCATTTACGGGTTTTTACATGAATTTCTGCAGTTCTGTACGTTTTGGGTTTTTAAAATTAAATTGAGTGGTGACACTGATATTTTTGTATATATTTTAATGGCAACAGTGATTTTTGCGGGTTTTATTTGATCTGGTCTTGCGGCGATGTATTGTTGGAAACAATGCTTTTAACACACTACCCAGTACTTTAATTATTCTCTGTGTTGGGGCCGTTGTCTTTATACCGAACTTAGGGAATTTTTGTCCACGTGCATTGTGTTACGTACACTGAGTAACACTGTGTTACTCAGTGTATCTACAGTACACAAATACTAGTAACACATGTATTTTGTTTCTAGGCCTACTATATACATCGTTTAATTTATATTATAAGTTTTTGTTTGCCTCCTAGACCTAGGTAGTGTAGGTAGGCCTATAGTTAAATAATAGAATATGTTATTTATTTATGTAGGCCTAAATCTGATCTTTAGACTTATCTTAAACCAATATTTTATTGTCACGTTATGTTTCTTTTTAGGAATTACAAACGGAAAATGAGAAAATGATGCAGCTGACTGAAAATGAAGCAGTCGCTGCTATAGATGCACGATCCCTTCCGATCACAGATGCACAATATCCACGAGTCATAGTTGTACGGTCTCCGCTATTCACAGATGCACGAACTCCGCTATTCATAGATGCACGATCCCTGCCAGTTAGAGCTGCACAATCTCCATGGGTCATAGTTGTACGACCTCTACCGATAGCCGATACGCAATCTCCGCTATTTATAGATGCACGTTCTCCACCGGTCATAAGTGCACATTCTTCGCCGGTCATAAATACTCGATCTCCGCCAGTCATAGATGCATGATTGCTGCTGGTCATAGTTGCACGATCTCTGCCCGTCATAGATGCATGATTACTGCCGGTCATAGATTCATGATCTCCGCCGTTCATAGATGCACATTCTCCGCCGGTCATAGTTGCACGATCTATGCCGGTCATAGATGCACAATCACTGCCGGTCATTGATGTACGATCTCCGCCGGTCATAGATGCACGATCTCCGCCTGTCATAGGTGAACGATCTTCACTGATCATAAATGCATGATGTGCGCTAGTCATAGATAGTTGAAATTATTGTTGAACGCTTTATAGAGCACTCCAACAAGTTGTTATAATTTCAAACGGATCTAAGCATCAATTCTTTGCATTAATTTTTTTTTCCATATTTCTTTTTTTTCATATTAAAGTTATATAAAGATACATAGGCCTAGTCTTTGTGCTCTATAATTTTCCCACACTATCACAGTCTATGCTAAACAAAGACAAACTACCCATAAAAAAACCTGAATTACCTTTTTTTTTCTGTGTGCGGATGGAGCCCCCTCAGTATTGTGTATGATTTTACGGTTTTTCATGCTCAATTATGGTTTTTCATAACTTTTTTTATGGATTTCAGTCTCAACAGGTTGACAGGTATGCAAATTATACATTTTCTTGTTCAGGAAGACAAGACGCACCTATTGGTTACATTCTGATAATTTTCTTGCGCAGCCAGAGTTAATAAATAATTAATAATGGCGTCTAATTAGCATAATTACAATGTAATATTTAATATATATTTATTACATTTTTTAATTATTTAGGATAAAATATATTGCAAGCTGTACATTTTTGTGTTTGTGAAGACAAGACGCATCTGTTGATTACATTATTTTTATGTTCCGACGCAACCAGAGCCAATTAATTGTTAATAATGGTCTAATTAGCATAATTAAAATCTCTTCTATGCTCCCCTTTATGGCAACATGCACCAAATGTTGTGTGGGAGATTTAAAAATATGTACCCCAGTACAGTTTTCAGATTTATGAATATAAGTGAGTGATACTTGCAGTTTTGTGTTTCCATTCAGATCAATCAGACTTTGTAGGGTAGGGACAGGTAGTCAGATCAATCAGACTTTGTAGGGTAGGGACAGGTAGTCAGACTTTGTATGATTTGGACAGATAGTCAGATCAATCAGACTTTGTAGGGTAGGGACAGGTAGTCAGATCAATCAGACTTTGTATGATAGGGACAGGTAGTCAGATCAATCAGACGTTGTAGGATAGGGACAGGTAGTCAGATCAATCAGACTTTGTAGGATAGGGACAGGTAGTCAGACTTTGTATGATAGGGACAGGTAGTCAGATCAATCAGACGTTGTAGGATAGGGACAGTTAGTCAGATCAATCAGACTTTGTAGGATAGGGACAGTTAGTCAGATCAATCAGACTTTGTATGATAGGGACAGGTAGTCAGACTTTGTAGGGTAGGGACAGGTAGTCAGACTTTGTATGATAGGGACAGGTAGTCAGATCTATCAGACTTTGTAGGATAGGGACAGGTAGTCAGATCAATCAGACTTTGTAGGATAGGGACAGGTAGTCAGACTTTGTAGGGTAGGGACAGGTAGTCAGATCAATCAGACTTTGTAGGATAGGGACAGGTAGTCAGATCAATCAGACTTTGTAGGATAGGGACAGGTAGTCAGACTTTGTAGGGTAGGGACAGGTAGTCAGACTTTGTATGATAGGGACAGGTAGTCAGACTTTGTAGGGTAGGGACAGGTAGTCAGATCAATCAGACTTTGTAGGGTAGGGACAGGTAGTCAGATCAATCAGACTTTGTAGGATAGGGACAGGTAGTCAGACTTTGTAGGGTAGGGACAGGTAGTCAGATCAATCAGACTTTGTAGGATAGGGACAGGTAGTCAGATCAATCAGACTTTGTAGTATAGGGACAGGTAGTCAGATCAATCAGACTTTGTAGGGTAGGGACAGGTAGTCAGACTTTGTATGATAGGGACAGGTAGTCAGATCAATCAGACTTTGTAGGGTAGGGACAGGTAGTCAGACTTTGTATGATAGGGACAGGTAGTCAGATCAATCAGACTTTGTAGGGTAGGGACAGGTAGTCAGACTTTGTAGGGTAGGGACAGGTAGTCAGATCAATCAGACTTTGTAGGATAGGGACAGGTAGTCAGACTTTGTAGGGTAGGGACAGGTAGTCAGATCAATCAGACTTTGTAGGATAGGGACAGGTAGTCAGATCAATCAGACTTTGTAGGGTAGGGACAGGTAGTCAGACTTTGTATGATAGGGACAGGTAGTCAGATCAATCAGACTTTGTAGGGTAGGGACAGGTAGTCAGACTTTGTATGATAGGGACAGGTAGTCAGATCAATCAGACTTTGTAGGGTAGGGACAGGTAGTCAGATCAATCAGACTTTGTAGGATAGGGACAGGTAGTCAGACTTTGTAGGGTAGGGACAGGTAGTCAGATCAATCAGACTTTGTAGGATAGGGACAGGTAGTCAGATCAATCAGACTTTGTAGGGTAGGGACAGGTAGTCAGATCAATCAGACTTTGTAGGATAGGGACAGGTAGTCAGACTTTGTAGGGTAGGGACAGGTAGTCAGATCAATCAGACTTTGTAGGATAGGGACAGGTAGTCAGATCAATCAGACTTTGTAGGGTAGGGACAGGTAGTCAGACTTTGTATGATAGGGACAGGTAGTCAGATCAATCAGACTTTGTAGGGTAGGGACAGGTAGTCAGACTTTGTATGATAGGGACAGGTAGTCAGATCAATCAGACTTTGTAGGGTAGGGACAGGTAGTCAGACTTTGTAGGGTAGGGACAGGTAGTCAGACTTTGTATGATAGGGACAGGTAGTCAGATCAATCAGACTTTGTAGGTTAGGGACAGGTAGTCAGACTTTGTAGGGTAGGGACAGGTAGTCAGACTTTGTATGATAGGGACAGGTAGTCAGATCAATCAGACTTTGTAGGATAGGGACAGGTAGTCAGATCAATCAGACTTTGTAGGATAGGGACAGGTAGTCAGACTTTGTATGATAGGGACAGGTAGTCAGATCAATCAGACGTTGTAGGATAGGGACAGGTAGTCAGATCAATCAGACTTTGTAGGATAGGGACAGTTAGTCAGATCAATCAGACTTTGTAGGATAGGGACAGGTAGTCAGACTTTGTAGGGTAGGGACAGGTAGTCAGATCAATCAGACTTTGTAGGATAGGGACAGGTAGTCAGATCAATCAGACTTTGTAGGGTAGGGACAGGTAGTCAGACTTTGTATGATAGTGACAGGTAGTCAGATCAATCAGACGTTGTAGGATAGGGACAGGTAGTCAGATCAATCAGACTTTGTAGGGTAGGGACAAGTAGTCAGACTTTGTATGATAGGGACAGGTAGTCAGATCAATCAGACTTTGTAGGGTAGGGACAGGTAGTCAGATCAATCAGACTTTGTAGGGTAGGGACAGGTAGTCAGACTTTGTAGGGTAGGGACAGGTAGTCAGATCAATCAGACTTTGTAGGATAGGGACAGGTAGTCAGATCAATCAGACTTTGTAGGATAGGGACAGGTAGTCAGATCAATCAGACTTTGTAGGGTAGGGACAGGTAGTCAGACTTTGTATGATAGGGACAGGTAGTCAGATCAATCAGACTTTGTAGGGTAGGGACAGGTAGTCAGACTTTGTATGATAGGGACAGGTAGTCAGACTTTGTAGGATAGGGACAGGTAATCAGATCAATCAGACTTTGTAGGGTAGGGACAGGTAGTCAGATCAATCAGACTTTGTAGGGTAGGGACAGGTAGTCAGATCAATCAGACTTTGTAGGGTAGGGACAGGTAGTCAGATCAATCAGACTTTGTATGATAGGGACAGGTAGTCAGACTTTGTATGATAGGGACAGGTAGTCAGATCAATCAGACTTTGTAGGGTAGGGACAGGTAGTCAGATCAATCAGACTTTGTATGATAGGGACAGGTAGTCAGATCAATCAGACTTTGTAGGGTAGGGACAGGTAGTCAGATCAATCAGATTTTGTAGGGTAGGGACAGGTAGTCAGATCAATCAGACTTTGTATGATAGGGACAGGTAGTCAGATCAATCAGACTTTGTAGGGTAGGGACAGGTAGTCAGATCAATCAGACTTTGTATGATAGGGACAGGTAGTCAGATCAATCAGACTTTGTAGGGTAGGGACAGGTAGTCAGACTTTGTATGATAGGGACAGGTAGTCAGATCAATCATACTTTGTAGGATAGGGACAGGTAGTCAGATCAATCAGACTTTGTAGGGTAGGGACAGGTAGTCAGATCAATCAGACTTTGTATGATAGGGACAGGTAGTCAGACTTTTTATGATAGGGACAGGTAGTCAGACTTTGTATGATAGGGACAGGTAGTCAGACTTTGTAGGATAGGGACAGGTAATCAGATCAATCAAACTTTGTAGGATAGGGACAGGTAATCAGATCAATCAGACTTTGTAGGGTAGGGACAGGTAGTCAGATCAATCAGACTTTGTATGATAGGGACAGGTAGTCAGACTTTGTATGATAGGGACAGGTAGTCAGATCAATCAGACTTTGTAGGGTAGGGACAGGTAGTCAGATCAATCAGACTTTGTATGATAGGGACAGGTAGTCAGATCAATAAGACTTTGTAGGATAGGGACAGGTAGTCAGACTTTGTAGGATAGGGACAGGTAGTCAGATCAATCAGACTTTGTAGGATAGGGACAGGTAGTCAGACTTTGTAGGGTAGGGACAGGTAGTCAGATCAATCAGACTTTGTAGGATAGGGACAGGTAGTCAGATCAATAAGACTTTGTAGGATATGGACAGGTAGTCAGATCAATCAGACTTTGTAGGATAGGGACAGGTAGTCAGACTTTGTAGGGTAGGGACAGGTAGTCAGATCAATCAGACTTTGTAGGGTAGGGACTTGTAGTCAGATCAATCAGACTTTGTAGGGTAGGGACAGGTAGTCAGACTTTGTAGGGTAGGGACAGGTAGTCAGATCAATCAGACTTTGTAGGGTAGGGACAGGTAGTCAGATCAATCAGACTTTGTAGGGTAGGGACAGGTAGTCAGACTTTGTAGGGTAGGGACAGGTAGTCAGATCAATCAGACTTTGTAGGATAGGGACAGGTAGTCAGATCAATCAGACTTTGTAGGGTAGGGACAGGTAGTCAGACTTTGTAGGGTAGGGACAGGTAGTCAGATCAATCAGACTTTGTAGGATAGGGACAGGTAGTCAGCTCCAATAGGAACTGAACAATCTAGCTGTGTTAGGGTGGCAGCAACCTAATTATCTCGGTTTTTACAGTTTCAAGGAGCACGGTAGCCTAGTTGATAGTGAGCTTGCTTACTATCACAGGATTACAGCATGCCAGGTTCAAAACCACATCAGCACAAAAATAATTCTGGGTCATTATTTGTTGCCTTGACACTACTTCTCCTTCAGTCGATTCAGCTATAAATGGATTCCTGATGTATGCATGAGTTAGGGAAGGTAAATACAGCAAGGATGGGAACTGGCCACCCCACCTAATAGTTGCTGCAGCATAGTACATGAAGTGTTTTCTTCATCTCCGACAGCAGGTTGCTGCCATGGAACCTACCTATACAGTGTTTCAGGCATGTTTACATTTTATGCTAAGTGAGATGTATTGCATGATTGCTGAGTCAAGCTTGATTTCTCTTATAATTAGGAACATATCAGTGTCGAGCTGGTTGGGCCTGTAATGAGGAGCCGTGTCTGATCTTCAAGAACATCACAGCAAAACAGAGAAACAAGAAAAACCAAAATGTAAGTGGTATTTCTGATTTTATCTGGTCTTGCTGTAGTAGAAACATGAATCCTATCTCATTCAATCTAATAAAATAATCAAGTGAAATGCAGAGTGTGGCGTAGGCGATCGTGTTTCTCCACAACTCTTTCTCTTGTGTTGTTAATAAGTTCTATGCCCTAAAAATCTGCTTCTAATTTTTGCTATAATGTATCTTTTTACTTCAGCATCTCTGAGAACTTCTTAAATTACTTTTCTTGGCTGTTCTTGAAATATTCATCATTCTTCTCAAAATGCACATCTCAATTGCCTCCAGCTGACATTGAGCTTTTTTGTTTAGTTTCCATACTATACATCCATAAATAAGAATTGAATTGGTTTGATATAATATCCTAACACTCGATTGTACATATACATTGATAGTACTCCACTGCATAGAATGTTTCTCATTGTTTGAAATGCACTATGTATCTTATCTAGGAGACAAAACACGTGAAATAGATGATGATATATGACATAAGAGAAATCAGTGTTTCCAGACAAAACAGAATGAGAAATAGATTTGTCAGAATCAGTGTATAAATAACTAATTTGTAAAATTGCTTAGCATACGGGAGTTCTTAGGCAACAGCAGTGGCCATCAGAGCAATAAACATACAATATTATACCTTTAGAAGATGATATAATTATATTATACCTTTAGAAGATGATATAATTATATTATACCTTTGGTTGATTAATTGCTGATCCAGCGGTCAATAGGCTCATGCCCTTTAACCTAATGCCATTATATTGCTGGGAACTGAATTTTCATGGCCAGAGTCAGAGAATAACTATCACACCACCAGGAAGGTAGGTTTCAACCTATGCAGTACTCTGAGCCACTGCAGCCAAGATATGGTTCATTGTGCTCATTCCCCACCACCAATTGACTACTGGTTATGACGAACTTCTCTATTGCTCCAGGCATGCAACCAAATGTTCAAATCAAAAGGATTGTCACGTTCGGAGTCACTGTGCCTCTATGATGGGCCTCCGCCATAGGGGAAAAAAACAATGCTGTCAGTTTCCTCCTCCCCAGTGCTGCACAGTACATCTCTGGCTCCCTCCCAACCACAGAGGGTGTATACATATATACAAATAACAAAATATTAAAAAAACATTGCAACAATAAAATAAAAGCATGAGAAGCATAACTGTATAGATGACGTGCCATGAAGCTTCTATAAGAAGATAACCTCAATATAACCTCAATATAACCCCAGTATAACCTCAATATAACCTCAATATAACTTCAATATAACCCCAATATAACCTCAATATAACTTCAATATAACCTCAATATAACTGCATGCCATCTACTAAGTTTTTGTGCTGCATATATTATACCTTTAGAAGATGATATAATTGTATAGCGAGCTTGACTTAAGTGGATTCCCCCACCAGCATTATATATCTCTAGTTATGTTTTCATGGTCTTCTTATCTGCGTTCGTTCTAAAAATCCTGCAGATTAGCTGGATGTAGTCAGGAGAATGGTATATTAAGTATCATGGTTTACAGCTTACCTGCGATATCCGTCTCTTTTAGCCTGACACGTGCGACTTCAGGGTTACTTTGACCCTATATGGGATGGAACTGCCAACTCTACTAAAACCCTCCTTAGTCACTTCTTATGACATGAATGACTTGTAAATAGTGTTGCTATCTTTGCTCCCCTTTTCGGGCAACAGCAACTTATGGGCGAGCTTTCGTATTGTAATGCCTTGATGTTGATCATCTGCCTCTGGAGTATGGGGCCGTCAAACTTGTTGCATTACACATCATCATAGAACCGTGATGTTGTGACCTTGGCTGGCAAGACCTTATTAGTTTGATGCTGTAAGTCAGCATGATACCCAGAAACCAAGTGTGGAGGAAGTAGAAGCATGAGGTGAAACCATCCAAGCCAGGATTTGACAATCCTATGTGGCTTTCCAAATTTGGCAGATGTAAGTAAAAGTAAAGTAACCCATAGCATTTATTAATGCCGTAGAGGTGTGAGATGTTAGCGATCTCACATTTCACAGGCTCTGCAAATGAGGGCGGTAGCCATCTCCTCTCCCTCGCAGTCTTTACTTCCCGGATTAATCTGGTACCCATTTAAGGCTGGGTCGACATGGGAGCCGTTGCGATCTGAAAATATTTCCGCCTCAGCTGGGGAATGAACCCAGGACCACTCATATGCGAAGCCAGTGCGCTAACGCGGCTCCCACAGATGGCAGATGTGGTAGGCAAGAAAGACAGACTGTACCAGCAGACTCTAGGGACAAGTATCAGAGAGTGATGGTTGGTTGGTTGGTTGCTGATCCAGTGGTCTATGGGCTCATGCCCTTTGACCTAATGCCATTAGATGGCATTATATTGCTGGGAAGTCTGTAGATTTTCGGCCCACCCCGGGACAGAGCCAGAGAATAACTATCACACCTCCAGGAAGGTAGGTTTCAACCTATGCACTGCGCCTAGCCACTGTAGCCAAGATAGGGTTCACTGTGCTCATTCCCCGACACCAATTGACTACTGGTTATGCCGAACTTCTCTATAGCTCCAGGCATGCAACCAAATATTCAAGTCTAAAGGATTGTCACGTCCTGAATCACTGTGCCTCTATGATGGGCCTCAGCCATAGGAAAAACAGGGATATCAGTTTCCTCCTCCTCTGTGCTGCACATTACATCTCTGGCTCCATCCCAACCACAGAGGGTGCATACATATATATTATGGCAAACATGAAAAACATTTCAACAACAAAACAAAATCATAACTGTATAGATGACATGCCATGAAGCTTCTATAAGAAGATAACCTCAATATAACGGCATGTCATCCACTAAGGTTTTCTGTTGCATGGATGGTATGTCTAGTGGGCCATTGGTGAGACCCACAGACGCAACCACATGCGTTTAGAGAGTGATGAAGTACACATCTTTAGTGTTGTTTGTCCATCACAATTGATGATGACCATTTGTTACATCCACTTTTGAAAATTCAAATTTAGTTATGTCCTTGATTATGAGTTCGTAGATGGCTAATGAGCCCTATTCGAGCTGTAAATGTCCTTGGACAGTTCGGACATGGAATGATGACAGTAGACAGATCTTGGTCTATCCGTGACTTTCTAGCTGCTCTCCGCTGTTGAGCTGCTGCATTTTTCCTCTTTTCACAAGATGATGCGCTCTTATTGATTTTAGAATGCCATGTAGATCTGTTTTTTTGTTTGTCGTTCGCTCCATTGTAACCATCACAGATATCCGTGCGATTTCAGCCGGGAGCGTGATTACGTTGTGCCACCTTTATGCGCCTTGTAGGCCTAGCACATCTGATTTCGGCATGCCTTGACATTTCGGGTGGGCTGCCCTTAGCCTGTGACAGCCTCTATATCTGTCTCCAGGCACGCGTAGTGGCGACTCTTCGCCCAGACGATTTTTGCTCTCGTCTGACTCGCACGAGGTGTTCCACTGTCTATGAACTTGCCTCATGTAATTGGACGTGCTGTGCCTGTGCCCACTGGGTACTGAACCGTTTCTCATCCGTGAGCCTGGTTCCTTAAGGGGAAGAACTCAACAGAGGAGTTGGACCTTGGCTCTTTCGCCCTCTTAGCCAAGGTGTCATTCACAGACATCGTGTACCCCTTGTCCAAGTTCGAGTCTCACACCAAGTGTTTGAGAGCAAGGCGTTCACGAGCTGAGCGTCCTTGTCCCAATAGCACCTGAGCCCATCAGGTACTGAACCCTTTCTCTCTTCAAGTGTATTTCCGGTGTAGGAAAACCTGACAGTAGAGTTGGACCAGGGCTAAATCGTTGTCCCTTTTGTGCCTGAGCCCATCGGGTACGGAACCCGTTCTCTCTGCAAGTGTACTTCCGGTATAGGAAACCTTGACAGTAGAGTTGGACCAGGACTACCATCGTTGTCCCTTTCTTGCCTAAGCCCATCAGGAACAGAACCCTTTCTCTTAGCGAGCATATTTTCGGTTTAGGAAGGCTCGACATTAGAGTTGGATTAGGTCTTCTTGCTTTACCAGCCGTCAATGGATGGGTCTGGGTCTCTGTCTGTAAAGAACACGGGTAACTAGATGCTTGTCTCGAGCTGACGGAGCTTGTAGTTCCCCTTTCCTAGAGACTTTTCACTTTCTATTTGCAGTTCGCGCTGCCCTCTAGCGCTGTTCTGCCCTTTCATTGTTTAATTGTACTCGGTATGAAATCTATTTGTCTCCCGCCATGCATCTACCTTTACGTGCATTTTACATTGGCCGCCCCTCCAATGTTCGGACTGGACTGACTAGCTTCACTGTATGTCGACAGTGTCGCTATATGTGGTGATGCTGGTGGTGTCGGAGATATTGTCTGTCTCTTGTGCAGTCAAATCTCTTTCCATCTGCTACCTCCACATTCTCGGACACGATTCCCAAATGATTTGGCCAGAATCAGCTCGAGCTGCTGTATTTCTGTTTCCAGGGTGCACCGCGTGGAGGTACATTTGGGATCTTGGTTATCTGCTAACCCTGGGTCCGCCTAGAGCAATGCGTTCCCTTTGCACCCCATGATCAATTTTGTGCAAGTTCTTCCCATGTATCGTGGTCTATTTCAAAGGCTTTTAGTGAGTTCTTTAACGAGTCTTTGTAGCGCTTCTTTTGGCCACCTTGAGATCGTTGGCCCTTCTCCAACTCACCATAGAGAAGTATCTTTAGCAGATGATGGTCTGGCATACGCACCAAATGACCTGCCCAACGAATCTGTCTCTGCATCAGGATCGTGTCAATGCTGGGGATACCAGCTCTATCAAGGACAGTGGTATCTTGTCTTGCCATCTGATGTTCATAACTTTTCTGAGACAATTTGTATGAAATTGATTGAATTTTTTCACATGACGTCTATACACAGTCCATGTTTCACTAGCGTATAACATCACTGGAAGTACCACTGCTGTGTAAACTTTCAGCTTAGTCTGTAGGTTAATGCCATTTCTACGCCAAATATTTCTATGAACTTTTATTTTTCCGGTTGCAACATACGGCTGTGAAACATGGACTTTAAGTAAAACAGCGGCAAAGAAGATCAACGCCTTCGAGCTGAAATGCTACAGGAAGATACTTAGAATATCATGGAAGGATAAAATCAGAAACTCAGATATTATAAACACACTGAATATTCCAGAATGTTAGTTACTAAACACAATAACAAAAAGAAAACTACGCCTGTTTGGTCATATAAAGAGACATAACTGTTTAGAAAGACAAATAATGGAGGGAAGAGTACCTGGGAAGAGGAGAAGGGGCAGACCAAGAAGATGATGGACTGATGACATTAAAGATAACATGAATACATCGCTAGAAAATGCAAGACAGAGAGTGGTTCAGAGAGTTCATTGGGAAGACAACGTTCTGGGAGGAATACGTCCACATGACAACAACGCCAAACATTTGTGTACAATCTGCCGAAAGTACTGCTTGCTTTGGCGATCCTTGTGTACACTTTATCATTAATGTTGGCATTTTATGATTCACAACTTTCAGTGCTACACCATTTACCTTTATGCAGGGCTCGAGATAGCTTTTGCCAAGTGCTGGTTGTAACATGACTTCTGTTTTCTCTGTGTTAATGGTACGCCCAAAGTTGGTACAGTCTTTGGAGAATCTGTCTATAATACATTGTAGATCAGCCTCAGAGTTGGCATTTAGGGCACAGTCATCAGCAAATAGAAGATCCCTGATTGTGTGTGATTTAACTTTGGTTTTTGCTCGAAGCCGCCGAATGTTGAACAATTTTCCGTCTATGCGATAGGTGATATTTACATCCAGGTCTAGATCTCTGAAAGCATCATCCAACATAGCAGAGAACTTGATGCTAAATATGGTAGGTGCTAATACACATCTACTACCTACACATACACACACACACAGCAGATCTACTACCTACACACACACACACACACACTACAGATCTACTACCTACACACACACACTACAGATCTACTACCTACACACACACTACAGATCTACTACCTACACACACACACACAGCAGATCTACTACCTACACACACACACACACACACACACACACAGCAGATCTACTACCTATACACACACACACACACAGCAGATCTACTACCTACACACACACACACACACACACACAGCAGATCTACTACCTACACACACACACTACAGATCTACTACCTACACACACACACACACACACACAGCAGATCTACTACCTACACACACACACACAGCAGATCTACTACCTACACACACACACACACAGCAGATCTACTACCTACACACACACACACAGCAGATCTACTACCTACACACACACACACACACACACACAGCAGATCTACTACCTACACACACACACACACAGCAGATCTACTACCTACACACACACACACACACAACAGATCTACTACCTACACATACACACACAACAGATCTACTACCTACACACACACTACAGATCTACTACCTACACACACACAACAGATCTACTACCTACACACACACAACAGATCTACTACCTACACACACACAACAGATCTACTACCTACACATACACACACAACAGATCTACTACCTACACACACACTACAGATCTACTACCTACACACACACAACAGATCTACTACCTACACACACACAACAGATCTACTACCTACACATACAGTACAGATCAAGTACCATCTCCACATCAAAGGTTGACTTAATAGATCTGAGATATTTTATATCTCTTGTCTAGATCAGATCATGTACCATCTTCACATTGAAAACATTAAATTGAGACCCCAAATTGAGATCAGACCCCCAAATGATAAATATTGCTTGTATGTTTATTTCACCAACAGGAAATTGAAACATTGATCGGAAATGATATCACAAATGTGGAAGTTGTCAAGTGGATTCTCCGGTCACAGTTTGACCGCAACATCGTCACATTATTTGACATTCAGGTACAATTTTTCTCATTCTCATATTAGTATCACACCTGGTGTTGCAGGGACTTGAAAGGGAGGCAGAGAGTAGCAAGACTGTTACCTGTCATACATGTCATGTGAGGTTAGTAGTGGAGTTGGCTGTACTGTTCTATAGAGGGTCAAAGTTACTGAGATATCTCTAACACTTGACATCAAGAGATCTGACCACCACAGCTCCACATATTAAAACTTAGTTATTGAGAGATTTCTAACACTTGACACCAGGACAACTATTACTATTCTATATATTATTACTATTGTGTCGCCAGGAACAAGTGTTTGACTACCTGTTCTCCCACCTGGGTATCACAACAGAGGGCTGTGTTGATCATCCAATTGTGTTAACTGAAGCTGTTTGCAATCCAAACTACACAAGACAATGTAAGTATTTGTGCTACATTAGTTCTTACATCTGAAACAAACTACACAAGGCAATGTAAGTATTTGTGCTACATTAGTTCTTACATCTGAAACAAACTACACAAGACAATGTAAGTATTTGTGCTACATTAGTTCTTACATCTGAAACAAACTACACAAGACAATGTAAATATTTGTGCTACATTAGTTCTTACATCTGAAAAAGTTACACTTACACAAGGCAATGTAAGTATTTGTGGTATAGTTTACAGCTTGGCTGCAATATCTCACCTAATACATCCAACTTCAGCATGGCGTCTGGGTTGATATGACCCACTAAGTCAACCCCACTCCAAAACCTCCTTATTCTCCTCTAAGGACATGCATGACAGGTTGAGGCGTTGCTATTCTTTGCTCCCCTTTCACGCCTTGGCAACACTTTGGTTCTGATTGTGTATCTGCTAGTATTTGTACGCATCAAGTGTGTGCACAGGTCAGGTGGGGGTGCACAGGTCAGGCGAGGTGCGCAGGTCAGGTGGGGGTGAACAGGTCAGGTGGGGTTGTACAGGTCAGGTGGAGTGTACAGGTCAAGTGTGCTTATAAATTCACCTGTAGATTTCTTACTTAACTACAGAACATGGTCTCACCTTGTGTTGTCTGGGTCATAGGTGAAGCAAAGAACAGTGACACTGTTACCTGTCATCATGTTTTAAGAGATAGCTAAGGAGGTTTGGGAGTGACATTGATTGTCTCATGTCACGGATGTCTGAAGTTATCTCATCTCACAGATGTCTGAAGTTGGTTATCTCATTTCACATATGTCTGGTTGGTTGTCTCATCTCACAGATGTCTGAAGTTGTTTGATCTCATAGATGTCTGAAATTGGTTATCCCATCTCACAGATGTCTGAAGTTGGTTGACTCATCTCACAGATGTCTGAAGTTGGTTGACTCATCTCACAGATGTCTGAAATTGGTTATCTCATCTCACAGATGTCTGAAGTTGGTTGACTCATCTCACAGATGTCTGAAGTTGGTTATCTCATCTCACAGATGTCTGAAGTTGGTTATCTCATCTCACAGATGTCTGAAATTGGTTATCTCATCTCACAGATGTCTGAAGTTGGTTATCCCATCTCACAGATGTCTGAAGTTGGTTGACTCATCTCACAGATGTCTGAAGTTGGTTGACTCATCTCACAGATGTCTGAAGTTATCTCATCTCACAGATGTCTGAAGTTGGTTGACTCATCTCACAGATGTCTGAAGTTATCTCATCTCACAGATGTCTGAAGTTATCTCATCTCACAGATGTCTGAAGTTATCTCATCTCACAGATGTCTGAAGTTATCTCATCTCACAGATGTCTGAAGTTATCTCATCTCACAGATGTCTGAAGTTGGTTGTCTCATCTCACAGATGTCTGAAGTTGGTTGACTCATCTCACAGATGTCTGAAGTTGGTTGACTCATCTCACAGATGTCTGAAGTTATCTCATCTCACAGATGTCTGAAGTTGGTTGACTCATCTCACAGATGTCTGAAGTTATCTCATCTCACAGATGTCTGAAGTTATCCCATCTCACAGATGTCTGAAGTTGGTTGACTCATCTCACAGATGTCTGAAGTTATCTCATCTCACAGATGTCTGAAGTTATCTCATCTCACAGATGTCTGAAGTTGGTTGACTCATCTCACAGATGTCTGAAGTTATCTCATCTCACAGATGTCTGAAGTTATCTCATCTCACAGATGTCTGAAGTTATCTCATCTCACAGATGTCTGAAGTTGGTTGTCTCATCTCACAGATGTCTGAAGTTGGTTATCTCATTTCACAGATGTCTGAAGTTGGTTGATCTCATAGATGTCTGAAATTGGTTATCCCATCTCACAGATGTCTGAAGTTGGTTGACTCATCTCACAGATGTCTGAAATTGGTTATCTCATCTCACAGATGTCTGAAGTTGGTTATCTCATCTCACAGATGTCTGAAGTTGGTTGTCTCATCTCACAGATGTCTGAAGTTGGTTATCCTATCTCACAGATGTCTGAAGTTGGTTGACTCATCTCATAGATGTCTGAAGTTGGTTATCCCATCTCACAGATGTCTGAAGTTGGTTATCCCATCTCACAGATGTCTGAAGTTGGTTATCTCATCTCACAGATGTCTGAAGTTGGTTATCTCATCTCACAGATGTCTGAAGTTGGTTATCCCATCTCACAGATGTCTGAAGTTGGTTATCTCATCTCACAGATGTCTGAAGTTGGTTGACTCATCTCACAGATGTCTGAAATTGGTTATCTCATCTCACAGATGTCTGAAGTTGGTTATCTCATCTCACAGATGTCTGAAGTTGGTTATCCCATCTCACAGATGTCTGAAGTTGGTTGACTCATCTCATAGATGTCTGAAGTTGGTTATCCCATCTCACAGATGTCTGAAGTTGGTTATCCCATCTCACAGATGTCTGAAGTTGGTTATCTCATCTCACAGATGTCTGAAGTTGGTTATCTCATCTCACAGATGTCTGAAGTTGGTTATCCCATCTCACAGATGTCTGAAGTTGGTTATCCCATCTCACAGATGTCTGAAGTTGGTTATCCCATCTCACAGATGTCTGAAGTTGGTTGACTCATCTCATAGATGTCTGAAGTTGGTTATCCCATCTCACAGATGTCTGAAGTTGGTTATCCCATCTCACAGATGTCTGAAGTTGGTTATCTCATCTCACAGATGTCTGAAGTTGGTTATCTCATCTCACAGATGTCTGAAGTTGGTTATCCCATCTCACAGATGTCTGAAGTTGGTTATCTCATCTCACAGATGTCTGAAGTTGGTTATCTCATCTCACAGATGTCTGAAGTTGGTTATCCCATCTCACAGATGTCTGAAGTTGGTTATCTCATCTCACAGATGTCTGAAGTTGGTTATCTCATCTCACAGATGTCTGAAGTTGGTTGACTCATCTCACAGATGTCTGAAATTGGTTATCCCATCTCATAGATGTCTGAAGTTGGTTATCTCATCTCATAGATGTCTGAAGTTGGTTGATTCATCTCACAGAGTTTAGATGACCCAAAAGCCAAGCTGAAGTTTAATATATCCTGTTGAAAGACACAGATATTGCAATCAATTTGTAAACCATGGCACAATTTCCTCCCTTCTCTGGACTACATTCTACTAATCTGAAACACAATTTCCTCCCTTCTCTGGACTACATTCTACTAATCTGAAACACAATTTCCTCCCTTCTCTGGACTACATTCTGCTAATCTGAAACACAATTTCCTCCCTTCTCTGGACTACATTCTACTAATCTGAAACACAATTTCCTCCCTTCTCTGGACTACATTCTACTAATCTGAAACACAATTTCCTCCCTTCTCTGGACTACATTCTACTAATCTGAAACACAATTTCCTCCCTTCTCTGGACTACATTCTACTAATATGAAAGAGTTTCAGAATGCACACAGAATAAGAACTTTACACGTTATATTATTTAGTGGAAATTTGTCTTCTTCAGCATTCATTCTCAAACTCCCGCTGGATCTCTCTTGTAGCAGGACAACATTCTCAAACTCCCACTGGATCTCTCTTGTAGCAGGACAACATTCTCAAACTCCCGCTGGATCTCTCTTGTAGCTTGACAGTGGTCCTACTAGATTTCCAGCAGGATGTAGTCCGGAAAATTAAAATGTGTTGTGTCTTCGTTTTATTTATGCCAATTGCTTGAGATATCCATCTTCAGCAGTATTTAGTGGATATAGGAATGTTTTCTGAAAGTACATTAATAAAGAGAATATAAATTATACTTACATAATATTTACATTGTGGGCAACATCAGACAGGCTCTAGACATAATACAGTAGACATCTGATTATCTAATTAATTGGGGATCGGGCCGATTTGGATAATCGAAAATTTGGATAATTGAATATAGCTCATAATGAAGTAAAACAGTGCACATACATACCAACATACATTAAAATCAATGGAATTTTATTGATAAAAGTACAGTATATGTAAGCAACTATGTATTGCAAATAAACTGCATAGTAACGGCATGTGCACACTGCCCTGGAACTTCTCTACCGCTTCCGCTAGGTATTAGGTCTGTTGATTATCCTCTTCGCACATCGGACATGTCCATAGGCGCTCAGATCTCTGCTTCAGTAAATCTCTTAGGGTATAGCGGCTGATGGTTCCGGTTCTATGTTGGTTCACTGCTCTTTTTTGAGCACTTTGTCAGGGGTTCTCTAAGTGCCACACCCATTTTCATTCCCAATTTCCGCATTCTCAATATTGATTCATGCTCATTCAACTTAAAATCCTCAGTGAGAACTCATGAAGAGCAATGAGTATGTCTGCTTGCTCCATAGGCTGACCATCTGTTGTGGTGGCGAGCTAATTGGTTGGCCCATTTGTTTCCCCCCAACTCTGTGTTCCAGGGAGAAAGATAAGCGTGAGTTTTCATAGTGACACCTGTATTTTAGCTCTCTCTAATGACTCCACCCATTTCCTACATATATCACCTGTTTTCACTTTCTGAATACTTCTTCTGCTAATGCTCTCACTCTGAACTTATTTCATCTAAATTTAATTCGGATAATTGGGAATTCAGTTAATTAGGATTCGGATAACCGGATTTCTACTGCGCTTACATTTTGGCAACATCAGACAGGCTCTAGGCATGATATTTACACCTTTGTAACATCAGATAGGTAACATCAGACAGGCTCTAGACTTAATATCATTTGATCTCATTTATTTATCACATCCTTTTGTTTGTTCTTGTGACCAGTGATGTCTGAGCTGTTGTTTGAATGTTACCATGTACCACAAGTGGCATACGGTGTGGATTCTCTCTTCAGCCTGTACAACAACCATCCCTCACCAGGTATTTCTAGGTCATTTTTGATGTTTTGAATGTGTTATTGTAGTGAGTACAGTGGTGAAGTCACTTGTCCTTCAACCAGAGCACCCTTATTATATAAAATGAACAAAAATAGGTATAAGTGTGCCTTATACTTATGTTTGTTCATTTTTACATTTGCCCTGTGTTACCCCAGCCACATATGTCCTATTTAGGGTCATTACCCGGCACTGGAACATTTACACCCTTATTATAGATCACTTGTGAATTGTTTGAAGCATTAAAAAATTATGTGGTTCACTGAACCACCAGTGGTTCACTGAACCACCAGTGGTTCACTGAACCATGAACCACCAGGAAATGAGTATCACAACTCATTCTCTGGGAAGTGGTTCACAGAACCACCAGTGGTTCACCAGGAAATGAGTACAACAACTCATTCTCTAGGAACAACAATTGCATCATAGCTGTAAAGTATGTTCTGAAGATGAGAGTAGTGAGATGATTTCTGGTCAAGCTCTGACTAGACAGCTGGTTTCTGGTCAAGCTCTGACTAGACAGCTGGTTTCTGGTCAAGCTCTGACTAGACAGCTGGTTTCTGGTCAAGCTCTGACTAGACAGCTGGTTTCTGGTCAAGCTCTGACTAGACAGCTGGTTTCTGGTCAAGCTCTGACTAGACAGCTGGTTTCTGGTCAAGCTCTGACTAGACAGCTGGTTTCTGGTCAAGCTCTGACTAGACAGCTGGTTTCTAGTCAAGCTCTGACTAGACAGCTGGTTTTTGGTCAAGTTCTGGCTGGACAGCTGGTTTCTGGTCAACCAAAATTCTTCAAATTTTCTGAATGAAAAGGTTCGTCACTGCATTATTAATATGTTTTGATAGAGCAGTGTTTTTGACATAGAATTCACTGTGTGATGCTTCTTCTTTTGTTCGCTTGGAATGTACTTATATCTGAACTTGTACTACAGAGTTTTGTAACTCGTACTACAGAGTTTTGTAACTAGTACTACAGAGTTTTGTAACTCGTACTACAGAGTTTTGTAACTCGTACTACAGAGTTTTGTAACTAGTACTACAGAGTTTTGTAACTTGTACTACAGAGTTTTGTAACTCGTACTACAGAGTTTTGTAACTCGTACTACAGAGTTTTGTAACTCGTACTACAGAGTTTTGTAACTCGTACTACAGAGTTTTGTAACTCGTACTACAGAGTTTTGTAACTCGTACTACAGAGTTTTGTAACTCGTACTACAGAGGGTCTGTAGAGATTGTCTGAAACAAAAATTGCATTCTTCTGGTTTACAAGTGTACAAATTTGGTCGCATGATCAGAAACCCATTCCCCATTAGAGACTGACAAAGAATTGGGTATACAGCTGCATCAGTAGGAGAAAACATATTGAACATTACTAACAGCAACATTTTGTGTTTGCCATTTATATGCATGCCAGATTTTTTGTTCATCTCATGTTATTTTACTGCAAAAATAAGAGAAGATATTAACTCTATTGTTGTGTTATCAAAATATGCGTCTGTTTTTGTGTCGTCAAAACATGCCACTGTTGTTGTGTCATTAAAATTGTCTTCATTGTGTCATCAAATCTTGCCTCTGTTGTTGTGCCATCAAAACCTGCCTCCATTGTTGTGTCATCAAATCTTGCCTCTGTTATTCTTCCATCAGTCTCTAGTCTCCATTGTTGTGTCATCAAAACTTGCCTCCATTGTTGTGTCATCAAATCCTGCCTCCATTGTTGTGTCATCAAATCTTGCCTCTGTTGTTGTGCCATCAAAACCTGCCTCCATTGTTGTGTCATCAAAACCTGCCTCCATTGTTGTGTCATCAAATCCTGCCTCCATTGTTGTGTCATCAAATCCTGCCTCCATTGTTGTGTCATCAAAACCTGCCTCCATTGTTGTGCCATCAAAACCTGCCTCCATTGTTGTGTCATCAAAACTTGCCTCCATTGTTGTGTCATCAAATCCTGCCTCCATTGTTGTGTCATCAAAACCTGCCTCCATTGTTGTGTCATCAAAACTTGCCTCCATTGTTGTGTCATCAAATCCTGCCTCTGTTGTTGTGTCATGACAACCTGTTTCTGTTGTTGTGTCATCAAAACTTGCCTCCATTTTGTCAGCAAATCCTGCCTCCATTGTGTCAGCAAAATGTGCCTTTTGTTGTGTCATAAATACTTGCCTCTGATATGTCATCAAAACTTGCCACTGTTGTTGTGTCATCAAAATATACCACTGTTGTTGTGTCATCAAAACTTGCTTCTGTTGTTGTACTTTAACAAAAATGCTATATCATTATTTCCATAGAGACAGCTGATGCTCTGATTATAGATTGTGGCTATCAGGCAACACATGTCATACCAGTAACCAGTGGTAGGATTGATTCGGCTCACTGTCGACGTATGAACATTGGTGGTGGATATATTGACTGGTTCCTGCAGAGACTGTTACAGTTGAAATACCCAGGACATGCTCATGCGGTGTCTACGAGTAGGGTAGAGGTAAAGCAAACTGATGAGTCTACGAGTAGGGTAGAGATAAAGCAAATTGATTGATGATTCCTCATGATATTGATATTCAGAACTTGTAAAAAAGAATGACCCCCATCTCACCAGTAGGTTGATGGTGGGACAACCATCATGTGTCAGCCATGACCTAAGTTAGTTTTCTGCTAGAGAAGTAAAGCAGTTATGGGCTAGTAGAATGTAGCAATATGTGACACAATGTTCGTATGGAATAACCAACATCTACAATGACACATCAATGGCATCAAGAAAAGAGAAGTAATATTTCAAAGAAACAAAATGATACACCTTGGAAGATCAAAGTGAATGATATAGTATTAAAACAGGTCCACCAAATCAAATATCTAGGTACAACGATTACAGCAGATGGAAGAAGTTCAACAGAAATAATATGCAGAATAAGACAGACAATAACAACATTCAGAAAAATGAAAAATATACTGTGTAATATTACCTTGTCATTAGAGGTGAGAAAGAGAGTTCTGCAGTGCTATATAACCCCTATACTAACATATGGGTGCGAGTCTTGGACAATAAACAAGCTGGAAAGTGGGAAATTAGAGGCAACAGAGATGTGGTTCTACAGAAGAATGCTGAGAATACCATGGACTGCCAGAAAAACGAATGTAGAGGTGTTGAAAGAGTCAAATGCGAAACTGACCTTAATCAACAATATAAGAAAACGGCAATCTTCTTTTTTTGGCCACTTCATGAGACAGGCAGATTTAGAGAACATAGTCACAACAGGCAAAATTGAAGGCTGTTGCCTTCTGTCTGTTGAGAGACAGAGGGCGACAACATGAGAAAATATTAGACAGTTTGACAACTTGGCACGGCAAGGAAACAACGACTTTGATACATAATACTGTGGACAGAGAGCTGTGGAGAGCCATGACCGCCTACGCCACCCGGCATGGCACCTGATAATAATGATGATGACAATGACACAAACATAACTGGCAACACTGCATGTTTTCCAGTGGGGGTGGGGTGGGTGTGTAGCATGACGGTGGAGTTAATGGTTGTGTGATAAAGGCTGCGTACACTTGTTATCATCATGTCATGTACAGGGTGCGTTTTTAAAATTTACCCTCTGACAAAAAACCCACAATCCTTACTAGGAGTTGAACCCTGGACCTCACAGATGTGAGACCAACATGAGTCAAACCCTGGACTTCACAGATATGAGACCAATACTCTAACCTCTTGGCCATGTGCTACATATTTAATGACAGACAGGAATAGTAGGCATGTGTTGAAAGTAAGAGTCAGGTCTAACAACAGTTTTGTAACAAATTTTTTCTATGATTTTGTGATATAACTCATTATTTGTTCCCTGTTTTTTGACATATCACATAATTTGTTCCCTGAGTTTGTGATATATCCCATAATTTGTTGCCTAATTTTGTCAACTCTTGCCAGGAAATGATTAAAGAACACTGCTACATAGCTACAGATTTCTTATCAGATCTAGCACTCTGGGATGATAATGACTACTTAGAAGCAAATGTCCGAAAGATGCAGTTACCTCTTGTCCAGGTAAAGACTCTTGTTCTTGTTTGCATTGTGGTCATTTTGTATGTAAGAGTATTGGGAGTGGGGGGATGGTAAGAGTACTGCATTGCTCTCGGTGGACCTGGGGTTAGCAGATAACCAAAATCCCAAAAGTACCTCCCCGTGGTGCACCCTGGAAATAGAAGTACAGTGACTCGTGCTGCTTCTGGCAAACACTTTTGGGATCATGTCCATTTTGAAATGTGGAGACTGCAGAAGGAATGAGAATTAAATGAAAAAAGACAAGCAATATCTCAGACACCTCTGTGCCACACATACAGCGTCAATGTCAACACAACATGATGCAAGACAGTCCGGCTCAAGCATTGGAGGGGGCGGCCAATGCAGTTGTCACGAAATGGGTTGATGCCAGGACGAAATGGGTTGATGCCAGGATGAAATGGGTTGATGCCAGGACGAAATGGGTTGATGCCATGACGAAATGGGTTGATGCCAGGACAAAATGGGTTGATGCCAGGACGAAATGGGTTGATGCCAGGATGAAATGGGTTGATGCCATGACGAAATGGGTTGATGCCAGGACAAAATGGGTTGATGCCAGGACGAAATGGGTTGATGCCAGGACGAAATGATGCCAGGACGAAATGGGTTGATGCCAGGACGAAATGGGTTGATGCTAGAACGAAATGTGAAAGTCCAAACGATAAGATATTGAGTACAATGAGAGGGCAGCATATCTCCAAAGGGGCAGCATATCTCCAAAGGGGCAGCATATCTCCAAAGGGGCAGCATATCTCCAAAGGGGCAGCATATCTCCAAAGGGGCAGCGTTACGTGTAAACGAAGGGGGAAAATGTTAAAAGGAAATCTGAACTAAATTCTTGCTTGGCTTGAGAACAAGTTTCTAGTCCTCGGTGCTCCTAAAAATGTGTAGACTTAGACATGGATGAGTGGTTCATGGTGTCGGTGAATGACACCTTGGCTAAGAGGGAGAATGACACCTCGGCTAAGAGGGAGAATGACACCTCGGCTAAGAGGGAGAATGACACCTCGGCTAAGAGGGAGAATGACACCTCGGCTAAGAGGGAGAATGACACCTCGGCTAAGAGAGAGAATGACACCTCGGCTAAGAGAGAGAATGACACCTCGGCTAAGAGGGAGAATGACACCTCGGCTAAGAGGGAGAATGACACCTCGGCTAAGAGAGAATGACACCTCGGCTAAGAGAGAGAATGACACCTTGGCTAAGAGAGAGAACGAAAACCTGTCCAACTCTGTCATTGATGCTTTTCTATACCGGAATCATGCTCATGGAGAGAAATGGTTCAGTACCTGATGGGCACAGACACAATATGTGTAATTATGTGAGACGAGTTCACTGGCAGCGGAATATGTCATGCAAGATTGGCATTGTCGACCCAAGCCTAAATCTCTTGATTATACTGTCTCCGCGGCGACTGCCACCCAGGGATATGTTTTGATTACTGTCTCCACGGCGACTGCCACCCAGGGATATGTTTTGATTACTGTCTCCACGGCGACTGCCACCCAGGGATATGTTTTGATTACTGTCTCCACGGCGACTCACCCAGGGATATGTTTTGGTCTGAAAATTCTAAGGACATTCTGGGTGAAAAACCTGGCAAGTTGTAGAGTTGGCATATATCCATCACCTGGTGACAGATAAGATGGCTGACACAGGCTAGGTATGCCCACTACCCGAAACAACCTTTATCACACAGTCCGCAACTATAGTCGAAAGATAAAATATATCTTCTGTAGCTGTCCGTGACTATAGTCGAAAGATAATACATATTTTTCGCAGCAGTCCTCAACTATAGCCGCCTTTACTTCCATGTCTCTTGAAACAATAATATCGCAGTTGTAAACAAACATTGTTCACCCGATTTACAGAGGAAATGAAAGTAGACCTAACTAGCTTCTGTTTCCGCTAGTATTTAACTAAATAGAATATGCTATAGATCAGTTGTGACTGTGTTCTGCTGTTAACATAATCCGTCACAATTTTTCAAACTTCAACCATTTTTGAGGAATTTTTTTCTAAATTTAGATTTATTTTGCATAGCCGATAAAGTTAGTTTGATTGACTTAGTTCATTTGTTTACAAAGACGGATGTTATATGAACAATATAGCGATGATGTGTTCTATTAGCAGATAAATATGTGTTTCTATTAACAGTAGAACGCATGCGGTTGTGTCTGTGGGTCTCGCTAATGGCTCACTAGACAAACCACTTATGCAACAGAAAACCTTAGAAGATGACGTTATATTGAGGCTCTCTTATGGAAACTTTGTAGCATGTCATCAATACAATTATAGACTCCCTCTGAGTAGAAGGCTCCTTCAATAGGCATTGCACTAAGCCGAAAGCTGAAGTCTCCTGGGTATGAAAGAAAGCTCAGAAAAACCACCCCACTGCATATAGGAAGCAAGAACTCATCGCTCACAATTCCTGGTGTTCTCAAACAAACAGTTAACAGTAGATGCACAGTACAAAATATCAATGGAATATCTAGAGATCAATACATGTTTCTATTAACCTGGCTTCCTTATGGATCTTCAGTTCTTCCATCAGTCTCTAGACTCCAGTTGTTATTTTATCAGTCTCAAGTTTCCAGTTAATCTTCCATCAGTCTCTAGTCTCCAGTTGTTAATGTCTCTAGTTTCCAGTTATTCTTCCATCAGTCTCTAGTCTCCAGTTGTTATTTTATCAGTCTCAAGTTTCCAGTTATTCTTCCATCAGTCTCTAGTCTCCAATTGTTATTTTATGTCTCTAGTTTCCAGTTATTATTCCATCAGTCTCTAGTCTCCAATTGTTATTTTATGTCTCTAGTTTCCAGTTATTATTCCATCAGTCTCTAGACTCCAGTTGTTAATGTCTCTAGTTTCCAGTTATTATTCCATCAGTCTCTAGTCTCCAATTGTTATTTTATGTCTCTAGTTTCCAGTTATTATTCCATCAGTCTCTAGTCTCCAATTGTTATTTTATCAGTCTCTAGTTTCCAGTTAATCTTCCATCAGTCTCTAGTCTCCAATTGTTATTTTATGTCTCTAGTTTCCAGTTATTATTCCATCAGTCTCTAGTCTCCAATTGTTATTTTATCAGTCTCAAGTTTCCAGTTATTCTTCCATCAGTCTCTAGTCTCCAATTGTTATTTTATGTCTCTAGTTTCCAGTTATTATTCCATCAGTCTCTAGTCTCCAATTGTTATTTTATCAGTCTCAAGTTTCCAGTTATTCTTCCATCAGTCTCTAGTCTCCAATTGTTATTTTATGTCTCTAGTTTCCAGTTAATCTTCCATCAGTCTCTAGTCTCCAGTTGTTATTTTATCAGTCTCAAGTTTCCAGTTATTATTCCATCAGTCTCTAGTCTCCAATTGTTATTTTATCAGTCTCTAGTTTCCAGTTATTATTCCATCAGTCTCTAGTCTCCAATTGTTATTTTATGTCTCTAGTTTCCAGTTATTATTCCATCAGTCTCTAGTCTCCAATTGTTATTTTATCAGTCTCTAGTTTCCAGTTATTATTCCATCAGTCTCTAGTCTCCAATTGTTATTTTATCAGTCTCAAGTTTCCAGTTATTATTCCATCAGTCTCTAGTCTCCAATTGTTATTTTATCAGTCTCTAGTTTCCAGTTATTATTCCATCAGTCTCTAGTCTCCAGTTGTTAATGTCTCTAGTTTCCAGTTATTCTTCCATCAGTCTCTAGTCTCCAGTTGTTATTTTATCAGTCTCAAGTTTCCAGTTATTCTTCCATCAGTCTCTAGTCTCCAATTGTTATTTTATGTCTCTAGTTTCCAGTTATTATTCCATCAGTCTCTAGTCTCCAATTGTTATTTTATGTCTCTAGTTTCCAGTTATTATTCCATCAGTCTCTAGACTCCAGTTGTTAATGTCTCTAGTTTCCAGTTATTATTCCATCAGTCTCTAGTCTCCAATTGTTATTTTATGTCTCTAGTTTCCAGTTATTATTCCATCAGTCTCTAGTCTCCAATTGTTATTTTATCAGTCTCTAGTTTCCAGTTATTATTCCATCAGTCTCTAGTCTCCAATTGTTATTTTATGTCTCTAGTTTCCAGTTATTATTCCATCAGTCTCTAGTCTCCAATTGTTATTTTATCAGTCTCAAGTTTCCAGTTATTCTTCCATCAGTCTCTAGTCTCCAATTGTTATTTTATGTCTCTAGTTTCCAGTTATTATTCCATCAGTCTCTAGTCTCCAATTGTTATTTTATCAGTCTCAAGTTTCCAGTTATTCTTCCATCAGTCTCTAGTCTCCAATTGTTATTTTATGTCTCTAGTTTCCAGTTAATCTTCCATCAGTCTCTAGTCTCCAGTTGTTATTTTATCAGTCTCAAGTTTCCAGTTATTCTTCCATCAGTCTCTAGTCTCCAATTGTTATTTTATCAGTCTCTAGTTTCCAGTTATTATTCCATCAGTCTCTAGACTCCAGTTGTTAATGTCTCTAGTTTCCAGTTATTATTCCATCAGTCTCTAGTCTCCAATTGTTATTTTATGTCTCTAGTTTCCAGTTATTATTCCATCAGTCTCTAGTCTCCAATTGTTATTTTATCAGTCTCTAGTTTCCAGTTATTATTCCATCAGTCTCTAGTCTCCAATTGTTATTTTATGTCTCTAGTTTCCAGTTATTATTCCATCAGTCTCTAGTCTCCAATTGTTATTTTATCAGTCTCAAGTTTCCAGTTATTCTTCCATCAGTCTCTAGTCTCCAATTGTTATTTTATGTCTCTAGTTTCCAGTTATTATTCCATCAGTCTCTAGTCTCCAATTGTTATTTTATCAGTCTCAAGTTTCCAGTTATTCTTCCATCAGTCTCTAGTCTCCAATTGTTATTTTATGTCTCTAGTTTCCAGTTAATCTTCCATCAGTCTCTAGTCTCCAGTTGTTATTTTATCAGTCTCAAGTTTCCAGTTATTATTCCATCAGTCTCTAGTCTCCAATTGTTATTTTATCAGTCTCTAGTTTCCAGTTATTATTCCATCAGTCTCTAGTCTCCAATTGTTATTTTATGTCTCTAGTTTCCAGTTATTATTCCATCAGTCTCTAGTCTCCAATTGTTATTTTATGTCTCTAGTTTCCAGTTAATCTTCCATCAGTCTCTAGTCTCCAGTTGTTATTTTATCAGTCTCAAGTTTCCAGTTATTATTCCATCAGTCTCTAGTCTCCAATTGTTATTTTATCAGTCTCTAGTTTCCAGTTATTCTTCCATCAGTCTCTAGTCTCCAATTGTTATTTTATCAGTCTCTAGTTTCCAGTTAATCTTCCATCAGTCTCTAGTCTCCAGTTGTTATTTTATCAGTCTCAAGTTTCCAGTTATTATTCCATCAGTCTCTAGTCTCCAATTGTTATTTTATCAGTCTCAAGTTTCCAGTTATTCTTCCATCAGTCTCTAGTCTCCAATTGTTATTTTATGTCTCTAGTTTCCAGTTAATCTTCCATCAGTCTCTAGTCTCCAATTGTTATTTTATCAGTCTCTAGTTTCCAGTTATTCTTCCATCAGTCTCTAGTCTCCAATTGTTATTTTATCAGTCTCAAGTTTCCAGTTATTATTCCATCAGTCTCTAGTCTCCAATTGTTATTTTATCAGTCTCTAGTTTCCAGTTAATCTTCCATCAGTCTCTAGTCTCCAATTGTTATTTTATGTCTCTAGTTTCCAGTTATTATTCCATCAGTCTCTAGTCTCCAATTGTTATTTTATCAGTCTCAAGTTTCCAGTTATTCTTCCATCAGTCTCTAGTCTCCAATTGTTATTTTATGTCTCTAGTTTCCAGTTAATCTTCCATCAGTCTCTAGTCTCCAGTTGTTATTTTATCAGTCTCAAGTTTCCAGTTATTATTCCATCAGTCTCTAGTCTCCAATTGTTATTTTATCAGTCTCTAGTTTCCAGTTATTATTCCATCAGTCTCTAGTCTCCAATTGTTATTTTATGTCTCTAGTTTCCAGTTATTATTCCATCAGTCTCTAGTCTCCAATTGTTATTTTATCAGTCTCTAGTTTCCAGTTATTATTCCATCAGTCTCTAGTCTCCAATTGTTATTTTATCAGTCTCAAGTTTCCAGTTATTATTCCATCAGTCTCTAGTCTCCAATTGTTATTTTATCAGTCTCAAGTTTCCAGTTATTATTCCATCAGTCTCTAGTCTCCAATTGTTATTTTATCAGTCTCTAGTTTCCAGTTATTATTCCATCAGTCTCTAGTCTCCAATTGTTATTTTATCAGTCTCAAGTTTCCAGTTATTCTTCCATCAGTCTCTAGTCTCCAATTGTTATTTTATGTCTCTAGTTTCCAGTTATTATTCCATCAGTCTCTAGTCTCCAATTGTTATTTTATCAGTCTCTAGTTTCCAGTTATTATTCCATCAGTCTCTAGTCTCCAATTGTTATTTTATGTCTCTAGTTTCCAGTTAATCTTCCATCAGTCTCTAGTCTCCAGTTGTTATTTTATCAGTCTCAAGTTTCCAGTTATTATTCCATCAGTCTCTAGTCTCCAATTGTTATTTTATCAGTCTCTAGTTTCCAGTTATTCTTCCATCAGTCTCTAGTCTCCAATTGTTATTTTATCAGTCTCTAGTTTCCAGTTAATCTTCCATCAGTCTCTAGTCTCCAGTTGTTATTTTATCAGTCTCAAGTTTCCAGTTATTATTCCATCAGTCTCTAGTCTCCAATTGTTATTTTATCAGTCTCAAGTTTCCAGTTATTCTTCCATCAGTCTCTAGTCTCCAATTGTTATTTTATGTCTCTTGTTTCCAGTTAATCTTCCATCAGTCTCTAGTCTCCAATTGTTATTTTATCAGTCTCTAGTTTCCAGTTAATCTTCCATCAGTCTCTAGTCTCCAATTGTTATTTTATCAGTCTCAAGTTTCCAGTTATTATTCCATCAGTCTCTAGTCTCCAATTGTTATTTTATCAGTCTCTAGTTTCCAGTTAATCTTCCATCAGTCTCTAGTCTCCAATTGTTATTTTATCAGTCTCAAGTTTCCAGTTATTATTCCATCAGTCTCTAGTCTCCAATTGTTATTTTATCAGTCTCAAGTTTCCAGTTATTATTCCATCAGTCTCTAGTCTCCAATTGTTAATGTCTCAAGTTTCCAGTTATTCTTCCATCAGTCTCTAGTCTCCAATTGTTATTTTATCAGTCTCTAGTTTCCAGTTATTATTCCATCAGTCTCTAGTCTCCAATTGTTAATGTCTCAAGTTTCCAGTTATTCTTCCATCAGTCTCTAGTCTCCAATTGTTATTTTATCAGTCTCTAGTTTCCAGTTATTCTTCCATCAGTCTCTAGTCTCCAATTGTTATTTTATCAGTCTCTAGTTTCCAGTTATTCTTCCATCAGTCTCTAGTCTCCAGTTGTTATTTTATCAGTCTCAAGTTTCCAGTTAATCTTCCATCAGTCTCTAGTCTCCAATTGTTATTTTATCAGTCTCTAGTTTCCAGTTAATCTTCCATCAGTCTCTAGTCTCCAATTGTTATTTTATCAGTCTCTAGTTTCCAGTTATTATTCCATCAGTCTCTAGTCTCCAATTGTTATTTTATCAGTCTCTAGTTTCCAGTTATTCTTCCATCAGTCTCTAGTCTCCAATTGTTATTTTATGTCTCTAGTTTCCAGTTATTCTTCCATCAGTCTCTAGTCTCCAATTGTTATTTTATGTCTCTAGTTTCCAGTTATTCTTCCATCAGTACTCTAGTCTCCAATTGTTAATGTCTCTAGTTTCCAGTTATTCTTCCATCAGTCTCTAGTCTCCAGTTGTTATTTTATCAGTCTCTAGTTTCCAGTTAATCTTCCATCAGTCTCTAGTCTCCAATTGTTAATGTCTCTAGTTTCCAGTTATTCTTCCATCAGTCTCTAGTCTCCAGTTGTTATTTTATCAGTCTCTAGTTTCCAGTTATTCTTCCATCAGTCTCTAGTCTCCAGTTGTTATTTTATCAGTCTCAAGTTTCCAGTTAATCTTCCATCAGTCTCTAGTCTCCAATTGTTATTTTATCAGTCTCTAGTTTCCAGTTAATCTTCCATCAGTCTCTAGTCTCCAATTGTTATTTTATCAGTCTCAAGTTTCCAGTTATTATTCCATCAGTCTCTAGTCTCCAATTGTTATTTTATCAGTCTCTAGTTTCCAGTTATTCTTCCATCAGTCTCTAGTCTCCAATTGTTATTTTATGTCTCTAGTTTCCAGTTATTCTTCCATCAGTCTCTAGTCTCCAATTGTTATTTTATGTCTCTAGTTTCCAGTTATTCTTCCATCAGTCTCTAGTCTCCAATTGTTAATGTCTCTAGTTTCCAGTTATTCTTCCATCAGTCTCTAGTCTCCAGGTGTTATTTTATCAGTCTCTAGTTTCCAGTTAATCTTCCATCAGTCTCTAGTCTCCAATTGTTATTTTATCAGTCTCTAGTTTCCAGTTATTCTTCCATCAGTCTCTAGTCTCCAATTGTTATTTTATGTCTCTAGTTTCCAGTTATTCTTCCATCAGTCTCTAGTCTCCAATTGTTAATGTCTCTAGTTTCCAGTTATTCTTCCATCAGTCTCTAGTCTCCAGTTGTTATTTTATCAGTCTCTAGTTTCCAGTTATTCTTCCATCAGTCTCTAGTCTCCAGTTGTTATTTTATTAGTCTCTAGTTTCCAGTTATTCTTCCATCAGTCTCTAGTCTCCAGTTGTTATTTTATCAGTCTCTAGTTTCCAGTTAATCTTCCATCAGTCTCTAGTCTCCAATTGTTATTTTATCAGTCTCTAGTTTCCAGTTAATCTTCCATCAGTCTCTAGTCTCCAATTGTTATTTTATCAGTCTCTAGTTTCCAGTTAATCTTCCATCAGTCTCTAGTCTCCAGTTGTTTTTTTATGTCTCTAGTTTCCAGTTATTCTTCCATCAGTCTCTAGTCTCCAATTGTTATTTTATGTCTCTAGTTTCCAGTTATTCTTCCATCAGTCTCTAGTCTCCAATTGTTATTTTATCAGTCTCTAGTTTCCAGTTAATCTTCCATCAGTCTCTAGTCTCCAATTGTTATTTTATCAGTCTCAAGTTTCCAGTTAATCTTCCATCAGTCTCTAGTCTCCAATTGTTAATGTCTCTAGTTTCCAGTTAATCTTCCATCAGTCTCTAGTCTCCAGTTGTTATTTTATCAGTCTCAAGTTTCCAGTTATTCTTCCATCAGTCTCTAGTCTCCAATTGTTATTTTATGTCTCTAGTTTCCAGTTAATCTTCTATCAGTCTCTAGTCTCCAATTGTTATTTTATCAGTCTCAAGTTTCCAGTTAATCTTCCATCAGTCTCTAGTCTCCAATTGTTATTTTATCAGTCTCTAGTTTCCAGTTATTCTTCCATCAGTCTCTAGTCTCCAATTGTTATTTTATCAGTCTCTAGTTTCCAGTTATTATTCCATCAGTCTCTAGTCTCCAATTGTTATTTTATCAGTCTCTAGTTTCCAGTTATTATTCCATCAGTCTCTAGTCTCCAATTGTTATTTTATCAGTCTCTAGTTTCCAGTTATTATTCCATCAGTCTCTAGTCTCCAATTGTTATTTTATCAGTCTCTAGTTTCCAGTTAATCTTCCATCAGTCTCTAGTCTCCAGTTAATCTTTCATTAATCTTAAGAAATCTAGTTTCTGTTAATCTTCAGTTGTCCTTCTATCAATCTCAAGCCTAGAAAGTCTAGATTTTGAATAGATTGTAATCCTGCTTATTTTCTTTCCATCAGATACAGGGTTCACAGATGTCATCAGAACAACAGAAAGAACGACGTAAACTGCAGATTTCTCGTCTTCAGGAAGTCAATACAAGACGAAGGATAGATAAGGTTTGTGGATAATTCATTATCTTGAGAAGTGATTTAGTTAAAAAGTGATTTATACCATTGGTTAACTACTCTTATCTCATATGAGATGTTCCTCAGTCAGTTAACTCGTCTAAATGTGACATTTAGCGCTGACATGGGAATGTAAGTAGTGCTGTTCTTGCTTGTAGTTCTTTTGTTGAGAATGTAGTCTTGATAAATGCCTTTTGGTCAAAATGTCCATTTGAGTATGTTATGTGTGTTTTCCATGATTAACAAAACTTCACTACCCATACTACCACAAGCCATTCTGAGCAATACTACCACAAGCCATTCTGAGCAATACTACCACAAGCCATTCTGAGCAATACTACCACAAGCCATTCTGAGCAATACTACCACAAGCCATTCTGAGAAATACTACCACAAGCCATTCTGAGCAATACTATTACAAGCCATTCTGAGCAATACTACCACAAGCCATTCTGAGCAATACTACCACAAGCCATTCTGAGCAATACTACCACAAGCCATTCTGAGCAATACTACCACAAGCCATTCTGAGCAATACTACCACAAGCCATTCTGAGCAATACTACCACAAGCCATTCTGAGCAATACTACCACAGGCCATTCTGAGCAATACTACCACAAGCCATTCTGAGCAATACTACCACAAGCCATTCTGAGCAATACTACCACAGGCCATTCTGAGCAATACTACCACAAGCCATTCTGAGCAATACTACCACAAGCCATTCTGAGCAATACTACCACAAGCCATTCTGAGCAATACTACCACAAGCCATTCTGAGCAATACTACCACAGGCCATTCTGAGCAATACTACCACAAGCCATTCTGAGCAATACTACCACAAGCCATTCTGAGCAATACTACCACAAGCCATTCTGAGCAATACTACCACAAGCCATTCTGAGCAATACTACCACAGGCCATTCTTAGCAATACTACCACAAGCCATTCTGAGCAATACTACCACAGGCCATTCTGAGCAATACTACCACAAGCCATTCTGAGCAATACTACCACAGGCCATTCTGAGCAATACTACCACAAGCCATTCTGAGCAATACTCTTGGTAAGTATCCTACTTCTCTTGTGAGAGGGACAGGGTATATACAGAAAAATCTATAGAACAATAAGTCAATCCTATGAACCCTGCAAGCATTTTTTTTTCCTGCGTAATTTGTTTTAGTTGAAACACCTCATTCATTTCTGTATCTGGTCATTGTTAAACTTCTTTTATGACTTCTCTTATATGGTTTATTAATGTCTTTAGCATTCATTCTCTGGATCTCTCTTGTAGCAGGACAATAGTCCCTCCAGCTCTCACTGGATCTCTCTTGTAGCAGGACAATAGTCTCTCCAGCTCTCTCTGGATCTCTCTTGTAGCAGGACAATAGTCCCTCCAGCTCTCTCTGGATCTCTCTTGTAGCAGGACAATAGTCCCTCCAGCTCTCTCTGGATCTCTCTTGTAGCAGGACAATAGTCTCTCCAGCTCTCACTGGATCTCTCTTGTAGCAGGACAATAGTCCCTCCAGCTCTCTCTGGATCTCTCTTGTAGCAGGACAATAGTCCCTCCAGCTCTCTCTGGATCTCTCTTGTAGCAGGACAATAGTCCCTCCAGCTCTCTCTGGATCTCTCTTGTAGCAGGACAATAGTCCCTCCAGCTCTCTCTGGATCTCTTGTAGCAGGACAATAGTCCCTCCAGCTCTCACTGGATCTCACTTGTAGCAGGACAATAGTCCCTCCAGCTCTCTCTGGATCTCTCTTGTAGCAGGACAATAGTCCCTCCAGCTCTCTGGATCTCTCTTGTAGCAGGACAATAGTCCCTCCAGCTCTCTCTGGATCTCACTTGTAGCAGGACAATAGTCCCTCCAGCTCTCTCTGGATCTCTCTTGTAGCAGGACAATAGTCCCTCCAGCTCTCTGGATCTCACTTGTAGCAGGACAATAGTCCCTCCAGCTCTCTGGATCTCACTTGTAGCAGGACAATAGTCCCTCCAGCTCTCTGGATCTCACTTGTAGCAGGACAATAGTCCCTCCAGCTCTCTGGATCTCACTTGTAGCAGGACAATAGTCCCTCCAGCTCTCTGGATCTCACTTGTAGCAGGACAATAGTCCCTCCAGCTCTCTGGATCTCACTTGTAGCAGGACAGTAGTCCCTCCAGCTCTCTGGATCTCTCTTGTAGCAGGACAGTAGTCCCTCCAGCTCTCTGGATCTCTCTTGTAGCAGGACAGTAGTCCCTCCAGCTCTCTGGATCTCTCTTGTAGCAGGACAGTAGTCCCTCCAGCTCTCTGGATCTCTCTTGTAGCAGGACAGTAGCTCTCTAGCTCCTGCTGGATCTCACTTGTAGTAAGACAACTGTAATAAATTTCCAACAGGATATAGTTCAGAGAATGGAGATTTTTTTCCTTGTTTTATTTGTGCCGGTGGCCTGGTATATGACACTGACAGAGACATGTTGACAGTCAGTCAGTCAGTGGTTTTGCCAATTCCACTCAACTGTAGGCATCAATAGCCATATCGCTAGTAGACAGCCTGTGCATTGTAACTTGTCTATCATCTGACTCATGCAGTATTGTAACTTGTCTATCATCTGACTCATGCAGTATTGTAACTTGTCTATCATCTGACTCATGCAGTATTGTAACTTGTCTATCATCTGACTCATGCAGTATTGTAACTTGTCTATCATCTGACTCATGCAGTATTGTAACTTGTCTATCATCTGACTCATGCAGTATTGTAACTTGTCTATCATCTGACTCATGCAGTATTGTAACATGTTGTTTTGACACAGATGACCACATACTGAACTTTATTTTTGCGTAATTGATTCGTTTTAGTACATTTCATATTGCTTTATTTTTTATGTCCGACTCTGGGGTTGAGATATATGGAATGTATCTTGGATGGCCCAGGTGCCAGGTTTAATTTCCATCATACGCAATTTGTGTATCTGGACCTTTCAAAAAAGCACTGGCATTCTACTGATTGTAAATATTGCCTAGAAAGTCACTACCATAAAAAAATGCTGTGCTCATTATTACAATAATCAGATTTGCTACAAACGTTTAAAAATATTTTTAATACCAAATTAGACTGAAACAATTTAAAATGTTTGAAAATTTTTAATTTTGGTTTGATGGTGATATTTGACTTGCATTTCCAACCCAATATTACAAACATTTTTTTGTGTTTCAGCTTCAAGCAGATGAAGCAGAACTGCAGAAACTACTGGAAGTTCAAGATCTCATGCTGCATGGAGATGATGACACATTAGCGGTAGGAACATGTTTTGAGTGTTTTAAAAATCACTCATAGTCACTCTTTAATGCTTGTTTGTTGCTGGGCCCAAAAGGGGAAGCGAAGAATAGCTACACTTACCTGTCATACATGACTGGCAACTAAGGTTTTGGAGTGTATGCTGTCCCATAAAGGGTCGAAGTGACCCAGAAGCTGTGCTGAAGTTGGATGTTTGAGGCAGAAAAGTACAGCTATTACAGGCAATATTAAGCCATGATAGAGACCAATCCATTCTGTAGACTACATCCTGCTAATCTGCAAGTCTGTAGTTCCCAGAAGTCACACATTCTGTAGACTACATCTTGCTAATCTGCAAGTCTGTAGTTCCCAGAAGTCACACATTCTGTAGACTACATCTTGCTAATCTGCACGTCTGTAGTTCCCAGAAGTCACACATTCTGTAGACTACATCCTGCTAATCTGCAAGTCTGTAGTTCCCAGAAGTCACACATTCTGTAGACTACATCTTGCTAATCTGCAAGTCTGTAGTTCCCAGAAGTCACACATTCTGTAGACTACATCCTGCTAATCTGCAAGTCTGTAGTTCCCAGAAGTCACACATTCTGTAGACTACATCCTGCAAGTCTGTAGTTCCCAGAAGTCACACATTCTGTAGACTACATCCTGCTAATCTACAAGTCTGTAGTTCCCAGAAGTCACACATTCTGTAGACTACATCCTGCTAATCTACAAGTCTGTAGTTCGCAGAAGTCACACATTCTGTAGACTACATCTTGCTAATCTGCAAGTCTGTAGTTCCCAGAAGTCACATATTCTGTAGACTACATCCTGCTTTTCTGCAAGGTGTAGTTCCCAGAAGTCACACATTCTGTAGACTACATCCTGCTAATCTGCAAGTCTGTAGTTCCCAGAAGTCACACATTCTGTAGACTACATCCTGCTTTTCTGCAAGGTGTAGTTCCCAGAAGTCACACATTCTGTAGACTACATCCTGCTAATCTGCAAGTCTGTAGTTCCCAGAAGTCACACATTCTGTAGACTACATCCTTCTTTTCTGCAAGGTGTAGTTCCCAGAAGTCACACATTCTGTAGACTACATCCTGCTAATCTGCAAGGTTTAGTTCCCAGAAGAATAAAAAGTCACACATTTAACTGCCACATTTTTTCCAGCCACACCTTTCTTGTTGTCACGCCTATTTTGGGTTTCAGGAGAGTTTTACTTGTGGATGATTTTTTGAAATTACACAAACATCAACCAATAAAGTTAAGACTGAAATTTCTAGACATTCAGAAACATTTAAATTTTACAGAAACATTTTCTCCAGCTTTTCGTGGACATGTTAATATATGCTTGATTTTGTTTAGTGGTTACAATCTGTCCAGCTCTGTGGCAGAGTGGTACAGGGCCCGACTATGATGGCCAAGGTACAGAGTTTGATCCCAGCCACAGGCAATTGTGCATCCGGACCGTTCAGAAAGCACTGGCAAACTACTGAACATATTTATATTGCCTAGAAAATTACTACAGCCGAAAAATGCTGGGTTGATAGTTACAATCTACATACATCGATGAGCAGATCAACAAGATGTAAAAGCATCCTTGGCTTCCAAACTAGAAGTGTCCTGGTGATGTTTGATGGAGTTATCTCCTAAAAGTGTCCTGGTGATGTTTGATGGAGTTATCTCCTAGAAGTGTCCTGGTGATGTTTGATGGAGTTATCTCCTAGAAGTGTCCTGGTGATGTTTGATGGAGTTGTCTCCTAGAAGTGTCCTGGTGATGTTTGATGGAGTTGTCTCCTAGAAGTGTCCTGGTGATGTTTGATGGAGTTATCTCCTAGAAGTGTCCTGGTGATGTTTGATGGAGTTATCTCCTAGAAGTGTCCTGGTGATGTTTGATGGAGTTGTCTCCTAGAAGTGTCCTGGTGATGTTTGATGGAGTTATCTCCTAGAGGTGTCCTAGTGATGTTTGATGGAGTTATCTCCTAGAAGTGTCCTGGTGATGTTTGATGGAGTTATCTCCTAGAGGTGTCCTAGTGATGTTTGATGGAGTTATCTCCTAGAAGTGTCCATTTGACTGGTCCATCAATGTTAGCATATTATTAGGACATCTATTTTTAATCTTGCCATTTCACTTTCCACTGTGAGCTGTTTTCCTTATTACATGCTGTTGACATTCCATGTAGCAATTCTAAGACTTCTTAGATCCGAATAATCTATTTTAATCTTTTTATTTTTGAAATTGCAGTCTGCCTTGGCAGAGGTGGGCCTAACACACATGGAGGACCTTCAGGACTCTGTGGACAGACTCTCTGCCAGCATCCAGAGAGCAAAGGCCAAAATTCTGGGTCAGGAACCAGCGCCAATAGAATCTGAGGTTGTACCTGTTATGATAATAGAATCTGAGGTTGTACCTGTTATGATAATAGAATCTGAGGTTGTTCCTGTTATGATAATAGAATCTGAGGTTGTACCTGTTATGATAATAGAATCTGAGGTTGTACCTGTTATGATAATAGAATCTGAGGTTGTTCCTGTTATGATAATAGAATCTGAGGTTGTTCCTGTTATGATAATAGAATCTGAGGTTGTACCTGTTATGATAATAGAATCTGAGGTTGTACCTGTTATGATAATAGAATCTGAGGTTGTTCCTGTTATGATAATAGATCTGAGGTTGTTCCTGTTATGATTGTTACCAACAAAACTTACATCATTAGATTCAATATTTAATTCTGTATTTACATTAAAAAAAAAATTTTTTAATTTCTAAAAACAAAAAAAAGTTATTGTGTTTTCCAAACAGCCAACAAAAATAATGCAAATTGTTAAAAAATAATTCAGTTATAGGGAGGGTATTTGCATAATTGTTAAAAAAGAATTCAGTTGAAGGGAGGGTATTTGCATAATTGTTAAAAAAGAATTCAGTTGAAGGGAGGGTATTTGCATAATTGTTAAAAAAGAATTCAGTTGAAGGGAGGGTATTTGCATAATTGTTAAAAAAAAATTCAGTTGAAGGGAGGGTATTTGCATAATTGTTAAAAAAGAATTCAGTTGAAGGTAGGGTATTTGCATAATTGTTAAAAAAGAATTCAGTTGAAGGGAGGGTATTTGCATAATTGTTAAAAAAGAATTCAGTTGAAGGGAGGGTATTTGCATAATTGTTAAAAAAGAATTCAGTTGAAGGGAGGGTATTTGCATAATTGTTAAAAAAGAATTCAGTTGAAGGGAGGGTATTTGCATAATTGTTAAAAAAGAATTCAGTTGAAGGGAGGGTATTTGCATAATTGTTAAAAAAGAATTCAGTTGAAGGGAGGGTATTTGCATAATTGTTAAAAAAGAATTCAGTTGAAGGGAGGGTATTTGCATAATTGTTAAAAAAGAATTCAGTTGAAGGGAGGGTATTTGCATAATTGTTAAAAAAGAATTCAGTTGAAGGGAGGGTATTTGCATAATTGTTAAAAAAGAATTCAGTTGAAGGGAGGGTATTTGCATAATTGTTAAAAAAGAATTCAGTTGAAGGGAGGGTATTTGCATAATTGTTAAAAAAGAATTCAGTTGAAGGGAGGGTATTTGCATAATTGTTAAAAAAGAATTCAGTTGAAGGGAGGGTATTTGCATAATTGTTAAAAAAGAATTCAGTTGAAGGGAGGGTATTTGCATAATTGTTAAAAAAGAATTCAGTTGAAGGGAGGGTATTTGCATAATTGTTAAAAAAGAATTCAGTTGAAGGGAGGGTATTTGCATAATTGTTAAAAAAGAATTCAGTTGAAGGGAGGGTATTTGCATAATTGTTAAAAAAGAATTCAGTTGAAGGGAGGGTATTTGCATAATTGTTAAAAAAGAATTCAGTTGAAGGGAGGGTATTTGCATAATTGTTAAAAAAGAATTCAGTTGAAGGGAGGGTATTTGCATAATTGTTAAAAAAGAATTCAGTTGAAGGGAGGGTATTTGCATAATTGTTAAAAAAGAATTCAGTTGAAGGGAGGTAAAATTTGCATAATTGTTAAAAAAGAATTCAGTTGAAGGGAGGGTATTTGCATAATTGTTAAAAAAAAATTCAGTTGAAGGGAGGGTATTTGCATAATTGTTAAAAAAGAATTCAGTTGAAGGGAGGGTATTTGCATAATTGTTAAAAAAAAATTCAGTTGAAGGGATGGTATTTGCATAATTGTTAAAAAAAAATTCAGTTGAAGGGAGGGTATTTGCATAATTGTTAAAAAAAAATTCAGTTGAAGGGAGGGTATTTGCATAATTGTTAAAAAAAAATTCAGTTGAAGGGAGGGTATTTGCATAATTGTTAAAAAAAAATTCAGTTGAAGGGAGGGTATTTGCATAATTGTTAAAAAAGAATTCAGTTGAAGGTAGGGTATTTGCATAATTGTTAAAAAAGAATTCAGTTGAAGGGAGGGTATTTGCATAATTGTTAAAAAAGAATTCAGTTGAAGGGAGGGTATTTGCATAATTGTTAAAAAAGAATTCAGTTGAAGGGAGGGTATTTGCATAATTGTTAAAAAAGAATTCAGTTGAAGGGAGGGTATTTGCATAATTGTTAAAAAAGAATTCAGTTGAAGGGAGGGTATTTGCATAATTGTTAAAAAAGAATTCAGTTGAAGGGAGGGTATTTGCATAATTGTTAAAAAAGAATTCAGTTGAAGGGAGGGTATTTGCATAATTGTTAAAAAAGAATTCAGTTGAAGGGAGGGTATTTGCATAATTGTTAAAAAAGAATTCAGTTGAAGGGAGGGTATTTGCATAATTGTTAAAAAAGAATTCAGTTGAAGGGAGGGTATTTGCATAATTGTTAAAAAAGAATTCAGTTGAAGGGAGGGTATTTGCATAATTGTTAAAAAAAAATTCAGTTGAAGGGAGGGTATTTGCATAATTGTTAAAAAAGAATTCAGTTGAAGGGAGGGTATTTGCATAATTGTTAAAAAAGAATTCAGTTGAAGGGAGGGTATTTGCATAATTGTTAAAAAAGAATTCAGTTGAAGGGAGGGTATTTGCATAATTGTTAAAAAAGAATTCAGTTGAAGGGAGGGTATTTGCATAATTGTTAAAAAAGAATTCAGTTGAAGGGAGGGTATTTGCATAATTGTTAAAAAAGAATTCAGTTGAAGGGAGGTAAAATTTGCATAATTGTTAAAAAAGAATTCAGTTGAAGGGAGGGTATTTGCATAATTGTTAAAAAAAAATTCAGTTGAAGGGAGGGTATTTGCATAATTGTTAAAAAAGAATTCAGTTGAAGGGAGGGTATTTGCATAATTGTTAAAAAAAAATTCAGTTGAAGGGATGGTATTTGCATAATTGTTAAAAAAAAATTCAGTTGAAGGGAGGGTATTTGCATAATTGTTAAAAAAAAATTCAGTTGAAGGGAGGGTATTTGCATAATTGTTAAAAAAAAATTCAGTTGAAGGGAGGGTATTTGCATAATTGTTAAAAAAAAATTCAGTTGAAGGGAGGGTATTTGCATAATTGTTAAAAAAAAATTCAGTTGAAGGGAGGGTATTTGCATAATTGTTAAAAAAAAATTCAGTTGAAGGGAGGGTATTTGCATAATTGTTAAAAAAAAATTCAGTTGAAGGGAGGGTATTTGCATAATTGTTAAAAAAGAATTCAGTTGAAGGGAGGGTATTTGCATAATTGTTAAAAAAAAATTCAGTTGAAGGGAGGGTATTTGCATAATTGTTAAAAAAGAATTCAGTTGAAGGGAGGGTATTTGCATAATTGTTAAAAAAGAATTCAGTTGAAGGGAGGGTATTTGCATAATTGTTAAAAAAGAATTCAGTTGAAGGGAGGGTATTTGCATAATTGTTCAAAAAGAATTCAGTTGAAGGGAGGGTATTTGCATAATTGTTCAAAAAGAATTCAGTTGAAGGGAGGGTATTTGCATAATTGTTAAAAAAGAATTCAGTTGAAGGGAGGGTATTTGCATAATTGTTAAAAAAGAATTCAGTTGAAGGGAGGGTATTTGCATAATTGTTAAAAAAGAATTCAGTTGAAGGGAGGGTATTTGCATAATTGTTAAAAAAGAATTCAGTTGAAGGGAGGGTATTTGCATAATTGTTAAAAAAGAATTCAGTTGAAGGGAGGGTATTTGCATAATTGTTAAAAAAGAATTCAGTTGAAGGGAGGGTATTTGCATAATTGTTAAAAAAGAATTCAGTTGAAGGGAGGGTATTTGCATAATTGTTAAAAAAGAATTCAGTTGAAGGGAGGTAAAATTTGCATAATTGTTAAAAAAGAATTCAGTTGAAGGGAGGGTATTTGCATAATTGTTAAAAAAAAATTCAGTTGAAGGGACGGTATTTGCATAATTGTTAAAAAAGAATTCAGTTGAAGGGAGGGTATTTGCATAATTGTTAAAAAAGAATTCAGTTGAAGGGAGGGTATTTGCATAATTGTTAAAAAAGAATTCAGTTGAAGGGAGGGTATTTGCATAATTGTTAAAAAAGAATTCAGTTGAAGGGAGGTAAAATTTGCATAATTGTTAAAAAAGAATTCAGTTGAAGGGAGGGTATTTGCATAATTGTTAAAAAAAAATTCAGTTGAAGGGACGGTATTTGCATAATTGTTAAAAAAGAATTCAGTTGAAGGGAGGGTATTTGCATAATTGTTAAAAAAGAATTCAGTTGAAGGGAGGGTATTTGCATAATTGTTAAAAAAGAATTCAGTTGAAGGGAGGTAAAATTTGCATAATTGTTAAAAAAGAATTCAGTTGAAGGGAGGGTATTTGCATAATTGTTAAAAAAGAATTCAGTTGAAGGGAGGGTATTTGCATAATTGTTAAAAAAGAATTCAGTTGAAGGGAGGGTATTTGCATAATTGTTAAAAAAGAATTCAGTTGAAGGGAGGTAAAATTTGCATAATTGTTAAAAAAGAATTCAGTTGAAGGGAGGGTATTTGCATAATTGTTAAAAAAGAATTCAGTTGAAGGGAGGGTATTTGCATAATTGTTAAAAAAAAATTCAGTTGAAGGGAGGGTATTTGCATAATTGTTAAAAAAGAATTCAGTTGAAGGGAGGGTATTTGCATAATTGTTAAAAAAGAATTCAGTTGAAGGGAGGTAAAATTTGCGTAATTTTAATGCAGTGTCATCATCAGGTGGCAAATGTATGGATCTCTTGAATTTTTCATGGTCTTTAAATAGTTGTCTAACTCTTTTAGTGACATGTGCAGGCATTCTTGAACGTCTTTTGTCAAATGCTGTCTTGGGCGGCCTTTCCTCCTGTTGCCTTCTATCATCCCCTCCAGTAACACTCTCCATGCCGTCGTGTCTTTTAATGTGACTAAAAACACCTAGCTTTTTCTTTAATATGGTATTCAGAATGCAGCCTTCCTGGAAGTTAATTGTTCGTAACACTTCCTGGTTCATTTCCATTGCTCTCCATAGTATTCTTACACCTCTTTTAATTCTTTCATTCCAATCATGTTATTCTCTTGGCCACTGTTTTATTTAGTGTCCATGCTTCACATCCATATGTCGACACAGGAAACACACATGTTGGTAGTAAACACAACTTGGTTCTTATGTTAGTACACTACCATAGTTTCTTTAACTGTTGTAATTTTCACAGCTCCATTGCTGTTCTTCTCTTGATCTCAACTGTGCAGTCCCCCGCATTGTTTATTTTAGTTCCTAAATAAACCAAATGTGTCAATTCTTCCAAATTGCAGTTCTCAATACTAATTTTGAGTCTTGATTTAGTTTTGTCAGTTGCCATTATTTTGTCTTTTTCATATTTAAGAATAAGTTTTGCTGTTCTCTGAACTTTTGGGTTGACTTAATTAAGCTCAGTTGGTTGGTTGCTGATCCAGCGGTCCATGGGCTCATGCCCTTTGACCTAATGCCATTAGATGGCATTATATTGCTGGGAAGTCTGTGGATTTTCAGCCCACCCCGGGACAGAGCCAGAGGATAACTATCACACCTCCAGGAAGGTAGGTTTCAACCTATGCACTGCGCCTAGCCACTGTAGCCAAGATAGGGTTCACTGTGCTCATTCCCTGCCACCAATTGACTACTGGTTATGCCGAACTTCTCTGTAGCTCCAGGCATGCAACCAAATGTTCAAGTCAAAAGGATTGTCACCACGTCCTGAATCACTGTGCCTCTATGATGGGCCTCAGCCATAGGAAAAACAGGGATATCAGTTTCCTCCTCCTCAGTGCTGCACAGTACATCTCTGGCTCCCTCCCAACCACAGAGAGAATACATATATATTCAGGCAAACATGAAAAACATTTCAGCAACAAAACAAAATCATAACTGTATAGATGACATGCCATGAAGCTTCTATAAGAAGATAACCTCAATATAACGGCATGTCATCCACTAAGGTTTTCTGTTGCATGGATGGTATGGCTAGTGGGCTATTGGTGAGACCCACAGACGCAACCACATGCGTAATAATTAAGTTCAGTAGGTCGTGTTCGTTTGTTGTTAATAGCACTGTGTCATCTGCATATCTAATTTCTGGTATCTGCAACCCACCTATATTTATGGATCTGAAATCAGGCTTCATTGTTTCTTGTCTTACCTTTCTCATTATATTTTCTGCATAGATGTTGAACAAGTATGGAGACAAGGTACAGCCTTGTCTTACTCCTTTCTGTACATTGAACCACTCCGATCTTGCATCCTCTACTTTTACTGCTGCTTCTTGGTCTTTATACAGCTCTGCTATTAGTCGTGTAATGTGTTTGTGGAAACCCATATCATTCATTATTTCCCATAATTGATGGTGACTGACACAGTTGAATGTTTTGGTGTAATGTGTTAAAGGTTAAACATTATGATGGTACATTCTGATTGGCTGAATTAGTTATGTCTTCTGAGTTGATATTGACATCACAATAAGTACCAAACTGCGATCACGCTAGTACAATTAATGATCTTAATTTTGGAAGTGTTGACTTGAAGGTCACACAGGGAAAGTAAAAAAAAAGAAAGATTGACCAATAATAATATTGTCGCAGAACAGCGGAGGTTGAGGTGTATAATCCAGTAATCATGTCACAGAACAGCGGAGGTTGAGGTGTATAATCCAGTAATCATGTCACAGAACAGCGGAGGTTGAGGTGTATAATCCAGTAATCGTGTCACAGAACAGTGGAGGTTGAGGTGTATAATCCAGGAATCGTGTCACAGAACAGTGGAGGTTGAGGTGTATAATCCAGTCTTAGGTTCCCTTTCACAGCATGAACATGATCCAGTGGGAGTTTGACCATGAGGTCGTGTGGTAAACTGTAAAGGTAGATCCCACTGCAAAAGCCTGCCATCTGGGATGAAAATAATTCTTCATGTACCAAGCCACAACAATTATTAGGTAGGGTGGCCAGTTCCCTTCCTTGTTGTCTTTACCTCCCCTAACTCATGCATCAGGTACTCATTTACAGCTGAGTCGACTGGAGGTATGGCCGTGTCCAGCGAGAAATCACAACCCAGATTTTTTTGTCCGAACATGGTTCTGAACTTGGCACGTTGTATCCCGGCAATAGCAAGCAAGCTCACTATCAACTAGGCTGCAGCCCTCCTCTGTTTTGTCAGCCTGTGACTAAGGACAAGAAATATTTAGAAAAAAGAAATCTTGAGATGATTTAGCCAACTGCAGACCCAACACTCCTAAGTCACATCTTACTTCATACATTGGCCATGTAGAAAGCCATGTAGCATGTAGCACTGATGATTGTGTGTTTAATCTCTGCCTTCATGTTTCACCAACTTCTAATGTCAAACCTATTGTTATTTAGAGCAAGGAGCCATCCTTTCCTCTGCTGGATATTCCGGATGAAATGTTAACTCAGGACCAACTTGCTATTAAAAAGAGACAGCGGATACTCAAGAGTGCAAGTGAGGGCAGGAAAAAAGCCCTGGCTCTACAGAGAGAGAGGAGACAGAAGGTAATCAAACTGGCAAGAAACACTTGTCCTATTGTTTTATGTAGAGAAGTACTTAATGTTTTACGTAGAGAAGTACTTATCCTAATGTTCTATGTAGAGAAGTACTTATCCTAATGTTCTATGTAGAGAAGTACTTATCCTAATGTTCTATGTAGAGAAGTACTTATCCTAATGTTCTATGTAGAGAAGTACTTATCCTAATGCTCTATGTAGAGAAGTACTTATCCTAATGTTCTATGTAGAGAAGTACTTATCCTAATGTTCTATGTAGAGAAGTACTTATCCTAATGCTCTATGTAGAGAAGTACTCAATGTTCTATATAGAGAAGTACTTAATGTTCTATGTAGAGATGTACTTATCCTAATGTTCTATGTAGAGAAATTTTTATATCAATGTTCTTTGTAGAGAAGTACTTAATGTTTTATGTAGAGAAGTACTTAATGTTCTATGTAGAGAAGTACTTAATTTTCTATGTAGAGAAGTACTCAATGTTTTATGTAGAGAAGTACTTATCCTAATGTTCTATGCAGAGAAATACTTATCCTAATGTTCAATGTAGAGAAGTACTTAACTTAATGTTCTATGTAGAGAAGTACTTATCCTAATGCTCTATGTAGAGAAGTACTTATCCTAATGCTCTATGTAGAGAAGTACTCAATGTTCTATATAGAGAAGTACTTAATGTTCTATGTAGAGAAGTACTTATCCTAATGCTCTATGTAGAGAAGTACTTATCCTAATGTTCTATGTAGAGAAGTACTTATCCTAATGTTCTATGTAGAGAAGTACTTATCCTAATGCTCTATGTAGAGAAGTACTCAATGTTCTATATAGAGAAGTACTTAATGTTCTATGTAGAGAAGTACTTATCCTAATGTTCTATGTAGAGAAATTTTTATCTCAATGTTCTTTGTAGAGAAGTACTTAATGTTTTATGTAGAGAAGTACTTAATGTTCTATGTAGAGAAGTACTTAATTTTCTATGTAGAGAAGTACTCAATGTTTTATGTAGAGAAGTACTTATCCTAATGTTCTATGCAGAGAAATACTTATCCTAATGTTCAATGTAGAGAAGTACTTAACTTAATGTTCTATGTAGAGAAGTACTTATCCTAATGTTCTATGTAAAGAATTACTCATCCTAATCTTGATTGCAGAGAAAAAACTAATGTAGCATATCTATTTACATCATACATAATGTTCTGTATAGTATATCATAATATTCTATGTAGAGAAATACTTATGCTAATGTTCTGTATAATATATCATAATGTTCTATTCAAGGACTGTTCACTCAATGTTTTCAGACTAATTTAATTCCCAGAAAACCATAGTTTGTAGCATGATGGTATAAATCTAGCGTGTTTAAGCACCATCTTCTAATGTATGTACCGCATTGAAAATTGCTTAATTTGCACACGAGTTGTTGTATGGGACTTATAAGTCACCTAGTGGTGGTGTATGGGACTTATAAGTATTGAGGTTATCTTCATATTGAAGATTCATGGCACGTCATCTATACAATCCCGTACTCGTAACCTTCGTTAACAGTTACCATGTTGTTCCGACAAGCCGACGTTCTGCTTGAACTAGTTACAGGCACGGTGTGGGTGGGTGGAGCAACAAAGAAACCTGTCACAAGGGCCAGAGTTGTGCCCTGATGTCGACGTCTGTTTCGGCGAGATTAGACTCGAAACACCATCGAGTCGGAAGGCTGCTGGAACAGAGGGCGGAGCACTTAGGGGAATGCCCCACATTCTGTGAGGCCAGTTTCTAATCAAGAATCAAGAAGAAGTCTCTGGAGAGTAAATCCACTCCCCTCAAGCACATAGCACATAGTAACATAATACATAGTAACATAGAAACATAGCACATAGTAACATAGAAACATAGCACATAGTAACATAATACATAGTAACATAGAAACATAGCACATAGTAACATAGAAACATAGCACATAGAAACATAGCACATAGTAACATAGAAACATAGCACATAGTAACATAGAAACATAGCACATAGTAACATAGAAACATAGCACATAGTAACATAGAAACATAGCACATAGTAACATAGAAACATAGCACATAGTAACATAGAAACATAGCACACAGTAACATAATACATAGAAACATAGCACATAGTAACATAATACATAGAAACATAGAAACATAGCACATAGAAACATAGCATATAGAACATAGAATCATAGAAACATAGCACATATATAGTAACATAGAAACATAGAAACTTAGCACATATCATATAGTAACATAGAAACATAGCACATAGTAACATAGCACATAGTAACATAGCACATATAACACAAAAACATAGTAACATAGCACATAGTAACATAGAACATAGTAAAATATAAACATAGCACATAGAAACATAGCACATAGAAACATAGCACATAGAAACATAGCACATATAACACAAAAACATAGTAACATAGCACATAGTAACATAGAACATAGTAAAATATAAACATAGCACATAGAAACATAGCACATAGAAACATAGCACATATAACACAAAAACATAGTAACATAGCACATAGTAACATAGAAACATAGCACATAGTAACATAGCACATAGAAACATAGCATATAGAAACATAGCATTTAGAAACATAGCACATAGTAACATAGAAACATAGCACATAGAATCAAACATATCACATAGAAACATAGCACATAGAATCAAACATATCACATAGAAACATAGCACATAGAATCAAACATATCACATAGAAACGTAGTACATAGAAACATAGCACATAGAAACATAGAAACATAGTAACATAGAAACATAGAAACATAGAAACATAGAAACATAGTAACATAGAAACATAGTAACATAGAAACAGAGCACATATCATATAGTAACATAGAAACATAGCACATAGAAACATAGACACATAGCACATAGCACATAGAAACATAGCACATATTAATATAGCACATAGTAACATAGCTCATAGTAACATATAAACACAGCACATAGTAACATTGAAACATAGTAACATAGCACATATAAAGATAGCACATAGTACCATAGAAACATATCGCATAGAAACATTGCACATAGCACATAGTAACATAGCGCATAGAAACATAACACATAGAAACATAGTAACATAGAAACATAGCACATAGTAACATAGCACATATTACATAGCACATAGAAACATAACACATAGCACATAGTAACATAGTAACACATAGAAACATAGCACATAGTAACATAGCACATAGTAACATAGCACATAGTAACATAGCACATTGTAACATAGCACATAGTATCATTACACATAGAAATATAGCACATATAAACATATCACGTAGTGACATATCACATAGTGACATATCACATAGAAACATAGCACATAGTAATATAGTAACATAGCACATAGTAACATATCACATAGTAACATAGCACAGAAAGATAGCACACAGTAACATAGCACATAGAAACATAGCACATAGAAACATAGAAACATATCACATAGTAACATATCACATAGAAACATAGCACATAGAAACATAGCACATATTAACATAGAAACAGCACATAGAAACATAGCACAAATATACACAGCACATAGTAATATAGAAACATAGCACATAGTAACATATGACATAGTAACATAGAAACATAGTAACATAGCACATATTACATAGCACATATTACATAGCACATAGTAACATGGCACATAGTAACATGGCACATAGTAACATAGCACATAGTAAAAGTACATCATAACATATCACATAGTAACATAGCACAAATTAACATAGCACATAGTAACATAGCACATAGAAACATAGCACATAGTAAAATAGAAACATAGCACATAGTAATATAGCACATAACGCATAGTAATATAGTACATAGCACATAGTAACATAGCACATAGTAACATAGAAACATAGCACATATTAACATAGCACATAGAAACAGCATATAGAAACATAGTAACATATCACATAGTAACATAGCATATTGTAACATAGCAGATAGTAACATAGCCCATATTAACATCACACATAGAAACATAGTAACATAGCACATAGTAACGTAGCACATAGTAACATAGCACATAGTAACATAGCACATAGTAACATAGCACATAGTAACATAGCACATAGTAACATAGCACATAGTAACATAGCACATAGTTACATAGCACATAGTAACATAGCACATAGTAACATAGCACATAGTAACATAGCACATATTCACATAGCACATAGCACATAGTAACATAGTAACATAGAAACATAGCATATAGTAGACAAGACTTCATTTTGTGTGATTCATGGGGTTTTATTAGAGATATCTCTGGTGTAATGGTTAAGCCATGGACTCTGTGCTCAAAAGGTTGTGGATTCAAATCTCACATAAATATTTACAAAATGGATTTTGTACAGAGACTCCCGAGGATTATCATTTGAAACTATAGAGGTACGTGTGTACTCTCGGCAGCTGGCACGCCACTTTGTTGTACATATGGGGGGTAACCTGAGCACAGTGAAGTCAGTCCTTTACACCTTTTCAACACTTTCAACCCTGGGAATTGAAACATTTATAACATGGCTGGTCACAGTGTTAACATTCTTTGCTCCATTGTTTGGCCCTGACAGCACATGGACACAACAGAATGGAAACAATCTCTAGGATTGCCTATCAACCAATCAATAACTTTCTCTTTGTTGTTTGACAATTTCTCAACTTTCATTAACTTGCAGGAATGGGATGAGGAGAGAAAGTTAGAGGAGCGACGTAAAACAGATTTTTCTGGTTGGTTGACTGAAGTTCGAACTAGACGGCAGGTAGGAACAGTTTAAGTGTGTCTTTCTAGTGGGTATATTGTCCTGTCTTGTTAGTGGACATATTGTCCCGTCTTGTTAGTGGACATATTGTCCTGTCTTGTTAGTGGACATATTGTCCTGTCTTGTTAGTGGACTTATCACCACCCAGTTCATAGAAGCTATTGGACCTGTTACCTGATGATTGGGCTAAAGGAGTGAATCACACTTTTCAGTAAAGCTATTGGTACTGTAACCTGATGACTGACTTAAGAATGAAGAAACAACTTAGAACATTACTGGATTCATGGACAGTGTACACGAGCTGTCATGACCCTACTTCCATCTACTCTTGGTAATTGTCAACAAAGATTGCAATAGGGCATCCTGATAAACAAAAGTTGGAGCAAAGAGAGAAGGCATGCAGGTACACATGAAAATGTGCTGAAGTCGGGTGTGTCAGGCTGAAATACATGCCGGCTACAATGCAACACATTCTGTTCTTCTGTTCTTCTTACTTATTATCAGGGGTTTGCAGCCTGAAGTTCACAGAACAAGATGACTACCAAATTAGCAGGGGTTTGCAGCCAAGTCCACAGCACAAGATGACTACCAAATTAGCAGGGGTTTGCAGCCTGAAGTCCACAGCACAAGATGACTACCAAATTAGCAGGGGTTTGCAGCCTGAAGTCCACAGCACAAGATGACTACCAAATTAGCAGGGGTTTGCAGCCTGAAGTTCACATCACAAGATGACTACCAAATTATGAACAAATCACACAACAAGCTGCCATTCTACTCCTCAAAGCTGGATGCAACTTTGCAGCCACACGTATATGAAGACTGACCATCCGCCACTTGTACATTTACCTCAGACTGCAGAGTACATACTGAAATAAATGTCAGGAATATGAAATGCTGAGACAGACATATATGCTGGACTAGAGAAACAACACCAGGAAGAGAAATTTTACAGAATTATGTATGAGCATCAAGACTCATGCTAGAATAAACAAAACTTCAGATATAAGCAAAGTTTCAGGTGACCAAACAAAACTTCAGATATAAGCAAAGTTTCAGGTGACCAAACAAAACTTCAGATGTAAGCAAAGTTTCAGGTGACCAAATAAAACTTCAGATATAAGCAAAGTTTCAGGTGACCAAACAAAACTTCAGATATAAGCAAAGTTTCAGGTGACCAAACAAAACTTCAGATATAAGCAAAGTTCATGCAAGAATAAACAAAACTTCAGATATAAGCAAAGTTTCAGGTGACCAATATAATCATTAAATTATAATTCTGGGGTTTAACGACAAATATAGATCAAGATAAAGACACTTGCGAAAAAGATCGCAACATGTGAAATAAGAGTTTTGAGGAAAGCTATATCACCAGAAGAGATAGATGGCGAAATGATGATACCAGGAAAGAAATAAAGACCATCTAAAGTCAAGACTACAATAGAGACAGCAAACCAGGTCACTTGATGAGAATGGAACCAATGCAGCCAGCCCTTCATGCATACAACAGCGGAAGATCTGGTTACAGGGCACGAAGAAGACCAAGAACTAGATGAATGGAGATAAGAATAGGTCTCATGCTGGCAATGACCAGTGCGACCCAAATGGCCAAAGACAGATAATTTCAACTCCCCCCCCCCCCCCTAGGAAGTTTAACATCACAAGTGGAAAAATGACAAGGGATAAATAGATGAAACATTCATCTTTGACATTGTAAAAGTAGATAAAAAACCCAACAATGAGACAGTAACAGATAACGTTTTGACTAAAAAGCCTTCATCAGAACATACAAAAGACTACAGTCAACAAATCTTACATAGAGACAACATGATAGTGATAAGAAGGAAAAAAGAGGGAAGAAGGACAGTAGAGAGGGGAGACGGAGGAAGCAAAGATGACAGCATGACAGGGACGTAGAAGGTGTGAGGGGAAAATGAAAGTGGTAAGGATGGAGGGAAGAGAGCACAAGAAAAGTGGAAACAGATCAGAAGTAATGCTTAACTTAATGACTGGTTCGCAGTGAACAACGATTGAGAACTTTCTCTTCTCTCTTTCTATCTGCTATTATAAGCCACTTGTGTTTGAGTCATGGCTGACACTTACCCATTTCCCCCCTCCCCCTCACCCTACCTTTGGTGACTATACCCCTTCCTTACGCTAAGTTCTTGTTCTCCTCACTCCCTGTTTCGTACCCCATCTCACTTTCTTTGATCGGGCCTTTGCCCATTCTATTTTATTGCCTATAATTATTTTATTGCCTATAATTATTTTATTGCCTATAATTATTTTATTGCCTATAATTGCACTGAATGGTCTTGCTCGCCTATGTCTACCTCATGCACCCTTGAACATTTGACCACTGTTTGCTATTTAACATGGCATTCTCATGCCGTATTCACTGCTAACCATCATTAAGTACATTTAATTTATTTTATTTGCATTACATCTTATTTGTTTCCACTTTTTCTGTGCTCTCCTCTCTCCTTACTTACCACTTTCGTTTTCCCCTCACACCTTCTTCTTCCCTGTCATATTGTCATCTTTGCTTCCTCCGTCTCCCTCTCGCTTTTGTCCTGCTTCCTTCTTTTTTTTATCCTTCTTATCACTACCACGTCGTCTCTATGTAAGATTTTTTGACTGTAGTCTTTTGTTTGTCCTGATGAAGGCTTTTTAGTTGAAACGTCGTCTGTCACTGTCTCATTGTTAGGTTGTTTTATTGACAAGTTTTGGTAATACTAATACCTATTTTTTCATTTTGATATGTGCCCTGTGTTAACCCAGCCACCCATTTCCTATATAGGGTTGTTACCCGACACTGGAACTTTTATCCTTTGACATTGTAAGACTGTCTACATGTTACTGGGATCTGTAAGGGAACAAAGAAAAGTTACACTGATCCAACATGCATGTCATAAGAGGAAATTAAGGATGCTCTGGATGGTGTTGGCTAACCTTGTAGGAGGGTTAGAGTTTGAGAGAGGATAGAAAAACAATTACAAAATAATATTGATAAAAAGAAGTTGTTATCTAGTACATGTTGTTATCTAGTACATGTTGTTATCTAGTACATGTTGTTATCTAGTACATGTTGTTATCTAGTACATGTTGTTATCTAGTACATGTTGTTATCTAGTACATGTTGTTATCTAGTACATGTTGTTATCTAGTACATGTTGTTATCTAGTACATGTTGTTATCTAGTACATGTTGTTATCTAGTACATGTTGTTATCTAGTACATGTTGTTATCTAGTACATGTGTCTTTGTAGCATTTGCTCATTGAATGCCCAACATATTGGCATTTCTAATTTCCCTCAGAAAATTCTAGATGCTCGCAATGCTAGACGACAGAAGAAGTCGGATATGACCAAACGAAGAACTTTAGCATCCCAACAAAGAATGTGGATAATCTCTCAGCTTGCAGCACGTAAGTCTTCATATTCTTCTGCATTTCTTCTCAAACTCCTGCAGATCAGCAGGATGTAGTCTGGAGAATGACGTTGCAGAGCGTGGATTAACATCATCAGTATTGTATCAGTTCTGATAACTAGATTATCTGTTATAATAATAAATCCATTTGTAACAGTACAAGCCCTCACTAGAGATAATCACTCAAACATTCATACAATACTGAAGACGGCCAAACTCAGATGAGTCACACATGTTGTGCTTATGTCTGACAAATGCATCTCAAAACAGCTGATGTATGGTGATCTCCCTGACCTGTGGGCAAAACAAATCATCATCATGCCTAATGTAACACAGCAACACAGCAATGGTGATAAGAAACATTCAATAACAGAGGTATAGCAATAAGACATTCAATAACAGAGGTATAGCAATAAGACATTCAATAACAGAGGTATAGCAATAAGACATTCAATAACAGAGGTATAGCAATAAGACATTCAATAACAGAGGTATAGCAATAAGACATTCAATAACAGAGGTATAGCAATAAGACATTCAATAACAGAGGTATAGCAATAAGACATTCAATAACAGAGGTATAGCAATAAGACATTCAATAACAGAGGTATAGCCATAAGACATTCAATAACAGAGGTATAGCAATAAGACATTCAATAACAGAGGTATAGCAATAAGACATTCAATAACAGAGGTATAGCAATAAGACATTCAATAACAGAGGTATAGCAATAAGACATTCAATAACAGAGGTATAGCAATAAGACATTCAATAACAGAGGTATAGCAATAAGACATTCAATAACAGAGGTATAGCAATAAGACATTCAATAACAGAGGTATAGCAATAAGACATTCAATAACAGAGGTATAGCCATAAGACATTCAATAACAGAGGTATAGCAATAAGACATTCAATAACAGAGGTATAGCAATAAGACATTCAATAACAGAGGTATAGCAATAAGACATTCAATAACAGAGGTATAGCAATAAGACATTCAATAACAGAGGTATAGCAATAAGACATTCAATAACAGAGGTATAGCAATAAGACATTCAATAACAGAGGTATAGCAATAAGACATTCAATAACAGAGGTATAGCAATAAGACATTCAATAACAGAGGTATAGCAATAAGACATTCAATAACAGAGGTATAGCAATAAGACATTCAATAACAGAGGTATAGCAATAAGACATTCAATAACAGAGGTATAGCAATAAGACATTCAATAACAGAGGTATAGCAATAAGACATTCAATAACAGAGGTATAGCAATAAGACATTCAATAACAGAGGTATAGCAATAAGACATTCAATAACAGAGGTATAGCAATAAGACATTCAATAACAGAGGTATAGCAATAAGACATTCAATAACAGAGGTATAGCCATAAGACATTCAATAACAGAGGTATAGCAATAAGACATTCAATAACAGAGGTATAGCAATAAGACATTCAATAACAGAGGTATAGCAATAAGACATTCAATAACAGAGGTATAGCAATAAGACATTCAACATCAAACATACAAATGTTTCATTTTCTTAAAATGTGGCAGGAAATTCGATGCCAGAATTTGACTTTTCTGTCTGTCAAATTTTCACACACACACACACACACACGCACACGCACACGCACACACACACGCACACACACACCGTGTAGAGATGTAACAATGAAAGTGTTGAAGTCTGAGATGACATCATTGCCTGCACACATCAAAGAGATACTACTGCACAAGTCTGAGATGACATCATTGCCTGCACACATCAAAGAGATACTACTGCACAAGTCGGAGATGACATCATTGCCTGCACACATCAAAGAGATACTACTGCACAAGTCTGAGATGACATCATTGCCTGCACACATCAAAGAGATACTACTACACAAGTCTGAGATGACATCATTGCCTGCACACATCAAAGAGATACTACTGCACAAGTCTGAGATGACATCATTGCCTGCACACATCAAAGAGATACTACTGCACAAGTCTGAGATGACATCATTTCCTGCACACATCAAAGAGATACTACTGCACAAGTCTGAGATGACATCATTGCCTGCACACATCAAAGAGATACTACTGCACAAGTCTGAGATGACATCATTGCCTGCACACATCAAAGAGATACTACGGCACAAGTCTGAGATGACATCATTGCCTTTAATAGATGGCTATTATAGTCAGAGACCATTGAAAAATATGAGTGGTCAAAATTCAGATAAACATAACCCCACAATTCAGATAAACATACCCCACAATTCAGATAAACATAACCCCACAATTCAGATAAACATACCCCACAATTCAGATAAACATACCCCACAATTCAGATAAACAAGACCCCACAATTCAGATAAACATAACCCCACAATTCAGATAAACATAACCCCACAATTCAGATAAACATAACCCCACAATTCAGATAAACATACCCCTCAATTCAGATAAACATAACCCCACAATAAAGATAAACATAACCCCACAATTCAGATAAACATAACCCCACAAATCAGATAAACATTACCCCACAATTCAGATAAACATAACCCCACAATTCAGATAAACAAGACCCCACAATTCAGATAAACAAGACCCCACAATTCAGATAAACATAACCCCACAATTCAGATAAACATAACCCCACAATTCAGATAAACATAACCCCACAATTCAGATAACCATACCCCCACAATTCAGATAAACATAACCCCACAATTCAGATAAACATAACCCCACAATTCAGATAAACATAACCCCACAATTCAGAAAAACATTACCCCACAATTACCTCAGTAAAAGAGTGAGCTCTCAGCTAGTATTTATTGAATATGATATCTGCCTACTTGTAGTACAGTATGATACAAACTTGTAGTACAGTATGACATGAGTGTGTAGTACAGTATGACACAAACTTGTAGTACAGTATGACACAAACTTGTAGTACAGTATGACACAAACTTGTAGTACAGTATGACATGAGTGTGTAGTACAGTATGACACAAACTTGTACTACAGTATGACACAAACCTGTAGTAAAGTATAACACGAACGTGTAGTACAGTATGATACAAACTTGTAGTACAGTATGACACGAACTTGTAGTACAGTATGACACAAACTTGTAGTACAGTATGACACAAACTTGTAGTACAGTATGACACAAACTTGTAGTACAGTATGACATGAGTGTGTAGTACAGTATGACACAAACTTGTACTACAGTATGACACAAACCTGTAGTAAAGTATAACACGAACGTGTAGTACAGTATGAGACAAACTTGTAGTACAGTATGACACAAACTTGTAGTACAGTATGACACAAACTTGTAGTACAGTATGACACAAACTTGTAGTACAGTATGACACAAACTTGTAGTACAGTATGACACAAACTTGTAGTACAGTATGAGATAAACTTGTAGTACAGTATGACACAAACTTGTAGTACAGTATGACACAAACTTGTAGTACAGTATGAGATAAACTTGTAGTACAGTATGACACAAACTTGTAGTACAGTATGACACAAACTTGTAGTACAGTATGACACAAACTTGTAGTACAGTATGACATGAGTGTGTAGTACAGTATGACACAAACTTGTAGTACAGTATGACACAAACTTGTAGTACAGTATGACACAAACTTGTAGTACAGTATGACATGAGTGTGTAGTACAGTATGACACAAACTTGTAGTACAGTATGACACAAACTTGTAGTACAGTATGACACAAACTTGTAGTACAGTATGACATGAGTGTGTAGTACAGTATGACACAAACTTGTAGTACAGTATGAGACAAACTTGTAGTACAGTATGACACAAACTTGTAGTACAGTATGAGATAAACTTGTAGTACAGTATGACACAAACTTGTAGTACAGTATGAGACAAACTTGTAGTACAGTATGACACAAACTTGTAGTACAGTATGACACAAACTTGTAGTACAGTATGAGATAAACTTGTAGTACAGTATGACACAAACTTGTAGTACAGTATGACACAAACTTGTAGTACAGTATGACACAAACTTGTAGTACAGTATGACATTAGTGTGTAGTACAGTATGACACAAACTTGTAGTACAGTATGACACAAACTTGTAGTACAGTATGACACAAACTTGTAGTACAGTATGACATGAGTGTGTAGTACAGTATGACACAAACTTGTAGTACAGTATGAGACAAACTTGTAGTACAGTATGACACAAACTTGTAGTACAGTATGACACAAACTTGTAGTACAGTATGAGATAAACTTGTAGTACAGTATGAGATAAACTTGTAGTACAGTATGACACAAACTTGTAGTACAGTATGACATGAGTGTGTAGTACAGTATGACACAAACTTGTAGTACAGTATGACATGAGTGTGTAGTACAGTATGACACAAACTTGTAGTACAGTATGACACAAACTTGTAATACAGTATGACACAAACTTGTAGTACAGTATGACACAAACTTGTAGTACAGTATGACATGAGTGTGTAGTACAGTATGACACAAACTTGTACTACAGTATGACACAAACCTGTAGTAAAGTATAACACGAACGTGTAGTACAGTATGATACAAACTTGTAGTACAGTATGACACGAACTTGTAGTACAGTATGACACAAACTTGTAGTACAGTATGACACAAACTTGTAGTACAGTATGACACAAACTTGTAGTACAGTATGACATGAGTGTGTAGTACAGTATGACACAAACTTGTACTACAGTATGACACAAACCTGTAGTAAAGTATAACACGAACGTGTAGTACAGTATGAGACAAACTTGTAGTACAGTATGACACAAACTTGTAGTACAGTATGACACAAACTTGTAGTACAGTATGACACAAACTTGTAGTACAGTATGACACAAACTTGTAGTACAGTATGACACAAACTTGTAGTACAGTATGAGATAAACTTGTAGTACAGTATGACACAAACTTGTAGTACAGTATGACACAAACTTGTAGTACAGTATGAGATAAACTTGTAGTACAGTATGACACAAACTTGTAGTACAGTATGACACAAACTTGTAGTACAGTATGACACAAACTTGTAGTACAGTATGACATGAGTGTGTAGTACAGTATGACACAAACTTGTAGTACAGTATGACACAAACTTGTAGTACAGTATGACACAAACTTGTAGTACAGTATGACATGAGTGTGTAGTACAGTATGACACAAACTTGTAGTACAGTATGACACAAACTTGTAGTACAGTATGACACAAACTTGTAGTACAGTATGACATGAGTGTGTAGTACAGTATGACACAAACTTGTAGTACAGTATGAGACAAACTTGTAGTACAGTATGACACAAACTTGTAGTACAGTATGAGATAAACTTGTAGTACAGTATGACACAAACTTGTAGTACAGTATGAGACAAACTTGTAGTACAGTATGACACAAACTTGTAGTACAGTATGACACAAACTTGTAGTACAGTATGAGATAAACTTGTAGTACAGTATGACACAAACTTGTAGTACAGTATGACACAAACTTGTAGTACAGTATGACACAAACTTGTAGTACAGTATGACATTAGTGTGTAGTACAGTATGACACAAACTTGTAGTACAGTATGACACAAACTTGTAGTACAGTATGACACAAACTTGTAGTACAGTATGACATGAGTGTGTAGTACAGTATGACACAAACTTGTAGTACAGTATGAGACAAACTTGTAGTACAGTATGACACAAACTTGTAGTACAGTATGACACAAACTTGTAGTACAGTATGAGATAAACTTGTAGTACAGTATGAGATAAACTTGTAGTACAGTATGACACAAACTTGTAGTACAGTATGACATGAGTGTGTAGTACAGTATGACACAAACTTGTAGTACAGTATGACATGAGTGTGTAGTACAGTATGACACAAACTTGTAGTACAGTATGACACAAACTTGTAGTACAGTATGACACAAACTTGTAGTACAGTATGACATGAGTGTGTAGTACAGTATGACACAAACTTGTAGTACAGTATGACACAAACTTGTAGTACAGTATGACACAAACTTCTAGTACAGTATGACACAAACTTGTAGTACAGTATGACACAAACTTGTAGTACAGTATGAGATAAACAGTAAATGGTAATGAATATTGATTCAGTTATTCCTTATCTGTTGTAACTCTCATGTAGAACCATCAAAGAAAGAAGACAACTTTGGACAGAATGATGCAGACTGGGATGTTTATAAAGAAATTGTAAGTATAATCAGTGTATGAGAGACATCATACAGCCTGGGATGATTATGTTGTTTATTGAGACATCATACAGCCTGAGATGATTATGTTGTTTATCTGTTGAAGTCAACAATGACCATTTAACTCATCTGTAAAGATGATAATGATTGCGGTCTGTGTCTGATTGTGAGTAACAAGTCCCTAGGTGGATCTGTAATGTTCTTGTACACTCTCAGCTTGATTCGTGTGAGAAGTCTGACATTGAGTAGCTACAGTTGCATCCACTTACATCGAACTCTGATAAAACAAATTTCACTCAGTCGATCTGATCAGGTTAGTGCCGGCCATTTTCCTTCTTTATCTTTATAGTAAAATAACCGTTAAGTCGAATTTAACTCGAATATTTGGATAAGTAGAACAGCATAAATTATGATTTTAACACTTTGCTGACCAACAATCCAGAGCGTACTTATCTCCCATTAGCAATGGTGTTAGCAAATTTTGTACACATCGCCATCTTTAAAACTCCATATAAAATTGAACTTGTGCGAGAGAGACTTGAAACATTCTATGTGTCGAAATAAATGTTTGCATTTTCTAAATCCAAATGAAAGCCCCAGAGTTACTTCAAGAGTGAATTCTTACTTATAATGCCGTGCCTAGATTTACATGACTTTCTATATATCATAGAATCTCACCTTCAAAAAACTGACTTTTGTCATCATTAATATGCATGAACGGCGTCTATAGACTGTATTTCATGGGGCCGCCATTCTGGGATAACATACTAACCCAGGCTATCTATTTTTAGTAACACTATCACTACTGTTTCCATATTTCTGAAGTATCATAACGGTTTCGACGATCATCAAAGTTGATTACCGGTTATATAACAGATTAGACTACCGCCGGAATTGTCTAAAGTGCTAAGAAGGGTGTCATTTTTGGTGTCAAATATATCTTAAGAGAAATGACCCTATTGCATATAAGAAGCAAGAGCTACATTGCTGGTAATTCCCGTGGGTAGAAATATGTTTATTAGATGCAGTATTAAAGCCAAGGAACACCCCTTTTTGCATATAAGCCTGATATAATGATGCACAAAACATGAAAAGACGATGAATAGAAATGATCACAACACACAAACGTGTCCAACTGAAATATGGAAGTGAGATGCAGGAAGAACAGGAAGCACATAAAATTGTAAATGTAGATGGAAAAGAAACGAACAAAAAGATGTCATTTTTTTTCCCCGTCATCATAAAGATTTTCTTTCGTCATTTACATCATCTTTTTGTTCGTTTCTTTTTCACTTATATTTCCCTTTTTTTTATATATACGTACTATTTTGTAGAAGATCTGAATTTAGAGCTTCAGAAAGACCAATATATTGATAGATGGCACACAGTAATTAGTGTGATTGATAGATGACACACAGTAATTAGTGTGATTGATAGATGGCACACAGTAATTAGTGTGATTGATAGATGACACACAGTAATTAGTGTGATTGATAGATGGCACACAGTAATTAGTGTGATTGATAGATGGCACACAGTAATTAGTGTGATTGATAGATGGCACACAGTAATTAGTGTGATTGATAGATGGCACACAGTAATTAGTGTGATTGATAGATGGCACACAGTAATTAGTGTGATTGATAGATGGCACACAGTAATTAGTGTGATTAAACTGCACATGAAGCCATGCTGCTAGAGTTCTTGTAGAAAGACTGAACACAAGTAAAATTAAAACATTTTGTACCTGTACATAAACAGAACCGAGAAGGTGGAACAAGTGACTCGGACGCAGAGGAAGAGAAACTTGAAGGACTGGAAACACTTTTGAAGGAACATGATCAGGAGTTTCAAAAGTAAGTTTTATTTGTAGATTTTTTCTTGTGTCACCAGATTTTATTATAGATTATTAGATGTCAATATGATAAGACATATTTTGTAGATATTTGTTGTAGGTTTTGTTGTAGATATAGTTATTTGTTTTAGTTTTTTATAGGGTTTTTGTTGTCATTATTTATTGTAGATATTTGTTGTAGGTTTTGTTGTAGATATTTATAGTAGCAGTAGATATGTTGTAGTATGTTTTGTTGTAGATATTTATAGTAGCAGTATATATGTTTTAGTATTTTTGTTTTTGCTATTTCTTATGTTAATGTAGTTATAAGTCTGTATTGTGTTAGATATTTAGTGAAGATTTTTCTGGGATATTTATTTAGATGTAGATTTTTGTTGATATTATTGTTGATATTTTTGTTTTATTTTTTGTTTGTGGTGATATAGACTTGTAGACATGAAGTGAGATCACAATGTCAAACATTACATGGGTTGTATTGGTCACTATGTTGCAGATGATACAACTTTTCTTGACCACTTTGTGATGGTCTTAATGTAAAAGAAACTGCAATAGGGCAAACTTATGTATTTGTTCTCAAACTCCTGCCATTTTACAGGATGTAACCCAGAGAATATAATGCATAGTGCTTTTGGCCTACTACTGGAAGGGATAGCCAACACAAAAACACAACATTCCTCATTTGTCTCATCAGATTGCTCTCCACACAATGTGAACAAATAATGTTCTCAGAAATTATTTTTTTCTGTGTAATGTTTCCAAATATACTTGAAGACACTGATGTAAACATACTGACCTAGAGAAACAACACTGGCATCAAGGTTTGACATATTTCTGCATGTAAACAACACTGGGATCAAGGTTTGACACATTTCTGCATGTAAACAACACTGGGATCAAGGTTTGACAGATTTCTGCATGTAAACAACACTGGGATCAAGGTTTGACAGATTTCTGCATGTATTACACAAGTTTTTATTGAGGAGCCAGCCAGAATAACAATATAGATAGCATTTCAAGCTAATGAAAGAAGAAATAACAATGTTTCTGGGAAGTTTTCTATGTAAATTGGTTGTACCCATTGTCAGTGTGTTGCATGGTCCCAAACGGGGAGCAAATAAAAGTGATACTTTTACCTTCATGCATGTCGTAAGAGGCGACTAAGAACATTTTGGGGTGAAGTTTTCTGTTCCATCCCATATAAGGTCAAAGTGACCCAGAAGCCATGCTGACGGCAGATGTGTCAGGTCAAAAGGTGCACATATCGCAACAAAGCTGTTTTCCATGATACAATGCATTTTGTTCTCTAGACTACATCCTGCTAATATACATTGAGAATGAATGAAGAAGAATGCTGAGCCTGATAGGGGGAGAAGTGACACTTTCATCTGATGTGAATATCATAAGATAGGGGGAGAAATAACACTTTCATCTGATGTGAATATCATAAGATAGGGGGAGAAGTAACACTTTCATCTGATGTGAATATCATAAGATAGGGGGAGAAGTGACACTTTCATCTGATGTGAATATTATAAGATAGGGGGAGAAATAACACTTTCATCTGATGTGAATATCATAAGATAGGGGGAGAAGTGACACTTTCATCTGATGTGAATATCATAAGATAGGTGGAGAAGTAACACTTTCATCTGATGTGAATATCATAAGATAGGGGGAGAAATAACACTTTCATCTGATGTGAATATCATAAGATGGGAGAAGTAACACTTTCATCTGATGTGAATATCATAAGATAGGGGGAGAAGTGACACTTTCATCTGATGTGAATATCATAAGGCTAGGGATTGGATCTGGGGTTGGTTATGTAATCCTATGACGAAATCTGCCGAAAACCCATGCCAGAACTATATAAGTAAAACCCTGTTATATACAGCATGCCTCAAGATTGTGAGAAAGTCTCCTCAAGAGTAGATGACCATCTAACTCATGACATTGCAACTTACAGTCACAGTAAAACAGACATCTAGAACTTAGGCTACAGTAAAACAGACATCTAGAACTTAAGCTACAGTAAAACAGCGATTTGAAACTTGCAAATGTTTAGAAAATTTTCCCTTCTTAAAGAATTCCAGAGAAATAGCTCTTCTTCTCCAACTCCTGGTTTGCTGGTTAAATTCTGGAGAACATAATGCAGAGTGTCATTGTTTACAGCTGTGCTGAGATCTTTCAGCCTGACGCATTCAGGTTTTGAGTCAATTGTCATATAGCACAACCAACTCTACCCTTAAACCTCCTGAGTCACCTCCTACAACTAGCATGACAGGTCACATGTTGCTATTCTGTTCTTTCCTTTCAAGGACTGACAACTCATGGGTGGAACAACCATCTATATATGAAGATAAAAACTGCACCAGCTGGCAAAGGAAACAAGAGTGACAAACTTATCTTATACTCCATCTATACTCTATCACTATCATGTGCATTTACCTTATGTAGCAGCTGCTAACAGCTTCTAATAATTGTTGCACACAGGATACACACTATTCTCCTGTAAATGTTAAGTATAGCCTAACTTGATATTTTTATTTCAGGCATGTGGACATGGGAGGCTTGTCAGGAGAGTTTGATATGGCAGAGTGCTACAGGCTGCACCTAGGTGTGGAGAGAATGAGGCAAGTCTACTGGATAGTAACAAATAAGTTGGAGAGAAATCAATGATTGTAGAATGTGCTGCTGACAAACACTTATTTTATCCAGGTGCAAGTAGACATATATAAACATAGCATGTTGTTACAACAGATCATCATCCACACAGTGTTTTCATGATCTACATTCAGTGTTTTCATGATCTACATTCACAGAGTGTTTTCATGATCTACATTCAGTGTTTTCATGATCTACATTCAGTGTTTTCATGATCTACATTCACAGAGTGTTTTCATGATCTACATTCACAGAGTGTTTTCATGATCTACATTCACACAGTGTTTTCATGATCTACATTCAGTGTTTTCATGATCTACATTCAGTGTTTTCATGATCTACATTCAGTGTTTTCACGATCTACATTCAGTGTTTTCATGATCTACATTCAATGTTTTCATGATCTACATTCACAGGTTTTTCATGATCTACATTCACAGGTTTTTCATGATCTACATTCACAGGTTTTTCATGATCTACATTCACAGAGTGTTTTCATGATCTACATTCAGTGTTTTCATAATTTATGTTCACAGAGTGTTTTCATGATTTTTGTTCACAGAGTGTTTTCATTATCTACATTCACAGAGTGTTTTCATGATCTACATTCAGTGTTTTCATAATTTCTGTTCACAGAGTGTTTTCATGATTTTTGTTCACAGAGTGTTTTCATGATCTACATTCACAGAGTGTTTTCATGATCTACATTCAGTGTTTTCATAATTTATGTTCACAGAGTGTTTTCATGATTTTTGTTCACAGAGTGTTTTCATTATCTACATTCACAGAGTGTTTTCATAATTTCTGTTCACAGAGTGTTTTCATGATTTTTGTTCACAGAGTGTTTTCATGATCTACATTCACAGAGTGTTTTCATGATCTACATTCAGTGTTTTCATGATTTATGTTCACAGAGTGTTTTCATGATCTACAATCACAGAGTATTTTCATGATTTATGTTCACAGAGTGTTTTCATGATTTATGTTCACAGAGTGTTTTCATGATCTACAATCACAGAGTGTTTTCATGATTTATGTTCACAGAGTGTTTTCATGATCTACATTTTATCAAGTGTTTTCTTGTTCTACATTTATATTGAACATTATTATCCATGTCAAATGTATTTCTATTTATGGCATCCACTAAGGGACATACATTAAAATCTCATGAAATAGATGTTAATGTTTGAACCAGGCCCCCATGTCAAATGTATTTTATTTCTGGCACATTACTTGTGTGTCGGCAGACTGTAGGTGACTGGGAATGGAGAGTGATGAAGCATATCTCAGATCTACTACCCATAGATGGGAGTCTGGGAAGAAACAAGACAACTCAGAATCGTACCAGTTGGAAAAGGGTGTTCCTGGTCCCATTTGTCAAACCTTGGAAAGACATGTAGGATCATCACATCCTGAATTGGATGGTGGTTTCACCTCAAGCTTCCTCTTCCTCCAGTTAAATTCTGGGTGTCAGTTTGGCATATAACATCAAACCAATGAGATCTTACAGTCCGGGTCTCAGGACCTAGGTTTTACGATTGAGTTGCAATGCCACAGTTGGATGGCCCTCTACTCGAGGGGGGGGGGGGGAGATTGACAACAGGACATTATGACATAAAAACATATAACTGTAAAGATAGAATGCTGGTCGGGTTACCACTTAAAAAAGCCTCGCTATACAGTCATATCATCTTCTAGAAATATAAGTTTGCATGGTGGTTGGTCTGGTGGCCACTAGTGGTAGCCACCTGACCTTCTGTATGCTGCTAGGAGGGTCTGGCGGCTGGACTAAACCCCATCTTCACGACAACGAGCTGGCCTCAGTGGGGATAACAATTGGTTAAACCCATCGATTTATTTTGGTATTCATTGACACATTCGATAGTCATAAAATTGTTGTAATGTTTCTTGTAATGTTTCTTGAAAACACAGTGAATAAGTTCTGTATTTTATTTGTCTTTTGATATTTGATGAAGAAACAAGTTCAATTTATTCTGTGTAAGCAATTTAAATCAACATTCTTTTTTTATTCATTTTGTGCAGAGTTCCTGAGCTTCTGTTTCAACCATCGATGCTAGGCCTGGAGCAGGCAGGACTGAGTGAAACTATGGAATTCATCCTTGGGAAATTGGACAGACAAACACAAGATAGAGTAGCAAAGGTAACAGTGTTTTCTGTCAGCAAAGAGACAGGAAAATATATTGATGTATAGCTCTCTTCTTCAGATGTTTGCATCTCATGTTTTGTACAGAACAATGCCAGTCTTGCATAGTTTTCTGCTAGTCATCATAACACTTTGGCTGCCACATGTTCATATGCTACCGTCATGCCGTGTCACTGTCATATGTTCATATTCTACCGTCATGCCATGTCACTGCCACATGTTTTTATCCTACCGTCATGCCATGTCACTGCCACATGTTTTTATCCTACCGTCATGCCATGTCACTGCCACATGTTCTTATCCTACCGTCATGCCATGTCACTGCCACATGTTCTTATCCTACTGTCATGCCATGTCACTGTCATATGTTCATATTCTACCGTCATGCCATGTCACTGCCACATGTTTTTATCCTACCGTCATGCCATGTCACTGCCACATGTTCTTATCCTACTGTCATGCCGTGTCACTGTCATATGTTCATATTCTACCGTCATGCCATGTCACTGCCACATGTTTTTATCCTACCGTCATGCCATGTCACTACCACATGTTCTTATCCTACTGTCATGCCATGTCACTGCCACATGTTCTTATCCTACCATCATGCCATGTCACTGCCACATGTTTTTATCCTACCGTCATGCCATGTCACTGCCACATGTTCTTATCCTACCATCATGCCATGTCACTGCCACATGTTTTTATCCTACCGTCATGCCATGTCACTGCCACATGTTTTTATCCTACTGTCATGCCATGTCACTGCCACATGTTCTTATCCTACCATCATGCCATGTCACTGCCACATGTTTTTATCCTACCATCATGCCATGTCACTGCCACATGTTTTTATCCTACCGTCATGCCATGTCACTGCCACATGTTCTTATCCTACCATCATGCCATGTCACTGCCACATGTTCTTATCCTACTGTCATGCCATGTCACTGCCACATGTTCTTATCCTACCATCATGCCATGTCACTGCCACATGTTTTTATCCTACCGTCATGCCATGTCACTGCCACATGTTCTTATGCTACCGTCATGCCGTGTTTAGCTATGATGAATTTTGCTGGTGATCATTTTAAGAAAACATAAAATTCATTTACCAATAATATTAGGGGCGTTGAAACATTTCATATGTTCGTACAAGGAAGGGGTTTCCAATAAATGTTTATATCCAAGCTTTTATTGGAACATTTCTTTGTTTTCATTTATTTTAGAAATGGTTTTTATTGAGTGGTGTCCCTTGCTCATGCACCAGCAGAGCTGTCTGATATCAATTAATGACTATCGTAGCCCAACTCTGTGTCTGTTATCAGTTAATGACTCTCATAGCCCAACTCTGTGTCTGTTATCAGTTAATGACTCTCATAGCCCAACTCTGTGTCTGATATTACTGGCTAAAAATTCAAAGAATCAGATACATGTCTGTGTCTACATTGTCCATTTTTAAGTGTTCATAGAAAATATTTGTATAAATGCTTTTGCATATTGTGATTAAATGTTCTGGTACTTCGTATATTGAACAAATGTTCTGGTGTCCGTATATTGATTAAATGTTCTGGTACTCCGTATATTGTACAAATGTTCTGGTGTCCGTATATTGAACAAATGTTCTGGTGTCCGTATATTGAACAAATGTTCTGGTGTCCGTATATTGAACAAATGTTCTGGTGTCCGTATATTGATTAAATGTTCTGGTACTCCGTATATTGTACAAATGTTCTGGTGTCCGTATATTGAACAAATGTTCTGGTGTCCGTATATTGATTAAATGTTCTGGTACTCCGTATATTGTACAAATGTTCTGGTGTCCGTATATTGAACAAATGTTCTGGTGTCCGTATATTGAACAAATGTTCTGGTGTCCGTATATTGAACAAATGTTCTGGTGTCCGTATATTGAACAAATGTTCTGGTACTCCGTATTTTGATTAAATGTTCTGGTACTCCATATATTGATAGTGTTTTCCAAAATTGTTGTCTGTCTACTCTGTCGAAGGACTTTTCTTGGTCTATGAATGCGATGTATAATTTTTTGTTGTTTTCTGTGGCTCTTTCTGTTAGTTGTTGAAGTGTAAAGATAGCATCCGTACAGCTTTTGTTCTTACAGAAGATCATTTGGGTGGTTTTAAGTTGTGGTTCAATGTATAATCATAATCGTTGCTCTAATATTTCATCATACCTTATAGTAGTGAGTCACTATTTGTGACTCGTTGACTCATCATAACTTTTAGTAGTGAGTCACTATGTGTGACCTAAGTCATAACTTTTAGTAGTGAGTCACTATGTGTGACTCATAACTTTTAGTAGTGAGTCACCATGCGACTCATAACTTTTAGTAGTGAGTCACAATGTGACTCATAACTTTTAGTAGTGAGTCAAAATAGATTTGTTTACATTTTCATGCACAGTGTAGGTCAAATACACTCAACAATTCAGTCACCATTTATATATTCTGTGCACCACGTATTACATTTTAGGTACAAATTCATTCATAAAATGACATATACAAATTCATTCATAAAATCACATATACAAATTCATTCATATAGTCACCTATTAAAACTGGCATCTCTTTATTATTGTTCCTTGCAGTAAATATTCTTTATATCTTGTTTCTGGGTGTACATGTTCCTTATATCTTGTTTCTGGGTGTACATGTTCCTTATATCTTGTTTCTGGGTGTACATGTTCCTTATATCTTGTTTCTGTTGTACATGTTCCTTATATCTTGTTTCTGGTTGTACATGTTCCTTATATCTTGTTTCTGGTTGTACATGTTCCTTATATATTGTTTCTGGTTGTACATGTTCCTTATATCTTGTTTCTGTTGTACATGTTCCTTATATCTTGTTTCTGGTTGTACATGTTCCTTATATCTTGTTTCTGGTTGTACATGTTCCTTATATCTTGTTTCTGTTGTACATGTTCCTTATATCTTGTTTCTGTTGTACATGTTCCTTATATCTTGTTTCTGGTTGTACATGTTCCTTATATCTTGTTTCTGTTGTACATGTTCCTTATATCTTGTTTCTGGTTGTACATGTTCCTTATATCTTGTTTCTGGTTGTACATGTTCCTTATATCTTGTTTCTGGTTGTACATGTTCCTTATATCTTGTTTCTGTTGTACATGTTCCTTATATCTTGTTTCTGGTTGTACATGTTCCTTATATCTTGTTTCTGGTTGTACATGTTCCTTATATCTTGTTTCTGTTGTACATGTTCCTTATATCTTGTTTCTGGTTGTACATGTTCCTTATATATTGTTTCTGGTTGTACATGTTCCTTATATATTGTTTCTGGTTGTACATGTTCCTTATATCTTGTTTCTGTTGTACATGTTCCTTATATCTTGTTTCTGGTTGTACATGTTCCTTATATCTTGTTTCTGGTTGTACATGTTCCTTATATCTTGTTTCTGTTGTACATGTTCCTTATATCTTGTTTCTGTTGTACATGTTCCTTATATCTTGTTTCTGGTTGTACATGTTCCTTATATCTTTATCTGTTGTACATGTTCCTTATATCTTGTTTCTGTTGTACATGTTCCTTATATCTTGTTTCTGTTGTACATGTTCCTTATATCTTGTTTCTGGTTGTACATGTTCTTTATATCTTGTTTCTGGTTGTACATGTTCTTTATATCTTGTTTCAGGTTGTACATGTTCCTTATATCTTGTTTCTGTTGTACATGTTCCTTATATCTTGTTTCTGTTGTACATGTTCCTTATATCTTGTTTCTGTTGTACATGTTCCTTATATCTTGTTTCTGTTGTACATGTTCCTTATATCTTGTTTCTCGACAGTATGTCTTCCTTACGGGAGGAAATGCTAACTTTAGCAACTTTCAACAAAGGATTGACAGGGAGCTGTTGCAGATGAGACCTTTCCAGAGTACATATAATATTTATTGTGCAGGTGAGTGCTGTCTTGTAACATTTACTTGTCTCATGGAAACTTGATATTGTAGACAACTGTTCTGATCAGTGTTCATTATGCAGATAGAATACATCATAAACCAGGTATGTGTACAACATATAACACCTGTCTCAGAGATCTGTTGTTATTGTGTATGTTTATGTCCCAGATCAAATACCCGTGTGTATGTTTATGTCCCAGATTAAATATTCTTGTGTGTATGTAAGATCACAAACCACATATTGTGTGTATGTAAGATCACAAACCACGTATTGTGTGTATGTAAGATCACAAACCACATATTGTGTGTACTTCACATACTAAGTATTGTCTTATAAATGTAGATCTTAGGCTAGAAATAACCGTATGAAAGTTAACTCTTTATCCATGCTACTTTATACAGGCTGTGTGCAGCGTCACTCCTATAGGAGGCCATTCTGACTAATGTTCTGCTTTCGTTGATTATTTATTTATACATTTGCCAGCCAATGGAAATCACAATAGTCACAGTAGCCTATGGTAGTGATGCTGCACACAGCCCTGTATAAAGTAGGTTATGCTTTAGCTGCTACATTGTTCTCAATCATTGTTCTTCATTGTTCCCAGCTGTGCTTAATTCTTTTCCCAATAATTTTTTCTGTGTGCAGAAAAAGTTTTCACCACTTAGCACCTTCTTATTGTCATCAGAAAATATTTACTGCTTGAATGGGATAGCTCACGAGTACTGGCACCTTCAGACTGGCATCGTTGTTAGCAATAGGAATATAAAATATGGGTTAATTTGTTAATAGCAGTCAGATACAGGAACAAGTACCACTAATATGTGCCTGCTAGAGGGTGAATAATACATGTCAATTTTCTATTTCAGCCAATCCAAGCTTAGACGCATGGCACGGAGCACGAAAGTTTGCCATTTCTCCACTTTTTCCAGCTAGTTCAATCTCCAGGAGTGACTATGAGGAGATGGGAGAAGGATACTTGAGGGAGCACATGGCTTCAAACAGATATTTCCCTACCACTATTGTTGCTGCACAGAAAGAAGGACTTTAGGAAACTGTAAACTTAAACTAAATAAAATGTTTTGCAATTTTTAAATAAAATGTTTTGCAATTTTTAAAAACAAAGTAATTCTTTCTTTTGTTTTGTGTTTGTGAATGTTCAGTCATATGATATTTCTCTGTTAGTTAACACTTCTATGGTTAGTCATATAACATGTCCATTTCTGACATCAATGAGTCACATCAAATATTGACCTGGTCAAACATGTCCAGTTCTGACATCAAGGAGTCACATCAAATGTTGACCTGGTCAAACATGTCCAGTTCTGACATCAATGAGTCACATCAAATGTTCACCTGGTCAAACATGTCCAGTTCTGACATCAATGAGTCACATCAAATGTTCACCTGGTCAAACATACACTACATGCAAGTATTTTTCTGTGTTCTTGCATTCAATCCAACAGGCTAAGATTGGTTTTCCTAGTCACAGGTAACATAACATGATAGCACAGGTAACATAACATAACACAGTAACATAACATGATAACAATTAAAATAATATGATAACTCCACAAAATTAATGTATTGATTCAAAGACTTTGATCAAGAATACAACGAGTAAGAAACAGGATTTTTCACATTCACATATTAGCTACATGGGATCATTCATGGAATAGTATGAATGATGTAAGAGCTAGAAGGATGGAGATGAAACACGAGGTATCGACAAAACAAAAAATGACAAGATATCATACATAGGAATGACTGATGTTAATATCAAAAGGATGTAGTGTGTCAAATTGGTAGAAATACTAGTTTTTAAGTGCATATCTAGTCTGGTTATTGATGGACATAATTTAATGGCAGCCAGTTAATATCTGTGGAGATGATGAAAAGGCCAAGTATGTTTGACTGTGATAGGTTTCAGATGTACAGGGTGCAATGGGTACCGCATTGCTCTTGGCGGACCCAGAGTTAGTAGATAACCAGAATCCTAAAAGTACCCCCTGCTGTGAACCCTGGAAACATAAGCTGCTTTTGCTGTCTTTCTGACCAACACTTTCAGGCTGTGCCCAGGATGTGGACGCTGTAGATGGAATGAGAATTGCCTGCAAAGAGAAAAGCAATCACTCTGAGACCTCTCTGCCAACAACACACCTAGCAGCACTGTTGGCACACTGTGACGTAAGGCATCTATGCATTCTATCTCGGTCATCCACAACGTAGAAACATTGGAGGGACGAACGATGTCAATGTCCCGATATTGGAGGGATGGCCGATGTCAATGTCCCGATATTGGAGGGACGACCGATGTCAATGTCCTGATATTGGAGGGATGGCTGATGTCAATGTCCTGATATTGGAGGGATGGCTGATGTCAATGCCCTGATATTGGAGGGACGACTGATGTCAATGTCCCGATATTGGAGGGACGACCGATGTCAATGTCCTGATATTGGAGGGACGACCGATGTCAATGTCCCGATATTGGAGGGACGACCGATGTCAATGTCCCGATATTGGAGGGACGACCGATGTCAATGCCCGGATATTGGAGGGATGGCTGATGTCAATGCCCCGATATTGGAGGGATGGCCGATGTCAATGCCCTGATATTGGAGGGATGGCTGATGTCAATGTCCTGATATTGGAGGGATGGCTGATGTCAATGTCCTGATATTGGAGGGATGGCTGATGTCAATGTCCTGATATTGGAGGGATGGCTGATGTCAATGTCCTGATATTGGAGGGATGGCTGATGTCAATGTCCTGATATTGGAGGGATGGCTGATGTCAATGTCCTGATATTGGAGGGATGGCTGATGTCAATGTCCTGATATTGGAGGGATGGCTGATGTCAATGCCCGGATATTGGAGGGACGGCTGATGTCAATGTCCTGATATTGGAGGGATGGCTGATGTCAATGTCCTGATATTGGAGGGATGGCTGATGTCAATGCCCTGATATTGGAGGGACGACTGATGTCAATGTCCCGATATTGGAGGGACGACCGATGTCAATGTCCTGATATTGGAGGGACGACCGATGTCAATGTCCCGATATTGGAGGGACGACCGATGTCAATGTCCCGATATTGGAGGGACGACCGATGTCAATGCCCGGATATTGGAGGGACGGCTGATGTCAATGCCCCGATATTGGAGGGATGGCCGATGTCAATGCCCTGATATTGGAGGGATGGCTGATGTCAATGCCCCGATATTGGAGGACGGCCGATATCAATGCCCCGATATTGGAGGGACGGCCGATGTCAGTGCCCCGATATGGGCTGACCGCGCTGAAATATGGTGATCCTATGAATACACATTGAATCTAGAAAAGGCAACACGCTAGAGGGCAGTGTTGTGTACATGAATCGATATAGTGACAACAAAGCCACAATTATTCAGCTCGAGACAGTAGCAGAAGTGCTGTTCGTGCTCAAGAACACACAGAAGCCCGCATGTCCCACCACAATTGATCCCACTCTTCTTCTTCAGCGTTCATGCTCAAACTCCCGCTGGATTTCTCTTGTAACAGGACAATGGTCCGACTAGATTTCCAGCAGGATGTAGTCCAGAGATTTGAGATGCGTTGTGCCACCGTTTTATTTGCGTCAATGGCCCAGCACATCCGTCTTCGGTGGTGATCCCATTCAAAGTAGCAGTCATGATTCAGGTATTGGATATGCCAACTTGCGCATGCACTCCAGGATATGGAAAACAAGTTTTGAATATAGCTCTCCATTACACACAGGATAAGCATTGAACAAAATGTCGGGGATTGCACTGTTCAAATGTCGGGGAGTACACTGTTCAAATGTCGGGGAGTACACTGTTCAAATAACGGAGAGTACACTGTTCAAATGTCGGGGAGTACACTGTTCAAATAACGGAGAGTACACTGTTCAAATGTCAGAGAGTACACTGAACAAATGTCGGAGAGTACACTTCAAATGTCGGAGAGTACACTGTTCAAATGTCAGAGAGTACACTGAACAAATGTCGGAGGGTACACTGTTCAAATGTCAGAGAGTACACTTCAAATGTCGGAGAGTACACTGAACAAATGTCGGAGAGTACACTGAACAAATGTCAGAGAGTACACTGAACAAATGTTGGAGAGTACACTTCAAATGTCAGAGAGTACACTGAACAAATGTCGGAGAGTACACTGTTCAAATGTCAGAGAGTAAACTGAACAAATGTCGGGGAGTACATGTATACATTTGAAATATTGATGAATTATATACTTGAAATACATTTGAAATATTGATGAATTATATACTTGAAATACATTTGAAATATTGATGAATTATATACTTGAAATACATTTGAAATATTGATGAATTATATACTTGAAATACATTTGAAATATTGATGAATTATATACTTGAAATACATTTGAAATATTGATGAATTATATACTTGAAATACATTTGAAATATTGATGAATTATATACTTGAAATACATTTGAAATATTGATGAATTATATACTTGAAATACATTTGAAATATTGACGAATTATATACTTGAAATACATTTGAAATATTGATGAATTATATACTTGAAATACATTTGAAATATTGATGAATTATATACTTGAAATACATTTGAAATATTGATGAATTATATACTTGAAATACATTTGAAATATTGATGAATTATATACTTGAAATACATTTGAAATATTGACGAATTATATACCATCAATATTAAAAATAAAAGTAACATTTGAAATATTGATGAATTATATACATGAAATACGCCCTTGTGTTGCCGGGACCCAAAAGGGGAACAAAGGATAGCAACACTGTTTACCTTCCACGCATGTCGTAAAAGGCGACTAAGGAGGTTATGGGATGGAGTTGGCTGTCCCATCCCATATAGGGCCAGTGACCCAAAGTCATGTCGAAGTCGGATGTGTCAGGCCAACAGACGCAGATATCGCAGCAATGCTGTAAACCATGACACAACACATTCCGTTCTTCAGACTACATCCTGCTAATCTGCAGGAGTTTGAGAACGAACGCAGAAGAAGATATACATGAAATACAAGTAACATTTGAAATATTGATGAAGTATATACATGACATACAAGTAACATTTGAAATATTGATGAATTATATACATGAAATACAAGTAACATTTGAAATATTGATGAAGTATATACATGACATACAAGTAACTTTTGAAATATTGATGAAGTATATACATGAAATACAAGTAACGTTTGTAACAATAATTTATCGTTTAGATAAATATTATCAGAAGAAAAGGATAAATGAAGTAGTTATTGCTATGTTGTTACTGTAACATTTTGGTTAGCAAAAAATACAATGTTCTATTCAAAGCTGTAATTTGTGTGTCAATGACCAGGACTATCAGGGAAACAATGTTTGAATCTGTTCATATTATTTTATCAGTACTAACGATCACAGCCCAACTCTATTTTCATTTTTGTTTCCCATTAGTGCCTACCTACATATTTTATGCTTAATTGATCTAATTATTATAAAAACAAATAATCAATAATTAATTGAAATAATCATTGTTAGGGGTTAGGGTTAATTATATTTTACATCACTAATCCTAACCCTAAATATATTTATATTCAAATTAAGAAAAGATAAACATAAACTGATAAACATGGGCAAGGGAAAGAATACCATATGTATGCACTAATTGGCGCAGCTGGGGTTGGATTGTAATCATAGTTCCGTTTTATTACTACAACATTCTCTGTCTAAAAATGTCTTTTTATATTTCTTTTTTGGCTGTTTATTGTAAACCCTAAGGGTGGACTAGTTTTTTCAGTTATGTTCCATTTGTCATGCAGCAGAGTCAAACTTTTTGTTTCAGACTGGAATTTCTCCTGGCACTCCTTTCTAGTGTGAATGTTTTCTAGATCTTACTTTCAATTTCAGTTGTTGGACTCATTTTATATCTGATCTACACTGACATGGGGAAGGAAAGTGAGAAAATATCTGATCTTCACTGACATGGGGTTAGTGAGAAAATACTACACAAATGCAGCATAGTCAAAAATCATAGTCGGAAAACCTCAAGAAAACAAAAATATTCCCTTTATCTATGACCAGGTAGCTGTTGACAACACATGCCATTTCTTATAAAACAAAAACAAATCTCCCCTATGTTGGTTATAATTGAAGTGATACACAGACTGTTATAATATTTGTTGTCTCGAAGGCATGTGTTTCCAGGGTTTATAGATGCATTTTTAATCTTCATTGGGAAGCATTGATCTTATGCAGATGGGATTCAGCTTGTTGAGATGGGATTCAGCTTGTTGAGATGGGATTCAGCTTGTTGAGATGGGATTCAGCTTGTTGAGATGGGATTCAGCTTGTTGAGATGGGATTCAGCTTGTTGAGATGGGATTCAGCTTGTTGAGATGGGATTCAGCTTGTTGAGATGGGATTCAGCTTGTTGAGATGGGATTCAGCTTGTTGAGATGGGATTCAGCTTGTTGAGATGGGATTCAGCTTGTTGAGATGGGATTCAGCTTGTTCCACTAACATAATTAACAACTACAAAGCTGAAACATATATTTATGTATCATTATTTACACAGATAAAACCTAGATTTCTACATCATCTGCTCCAGGAGCCTGACACTTCAGAGACAGAAGCATCAAAATCTGCTCCAGCTTGACCAACCTTTCCTTATGATCGACCCTCAAACATTTATCCCCCCAGAGAACTAGTAGGTGCATCTCTGGGCACAATATTTCATCTAACTCGTGGTCAAAGTTCAAACTCTCAATAACTGTTCTCCCCATGTCTCGATATAATCTGTACTGAGAGGCTATGATGCGACCTATTTCTAAATGATTGAGAAACACATCAATGGCTGTAGCTATAGGATCTAGCAATTCCTCCCAATGGAGATGATGATAAATATTGTCAAAATTCATTTCTAGGAGTTCACACACAGGAGTCATGTATGGGACACACACATTTCTTAACGGATACTCACCACTTGTATCATTCAGTGATATCAATGCTGGACGGAGCTTTGTGTCAAAAAGAAATGCACTCGATGTATAGTCTTGTCTCAAACTAAGCCATGTATCTGTCAGTCTATTGATCTGTCGTGCACATAGAGCTGACATGATTGCTGCGAAACTGTACATATTTCCACACGGTGTATACAGTTCTTCACACGTTTGAATCCAAAAAGTCAAGATTTTAGCTCGTTCATTCACAGTCGAAGATGTAATGATTAAAGATAACGTGAAGATGCGCAGACTGTGCCATCTTTCAATAATATCCTGCCGCAATTGCTTGCCTTGTGGAAGGGTGAGTAACTCCAGACCTGAAGTCACACCGAGACCTAGATCTGTTTGCTGTACTGCATGTGTTAATATCATGTCATATTTGGTCAGATGAAGAGCTGCTGACTTGGGAGATTTGTTTGTAAGTATTTGATTAATGTCTGACAATTTGGATTGGTCAAAAACTTTATAACCATTAGGAAAAAGTCTACTTGTAAATGTAAGTGGAGTTATTTTAGTGTGGAATATGTCTGCTGGTTGTGTAGTTGTTTTCTTACCTTCGTGTGTATATTCAGAATGATTGCTAATGTTTAGTGTGGCTGTCCTGGTTGATTGGAAAAACCTACCAGTGGCAACTATTAGATATATTTGCGATTTAGGAGACTGATCTATGTCTGAATAGTACGTGTAACTAGATGCTGCTGTTTTATTCAGTCTAAATTTGTGTAAATGTGACAAACTTACATTTGGTTGCCCTGCTGTTAGGAGATGGGACGATGAGAGAACAAGCTGTTTTAAGGCACAGTCCTGGTAACTTTGAGATGATTCTGTGTGATCTCCATGAAGTGATTGTGTTTTGGTTTTGACTTGCTGAAGATTTGGGTAAGTGTTCTCCTGGGAATTATTTCTTAAAAACAATTCTGGATTGTGTCCATGTTTATTAGGAGGCTGTCTACTAGGCTTTGGTGGTGGATTTGTAAAGTCATCCTCTATAGAGCTGTTGCATCTAACCAGATTTGAGAGCTTCAGACCATCATTCTCTGAAGTTTTACTTTCAACTAGAGACACGTTTCTCAAGTTCTCATTCTCTGGGGAACTGTTGCCTTGAACCAGGGACAAGAGTATTAAATTATTATTCTGTGGAAGAACATTGCCTGGAGATAGTAGGGATGAGAGTCTCAAGTTCTCATTCTCTGGGGAAATGTTTCTTGGAGAGAGAAGTGACGAAAGTCTCAAGTTGTCATTCTTTGGAGAAACATTGCCCTGAGCTAAGGATGAGTTATGCAAGTCTTTCTCTGGAGAAATATTGTCTCTTGTCAGACATGAAAGCTGTAAGATGTTATCTCCATTGGATCGATCTTCCAAACTGTATGCAGGATCACTGCTAGTCCTTAAGGAAGCTAAAAACGGTTTTAAGAATTTTTGTCCATCTTGCTCATGCAAGCTTAACCCATCTACACCAGCAGGTGGCGTTATATTAATAATTGGTAAAACGTCTAAAGATAGCGGCCGGTTGCATTTCCTATCTCCGTTATTATTTAAGTCTTCACTTTCAATTCTGACAACATTTTGTGGATTTTCTGTTGGTATATACAAGCGCCGTCTGTTCATATTAGGGCTAGATCTTGGACTGGTCAATGGGGTCACATATGGACTTGTTTGAGGACTTTGGTTTGGAGTGGTGTAAGTACTCAATGGAAAGCCAATCGGCGAGCAGTATTTTGCATCGTAGTAGCTGAGTGGCAATGAACGAGGTATTGGGTTTTTAAGTACAGCTTTAGAAGCAACAGTGACTGGTCTGCTTTCTAACTGATAATGTCGTATGAGCTGCTGAATTGTGGGAAACCTGTCTTCTTCAAACTGGTACGCCACAGTAGGTAAGAAGTTCGGTGGACAGTTACCAATGATAGATTTTATAATAAAATTTAGAGGCAAGTCATCCCACTTGCATGTTAGAACAAAATCTCCGGGCTGGGATATGCAGTCTCGAATGAGGAAGTCACCATTGTTGGTAACTAGGGACTCTGCTTTATCACGTGTTATGTTGCCATGGTACCATGAACGACTACTAAGATCTAGTCTGTCACTGGACAACTCTTTCTGAAGATCAGCCTTTAGCTTCTCATGGGAGACAATTGCGTGTTGAAAGTCTGGACAAGAGATGATTGGAGATGTTGGTTCCCTTGTGAAACAAAACAAATGTATTAATATAATAGCGAAGTGCAATTTGTGTCAATATTGGATCATTTTAAAAGTATACATTATCTCTGTCAAAACCTGCTCAAATTATTCACTTTATGAGAATGCACTCCCCGAAAATCAGTTACGTCTAGCAATATTGCTTGTAGGCTGTTGTTCCTTTTCTGCATCTCAAACTCTTTCAAGTTAACAGGATCTTGTACATAAAATATGTGTTCTGTCATGGTTTACAGACTGACTGTGATATCTGTACCTTTAGGTCCAATACATAAAACTTCGGTATGATATGTTTGGCTTATACAGCAAGTGTAGGGATAGTCTATGGACCAACCATACAGTCATTTGGTCCAACTTATGAAGTCAGCTGGTCTGGCTCACAAAGTTATTTCATTCGGCCCACGAAGGCATTTTCATTGACCTGCAAAGTCACTTCATCCAGCTCTGCTAAGGCAACTGGTAGTCCCTTATGGCTCGCCAAAAATAATTCAGTGCAGTTGTCCAGAAAGAACTGACTCATCTCAATCTTGATACAAATGATTGATTTATATGCCATCAATTATATAAAATGTTTCTGTGTGTTTGTGTGTTGTTCGTCCATCACAAGTCATGATGACTATTTGTTACATTCACTTTTGAAAAAAATCAATTAGAGTTATGTCCTTGATTATGGGTTCGTAGATGGCTAATGAGCCATATTCGAGCTGTAAATGTCCTTGGACAGTTCGGACATGGAATGACCACTGTAGACGGATCTTAGTCTATCCGTGACTTTCTAGCTGCTCTCCGCTGTTGAGCTGCTGCATTTCTCCTCTTTTCACAAGATGATGCGCTCTTTTTGATTGTAGAACGCCATGTAGATCTATTTTCTGCAAGTTCTTCCCATGTATCGTGGTCTATTTCAAAGGCTTTCAGTAATTTCTTTAACGGGTCCTTGTAGCGCTTCTTTTGGCCACCTTGAGATCGTGTACACTTCTCCAGCTAACCATAGAGAAGTATCTTTGGCAGACGATGGTCTGGCATATGCACCAAGTGACCTGCCCAACGAATATGAAATTCTGTGTGTAGTCGTTGTGACATAACAATGTCAGCGGTAGTGTCCTGCATGCATTAAAAAAAACACAGAGGACTTATGAAATTTCTAAATGATCTTGACTCTGAATGTGGTGATCTTGTTCACCACTGTAAAGTATCATGGTTGAGTTGCCAGAACATGCCCATTCCGTCCGTCCGTCTTACCATCCATCTAGCCACCCAAATCTAGTATTATATGGCTCATCTCCAATACAGAAATGGCACTTTATAATGATGATCGTGTGGTCTGCAAAGGATATTATAAAAATGCAAAGGGTTCCCCATCCGTGTTATACAGCATGGGGCAGATTGTGTCGTGGCTTATAGAGTATCTGTGATATCTATACCTTTCTGTTTCCAAAATAGCTGACCTTTTTTTGGCCCTTTTTACATACGGGATGGGCTAACCATGATCAAATCACCTTAGTTATCTCTTGTGACAGGTCACAGTGCCACTGTTATTTGTCCCTTATGTAACCACCGAATTGTTTAGTCCCTTATGTAACCACCGAATTATTTAGTCCCTTATGTAACCACCGACTTGTTTTGTCCCTTATATAACCCCCGAATTTTTTAGTCCCTTATGTAACCACGGAATTGTTTAGTCCCTTATGTAAACATTGAATTGTTTTGTCCTTATGTAACCATTGAATTGTTTTGTCCCTTATGTAACCACGGAATTGTTTAGTCCCTTATGTAAACATTGAATTGTTTTGTCCCTTATGTAACCACCGAATTGTTTTGTCCCTTATGTAACCACCGAATTGTTTTGTCCCTTATGTAACCACGGAATTGTTTAGTCCCTTATGTAACCAACGAATTGTTTTGTCCCTTATATAAGCCCCGAATTTTTTAGTCCCTTATGTAACCACGGAATTGTTTAGTCCCTTATGTAAACATTGAATTGTTTTGTCCTTATGTAACCATTGAATTGTTTTGTCCCTTATGTAACCACGGAATTGTTTAGTCCCTTATGTAAACATTGAATTGTTTTGTCCCTTATGTAACCACCGAATTGTTTTGTCCCTTATGTAACCACCGAATTGTTTTGTCCCTTATGTAACCACGGAATTGTTTAGTCCCTTATGTAACCAACGAATTGTTCTGTCCCTTATGTAACCATTGAATTGTTTTGTCCCTAATGTAACAATTGAATTATTCTGTCCCTTATGTAACCACGGAATTGTTTTGTCCCTTATGTAACCATCAAATTGTTTGTCCCTTATGTAACCATTGAATTGTTTTGTCCCTTTCCGTAAACATTTAATTGTTTTGTCCCTTATGTAACCACCGAATTGTTTTGTCCCTTATGTAACCACCGAATTGTTTTATCCCTTATGTAACCACCGAATTGTTTTGTCCCTTATGTAACTACCGAATTGTTTTGTCCCTTATGTAACCACCGAATTGTTTTGTCCCTTATGTAACCACCGAATTGTTTTGTCCCTTATGTAACCACGGAATTGTTTAGTCCCTTATGTAAACATTGAATTGTTATGTCCCTTATGTAACCACCGACTTGTTTTGTCCCTTATATAACCATTGAATTGTTTTGTCCCTTATGTAACCACCGACTTGTTTTGTCCCTTATGTAACAACGGCATTGTTTTGGCAATTCAATTTATGAAAGGGGTAACTATAAGTACAGATTTTCTAATTAAACAAACATAATATGCGCATAAAAAAAAGTTTCTGCGTTCCACAGGAATGTAACAGACATGAAAGCTGGAAAGAAATCTTCTTTGTGTGTGTGTGTGGGAAGGGGGGGATAGGGACTGATGTTTATCACTTATCAACAGTAACATACTTGAAGAATACTACATCGCATATGATTGCGTGATGCTGCTAGTAACGTGTCATCAGCCAATGAAAACAGTAAGTCGTCCAGGCAAGAGAAGAAGAGGAAGACCAAGAAGACGATGGACCAGCGATATCGAAGAATGTATGTACATGTCTTTGACCAATACAGGCCTGCTTGCTCGGAACAGAAAGACGTTCAGAGTATCCACGACGAAGACAACGTTCTGGAACGAATATGCCACTTGATATATTTAGTCTTTTACAGTGATAGTCAATAAGGTTAACTAACTGAATGTTAGTGTGGACAAACCAACCCAAAGAGAATGGGGATTTACCATCACATATCAGGCCTGTTACATTCCCATGGACCAGGATTGATGTATACAAACTTACGATTGAGGCGTGAAGTTCGTGCAATGTAGAGAAAATAATCCAATCCCAGTTACTTGACCTAAACAAACAATGTCATTGAACAAACTGATATTTATAGATGAGATATAAGGATCGGACGTGGTAGACCATCCGTGCATAGTCGCTGTCACGTAGATTGTCACATCATGAGCCTCATAGTGTCATATAGCAAGCCTCAAAGTCAGTACAGTATAAGCTAAGAGTCTCATGAAATCAGTCATGTAATAAGCTTCATCCAGTCTGTCAAACAGAGCTCAGTCAGAGTTTCGTAATAAGCCTCACAAAATTCAGTCCCACATAATAAGTCTCAAAAAGTCAGTGTCACGTAATGAGCTACAGATAATCTGAAATGTAAATGACCTCATAAAATCTGTCAAGTATCTTACCTCATAAAATCTGTCAAGTATCTTACCTCATAAAATCTGTCAAGTATCTTACCTCATAAAATCTGTCAAGTATCTTACCTCATAAAATCTGTCAAGTATCTTACCTCATAAAATCTGTCAAGTATCTTACCTCATAAATCTGTCAAGTATCTTACCTCATAAAATATGTCAAGTAGTTTGCCTCATAAAATCTGTCAAGTAACTTACCTCATAAAATCTGTCAAGTATCTTACCTCATAAAATCTGTCAAGTATCTTACCTCATAAAATCTGTCAAGTAGTTTGCCTCATAAAATCTGTCATGTAGCTTGCCTTATAAAATCGTTAGTCAAGTAATTTGCCTCATAAAATCTGTCATGTTGTTCCCCTCATAAAATCTGTCATGTAGTTTGCCTCATAAAATCTGTCATGTAGTTTCCCTCATAAAATCTGTCACATAAAACACCCCATAAAGTCAGTGTCACGTAACGAGCCTCAGACAGTTAGTGTCACGTAATGAGCCTCATGCAATTAGTGTCACGCAATGAACCTCATAAATTAGTGTCACGTAATGAGCCTCATACAATTTGTGTCACGTAATGAGCCTCATACAATTAGTGTCAAGCAATGAGCCAGATACAATTAGTGTCACGTAATGAGCCAGATACAATTAGTGTCACGTAATGAGCCAGATACAATTAGTGTCACGTAATGAGCCTGATACAGTGAGTGTCACGTAATGAACCTTATACAATTAGTGTCACGTAATGAGCCTTATACAATTAGTGTCACGTAATGAACCTTATACAATTAGTGTCACGTAATGAACCTTATACAATTAGTGTCACGTAATGAACCTTATACAATTAGTGTCACGTAATGAACCTTATACAATTAGTGTCACGTAATGAGCCTGATACAGTCAATGTTACGCAATGAGTCAGTAATATGAAAGGAGCCTTATTCTTCTTCTTCTTCTTTCGTTCACTTGAAACATGTCTATATCTGTAATTCTGTCTCCTGAATAAAACTCACTGTCTTTTGTAGTTCATACAGTGTCCCATAGAGTTTTGATTCCAGTGTTGTTTCCTCTGGCCAATATGTCTGCCTCAGCGTTTCATGCTCAGAACACTCTTGAAGTATATGTTTGGCACACTGTGCTGCCTGTCCACATGTACACATGGCTGTGTTGCCAATCTTGAACTTTGTATACATGTGACTGCGGAGTCGGTTGTGTCCTGTTCTGAGACGTAGAATTATAACTTGTTCTGGTCTGTTCATAATATGATAGTCATCTTGTGTTGGTGTTTGTGGCTTTCTTATTGACTTGATCATCTGTTTTTTCTGATGGTAGGTGATTGGTATATCTGGTTGGTCTTCGGCAGCACCTTCCTTAGCCAGTTGGTCTGCTTTTTCATTTCCTGGTATTCCACAGTGAGAGGGTATCCACTGCATGGTTACCCTATACTGGTAAGACAATTCGCTAAGTAGTTTTTTCAAGTCTGTTAGTTTTCCAGACTGGAGAGCTTGAAGCACTGACCTTGCATCTGTCAGGAATACCACAGGCTGTAGGTCAGAATTGGAGTTCAGCAGTTTTTTAGCTGCCACACTAATTGCCTGGATTTCTGCATCATAATTATTGCAGAATTTTCCTGTCGGTGTTCTGATTGTATCTCTAGGCTTGTGTGGATATTCTATATATACACCTGCACCTCCATTCCTCACGGCATTCTGTGCTGACCCATCTGTGTATACTCTGACCCATATATCTTGTGGATATTCCTCATCCAGGAAACTAAGGGTGACTGTCCTTCGCTGCACACTGTTCTGTTCGTCCACGCTTAGTATTCCTTTCACATGGGTCTGAATATATATTGGCATTCCATGTCTTTCACTCCACGGGGTTTGTTCTGGTACAGGCCTTAAGGGGCTGTCAACTTCAGGTAGGTCTGTAAGTTGTCTACGGAGTCGTTTAGCTTGATGGATAAAGCTGCTTCTTTTCAGTCGTCCCATTGCTAGATTTTGGAATCTTTCCTTCATTGGATGACTTGGCATACACTGAAACTTTTCTGCCTGAATTAGTACTTTTGTGTCTCTGCGTTCGCCAAGTGTTTGCATTCTTCCCATTTTCTGCATTTCTGCTATGGGTGTTGATTTCATTGCTCCCAACATTATTCTAAGTGCCTGGTTTTGCACTTTATCTAGATCTTGCAATGTGGTGTTTGATGCAGGACACCACGCAGCTGAACCATATTCCAGGTGTGGTCTTATGCCTTGCTGGTAAACTTTACTGAGTATATTCCCACTGGCTCCCCATATGGTTCCACTTAGTTTTCTCAGGATAGCTAACTTCCTCCTGGCTTTTGTTGTTGCTTTGTTTATGTGCTGCTTCCATGTCAGTTTATCATCAAAAGTAACTCCGAGGTATGTGGGTTGTTTGTCTTCTTTCAAGAGCTCTCCATCTATTTTGATATGACCGGCTTTTTGTTGTGGTGAGAGGGTAAAAAGTGTAGTGCTGCACTTATCTGTGTTAATGCTGACGCACCATCTATTAGCCCATAAGGTTAGGGCATCGATAGCTCTTTGTATTTGTTTAGTGGCCACTGTTGCATGTTCTTCCGTGCACCAGATCACCAGGTCGTCAGCATACATTGCCACTTTGATCCCGTGTGGTAGTTCAGCAACTAGGTCATTGATGTAAACCAAGAAAAGTGTGGGCGACAGGACTCCTCCCTGGGGGACTCCATGACGCAGTAGAACTTTCTTGCTCTTGCAACCATCTAATTGTACCCTGGCTCTTCTATTATGCAGGTATGCTTTTACCCATTTGTACATTCTTGAGCTAACCCTGCAATTTCGCAATTTCTTTAGGAGCCCTTCTTTCCAGACCTTATCAAATGCTTTTCTGAGGTCTATCCATGCTGCTAGTACCAGTTTCTTTTCTTGGAAGGCATCCTCAATCTCTTGGGAGAGGTAGGTTGCCTGATCTTCAGTAGAGTAGCACTGTCTGAAACCTGCTTGCTGTGATACCAGAAGGTTTTCACTTTCAAGGTACCACTGCATCCTAAGATTGATAATGCGTTCCATTGTTTTGCATAGACAGCTTGTGAGGCTGATGGGCCTGTAGTTAGAGACTGTGTTGCCATCTTTTCCTGATTTGAGGAGTGGTATCATTATTGCTTCTCTCCACGCCTGTGGTACATTACCCGTGGACCAGCTTGTGTTAAAGATCTGCAGTAGCTTTGCTCTTGCTGCAATTCCCAGGTTTCTAATCATTTCATTGGACACTCCATCAGCTCCAGGGGACTTTTTCATTTTCAATTTGGATATTGCATGCTCCAGTTCTCTCATTGTGATTGGTGCCTCCATGACTTCAGGTATAGGTTCGCCTTGTCCAATGTTTTGCTGGTTCTCTCGAACCTCCTGTTGTTTGTCTGGGCTGACTTTGATGTTATTGTCTTCTGCAAAGGAATCTGCAAAGTAATCAGCTGCATGTTTACCTGTTAAAATGTTTCTATCTTTATAAAGTGTGATCCTGGTATTTCTCCCTGTACCTTCATCATTTAGTTGTTTTACAAGTTTCCATAATTTCCTAGTATCTCTTTCTAGGTTCAGCGACTCTGTTTTTTCTTTCCAGCTACTCCGTCTGGCTTGTAACTTGGCTCTTTGAAATTTAGCCTTTGTTTGCTGATATTTGTTGTGATGTTCTTGGCTAGGTCTGTTCTCAGCCTGCTGTCTAGATGTTTCCATCTCATTTTGCAGCTTTTCCAGTTCATCATTCCAGTAGGGTTTGTAGTTTTTGCGTGCCCCCCTGGGTATGGTTTTACTAGCAGCATGTAGTATACATCTATTAAATTCACTCACTGCTCTATTGATGTCTTTGTCCAAGTTCATGTCCTTAGCTAGAACACTGGTTAAATGCTGGTACATTTTCCAGTCTGCCCTCTTATAGTTCCACCTAGTGAGCGTGCTGCTGTCCTTGGTAAATTCATTGTGGATTTCCAGAAATACTGGTCTGTGGTCACTACCCCCAAGCTGCTTTCCAACGACACGTGTGATGTTCCATTCCAGGCCTGGTGAGTGGAATGCCAGATCTGGTGTAGAGGTGGTGTGCCATGCTCTCGAGTAGAAGGTTGGTGAGTCAGCTGGCTGGTTAATAAGGATGAGATTATTTTCATCCTGCCAGCTCTCAAGTTCCTCACCTCTCTTGTCGAAATGATCGTAGCCCCAGCTCTGAGAGTGGCTGTTGAAGTCACCACACACCATAAGTCTCTCTTTATCTGGAATTGTGTCTAGTGCCAATGGTTTATCATTTGGGCAGTAGTAGTTCAGGAGATGGAATTCTGCACTGTCTGTTTTTAGGTGGAGCATCTGGTATTCTGCTCCTTCCATATATACTTCCAGCTGACATGCGCTGATATTGTTTTTAACAAGTGTCAGAATTCCACCCTTTCGCCTGTCCTTTCGGTCAGATCGGTAGCACTGGTAGCCTCTGATTTTGAAGGCTATATCGCTGCTGAGGTGTGTTTCTTGGATACAGCATATATTAACTTGTTCTTCACTGAGAACATTTTCAAGTTCCAATTTTTTGCTGTATCCATCTCTTTTACTGTTGATACCCTCAGCATTCCAGTGCATTATTTTTATTGGTCGTTTGTTTGTTTGGCCAGTAGCTCTATTCCCTTGCCTCCTGGCTCCTCGAGGCAATTGAGAAGGACTTTCAGTAACTGAGGTTGGGCCCTTTCGAGGTATAGGGCCCGGCACCGTCCCTGCCTGAACGTCCGCCACAGGGCAGGCACCATAACTTTTTATAGATATTGACATGTTTCCATTGTGTTTTGTGCGTGGCATCCTGATTATCTGTGCGCCTTTTGGCTGGATGCCTCCGTCTTCAGCACTCTGCTTACTTGGGCAGGACTATGGTCCTGCTCGAATGGGACTTCCCGACCAGTCTTAGTTTCCAGCCCCTGATGGCTGAACTAAGCCCCATCACCACTGCAAGGTGCTGGCCTTGATGGGGAGGAGCCTTATAAGTAAGTGTCACGTAATGCCACGTAATGGGCTTTATAGGTCAGTGTCACGTAATGAGCCAGATACAATTAGTGTCACGTAATGAGCCTTATACAATTAGTGTCACGTAATGAGCCTTATACAATTAGTGTCACGTAATGAGCCTGATACAGTGAGTGTCACGTAATGAGCCTGATACAGTCAGTGTCGCGTAATGAGCCTGATACAGTCAGTGTCACGTAATGAGCCGGATAAAGTGAGTGTCACGTAATGAGCCTGATACAGTGAGTGTCACGTAATGAACCTGATACAGTGAGTGTCACGTAATGAGCCTGATACAGTGAGTGTCACGTAATGAGCCTGATACAGTGAGTGTCACGTAATGATCCTGATACAGTGAGTGTCACGTAATGAGCCTGATACAGTGAGTGTCACGTAATGAGCCTGATACAGTGGGTGTCACGTAATGAGCCTGATACAGTGAGTGTCACGTAATGAGCCTGATACAGTCAGTGTCACGTAATGATCCTGATACAGTCAGTGTCACGTAATGAGCCTGATACAGTGAGTGTCACGTAATGAACATGACACAGTGAGTGTCACGTAATGAGCCTGATACAGTGAGTGTCACGTAATGAGCCTGATACAGTGAGTGTCACGTAATGAGCCTGATAAGTCAGTGTCACGTAATGAGCCTGATACAGTGAGTGTCACGTAATGAGCCTGATACAGTGAGTGTCACGTAATGAGCCTAATACAGTGAGTGTCACGTAATGAGCCTGATACAGTGAGTGTCACGTAATGAGCCTGATACAGTGAGTGTCACGTAATGAGCCTGATACAGTGAGTGTCACGTAATGAGCCTGATACAGTGAGTGTAACGTAATGAGCCTGATACAGTGAGTGTCACGTAATGAGCCTGATACAGTGAGTGTCACGTAATGAGCCTGATACAGTGAGTGTCACGTAATGAGCCTGATACAGTGAGTGTCACGTAATGAGCCTGACACAGTGAGTGTCACGTAATGAGCCCGATACAGTGAGTGTCACGTAATGAGCCTGATAAGTCAGTGTCACGTAATGAGCCTGATACAGTCAGTGTCACGTAATGAGCCTGATACAGTGAGTGTCACGTAATGAGCCTGATACAGTGAATGTCACGTAATGAGCCTGATACAGTGAGTGTCACGTAATGAGCCTGATACAGTGAGTGTCACGTAATGAGCCTGATACAGTGAGTGTCACGTAATGAGCCTGATACAGTGAGTGTCACCTAATGAGCCTGATACAGTGAGTGTCACGTAATGAGCCTGATACAGTGAGTGTCACGAATAGCATTTTGTAAATCATCATCATGTGGAGATGACCTGGGACAGCAACAAAACATTCTCTAACTGATGCAATGTTCTCATTAAAAATTTAATTTAATTTAAAAAAAGCTAATGTCAAATGTATGTCACTATGTTGACATCAGTTATAGTTGTTGGGTAAATACTTCCCAGACGCAAATGTATATCTGTCTGTCTGTCCCGTTCCATCCCGGTCTGTCTGTCTGTCTATCTATATCAACTATCTATATGTGTTCCTTCAGCGCCGAACACACGGTGCATAGGACAGAAACCAGAGCTCTCCAGTTCCAGCGATGTGATGCTACTGTGTGCAATGGTTGCATCTTGAGGAGACCCATAGTCATACCCTCTTTCATGGTTGTTCTGCGAAGATGCTCTCTTGATCTTCCGCCTTTTATTTTATCATCAGGTACCCATTATATGCTAATAGTGACAGTCTGTTTTCATTCATTCTAAGTACATGTCCGATATAAGTCGATCGTTTTCTTTTGATTGTTGTAGAAACATATTGCTGTTTGGTGTCTTCTCTTACTTACTTGTTTGACTTATATTCTTCCCAACCAATATCTTAGAGTTTTATAAAATATTTATTTTCTAACGAATTTAATTTCTTCTCCAGCACATTTGTTATCTTCCAAATTTCACAACCGTATGTTAATACTGATATACTAATTGCATTTGGGACCCGCGTAGCGCAGTGGTTAGAGTGGCTTCTAAAATGGGTACCGGATTAATGCGGGAAGTAAAGACTGTGAGGGAGAGGAAATGGCTTCCGCCCTCATTTGTAGAGCCTCTGAATGTGAGATCGCTAACATCTCACACCCCTACGGCATTAATAAATGCTATGGGTTATTTTACTTACTGATATAACAACGGAGTTGAACACTCGTACTCTGGTATATTTATTTACAGCAGGAATATATCTACAGAGTAACAACACTAATAAATGGATATCAATTCTTCATTAGCTTGCGGTGACTCTGTTTAAGGGTGACTAGCTTAAGTTTAATATTGACTATAGGGTTAAAAGAGAAACACCCACATTTTTCTGCAACATAAATATGTGAATTGCAACCGTCATTATTGCCTGGCATAATGAAAATAGAATTCGTCCATTTGTGAAAGAGAACCGTCTCACCAAGAGAGACTTATTGCTGTTTGTAACAACTAAACATACAATAATAAACCGACTTCCTGTTATTGAACTGCATACCTCTCGCTGACAAAGATGGACGGCTTTCATCTATTCACACACCTTATTCGTGAATGTGTATTTCCAATTAGCATATTGGAAGAAATACAATACTTTCCTTCTTCTTCTTCTTCAGCTTTCCTTCTCATTCTCCAACTCCCGCTGGATCTCTCTTGTAGTCGGACCATGATCAATTCTAGATTTCCAACAAGATGGAGTCCAGAGATTGAAAATGCATTGTGTCGCCGTTTTATTTGCGCCAATGGCCCGACACATTCGTCTTCGGCGGCAGTATTTTTGGAAATGGCAATATCTTCAATGAATTAGTGTTTCTACTCTTGACCTCTCTGATCTGACCTATTTTCATTAATTGCTAGGTTGTTTTTTTAGGGAAACGGCTGTATTTTATCTAGTCCATTTGATTTCTCACTTTGAAAGAGTTATCAAATTTTATTGATAATCAATGACAATATCAAGTTCATTGATGGGAACACCTACATAAGTTTAATACACACTTTATTTAAAAAATAGATGAACGCACTGGAAGTTGTATTTACTAGCCAGTGTCTAAATGTTCGTCTACGGTATCAATGGACTCGACTAATTCATGCTAGTCCCAAGGTAAGTATAATATAGATTTCAAGGTCGATAAATCTGAAGGCTTTCAATTACCAGTATTAGGTCTATCGCAGTGAAAGGATATTAGTCCGTGTTCACTAATTTTTTAAATGTTATGTTATGCTCCTCCAGGGCAACAGGGGGCGCCTAGGGCAGAAACCATAGCTTTCCATTTCTGTTTTTGTGTTGCCAGGTCTTTCAATTGTTGCGTGTTGTTTAGGTTCATTGACATGCCTTCTCTATTAATGGTTCTTCGTAGAGTTTCTCTAGGTCTCCCTCTTCTTCTTACTCCAGGTGGCACCCAATATAGTGACTGCTGGGGAATTCTTAGGCTGTTCATTCTGAGAGCATGGCCGATGTAAGTCCAACGCCTTTGTCTAATGAAGGAAGATATATAGGTTTGTTTGCTTTCCTCTCTTATAGTAGTGTTAGATTTAAAGTCACTCCACTTAACATTCAGAATGGTATGTAGGCATTTGTTTTGAAAGGTGTTTAGTCTCTTATCTTGTTTAGTGTTTTGTCATCGTTGAAACTCGTGAAATCTAGTATATGAGATTTTGATGTGTTGATTTTCACGCCTATCTGATTTGAGCAGTGTTGGAAACACTACTATAACATCAATATAATTTATTTTATACCTCGTTAACATTAAACTGGAAAAGAAACAGCTAAAATTTATGGGAACTCGCCGAGTTCTGCTGGTCCAGGCGTTCTCAATCAGGTGCTATCGTAAGGACATGAACTAGCGCCAAGCGAGTTAAAAAGATACGCATGAGCACAAACGATTATATGTGAGCGGTGTTCGCCGTATGAAAAGGTTGAGAACCTCTGTGCTAGCCAACTGACAGCACAACACTAATATTCATGTCCACGAAAGCCTAGAAATCAGCACACAGGGAGTCAAATAGTATGGATCAAATGTCACGTGTCCATGGACTGCTGGATCAGCAACCAACCAACCAACCAACCAGTCAAATAGTGTGAGCTAGCAAAGTTCAAGGTGCAAATCTGTCACCGACCATCTGAAGTATAGAGGTTCTAATATCAGAAAGTAAACAAGACGTCACTCGCTACGTCTTTGCTTATTATCTTGATATCCGTTGGTCATTTTTTATATACTTGGAGTCGCCCGCCAAAAATAGCCAGGGCCGATAAGTGAAACAACAAAGAAATAATTATTAAAAAACCCCGGAAAAACAGCCTTCTAGCTCATGAGTGCACAGGTCTGTAGTACTCTGGCGGCGATCTGGCATCAGTACACTACAGCCCAGAAATCAGCACACGTGAGTCAAATAGTGTGAGTCAAAGGGCATGAGCCCATTGACCGGTGGTCAGCAACCAACCAGTCAAACAGTGGGGGTATCAAAGTTCATCTATGTCATTTACAAAACTGTATTGAATAAGAATGATGAACTCACCATTTTCCAACTGTTCTCTGATTACCCGAAGACTTGATACTATTTTTGCAATGTGTACTCTGCTATTAATTCCTATGCGGCTTATTTCATTTTCTCCTGCGTAGATGAAATCCTCGATAAAAGAAAATATCAGCAACAAGTTATAATAGCATTATGATAGGGAATCCAATCTTTCATCTTGAACGTGTTTTTGTGATTGTAAAACAACTAGATTTGAGGTTAATAAAATATATAGACGACTGACCTGTTGATATGTCGAGAATAATTGATATGTTTGTTGGAGAATAATTGATATGTTTGTTGGAGTGGTTCGGTCACTAACAAGAGGTTTACAGCGACAGATTGCCCAAGATGCAGATAGATAGACAACAGCAAAAATATTTTAACCAGACACATTCTCAATTCAACTGAAACCTCACAACTGGCACAGAATAGAAATCTCTGGCTCCCCATGACGCCTCACGGCACACATGGCACACACGGCTAGACAAGACAAGATAAGACAAGATAAGACGAAATATGTCTAATGTGTCCTTGCGATGTGAAACACAGATAGGTAAAACAGAGTAGTGCAAATTTTGGGAAAGTTCCGAAGATCACACAATCAACACCTGACCGGGAAGCTGTGTCTACATACACTGAGGTGGCTGCTGGAACGGAGGGTGAGTTGTTACCCGGCTGGGCACCAAAATCGCAGCTGTTACCCGGCTGGGCACCACAATCGCAGCTGTTACCCAACTGGGCACCAAAATCGCAGCTGTTACCGGTTGGGCACCAAATTCGCAGCTGTTACCGGCTGGGCACCAAAACAGCAGCTGTTACCGGTTGGGCACCATTTCGCAGCTGTTACCCAGCGGGCACCAAAATCGCAGCTGTTACCGGCTGGGCACCAAAATTCTAGCGACAACCAGGCAGCCACACCACAATAATCAAAGCCTCAAAGTCCCCCCCTCCCAGGACGACCTCATATATCCAAATAAGAATTTATTCCTAGGTTGAAAGGGCGTGCCCTAACTAAATAATTCAAATACACCAGTCAACAAACAAACAAACATCAGATGTTAACCAATAGCAGAACGATGTATTAAGCTAAACCAAATAATATTAAGGAGAAACAAGTCAAAACAAATAACCTGGTGTGATCAAAGTGGTACTCACCTTCACACAACCACAAGTGGAATATTATTAACAGTTATATTCTAGCATAGAAAATCCTTTGAAATCTCAAGAAATACCCGAGCAGAAAGCTGGGCTTGGATCCTTCAAATCATTACCTAGAACACATAGTTTCAGAAATATAGTCTGTCTAACTATACATGTTTGCAGAATCACTGCTGCACCCTACTTGTAATAGTATTTACCAGCACTCCCATTTTTGTTCGACAAATTAAAATGAAAATAAAAGAGTTTTACATTTTTAAATAAAGCTCCCAACAGAAACACGATAAATGACCGTGCAAGTCTCAAGGATGACAGTCCGTGACACATATCCGGTGCAATCATCTTAAATGTCCAACAAGAACGGAAACTGTCACACAACTTGACGATACTTGAAATCTGTCAATCAACCAAAACAGAAACTGTCACACAACTTGACGCTATTTGAAATCTGTCAATTCAACGTTCGTCAAGTGTTTTCATGAGTGTATGTTGTTGGTATCTTCGTTTAGAATTCAATTAGTTTATAACTGGTTGATTCTTTCAATCGTTTCAAGTGTATCACTTTTAGATTGAGTTGTGTTGGCCTCTTCTTAAACGGGATGCATTGATGCTTTATTTTTGGCATTGGCCACGCGGGGTCTGGGGGTATAATGCGAATGTACTTCAGTCAGTGTATAGACGACAGGACAGCAGACATTATTCTACATCACTTATCTTGGCTGATCCGATGATCTAATATTTTCATTGGTCACTTAGCATGCACTTGGTTTCTGACGTTCACCAATCAAAAGCATAGATCAATCATATATAAACCAAATGGTGTGACCAGTTGTAAGGTCCTAAAATCTGCAAGCTATGGGTATACATCGCCAAGGAGGGACCGCGAGTAGTGCACTCATCATGACAAAGTCAAGGTCAGCTTATTTGAATATTAACGAGCGGTGTACCGAAAGAGTTGGTATCAGGAACAGAGAAGGGATTCTTATAATCTTTTATAACACGTAGAGAAGGTATTATATAACATATAACGATTGTTATAACATATTTTATCTACCTATTGTTATTTCCAGTTGTACCGTTATGCATCGTGGGGGAGGGGTGGGAGATCATAGTTGGAGTTGTCTGTCTTTGGCCACGGTCATCACTCGTCTATTTAAAGTTTCTATGATTATCTTTGTCCCCCCCCCAATTGTCCCTCAGTATATCCCCGCCCTTCAAGGTATCCCTTAGATAACGTTCTTGTTTAACAGCACCCCTCACTTTAATCTCTGTATAACGTTCTTGTTTAACAGCACATCACACTTTAATCTCTGTATAACGTTCTTGTTTAACAGCACATCACACTTTAATCTCTGTATAACGTTCTTGTTTAACAGCACATCACACTTTAATCTCTGTATAACGTTCTTGTTTAACAGCACCCCTCACTTTAATGTCTGTATAACGTTCTTGTTTAACAGCACCCCTCACTTTAATGTCTGTATAACGTTCTTGTTTAACAGCACCCCTCACTTTAATGTCTGTATAACGTTCTTGTTTAACAGCACCCCTCACTTTAATGTCTGTATAACGTTCTTGTTTAACAGCACCCCTCACTTTAATGTCTGTATAACGTTCTTGTTTAACAGCACCCCTCACTTTAATCTTGTATAACGTTCTTGTTTAACAGCACCCCTCACTTTAATCTTGTATAACGTTCTTGTTTAACAGCACCCCTCACTTTAATCTTGTATAACGTTCTTGTTTAACAGCACCCCTCATTTTAATCTTGTATAACGTTCTTGTTTAACAGCATCCCTTACTTTAACGTCTTTCCTTTATTAAATCACAATGTCATTCGCAGGATTGTAGATTCACAAGCATTTGATACGCCTGTCACTCGTCCTATCTTTCTAAGAATATTCAAAACATCAGCTCGGTCCATTTCTTGGCTGGTCCACACGATCACTGTACCAGCATGCCTATCTGCACGTCCATTTCCTCAGAGAACGGCATGCCCAGGCACACATATGAAGTTGGTAAAATAGAAAAGCTTTACAACAGATATACAACAAGACTGGAAGATATACAACAAGACTGGAAGATATACAGCAAGACTGGAAGATATACAGCAAGACTGGAAGATATACAACAAGACTGGAAGATATACAGCAAGACTGGAAGATATACAACAAGACTGGAAGATATACAGCAAGACTGGATGATATACAGCAAGACTGGAAGATATACAACAAGACTGGAAGATATACAACAAGACTGGAAGATATACAACAAGACTGGAAGATATACAACAAGACTGGATGATATACAGCAAGACTGGAAGATATGCAACAAGACTGGAAGATATACAACAAGACTGGAAGATATACAACAAGACTGGAAGATATACAACAAGACTGGAAGATATACAACAAGACTGGAAGATATACAGCAAGACTGGAAGATATACAACAAGACTGGAAGATATACAACAAGACTGGAAGATATACAACAAGACTGGAAGATGTTAAACCTTGAACGAAAGTTTCCTGCACATAATGCTAGATAAAAAAAGTTGAGAAAATGAAATGATTTATACACCCAATGGCACAATTGATTAGTCAAGACGGAGAGAGTATAAACTTCCATATAATATGTAGCTCGAATTGCGTAGACACAACTGAGAACTGCCACACGACGTTTCGGCATACGGCTACACATGACGAAGATAACTAGCTTCACAAACGTTTACTAGCCAAACACTAAATTACGCTTCACATAGTCTTGTCAACATAAATAGACAAACAACACCAAACAAACAACACCAAACAAACATCACCAAACAACACCAGACAACACCAGACAAAATCAGACAACACCAGACAGCACCATACAAACAACACAAGACAAATAACACCAAACAAACATATTAATATTAATGAAGCATAGTGATGAATCTAATTAATGAGTCTTATTAATGAGTCATATTAATGAGTTTAATAATGAGTCTTATTAATATTAATGAGTCATATTAACGAGTCATATTAATGAGTCATATTAACGAGTCATATTAATGAGTCATATTAACGAGTCATATTAATGAGTCATATTAACGAGTCATATTAATGAGTCATATTAACGAGTCATATTAATGAGTCATATTAACGAGTCATATTAACGAGTCATATTACTGAGTCGAATATTTATGCTCCATAATTATATATGCTTTTTTAAAAACAACAATCCATGATGAAGTTGTCGATTTAAGCAAGTTTTAAGTTGTCGATTTCAGCAAATTTTAAGTTGTCGATTTCAGCAACGTTTAAATTGTCGATTTCATTAAGTTGTAAGTTGTCGATTTCAGCAAGTTTTAAGTTGTCGATTTCAGCAACGTTTAAATTGTCGATTTCAGTAAGTTGTAAGTTGTCGATTTCAGCAAATTTTAAGTTGTCGATTTCAGCAAGTTTTAAGTTGTCGATTTCAACAAATTTTAAGTTGTCGATTTCAGCAAATTTTAAGTTGTCGATTTCAGCAAGTTTTAAGTTGTCGATTTCAGCAACGTTTAAATTGTCGATTTCAGTAAGTTGTAAGTTGTCGATTTCAGCAAGTTTTAAGTTGTCGATTTCAGCAAGTTTTAAGTTGTCGATTTCAGAAAGGTTTAGGAAAGTTCTTTTCTTGATTAGATGCTGGCTTCACTGCACTTGGGGCATTTCCATAAGTGCTCCGCTCTTCTTTCCAGCAACCATCACAGTGTATGTAGACTCAATGTACGTTTTAAGAAAATGAAAAACACTACTGAGAAATAACTGAATGCACATACCTCTACGCCGCCATACTGACGAAATAAATGACCATATTCTAGCATATTTAAGGCTTCCAGCCAGGTGTCAATTGAGACATGTCCTACAGCCATTTTCATTGACGTGAGTCTTGTCACGGATCTTAGAGTTTCTGTAATAATAACACAAGAACAACCAATCATTGACAAGAAAACAATTAAATATTAAAACAAGGCAAACAGCTCAATTAAAATAATTATAATCAAGTGTGGTGTTCACGTCGAAGGTTAGCTGCAACGAAACTCCATTCTCTGTGTCTTGCCTTGTTGGTATTCTCTGTGTCTTGACATGTTGGTATAATCTGTTTCTTGCCTTGTTGGAACAGTCTGTTTCTTGACATGTTAGTATACTCTCACCGACTATATTTTGTCCATATATATGCAGCGTTTAATAATTCACATTCCCAGTTTTTTAATGCATTTTTTGAATATTAGCAGCTCCCTCGTATCACTTCATCCATTCATATTCTCATTTTAAATTCTGTATAACGCTGAAGTGGATGTGGCTGGATTAGCAGACAGCTAATGTCCTCGATGATCTGGTCGCTGCAGGTTAGAGATGGAGTGTTAATTTTCCAAGATATTACATAAAAGTAACAGTGTTTGATGGATGTCTTCAGATAGTCCTGAGACACTTTCTCTGACTTGTTTGATAGATGTCTTCTGATAGTCTTTGAGACACCTTTTCTGACTTGTTTGATGGATGTCTTCAGATAGTCTTTGAGAAACTTTCTCTGCCTTGTTAATGGATGTCTTCAGATAGTCGCTGAGACACTTTCTCTGAATTGTTAATGGATGTCTTCAGATAGTCGCTGAGACACTTTCTCTGACTTGTTAATGGATGTCTTCAGATAGTCGCTGAGACACTTTCTCCGACTTGTTAATGGATGTCTTAAGATAGTCGTTGAGTCACTTTCTCTGACTTGTTTGATATATGTCTTCAGATAGTCGTTGAGACACTTTCTCTGACTTATTTGATAGATGTCTTCAGATAGTCGTTGAGACACTTTCTCTGACTTGTTAATGGATGTCTTCAGATAGTCGTTGAGACACTTTATCTGACTTGTTAATGGATGTCTTCAGATAGTCGTTGAGACACTTTCTCTGACTTGTTTGATGGATGTCTTCAGATAGTCGTTGAGACACTTTCTCTGACTTGTTTGATGGATGTCTTCAGATAGTATTTGAGACACTTTCTCTGACTTGTTTGATAGATGTCTTCAGATAGTCGTTGGGACACTTTCTCTGACTTGTTTGATGAATGTCTTCAGACAGTCTTTGAGACACTTTCTCTGACTTGTTTGATGGATGTCTTCAGATAGTCTTTGAGACACTTTCTCTGACTTGTTTGATAGATGTCTTCAGATAGTCGTTGAGACACTTTCTCTGACTTGCACGTAAGAGGTTACGTTCCAAACGTATATCTCATATGCAGTTATCTATAGGTCAGTTAGAAAACATCGTGCCAAAAATTGCTTACGACACAGTTAATCCGGAAATACGAACAATATAACCGTGAGATAGAGCTCTAGTGTCGGGAAACAATCCGAAATGGTAATGGGAGGGGGGGCCGAGAGAAAAAAGGATGGGGGGGGTGGCTGGAGTAACACGTTTTATATATCAAAGCCAACACAAATAGGTATACATGTTAATAATATTAGACAATAAAATAAGCTAGTAACGTGAAACAGCGACAGATGACGTTTCGACTAAAAGCATTCATCGGGACGAAAGTCAACAAGCGAAATAAAAAAAAAGTTAAGTATATTATTTATTTCTTGTGTTGTCTTTCGTCTCGACGACGGCTGTCAATGGAAATTTAGTGTTGGTGTTGGAGAAAGTGGTGTATACGCGCAATACCCAGTTCTCACCACTGATACCACATGTATACCAACAGGGAATTACTGCAACAACTATGGTTCTGAAGTCAAAGCTATTAAATAACATCGGACAGGACCTCACACACTTTAGTAATAAAGATGAAAATCAGTACTAGAAGCACTACAACTACAATTAATAAACTAAAAGTTAAAAGAGGTATTGTCTATGGTGCAATAGATTTCACCACACTGTGGAATAGCAGGAAATGAGAGAGCTGATCCACTCGCCAAGGAAAGTTCTAACATGCAACAACCGGATGTACCAATCAGCTATCACCAAAATAAATCCGTGATAAAGGTACAACGAAAGCCTAACTTACCTTCACGGGACGGCTATCACCCACTTCACAGACAAGAACATGTCATCATATTTCGACTCAGAACTGGACACAATAGACTAAGCAGCCAAATGTGCACAACATTTAACATTGACACGTCAGTCAAGTGTACATGTGATCAAGCCAACCAGACTTCCTATCCTTCGAGAATGTACAAACTGTGACACATTAATAATACACATACTGGCCTTCAGATACAGCCATGAATGCTAAACTATTTGGTATAAAACAAGAAATAGAAAACACCGTCCAATTTATACCAGAAACAACACGCAGATAAACTCAGCCAACACACATTTGTTATACTTTATACAAGGAAGAGATATCGTTGCATAAGGAGGACACGTGCAAATATAGGTAGTAAACACGTGATTTATAACTTGTAAAAAGTCGGTGTTGAGAGTGTGGGAGGTAAGAGGTTGGTCTTGCGCGGAGGCCCAACATTAATTTCTTCAACCATGTCTTGTTTTACGCTCATCTTTCTAGACTTTCGGACAACAATTCAGTTGAAATTTACAGGTAGAAAATCAATAGCATAGTCCCACAAGAGACGGACGATAAACTCACATGAACGTTATACATAATAAGAAAATCTCAACAGTTTGGAAATCAATAAAAGTAGGATTACATTATAAACTGTTGTTCGTGCAGATTTCTTCTGATTTCGTCCGCTAGTAGTGTTTCTATCCGATAGGACTATGCTATTGACTCTGTCTACTTGTACCGTTGCATCGAAGTTTTGTCTGAATAGCCTTCATCATGAAAGGAATACAGTTGAAGAAATTAATATTGAACTTCAGACCAAAATCAAACTCTCACACCAGCTCCTTTTTCAGCACCGTCTTTCTAGAAGTTATAAATCAGTGTTTCTCTCTATCTACATTTGTGTTCGTGCATTTTCTTGGGCCGATTGTTCTTCCATATTCCTAGCGCATAAGAAAAAGCTGGTTGGTTTAGCTCATTGCTGTAAGTCTTATTAAACAATGTTCAGATAGTTTTATTAAACAATGTTCAGATAGTTGCAATCATAATGTAAGGGAAGAGCAAAATGTGATGGTACGTGGGATCAGTAAGGGGGGGGGGGGAGAGAAAGGGGAGAAAGAAAGAGGCAAAAAAGGTGTGCCAATTTTGTAGGTAAGTATTGTTAATGTACTTTGAATTTACTTGCTACCATATCTTTTTTCTTTGTCCATCTCACTTTCTTCAGTCTACTTTCCCCTCCCTACTTACTACTAACTTCCTCCCATACGTTTTTCTCACCTGTCATGCTTCCACATCTTTGTTTCCTCCATTACCTATCTGCTATTGTCCTCCTCATTATAACCCTATATGTCTCCATGTGAGATTTCTTTTATTGTGGTAATTTGTTTGTCATGATGAAGGCTTTATAGTCGAAACGTCGTCTGTCCATGTATCTCGTTGTTAAGTTGTTTTATGTTTTATTTTGGTAACAAACCTACCTATTTTTGTATATCTTGACATTTTGTCCAGTGTTACCCCAGCCACCTAATTCCAGTTTAGAGTTGTTACCCTACACTGGAAGATTTATCCCCAGCAGAACACCTTGTACGAGATAAATGTAGTCGACCAAGTCCAACTCTCTTCCATCGCGACAAGTGTTACCCAGAGACATTATTTTGTCTTGATTAGAGACTAGCATCATAGCACACGGTCATTCGTGTGTATGTAGATTCAAGTCCCAGTCTTGTGTTGATCTTCGGTTCTTTCAAACAAAAATATTTTCTTCCCTCACCTCTAATCACTTCCCTCACCTCTAATCACTTCCCTTACCACTAATCACTTCCCTCACCTCTAATCACTTCCCTCACCTCTAATCACTTCCCTCACCTCTAATCACTTCCCTTACCACTAATCACTTCCCTCACCTCTAATCACTTCCCTCACCTCTAATGACTTCCATTTCTGTCATTTTTTTTTTATGTGTACGTTTTCAGTCTCACTGTCAACATCTTAATTTTGCAATGAATTTATGACCTGCTTTAATTAAGTCTGTTTTGTATGTTCTTTTCAATCTTGCGCAGCATGTATTGAGAGTCTGTATCACCAAGTGTATTGATATATCAGTTATCAATCAACTCAGTGCTGCTGTAACTCACTCAATCTTCATCATCATGCTCGATGTGATAGTAGAGTAAGCAGATGATCTCTAAACCAACTTTAAGCCGTTTCTGTAGGCAACAAAACCACAACCGCATTTATTTGTATTTCTGTTGACTGAGCCATCTGTGTATATAATTTTGTCTTGTGGTTTCGAGTGTAGTTGGACGAACTCTTGTACTGTAACCTCTGCCATGATACCAGCCCATTTCCGACACGATTTATCAAGTTGAATTATTACGTTAGTCAGGGATTTTCCCCCAATATCTACCTCCTCCCATTCACTGCTCTTTCCTATTTCTTCAATTTCACATAGCAGTGTATCTTCAGCTTCTGCCATCCATGACATGCCCCGCTTGATTAATTTTCCCTATGTCTCACCCAGACGTTGGTGTAATTTGTGGTGAGTATATTTTGTTACTTTTAGATATGACTACGCTTGTACTACTTGATTTCTCACTCTAATACTGGGGAGATCCAGCAACAATCTGACTGTCGTGATAGGTGTATCCCTAGTACACCCCAGTACCGCTCTCATGGTCTCATTTTGAATTTTTTCTAATTTATCCACTTGTGTTTGTGACAGTGTCAGTAGGTCAAGGCCATAAACTATGACAGATAGAAGCACAATTTGTTGAAGTTTTGTCTACAAAGTCCAAGGGTACAGGTCAAGATGAAGCGTCACAGTTGATAGCTGAAACACACTTGTCGCCTGGCAATAGATAGGACGGCTGTCATAGACTATGGAAGCCCAACCTGGCAATAGATAGGAAGGCTGTCATAGACTATGGAAGCCCACTCGAATAAACGACACGAGGAACACGAATGTGCTAGTGCTTTATAACGCAGCTGAAAACCGTAGTACAACGAACTGCACGTCCATTGCGTAAAGGCACGCAAAACTTCAATTCATATTTTGATATTGGAGAGCGACTTGAAACAAACAGCAACAATTTATGTTCCCCTTATCCCATCTAGACGGGTCTGTGAACCTCTATTCCCCTTACCTCCCCCCTCATCTAGACGGGTCTATGAACCTCTATTCCCCTTACCTCCCCCCATATAGACGGGTCTATGAACCTCTATTCCCCTTACCCCCTCCCCATCTAGACGGGTCTATGAACCTCTATTCCCCTTACCCCCCCACATCTAGATGGGTCTATGAGCCTCTATTCCCCTTACCATCGCCCCATCTAGACGGGTCTGTGAACCTCTATTCCCCTTACCCCCTCCCTATTTAGACGGGGTTGTGAACCTCTATTCCCCTTACCTTCCCTGACATATAGACGAGTCTGATAACCTCTATTTCAATTCTTTTTTTCTCGTGGTCTCCCTGTAAATCTCTGTCGCCCCTGGGGAGGGGGAGAAGGGGAGTATATATGACACATTTTGGAAAACATTGTTCAAAATTAATAAAGCCGAAGATGGATGTGTCGGAACAAGGGCGCAAATAAAACGGCAACACAGCACATTTTCATTCTCTGGACGACATCCTGCTGGAAGTATAGAAGGACTAATGTTATGCTACAAGAGAGATCCATTGGTAGTTTGTCCTGTTACAAGAAAGATCCAGTGGGAGTTTGAGAATTAACGCTGAAGAAGAAGTGTATTAACAAAACTGTCTTTATATCAACGCAAATTCTCCATAACCAGTGCACAGCCATATGCCTCAACCATGACAACTGAGTGTGTGGATAAAGGAAGTGGCATTGCGTGGGTGTTACTGTACGAAATGTGGCACAGGAACTTGCAGTATCTCAATCAGTTATTGTCAGTGTCAGTTATTGTCTGTGGCAGTTATTGTCAGTGTCAGTTATTGTCAGCCAGTAGCAGAGTTTTGCACATGCTTGGATCGTTGAGGAACGGCAACGCACAGGTCGTGCTAGAGTCACGATGCCTCGAGAAGATCGCCTAACTCAGGGATAAACACTGCAACAGAGAACTTTCACTTAGCGATATTCCTAGGATTCTGCTCAAGCATACCATTTCAGCTGTCACAAGATTACGTTTGTCTACTAGTTTACTACTTTACGTTTAACATGATACATCGTTGGAGAATGCAAGCCGCATTGCCCAAGACAGAAGAGAGTTCAGAGAGATTGGGAAGACAACGATTTTGGAAAGAATACGTCAGATGACACACTATCTCAGTTGTATATCTACCATAAGAAGGTGAAGGTAGCATAAGAAGGTGAAGGTAGCACCACCCCCTCAACTAAGACCATTATTGATGATGTTCATAGCTTTCTCCAGCTAATTCTAACAACATTACACAGGCTATGGTGGCCGGATTACCAGAACTGCGACCTCCACTATTTTGTATGGCCGTAAAACTCTGATATAACCAATTGGACTAATGCCAGGGGTTGAAAGAAGTGTGTCTCAGCAGCAGTGACCATACATTTTACTTCACAAATCACCATATGTTTTGATATGACCTAAGGAAACTCGTATTCCGGGTTGACATAACCAAACGAAACTTGTATTCGTGATTGACATACTAATCAGACTAGTACAGCTGGGATAAATGGTCATCCGACTAGTACAGCTGGGATAAAAGGTCATCCGACTAGTACAGCTGGGATAAATGGTCATCCGACTAGTACAGCTGGGATAAAAGGTCATCCGACTAGTACAGCTGGGATAAATGATCATCCGACTAGTACAGCTGGGATAAAAGGTCATCCGACTAGTACAGCTGGGATAAATGATCATCCGACTAGTACAGCTGGGATAAATGATCATCCGACTAGTACAGCTGGGATAAAAGGTCATCCGACTAGTACAGCTGGGATAAATGATCATCCGACTAGTACAGCTGGGATAAAAGGTCATCCGACTAGTACAGCTGGAATAAAAGGTCATCCGACTAGTACAGCTGGGATAAATGATCATCCGACTAGTACAGCTGGGATAAATGATCATCCGACTAGTACAGCTGGGATAAATGATCATCCGACTAGTACAGCTGGGATAAAAGGTCATCCGATTAGTACAGCTGGAATAAAAGGTCATCCGACTAGTACAGCTGGGATAAATGATCATCCGACTAGTACAGCTGGGATAAATCAATATAGAAAGCAAGAGCGGTACCAACTACATCTGGAAAGGGTCCAACAGGAAACAACCGACTCCGCAGCCATACAAAATTTATCCTTGGTAACATGTGTATGTTGCAGCATGCCTAACGAAATATCAACCAATCCTTCTGATTGTGTAACAGTGTATAAATACTACTGCATATAGTGTAAACCTCTCTAATCTAAGGTCAATCATCAACACATTCCTATATATATCTGGCTGTACGATTATGTATCGTCATCCCGCCCCTCCCCCAGAAATTTCAACCTTCTTGTCTTATCTTTCTTCTTCCCTAGTCAACATAAATATTCTCTGACCTATTTACCATTTCTATATCCAGACTCCGAAGTCAAATATTTCAATGAAGTTTTTACGAGCAAGAAATAAACAAAAACACAACAACTACGTATCGTTCACAATGCATTTATCAAGTACAGGAGCAAACTATACATTTTAACAATTCGTTAATCTCGCCCAGGATTCATCTTGTCATAGAATTCTCAATTCTCTCAGTGCACACGTCTTGTCAGAGACTTCTACCAGTACACACATCTTGTCAGAGAATTCTACCAGTACACACATCTTGTCAGATAATTCTCAATTCTCTCAGTACACACATCTTGTCAGAAAATTCTCCCAGTACACACATCTTGTCAGATAATTCTCAATTCTCTCAGTACACACATCTTGTCAGAGAATTCTCCCAGTACACACATCTTGTCAGAAAATTCTCCCAGTACACACATCTTGTCAGATAATTCTCAATTCTCTCAGTACACACATCTTGTCAGAGAATTCTCCCAGTACACACATCTTGTCAGAAAATTCTCCCAGTACACACATCTTGTCAGAAAATTCTCCCAGTACACACATTTTGTCAGAGAATTCTCAATTCTCTCAGTACACACATCTTGTCAGAGAATTCTCCCAGTACACACATCTTGTCAGAAAATTCTCCCAGTACACACATCTTGTCAGAAAATTCTCCCAGTACACACATTTTGTCAGAGAATTCTACCAGTACACACATCTTGTCAGATAATTCTCAATTCTCTCAGTACACACATCTTGTCAGATAATTCTCAATTCTCTCAGTACACACATCTTGTCAGATAATTCTCAATTCTCTCAGTACACACATCTTGTCAGAGAATTCTCCCAGTACACACATCTTGTCAGAAAATTCTCCCAGTACACACATCTTGTCAGAAAATTCTCCCAGTACACACATTTTGTCAGAGAATTCTCAATTCTCTCAGTACACACATCTTGTCAGAGAATTCTCCCAGTACACACATCTTGTCAGAAAATTCTCCCAGTACACACATCTTGTCAGAAAATTCTCCCAGTACACACATTTTGTCAGAGAATTCTACCAGTACACACATCTTATCAGATAATTCTCTCAGTGCATACATTTTGTGAACTGAGCAGCGCATATAATTACGGCTATATCCTTTAATTCTGTCAAAGGTCGAGGTCTGTAAAATCTCAAACAATTTTCCAGAGCACATTTGTTGAAATATTGTATTCTATTTAAAAAAAGGAATTTCTCTTGTAATTAATTCTCTTTAAATGTTGATATATTTTTATTTTTTATTTCATAAAATAGATTATCTCCGTATTTGTTACAAAGCAACTTTGTTACAGGTTTAAGTAAGAAAACTATGTACAGCAAGTAACTGGTAAGAAAATTGTGTACAACAAGAAATTGGCAAGAAAACTATGTACAGCAGGTATATTTTATATAGAAAATATTTTCTTAGATATTATATTCCACCGTAGACGGATGTGTCGGGCCATTAACACAAACAATCCAGCGACACAACTCATTTCCATTATCTGTTTTGACTACATCCTGAGTTCGAGGACATTGTCCTGCTGCAAGACAGATCCAGCTGGAGTTTGTGAACATTGTCCTGCTGCAAGACAGATCCAGCTGGAGTTTGTGAACATTATCCTGCTACAAGACATCCATCTGGAGTTTGTGAACATTGTACTGCTGCAAGACAGATCCAGCTGGAGTTTGTGAACATTGTCCTGCTGCAAGACAGATCCAGCTGGAGTTTGTGAACATTGTCCTGCTGCAAGACAGATCCAGCTGGAGTTTGTGAACATTGTCCTGCTGCAAGACAGATCCAGCTGGAGTTTGGGAACATTGTCCTGCTGCAAGACAGACCCAGCTGGAGTTTGTGAACATTGTCCTGCTACAAGACAGATCCAGCTGGAGTTTGTGAACATTATCCTGCTACAAGACAGATCCAGCCGGAGTTTGTGAACATTATCCTGCTACAAGACAGATCCAGCCGGAGTTTGTGAACATTATCCTGCTACAAGACAGATCCAGACGGAGTTTGAAGATCGTATTATAAGAAAATGAACACTGCAGATAAAAGATATTAGATACTGATATTTACATCATGGAGTGCAGAGAATCAACAACGATCGTGATACAAGGCTAATTGAAGTAAGATAGTTAGGGACATCCATGATCTGCAACGTCACTCATACGAAACTCATATGACGATGAAGTTTGTGTTATAGTTTTTAAAATTGTTAGCTTACATTGTTGAGCTTTGTGTAGACCGAGTCCCACATAAACTATCTTTACCAGTCACAATTGCTATTGAACCCAAAATTGAACATGGAAGTAAAGAAACAAAATGATTAAGAGCATCTTTATAACAACACTCTGCTACCAATGCCAGACTTGGCCACTGACATCTACACATACAATAACAATTGCAAAATGAAATGTCTAAGGATGGCTATTGGAGTCACCAGACTCGAGAAAATGTACAGCGAGAAGGATAATAAGTATAGCACCATGTATCGGAAATATATTGGAAAGACTTCAAATCAAACGACATACTAAGAGAGGACAAAACAAGAATATGTGACGAACTTCATCAGAAAATGCCGCTGGACATACATCGGCCACATACTTAGAATGAAGGAAGGCAGAATTCCACGACAAGTCTTCATGTGGACACCAGACGGGGAAAGAAAACAGGGAAGACCAAAAACAACGCTCAGAAGATCATTTATGAATGAATTAAAATCAACAGGTATAAATGCACAAGACTTGTAATCCTTTGCAACTGACCGACATACATGAAGAACTATGACATCCGCCCAATGTGTCAAAGTTGGCAAAAGAGGAACTGACAGACTGATCGAATATATAGAGAAACAACAGATAAAATGGTTTGGACATCTTATGAAGATGCACGATCAACTTCCCATAAGAGCTTACAACAAGATGGATTCAGAACACAGAGCCAAGGACAGACCATGGAAAAGATGAATAAACAACATCAAGACTATCCTGAACAAACATGACTACACCTCAACCAGAGCAACACACCTGACTCTGTAGAGCAGACTACACCTTCTTCAAACCCACATACGCTCAATGTCAAGTGTGGAAGCTAAGACACCACCGCCAAATGGGGATAGAGAAGAGACAATAGTGACCCATGCAAATCATCTTTCTAAAGTAAAACTATCTGACTTTTCCAAGTTCTTAATTGTTCATTTTGTGTCGACAGCCTGACTTATTAAAAACTAGAATAGGACAAATAAAGTTGTGGAGAGATAACATCAAGAGTGTACAGGTCGGGATTTTCCCTGTGTGTTGATGCATCTACTGGGGTACCTCTACGATCCAGATTTCCTGTGTTGATGCATCTAATGGGGTACCTCTACGATCCAGATTCTCTGTGTATTGATGCATCTAATTGGGTACCTCTACGACCCAGATTCTGTGTATTTATGCATCTACTGGAGTACCTCTACGATCCAGATTCTAGGTGTTGATGCATCTACTGGGGTACCTCTACGAACCTGATTCTCTGTGTATTGATGCATCTACTGGGGTACCTCTACGAACCTGATTCTCTGTGTATTGATACATCTACTGGGGTACCTCTACGACCAAGATTCTATGTGTATTGATGCATCTACTGGGGTACCTCTACGACCAAGATTCTCTGTGTATTGATGCATCTAATGGGGTACCTCTAAGATTCAGATTTTGTAATGATGCATCTACTGGGGTACCTCTACGATCAAGATTCTGTATTGATGCATCTACTGGGGTACCTCTACGATCAAGATTCTGTATTGATGCATCTAATGGGGTACCTCTACGACCAATATTATCTGTGTATTGATGCATCTTATGGTTCGTACCTCTACGACGCAGATTCTGTATTGATGCATCTACTAGGCGTACCTCTACGATCCAGATTCTCTGTATTGATGCATCTACTGGGGGTACCTCTACGACGCAGATTCTGTATTGATACATCTACTGGGGTACCTCTACGAACCAGATTCTCTGTATTGATGCATCTACTGGGGTACCTCTACGAACCAGATTCTCTGTATTGATGCATCTACTGGGGTTACCTCTACGAACAAGATTCTCTGTATTGATGCATCTACTGGGATACCTCTACGAGCCAGATTCTCTCTGTGTATTGATGCATCTACTGGGATACCTCTACGAGCCAGATTCTCTCTGTGTATTGATGCATCTACTGGGATACCTCTACGAGCCAGATTCTCTCTGTGTATTGATGCATCTACTGGGATACCTCTACGAGCCAGATTCTCTCTGTGTATTGATGCATCTACTGGGGTACCTCTACGAACCAGATTCTCTGTATTGATGCATCTACTGGGGGTACCTCTACGAACAAGATTATCTGTATTGATGCATCTACTGGGATACCTCTACGAGCCAGATTCTCTCTGTGTATTGATGCATCTACTGGGGTACCTCTACGAACCAGATTCTCTGTATTGATGCATCTACTGGGGTACCTCTACGACCCAGATTCTCTCTGTGTATTGATGCATCTACTGGGGTACCTCTACGACCCAGATTCTCTCTGTGTATTGATGCATCTACTGGGGTACTTCTACGAACCAGATTCTCTGTATTGATGCATCTACTGGGGTACCTCTACGAACCAGATTCTCTGTATTGATGCATCTACTGGGGGTACCTCTACGAACAAGATTCTCTGTATTGATGCATCTACTGGGGTACCTCTACGAGCCAGATTCTCTCTGTGTATTGATGCATCTACTGGGGGTACCTCTACGAACAAGATTCTCTGTATTGATGCATCTACTGGGGTACCTCTACGATCCAGATTCTCTGTATTGATGCATCTACTGGGATACCTCTACGATCCAGATTCTCTGTATTGATGCATCTACTGGGGTACCTCTACGAACCTGACAGGTTATTGGTTTATAAATAGATATGGATGTCTACAATCAATGAAATACAAGTAGGAAGGCAAATAATGTCACTTTGGAAGGATGAATTCCGATGAGTCCATATGACTGTAAATATCTAACGACTCGATGAAAACGTAAGTGATCAGGGCAAGCCATGTGCGTACAGAAGTCTCTGGATGAAGAGAAAAAAAATGGGTGTTTCATATAAGGAAAAAAAGTTATCACAACTTTTTGAGTGATTTTTAAAATTATCTTTTAAGACAATCGCTAAATTGAATTTTGTTCGATTACGTCTTTCGAAGAAGAATGATGAAAAAACCTCTGATTTATTAGATTTTAGCCCAAATTGTCGTAACTTAATTTTCTAAAGGGGTGTGTGTTTAACCCCATATATACCCCCCACCCACTACACAGTTTTACTACAAGTAGACACCGAAGGATACGAAAACTAGTAATTCATGCGGCTACTATGGTAAACTTACCTCCAACATTCCCTGAGGTGTTCAATCATACCCGTACCACATTCAATCATACCCGTACCACATTCAATCATACCCGTACCACATTCAATCATACCCGTACCATATTCAATCATTCCCGTATCACATTCAATCATACCCGTACCACATTCAATCATACCCGTACCACATTCAATCATACCCGTACTACATTCAATCATACCCGTACCACATTCAATCATACCCGTACCACATTCAATCATACCCGTACCACATTCAGTCATACCCGTACCACATTCAATCATACCCGTACCACATTCAATCATATCCGTACCACATTCAATCATACCCTACCAAATTCAATGATACCCTTACCACATTCAATCATACCCGTACCACATTCAATCATACCCGTATCAAATTCAATCATACCCGTACCACATTCAATCATAGCCGTACCACATTCAATCATACCCGTACCACATTCAATCATACCCGTATCAAATTCAATCATACCCGTACCACATTCAATCATAGCCGTACAACATTCAATCATACCCGTACCACATTCAATCATACCCGTAACACAATCAATCATACCCGTAACACAATCAATCATACCCGTAACACAATCAATCATACCCGTAACACAATCAATCATACCCGTAACACAATCAATCATACCCGTACAACATTTAATAGAAATGTATCAGACTGTGCACCAGCTGTACTAGAGACGACAGTGTATACGACTAGATAGTCGTGATTAAACATTTTCAATTCGCCTTGTCCCTGATGTCTGTAGTCATCTAACTAGTTATAGCTTCCTATCCACATTTTTATAAACACAATTAGAAAACATATCTTCAGTCAATGTTTAGACACAATTAGAAAGCATATCTTCAGTCAATGTTTAGACACAGTTAGAAAGCATAGTTTGGGTCAATGTTTAGACAAAATTAGAAAGCATATCCTCAGTCAATGTTTAGACACAATTAGAAAGCATATCTTCAGTCAATGTTTAGACACAATTAGAAAGCATATTTTGGGACAATGTTTAGACACAATTAGAAAACATATTAAAGCATATCTTCAGTCAATGTTTAGACACAATTAGAAAGAATATTTTGGGACAATGTTTAGACACAATTAGAAAACATATATTTGGTCAATGTTTAGACAGAAAGCATATCTTGGCTTAATGTTTAGACAGAAAGCATATCTTGGGTCAATGTTTAGACAGAAAGCATATCTTTGGTCAATGTTTAGAAATAATTAAAACGCATATCTTGGGTCAATGTTTAGACATAAAGCATATATTGGGTCAATGTTTAGACAGAAAGCATATCTTGGGTCAATGTTTAGACAGAAAGCATATCTTAGGTCAATGTTTAGACACAATTAGGAAGCATATCTTGGGTCAATGTTTAGACACAATTAGAAAGCATATCCTCAGTCAATGTTTAGATACAATTAGAAAGCATATCTTGGGCCAATGTTTAGACACAATTAGGAAGCATATCTTGGGCCAATGTTTAGACACAATTAGGAAGCATATCTTGGGTCAATGTTTAGACACAATTTGAAAGCATATCTTGGGTCAATGTTTAGACACAATTAGGAAGCATATCTTGGGTCAATGTTTAGACACAATTAGAAAGCATATCCTCAGTCAATGTTTAGATACAATTAGAAAGCATATCTTGGGACAATGTTTAGACACAATTAGGAAGCATATCTTGGGTCAATGTTTAGACACAATTTGAAAACATATCTTGGGTCAATGTTTAGACACAATTAGGAAGCATATCTTGGGTCAATGTTTAGACACAATTTGAAAGCATATCCTCAGTCAATGTTTAGACACAAATAGAAAGCATATCGTGGGTCAATGTTTAGACACAATTTGAAAGCATATCCTCAGTCAATGTTTAGATACAATTAGAAAGCATATCTTGGGCCAATGTTTAGACACAATTAGAAAGCATATCTTGGGTCAATGTTTAGACACAATTTGAAAGCATATCCTCAGTCAATGTTTAGACACAATTAGAAAGCATATCGTGGGTCAATGTTTAGACACAATTTGAAAGCATATCCTTAGTCAATGTTTAGATACAATTAGAAAGCATATCTTAGGTCAATGTTTAGGCTCAATTTGAAAACATATCTTGGGTCAATGTTTAGACAGAAAGCATATCTTGGGTCAATGTGTAGACACAATTACTTCATATTGATATCGATCTTGTGGTGGTGGTGCACTAAAACAGCTCGTGGGTGATATCTCTATTGGAGGGTAGTTGAAAGTGGTTCCTCGCCGAAGACTGATGTGTCTGAACATTGGCACAAATAAAGCGGTGACATAACGCATTTCTTTTCTCTGGACTTCATGCTGCTGGAAATCTAATAAGACCATTGTCCTGTTACAAGAGAGATCTAGCAGGAGTTTGAGATTGAACGCTGAAGAAGAAGAAGAAAGTGGTTCTGGCTTCACGGAGCTTTAAAGAACAATTGCATGAAATAGCTTCAGATTTTTATACAATCTAGACAACAATTGAATGGTAGCTGAAACTACTTTCAATAAGACAGAATTAATCTATAAATATTATGATTTTCATGGAAACAGGGGAACGCAATGAACAGCACGCGTACAACATCTTGGCTTCAACTTGTTAAAAGAAAAGTAGATATTCTAATATACGCATCTAGTTTTCTCTTGAGCTATTTGTGAACGAGTATATGTTGCCTTATAGGTGTAGAGATTGACTGAATGGAAGAGTACATTATAGCTGTCTACCATGTGGTTACACAATCACACAAACTTTATTAGACAGTTTGACAGCCTGGCACTGCAGGGAAACAACAACGATCTTGATACATACTACTGTAGACAGAGAGCTGTGGAGAGACATGATGACCTACGCCAGCCGGAATGGCACCTTATGGTGATGATGACCTTGTGGTAAATAGAGGAAAATACTCTCTAATCATCATCATCATCAAGTGCCGTCTCCGGAACGAAGGTTGGCTGCAACAGATCTTCAACATCCCTGTCTCGTTTTGGTGCTGCACTATACTAGACTGTAACCTGTTTATCTTGTGATATTACTCTCCCACTTGTATCTGCCTTTCTCTTGCTCGCTTCCCTTAGATTTTACCCTCAAATAAGGTCTTCAATAAGGTGTCATGTCTTTTAATGTGTCCAAAATATTTTATTTGTCTGATCTTTATTTCTCTTAGTAGTTCTTTCTTCATATTAAGTGTTTTTAGCACCTCTTTATTTGTTTTCTTCTCTTTCCGTGATGTTCTCCATGTTCTCCTATATACCCACATCTTAAAGGCATAATTGATTCTGTCTTCTAATTATTTATTTAGTGTCCATGTTTCTGAGCCATACATTAGTATAGAGTAGATGTAGCATTTTATAATTCACATTTTTAACTTGTTTATAATTTGTTTAGATGTTAATATTTTCCTCATGTCATTGAAGGTACTTTTAGCCATTCCTATTCTCCTTTTAACTTCTGTTTCACATCTGCCATCATTTGTGACTATGTGTCCAAGATATTGATATTGTTTTACTTGTTGTAGTTTCTCTCCCTGTATGTTTATGTTTTACCTCCTGTTCTTCTGTGTCTTTGCTGATTATCATGGTTTTTATTTTTTGAATATTTATATCCAGTCCATATTTTATACGTGATCAATTGACTTGATCTATTAGTTTTTGTAATTCATGTTCACTTTCTGTTAAAAGAACAGCGTCATCTGCACATCTCGGGTTGTTGATTATTTTCCCATTGATCTTGAGTCACTCTCTAATCATAAGAGCTTATTACTAATACAGCTACCTAAATAAGTAATGGTTATTTCAAAGAAACAAAATACCACAGCTTGCAAAATCAAAGTAAATGATATAGTATTAAAACTGGTCCACCAATTCAAATATTTAGGTACAACGATTACAGCAGATGGAAGAAGTTCAACAGAAATAAGAAGCACAATAAGACATGCAAAAACTACATTCAGAAAAATGTAAAATATACTGTGTAATATGACCTTATCATTAAAGGTGAGAAAGAGAGTTCTGCAGTGCTATATAACTCCTATACTAACATATGGGTGCGAGTCTTGGACAATAAACAAACTGGAAAGTGGGTAATTAGAGGCAACAGAGATGTGGTTCTACAGAAGAATGCTGAGAATACCATGGACTGCCAGATAAACTAATGTAGAAGTGTTGAAAGAGTTAAATGCGAAACGGGCATTAATCAACAATATAAGAAAAAGGCAAATTTTTTTTTTTTGCCACTTCATGAGACAGGCAGGTTTAGAGAACATAGTCACAACAGGCAAGATTGAAGGCAACAGAGACAAAGGGCAACAACGTGAGAAAATATTAGACGGTTTGACAACCTGGAATGGCAGGGAAACAACAACGACCTTGATACATAATACTGTGGGCAGAGAGCTGTGGAGAGCCAGGATCGCCTACGTCAGCCTGCATGGCACCTGATGATGATGAAGTTTAACTCTAACCAAAAATCATAATAAATGCATTGGAAAAACACACCGGAAATACGTCATCATCAACATTAAATGCCGTCTCCGCAACTAAATTTGGATTGTCTATTGTCTTGTTTGTACACTCCTGCTAGATTAGAAACTGTCTATGTGGCGTGACTTTAAAAAGTCACTATTTAAAGTCATCCCAGTTCTGAATATTTTATGTTTTTGTGGTTTAAAAAAAAAATATTGTTATGTGTTTCTTGACAAATGTCTCTGTTGGACCCACTGTAACGTAGAAAATTGTCATTGTTCTTAGTTTCATTGTTAATTATTTATTTGTAACATTGATAGTTAAGATTTTATAGTAACCTTTATACTTTATTTAGTGTTTACCACTTTATGGTAAAACTGCTATTGAACCCACTTACCGCCGAAGACGCACGTGTCGTCCGATTGAAGTAAACAATATGGCGACACAACGCATTTTCATTCTATGGATTATATTGATGAAAATCTAGTAGGACCACCGTTCTGCTAAACGACAGATCCAGCAGGAGTTTGAGAATGAACAATGAGGAAGAATTATGAGATTATGAGCTAGGAATTATGAGAACACAATGGAGACGCTAGGAAAGCTAAATTAATGTATGATCCCTCAGAGATGTTGGAGAGACCAAAGATATCAACAGTTTGAGGTAGAGAGACCAAAGATATCAACAGTTTGAGGTAGAGAGACCAGATTTCGTATAAGAGGGAAGCAGAAGCATGCTAAGTCACCCGCGAAAACCCCATCGAGATCAGCACCATGCAGTGGTGATGGGGCTTAGTTCAGCCATCATGGGCTAGAAACTAAGACTGGTCGGGCAGTCCCACTCGAGCAGGACCATAGTCCGGCCCAAATAAGCAGAGTGCTGAAGACGGAATCAACCAGCCAAAAGGCGCACAGATAATCAGGATGCCACGCACAAAACACAATGGAAACATGTCTGTATTTATAGATAGTTATGGTGCCTCCCCTGTGGCGGACGTTCTTGCACGGACGGTGCCGGGCCCTATACCTTGAAAGGTATGCAGTGGATACCCTCTCACTGTGGAATACCAGGAAATGAAAAAGCAGACCAACTGGCTAAGGAAGGTGCTGCCGAAGACCAACCAGATGTACCAATCACCTACCATCAGAAAAAACAGATGATCAAGTCAATAAGAAAGCCACAAACACCAACACAAGATGACTATCACATTATGAACAGATCAGAACAAGTTATAATTCTACGTCTCAGAACAGGACACAACCGACCCCGCAGTCACATGTATACAAAGTAAAATATTGGAAACACGGCCATGTGTACATGTTGACAAGAAGCACAGAGTGCCAAACATATACTTCAAGAGTGTTCTGAGCATGAAACGCTAAGGCAGACATATTGGCCAGAGGAAACAACACTGGAATAAAAGCTGTAAACTGGACCACTCTATGAACTAACAAAAGGCAGTGAGTTTTATTCAGGAGACAGAATGACAGATATAGACATGTTTCAAGTGAACGAAAGAACAAGAAGAACCCGCGAAAATATCAAGGGGATCGTAGACATAGGAAGACAAAGAAAGACGATGCAGGGTGAATGGTCATCATGTCATGGTGGGAAAGTCATTAAATGATCCTATTAAATTTCTTGAGAAAGATATCTTAGTTGACATGCAGATTTAGTTATTGCAAGTTTCAAAAACTACCTCCTAGATATTTCATCCGTTAACAATTAAAGAAAAAGAAACACGGAAGAAACATTGCTTGGTTGTATGGACAGTACAGTAGATAACTTGCCGTACTTGTACAAGTTATAACGTATCTTCAATGATTACAGCTGTCAGCTTCAGATATTCTCTGTTCCAAACCGTGATATTATATGCATTACTCATGTCACGTGACTTGCAAGGGTCTGCCATTAAAAGGGTGTACACCGGTTTAAAAATCTTGTTAAAAAACACAGTTTTAAAAAATACATTCTATACACCTATAACGATAGAGATATGAGAAGACAGAAAGGGAGAGAGAGAGAGAGAGAGAGAGAGAGTAACTGTCTTAAAGGCGCCTGTCTGTCTATCTATCCGGTATTCCTTCAACAAAGACTACGGCGCGTAGAGAAGAAATTATTCCTCTGTAGTTTGAGTGATACGACGATGTTATGTATGATTCTTGCATGTTGTTCAGAGCCACATTCTATTTGATGACTGTTCCGCGAAGCGTTTCCCTTGGTCTCCACTCAATCATTCTTTTACGATCTGGAACTAATTTTATTACTTGTATTGGTGTTCTATTTTCATTCATTCTAAGTATGTGTCGTTTCAATATAAATCTAATTTTTTTCTTCTAATTTTTGTAGAAACATTGCTGTTTGGTGTCTTATTTGCATGTTTGACTTGAATTCTTCCCAATCAATATTCTAGAGTTTTCTAAGACAGTTATGTTTCAATAAACTTTAGTTCTTGCATAGTGCTTTCATTAATTTCCAACTGCCATAATCATATGCTAATACAGATACAATGGGATCAGGGGCAGGAGGTGACACAAAGATGCATATAGGGCCACATGAAGGTAACTAACTAAGCGATAAATTAAAAGAAATTGAAAATCTTAAAAAGTCCTGATTGCGAGAGAAAAAGTCAGATACTTTTTTTGAAGAGTGACTTCATTGTAGCAGATCACTATATTCAAACGATATAAATAAACGTGTACTGGATTGACTTCACTGTATTCAAGTTTTACTTCTTATATACTATATCCCTCTAAACCACGAAGTATGCCGCGGCATTGCCGCCTGGTCGGGAATGTTACTTAGGGCACGTAACTCCGTAGTTTCGAGATAAAATATGAAGAAATGTCCGAAATAATGCGCTTGTGAACAAAATGTCACAAACTACAATCGAACCATCGATCTCTTGAATACAAGTAAATGGTTTCACCACTATGCAAATGAAATCCTCTAAGACAACGCCCAGAAAGCTAAATGACTTAGCAAGGCATAAGACCACTTCTGGAATATGGTTCAGCTGCGTGGTGTACTGCATCAAACACTACATTACAGGATCTAGATAAAGTGCAAAACCATGCGCTCAGGTTAATGCTCGGAGCAATGAAATCAGCACCCATAGTAGAGATGAAGAAAATGGGAAGAATGCAAACACTTGGCAAACGCAGAGACACAAAAGTACTATAATACAATACAATAATAATTCAAGCAGAAAAGATTCAGTGTATGTCAAGTCATCCAATGAAGAAAAGATTCCAAAATCTAGCAATTGGGCGACTGAAAAGAAGCAGCTTTATCCACCAAGCTAAACGACTCCGTAGACAACTTACAGACCTACTTGAAATTGACTGCCCCTTACGGTCTGTACTAGAACAAGCCCCTTGGAGTGAAGGCAATAACAATATACATTCAGACCCACGTGAAAGGAGTACTAATCAAAGACGAACAAAACAGTGTGCATCGAAGGAAAGTCGCCCTCAGTTTCCTGGACGAAGAATATCTACAAGGCATATGGATCAGAGTATAGTATACACAAATGGGTCAGCATAGAATGCACTGAGGATTGGAGGTGCATGTGTATATATAGAATATCCACACAAGTCTATAGAAACGATCAGAACGCCAACATGGAAATTATGTAATAATTATGATTGGAAAATCCAGGCAATTAGGGTGGCAACCGAGAAACTGCTGAACTCCAACCCTGGCCCACAGTCCGTGGTATTTCTGAAAGACTCAAGGTCTGTGATTCAATCTCTCCAGTCTGGTAAACTAACAGAATTACAAAAACTACCTAATAAATGAACTGTCTTACCAGTATAGGGTTGTTGTTCGTCCATCACAAGTGATGATGACCATTTGTTACATCAACTTTTGAAAATTCAATTTTAGTTATGTCCTTGATTATGAGTTCGTAGATGGCTAATGAGCCCTATTCGAGCTGTAAATGTCCTTGGACAGTTTGGACATGGAATAACGACTGTAGACGGATCATACCTTGCTAACTCTCTCCCAATCAGGGCTGTTCTTCGAATCGGTCTATTTGTGTTAGAGTCATTGTCGAGGAGTGTACGTACATTCCATGCTCCTAGAGTCAGTGGGAAAAGCTTTTCCCTTCGGGTGAATTTTCGTGAATGTGAAAATGACTTGCACTGGGGATTTTGATTAAAGTGAGGAAGAGTTGTGCAAAGCGTCGCCCTCACTCTCTTGTCGGACCTCATTTGAAACCAGTGGCAAGACGAATCGAGACGACTGGAAGTGAAGTACGGTGCAGTGGATGACCATGGTTTTCTACGTGTCTCACCATGCCCGATGCGGTTCACACGATGTAGTAGATACCTTATCACTGTGGAATACCAGGAAAAGAAAAAGCAGACCAACTGGCTAAGGAAGATGCTGTCGAAGACCAACCAGGTGTACCAATCACCTGCCATCAGAAAAAAAAACAGATGACCAAGTCAATAAGAAAGCCACAAACACCAACACAAGATGACTATCACATTATGAACAGATCAGAGATCAGAACACGTTGTACGAGTAATTATACGCATCAGAACGGGACAAACTCGACTCCGCAGTCACATGTATACAAAGTTCAAGATTGACAACACGGACATGTGTACATGTGGACAGGCAGCACAGAGTGCCAAACATATACTTCAAGAGTGTTCAGAACATGAAACGCTGAGACAGACATATTGGCCAGAGGAAACAACACTGGAATCAAAGGTCTATGGGACACTGTATGAACTACAAAAGACAGTGAGTTTTATTAAGGAGACAGAATTACAGATATAGACATGTTTCAAGTGAACGAAAGAAGAAGAAGTCTAGACAATTAGATATACATATCTGCGTAAATAGACATCAAGAAAGTTCTAAGATGGCGACCAACGTCATGGGAAGAAGTGACCTGATGTAAATGGAAGCACGCTTGATGGCCGAACGTAATGCCGAACGATAAGTCGCTGAAATTGTTCGTCCTCGCGTCCTTCCGTTTATCGCGGCAGGATGGTCGATTTCTCATCAGTCTAACACCCAACCTCATATGACACAACTTACCACCAAGTTCCTCGTTTACAACAACGTCTAGACCATTCCGTGGCCAGCCGTGTCATCAGACATGAACCCTATAGAACAATTTATGGGATGAACCTGACATACGACTCCGCCAGCGGAACCTTGCTCCTGCCAATCATCTGACAGTTGTCTATTGCACTTCGGGAAGAGTGGACAGCCATCCCATAACAACAGATCCATGGCTAATCTGATCCATGTCACGGAGATGTGGTTCTCTGATAGAAGCCAGAGGAGACCATACACCTTACAGAAACGGAGGTCTCAGTCGCAAAGAATAAAAATTCAAACCAAATTAAATGTAACATAATTTCATTGCTAAAGTCTGCAAGTTTCTTTATGCCAAGGTTGAAACATTCACTCCGTAAAATAGCATTTCGGTACACGCTTGAAATTTGGTGTTTTCTTCCTCTTCTCGTTCGCAGTTTTACTATGTCTACACAGCAAGTCCTATTTTCTTAATAAATGCTGCTGTATTTGAAAACTCCTCAGTGCTCCCATATCTTTCTTGTGGACATCCATCTCTGTGGGCCAGTGTTCTTCCCTTAACTGATTTAATGTAGTACAGTCTTGCATGATATGTTCAGCTGTCTGTGCTGCCTGCCCACAAAGGCACAGAGGTGATGGGACCAGTCTTAATCTATTTAAGTGGCTGTTTAATCTGTTGTGTCCTGTTATGAGGCTGAAGATAATAACCTGCTCTGCTCTGTCGAGATAGTGGTAATTGTCCTTTATTTGGTCGATTTTCCTTATGGTTTTGATGAGGGTCCTCTTTTCTAGGTAGGTGATTTCTTGGTCTGTAAATTAAGTGTCCATTAGCACTGAAATAATGTGACGTTTCTTGGTGTCTATTAGTCAGATTCTCTCATGAATTTGAGTTTATTTTGAAGTGATTCAGCGACATCTTAATAGTGTCTTTAAAACACTTATTTTTTCCTCCTGCTTTGCTGGAGCTAGTCTTGAGTTCTACATATAACATCTTATTTCGTAGACGATGATTTTTCATGCGGAACATGTATTCTGCCCAGCGTATCTGCGCCTTCATCAACATTGTGTGCGTGCTTAGATTTCATCAGTACTTTACTGTCTGGTATTTTATCCCACTAGTGAATGTTGAGTATCTTATGATTCTTGATTAGAAACTGGCTTCACAGCACGCGGTGCATTCCCATAAGTGCTCCGCCCTCCGCTCCAGCAGCCATCCCAATGTATGTAGACCCAGAGTACTGGTCAGGTGTTGATTGTGTGATCTTCGGGACTTTCCAAAAAATTTACGTTTCCTACCCTCACCTCTGAATACTCCCATTTCTAACATTCTCTGTATGTGTACGTTCTCAACCTCATTGACATCATCTGCATATTGAAATGAATTTATTACTGCCTTCATTAAGTCTGCTTTATTTCTTCTCAGCAATGTACTGTCTATCGCCGCATTGCCTGCCAGTAAGTCGGCTCTCTCGTTTCCTCTGACCCCAGCATGACCAGGGCAGTATATCCATGTAATGCTCTGGACAACTGAGTTGTTCAATAAGTCCCACCATTCTTTTCTTAGCATGAACTTTTCTATCTTGCGCAACATGCGTTGAGAGTGTTACCGCGTGTGTTGATGTATAAGTTATCAATCAATTAAGAGCTGCTGTAACTCCCTCTTTCTCCATCCTCATGCTCGATGTGACAGTAGAATATGCTGAAGATTTCTCAACATACTTCACGCCGTTTCTGTAGGCAACATAACCCCAACCGCTTTTATTTGTGTTTCTGTTAACGAAGCAATCTGCGTATATAATTATGTCTTGTGGTTTAGTGTAGTTGGGCGAGTTCGTGCACTGTATCCTGAGCCCTGACTTCCGTCCATTTTCGACACCCTTTATCTAGTTGTATTATTACTTTAGTCAGTGATTTCTTCTCAGTGTCTACCTCCACCCATTCACTGCCCTTTCCTATTTCTCCCAATTCACATACTCTTCGCAGTGTGTCTTCAGCCTCTGCCATCCATGATCTGCCACGCTTGATTTATTTTCCCTTTGACTCATCTAGACGATGGTATAATGGGTGGTGGTTGTATTCTGTCACTTTAAGGTACAACTTAACTTATGCTACTTGATTTCGCACTCTAATGCTGGTGAGATCAAGAAGATATCTCATAGCAGAGATGGGTGTATCTCTAGTACACCTCAGTACAGCTCTCAATGCCTCATTTTGGACTTTTTCCAATCTATCGACTTGTGTCTGTGACAAAGTTAGAAGGCCGAGGCCATAATCTATTACAGATAGCACCACCACTTGCAGAAGCAGAAAAAGTATCCATTGCTGCATGTCTAAGGTCGCCATAACCTTGATAACACTGTTCCCTCTTTTAGCCTTCTGAATCATATTTGTGATGTGTTTGTTGAATGAGAGACTTCTATCAAAGGTTATCCAAAGATATTTATGGTCCTGTTCTCTTTCAATGAATGAACCCATGCAACTAACAGCTGGCAGTGTGTCATTGACCAGACTATTATTTAAGGAGTACCAGACGACCTTTGCTTTCGAGGGATTGTATGTTCTGCACCATATCGACAAGATGGGTGTAACTAGCTCTATTGTATGCATCTTCCAGGTCTATCGCTGCAACTGCAGATTCTTCTTTGTTCTGAAAACCTTCATAAACTTCATATGCAAGAACTGCTTCATTTGTGACACTGTCTTGTCTAGGTCTGTATGCACCTAGGTTATTTAGGAGAACTCCTTTTATCTCTAGTTCCCTAGTTATGCGTCTAGCAACAATTCGTTCCAGAATCTTACCGTACACATTCTGCAGTGTGATTATGCGATAACATTTATGTCCGTAGAATCTTTGCCTGGTTTTGGCACGGGTATAAGATAGCTATGTAGCCACTCCTCTGGTACTACTCCTGTTTTCAGACTCACATTATAATCGTCTGTTATTTTAGCTAGCATATTCTCACCAATGTCCTTGAGTAAGCTGTACCTGATTCCATCCGGACCTGGAGCGCGATCGGATGCATTCTTAATAGCTAGTTATAGCATTTAATAGAGTATCTTATGAAGGCAGCTTAAGTGGAAATGGTTGAGTCTTATAGTGTGTTTGGTATATACTGTCCATGTTTCACAGGCATAAAGGAGATATGATATCACTGCTGCCTGGTAAACTATGCGTTTGATGGTAGCTGTTATTCCCTTTTTTCCCCAATCGTTTTCTTATAGTCTTCCAAATGTGCAACTAGTTTTCGCTATTCTGTTGTTTATCTCAGTGTCAGTGTTTACATCTTGTGAGAGAGTGCTGCCCAGGTAGGTGAAATTATTAGCTGTTTGAAGCTCTTCTTCTTTGATCCTTATATTGGGGATTTAAGTGTGGTTTGTTTGGTGTGGGACGAAACATGACCGTTGTTTTCTTTGTATTGATGGTGAAACCAAAGTTTTTGCAGGATTCAGCAAATTGGTTTAGGTAGGGTGCCCTGTATACTGTATGCAGAATCAGCATACATTGCGCAGTCATCTGCATAGAGGGGTTCTCTGACTATTGTGTCTCACATATTAGTTTTGGTTGAATTTTGGCTTAGTTTTGGCTTGAATACGCTGAAGGTTGAAAAAATTAGAATATTTATACGATTATGGCTACTAATACTACTCGTCTACTGAACATCCATTGGTCAGACTTTAAATCAAACACAGTTATCAGGCAAGAAGCAAAACAAGAATATATATTCACCTATATTAGAAAGCGTCGCTGGATTTATATCGGACGCGCGCTGCAAACGGGTACCAAAAGACTCCCCTGTCAAGCTTTGATGTGGTCACCAAGGTGCAAGAGAAAACGAGGAAGACTAAGAGAGACCTAACTTAGAACTATTACAAAACAGCGTTTCACCATCGGTATCAGAAACAATGAAGACCTAAAACAAATTACAATGAATCGAGAGACATGGACATCTATGACATCCGTCCTATGTGCCGTCTTTAGCCCTAGAGGAATAGCTAACGAACTAATTACTACTAATATTATTCTTAAATAGTAGTACTACAGCTTGCCATTTGTGTTATGGTCATTATGAGTACCCCTGAACAACGAGATGAGACAACCAAGTGTAGCTTGCTTCGCATATGGATTATAGCTAAGAAAATCTGAGTAGGCGATCGACCTCAGTCTCTCGTCCAGGTAGGTCACATTTGAATGTTAATGCACATACACATGTGCACATCAACTTTCCTCCCAAAATAAGCAACAAAAATTGTGCGCACCGTGATACACTAAAAGACGCGAAAAAACAAATATGGCAAACTAAACAATATGATATGCTCATGCATAAATTCATGTCTTGTATTCCCTTATTGAAGTACATTATTTTCTAGTATTCATACATACATTTCTAAGAAAATTTGTCATAAATCAAATGTTTATTTTTGAGAAATATTTACCTCAAATATATTTGTGGCAGGTACACATCTTCAATAAGGAAATGTTAATGTTTACTAAGTTAATTGTAGAACAATGTATTTGTTGACAATTCACTATAAACACAAGATGTTGTGCAAGCATATACACCAGTAATGTTTCAACATGGATTCATCTTATTTTTACCGTGGACACATCACATTAGCCTTGTCTGAGACCAGATGTATTGGAGATGTGCTTGTGGTGTGTTCGTGAATGGACACGATAGATACTGACAAACTATGACTGTGTCCTATACACTCTTGGTCAACATTGTTTATCTGTCATTTCTTATTCATGGCGGACATTCAGCTTGTACAGCTGGTTGGTTTGGTAATGCTTGTGAATTCCAATGTCACTGCACTAGCAACAATTGTAACGATCAAGGTAAATGTAATACTGGAAGCAAATGTGTTGTCGGTTGGATAGGTTTTGACTGCCAGTACAGAGATGCTGCTTACCACCATTATGTCCGCTCTACGCCAACTTACTTGATAGATGGAAATGACAATACTTGTTCACCTAATACTTCAAACAAATTTATTTCCTTTGTCTTAGACCGTTCAGTACCATTTTTTTGGATGCAACTAGTTGTCAATCAAGTGATGAGCCTCCGTCTGTTTGAGGTCATGTTTAATAACAATAGCCAGCGGTGCACAGACCAGGAAGTGTACATACTTGATTCCAGAACTGTCGTCATTGAATGTAATTTGACTACACGCATAAACCAGATTTCTATTACAGGTTCTGTTGTTGGACGCTTATGCAGTTTAAGTATTTCAGGCGGTAGGAACTTTGCTCTTAAACAGTACACCAACCAAACGTCTACGTATGCAGAAGGTTATTCACAAATGGTATCGTCTCATGCTGTGGACGGAAATAGAGACGGTAACTTTTTGAGAAATAGTTGTTCGTCTACACATCCCAATAGTTCTATGAACGGAACTTTCTTTCTCTCATTCTCAAGTCCAGTAATACTGCATTCAATTTTAGTGTTTAATAGAGACTCCGTGAAATATCGTCTGTCACAATTTACTATGACAACGCTTCGATCAGATAGCTCTGAAATAGAATCATACACGGAGCCTGGTCTAGTACGTTCGTATTATTTCATTGAATTACAACAGACGAATGAGAGAGTCAAATATTTAACAATAGCTGCCAACAATAAAAGGCAGAATATTTTAACAATTTGTGAAATTGAGGCTTTTGGAGAGATGCCGTGTTCTTCTGGTAAATATGGCTTGTACTGTAATCAAACATACTACTGTAGCTCACGACAAGTGTGTTCTCCCTTTTCAGGAATCTTCAACGCTCAATGCGTTATTGGTTTCTATGGAGACAACTGTGTGTTTCGTTGCCCTGATAATTGCGATAGAAATGAATCTTGTTTAAAAAAATCAGGTACCTGTTTAAGATGTAAGTCAGGTTTCAGAGGGGAACTGTGTGAGGACAGGTGTAGAATAGGATCGTTTGGAGTTAATTGTTCCTCTCAGTGTTCGGACCGTTGTGTTTTACAAGAATGTGAACCAGATACAGGATTCTGTTACAGATGTATTGAAGGTTTTTATGGCAAAAATTGCTCTCAAGCCTGTCCTCCAGATTGTTCGGATTCTGTTTGTCAAGATAGAAACGGTGAATGTGGGCCTTGTAGCATTGGATTTTACGGGTCGGCATGTTCTACCCCATGTCCAGAACATTGTCTTAATAAAGAATGCAATGCTATAAACGGTGATTGTTTGGCTTGTGTAGTTGGATATTACGATGAGAAGTGCTCACATGCCTGTCCAAATCATTGTCTGAGTAAGTTGTGCAACACTTCAAATGGACTTTGTAACTCTTGTGAAAATGGATTCTATGGAGATAAATGTATATCTTCTTGTCCACCCAATTGCTTGAACAATAACTGCAGTCGAACTGGTTTGTGCGTTGATTGTAAACAAGGATTTTACGGAGAAAAGTGTGGAACCACCTGTTCTATAAATTGTTTTAACAATTCATGTTCTACAAAAAATGGTTCATGTACATCGTGCAAAGCTGGTTTTTATGGAGAGAAATGTGGTTCTCGATGTTCAATTCGATGCAGAAATAACAGATGCGAGATGACAGAGGGTAATTGTTTGCTGTGCAACAGTGGATATTATGGACACCAATGCTTATCGAAGTGCTCAGTTAACTGTAGAAATGATGTGTGTAATGCTGAGAATGGTACCTGCGACTTGTGTGACGATGGATTTTACGGAGAGACGTGCACTGTGAGGTGTCCAGAAAAATGTGGCAATAACAGGTGTAATAAAACGAGTGGTGAATGTTTGAGTTGTCAAATAGGATATTTCGGTTACAAATGTTTATCGGTCTGTCTCGCTAACTGCCCAAACAAAGTATGCAATCAAGTACATGGTACATGCAGCAATTGCTACTCTGGAATATATGGTGAGTTATGTTTAACTGCATGCCCAGAATTTTGTCAACCACGATTATGTAACGCAACCGATGGCACGTGTTCAATCTGCGCGTATGGATATTTTGGAGAGAAATGTTTGTCGTCATGTTCCCCAAACTGTCAGAACAATAGATGTGACAAGAGAAATGGTACATGTTTGAGTTGTTTAAGTGGATTCTATGGGCATGGTTGTTCAAGTCCTTGTCCTGATAATTGTAACAATGAAATGTGCCACGCTGTAAGTGGATCGTGTTCCACTTGTAAAAGTGGATTTTATGGAGAGAAATGTTTGACTGCTTGCGCGGCCACGTGTTACAACAAATCGTGCTCTGTCGATGGTGCCTGTCTGGGATCGTGCAATGATAGTTTCTATGGAAAGAGATGTTTATCTAAGTGTCCTACAAACTGTAAGGATGACAGATGCAATTTCTCAGAAGGTACATGTCTGACTTGTGACCCTGGATTCTATGGGCAGAATTGTGATACGGCTTGTCCTGAACACTGTGAAAACAATGTGTGTAGAGTCACAGACGGAAGCTGTTTATCATGTGACACTGGATACTATGGACACACATGTGAGAATGCCTGCCCTATAAATTGTGAGAATGCTTCATGTCGTGCTGATGGGACATGTTTTGGCTGCAATGGTAACTTTTATGGCGATCAATGTTTAATTTCCTGTTCTACAAACTGTGAATCAGGTAGATGTCAATACAGAAATGGTTCATGTTATTCTTGTGTAGAAGGATTCTTTGGACATACGTGCTCAGAAGCTTGTCCAGCTAACTGCCAGGAAGATCGATGTGATGGAATTAATGGCACCTGTTTTTCCTGCGATGTGGGATTTTATGGCGACAAATGTTTTACAAAGTGTCCCGCAGAATGTCAAAACGATGAGTGTGATTTCACATATGGAAACTGCTCTTCGTGTGACAGCGGATTTTATGGAGACAAATGTTTACAGAACTGTTCCGTGAACTGTGAAAACAGATTATGTAATAAAGTGCACGCTACCTGTTCACCGTGTGTAAATGGGTTTTATGAGAAACGATGCTTAACTCCATGCCCAGTCAACTGTGCTAACGATACCAACGATAAATGTGACGATGTTGATGGCTCTTGTGGTTCATGTTCCACTGGATTTTATGCAAATAAATGTAACATTCCATGTCCAGTTCACTGTATGAATAACACATGTGATAGAATATCGGGCAACTGTTTGGACTGTACCAGTGGATTTTATGGATATAAATGCTTGACTTCATGTTCGAGAAATTGTGAAAACAGTCTGTGTAATGCAATAAATGGCACATGTCTAGCTTGTAAGGCCGGTCGATATGGAGATAAATGTTCCAAGACCTGTCCTTTACATTGTGAAAACAATACTTGTGATAATTCTGACGGCACGTGTTTCTCATGTCAAGATGAATATTATGGGCCGAAATGCAGCGTTACGTGTGCTAGAAACTGCTTGAACAAAATATGTGATCTTACAGACGGAAAGTGTGCATCTTGTGAGAATGGATTCTATGGAGAATTCTGTTCAACTGCCTGCTCCACACATTGTGCGAATAGCTCCTGTAGTATTACAAACGGGGCATGTACTCCTTGTAAAGATGGCTATTTTGGTACCAAGTGTAGAGATAGTTGTAATACAAATTGTATGAACAGAAAGTGTGATCCCATATCTGGAAACTGTGTTACTTGCACTACTGGTTTCTTTGGAGTCAAATGTTTAACAGCATGTCCAGGACATTGCAAGGACAACAAATGCAACGTTATAAATGGCAGTTGTTTTACCTGCAACAAAGGATTCTTTGGAGAGAAATGTTCATCTGCTTGTCCTACACAATGTAAAGATAAAAAATGTAATGATAAAACTGGAAAATGCTATTCTTGTAATTTGGGATATTACGGAGAGAAATGTTCTAGCCCCTGCCCAAGATATTGTACTGGGAAAGTCTGCGATATGAAAAATGGTACATGCAGATCATGTGTGACTGGATATTTTGGTGATAAATGTGCAACTGCCTGTGGGAACCAATGTAAAAACAAATTATGCAATAAACTAGGCATGTGCTTTTCATGTAACGTCGGTTATTTTGGTGGCAAGTGTACGAATCCATGTCCAAAAAATTGTAAGAATAAATTATGCAATTTCCAAAATGGCAACTGTGTAGTTTGTGCAGAAAAATTTTGGGGAAAAACGTGTTGGAATGACTGTCCCACATACTGCAACAGTACCTTATGTAGATCAAACAACGGCAGCTGTACCGACTGTCAAGATGGATATTATGGTTTTTTTTGTAATATGTCGTGTGCAGATACATGCGTGGATTTGTTGTGCAACATGATGACTGGTGATTGCGTACGCGAATATATTGTTGTGCGTGACACTGTTGATCTTCTATATAGTATATTACTATTGTCAATACTGGTACTCTTGGTGGGATTCGTATACCTCGTCTGCCGTACCAGAGCTACAACAATACATGCAGTTGAATGTGTTAGTCACTTGTCTAGTATGTCTAGTATGTCTAGTAATTCCAGTGTGACAATAAATCATAACGCAGATTGGGCTCAGATTGAAACTAAAACAGATGATGCAGATGATTATGTTAGTCACAGGTCTAGTATGTCTAGTACTAAGAATACGACATACAAAGATAAAACAGAACAACACGTATTGGGCTCAGATTAAAACAGAACAACACGTATTGGGCTCAGATTAAAACTAACAACACACATTGGGCTCAGATTAAAACAGAACAACACACATTGGGCTCAGATTAAAACTAACAAAACACATTGGGCTCAGATTAAAACAGAACAACACACATTGGGCGCAGATTAAAACTAACAAAACACATTGGGCTCAGATTAAAACAGAACAACACACATTGGGCTCAGATTAAAACAGAACAACACGTATTGGGCTCAGATTAAAACTAACAACACACATTGGGCTCAGATTAAAACTAACAACACACATTGGGCTCAGATTAAAACTAACAACACGTATTGGGCTCAGATTAAAACAGAACAACACACATTGGGCTCAGATTAAAACTAACAAAACACATTGGGCTCAGATTAAAACTAACAACACACATTGGGCTCAGATTAAAACTAACAACACGTATTGGGCTAGATTAAAACTAACAACACACATTGGGCTCAGATTAAAACAGAACAACACACATTGGGCTCAGATTAAAACTAACAACACACATTGGGCTCAGATTAAAACAGAACAACACACATTGGGCTCAGATTAAAACTAACAAAACACATTGGGCTCAGATTAAAACTAACAACACACATTGGGCTCAGATTAAAACTAACAACACGTATTGGGCTCAGATTAAAACTAACAACACACATTGGGCTCAGATTAAAACAGAACAACACACATTGGGCTCAGATTAAAGCTAACAAAACACATTGGGCTCAGATTAAAACTAACAACACACATTGGGCTCAGATTAAAACTAACAACACACATTGGGCTCAGATTAAAACTAACAACACGTATTGGGCTCAGATTAAAACTAACAAAACACATTGGGCTCAGATTAAAACAGAACAACACACATTGGGCTCAGATTAAAACAGAACAACACACATTGGGCTCAGATTAAAACAGAACAACACACATTGGGCTCAGATTAAAACTAACAATACACATTGGGCTCAGATTAAAACTAACAACACACATTGGGCTCAGATTAAAACTAACAACACGTATTGGGCTCAGATTAAAACAGAACAACACACATTGGGCTCAGATTAAAACTAACAAAACACATTGGGCTCAGATTAAAACTAACAACACACATTGGGCTCAGATTAAAACTAACAACACGTATTGGGCTAGATTAAAACTAACAACACACATTGGGCTCAGATTAAAACAGAACAACACACATTGGGCTCAGATTAAAACTAACAACACACATTGGGCTCAGATTAAAACAGAACAACACACATTGGGCTCAGATTAAAACTAACAAAACACATTGGGCTCAGATTAAAACTAACAACACACATTGGGCTCAGATTAAAACTAACAACACGTATTGGGCTCAGATTAAAACTAACAACACACATTGGGCTCAGATTAAAACAGAACAACACACATTGGGCTCAGATTAAAACTAACAACACGTATTGGGCTCAGATTAAAACTAACAAAACACATTGGGCTCAGATTAAAACTAACAATACGTATTGGGCTCAGATTAAAACTAACAACACGTATTGGGCTCAGATTAAAACTAACAATACGTATTGGGCTCAGATTAAAACTAACAACACGTATTGGGCTCAGATTAAAACTAACAACACGTATTGGGCTCAGATTAAAACTAACAACACGTATTCGGCTCAGATTAAAACGAAGAAAATCAGACAATAAGCAAAACTGTAATAAAACATAATTCAAACGTTGTCAAATGTCTAACAAGAGAGTTTACTGTGTCATATATTAGGCCATAGCAAGCAGACTTTGTCATAAGTCTAATAAGAGAGATATCACATTAGTAGATAAATTATAAGTCTAATAAGAGAGATATCACATTAGAAGAATTAGCAACTTTAGATGACTTTGGAGTTGAAATAATCACAAAATTGCTGAATGACATATATAACAGCGGAAACATACCCGATGACTTAATGAGGTCCATATTTATAGCCTTACCTAAGAAACCAGGGACCACCGAATGTGAAGAACACCGTACAATCAGACTCATGAGCCAAATAACCAAAATACTTTTCAGAATAATCATGAAGAGAGTGAGAAACAAAATAAAATCAGAAATAAGTCTTGAACAATGTGGTTTTGTAGAAGACAAAGGCACCAACAATGCGATTTATATATTGAGAACACTAATAGAGAGGTCTATAGAGGTAAATACAGATCTGTACTTCTGTTTTATAGACTACACTAAAGCTTTTGACAAAGTTAAACATAGCGAAATTATACACATGCTAGAGAATCTGAACATTGACAGCAATGATTTAAGAATAATCAATAATCATTTACTGGCAACAAACAGCAGCAATAAGAGTAGGAAATCAATTTGGCCCTTTTCAACAAATAAAACAAGGAGTCAGACAGGGATGCGTGCTTTCACCAGAGCTGTTCTCTCTATACAGTGAAAACATAATGCGTGCAATAGTTGATATCCCAAGAATATCAGTGGGAGGACAAAACATAAATAATTTGAGATATGCGGATGACACTGTTCTGATTGCAAAAAGCGAGGAAGACCTTCAAGATTTAATTAATGTAATAGTCACAGAAAGTAAAGAGAAAGGCCTCTTCCTAAACATCAAGAAAACAGAAGTAATGGTTATTTCAAAGAAACAAAATAACACACCTTGCAAGATCAAAGTGAATGATATAGTATTAAAACAGGTCCATCAATTCAAATATTTAGGTACAATTATTACAGCAGATGGAAGAAGTTCAACAGAAATATGATACAGAATAGGACAGGCATAAAAACATTCAGAAAAATGAAAAATATACTGTGTAATATGACCTTGTCATTAGAGGTGAGAAAGAGAGTTCTGCAGTGCTATATAACCCCTATACTAACATATGTGTGCGAGTCTTGGACAATAAATAAACTGGAAAGTGGGAGATTAGAGGCAACAGAGATGTGGTTCTACAGAAGAATGCTGAGAATACCATGGACTGCCAGAAAAACTAATTTAGAGGTGTTGAAAGAGTCAAATGCAAAACGGACCTTAATCAATAATATAAGAAAAAGACAATCTTTTTTTGGCCACTTCATGAGATAGGGAGGTTTAGAGAACAAAGTCACAACAGGCAGAATTAAAGGCAACAGAGACAGAGGGCGACAACGTGAGAAAATATTACACAGTTTGGCAACTTGGCACGGCAAGGAAGCAACAACGATCTTGATACATAATACTGTGGATAGAGAGATGTGGAGAGCCATGACAACCTACGTCAGCCGGCATGGCACCGGATGATGATGATGAATAAAAGAGACACATTACTAGATAAATTACAAGTGTAATAAGAGAGACACATTACTAGATAAATTATAAGTGTAATAAGAGAGACGCATTACTAGATAAATTACAAGTGTAATAAGAGATATACATTACTCACATTACTAGATAAGTTACAAGTGTAATAAGAGAGACACATTACTCACATTACTAGATAAATTACAAGTGTAATAAGAGAGACACATTACTCACATTACTGGATAAATTACAAGTGTAATAAGAGAGACACATTACTCACATTACTAGATAAATTACAAGTGTAATAAGAGAGACACATTACTCACATTACTAGATAAATTACAAGTGTAATAAGAGAGACACATTACTCACATTACTGGAAAAATTACAAGTGTAATAAGAGAGACACATTACTAGATAAATTACAAGTGTAATAAGAGAGACGCATTACTAGATAAATTATAAGTGTAATAAGAGATATACATTACTCACATTACTAGATAAATTACAAGTGTAATAAGAGAGACACATTACACACATTACTAGATAAATTACAAGTGTAATAAGAGAGACACATTACTCACATTACTGGATAAATTACAAGTGTAATAAGAGAGACACATTACTCACATTACTAGATAAATTATAAGTGTAATAAGAGAGACACATTACTAGATAAATTATAAGTGTAATAAGAGAGACGCATTACTAGATAAATTATAAGTGTAATAAGAGAGACACATTACTAGACAAATTACAAGTGTTATAAGAGAGACACATTACTAGATAAATTACAAGTGTAATAAGAGAGACACATTACTAGATAAATTACAAGTGTAATAAGAGAGACACATTACTAGATAAATTACAAGTGTAATAAGAGAGACACATTACTAGATAAATTACAAGTGTAATAAGAGAGACACATTACTAGATAAATTACAAGTGTAATAAGAGAGACACATTACTAGATAAATTACAAGTGTAATAAGAGAGACACATTACTAGATAAATTACAAGTGTAATAAGAGAGACACATTACTAGATAAATTACAAGTGTAATAAGAGAGACACATTACTAGATAAATTACAAGTGTAATAAGAGAGACACATTACTAGATAAATTACAAGTGTAATAAGAGATATACATTACTCACATTGCTAGATAAATTACAAGTGTAATAAGAGAGACACATTACTCACATTACTGGATAAATTACAAGTGTAATAAGAGAGACACAATACTCACATTACTAGATAAATTACAAGTGTAATAAGAGAGACACATTACTCACATTACTGGATAAATTACAAGTGTAATAAGAGAGACACATTACTCACATTACTAGATAAATTATAAGTGTAATAAGAGAGACACATTACTAGATAAATTATAAGTGTAATAAGAGAGACGCATTACTAGATAAATTATAAGTGTAATAAGAGAGACACATTACTAGACAAATTACAAGTGTTATAAGAGAGACACATTACTAGATAAATTACAAGTGTAATAAGAGAGACACATTACTAGATAAATTACAAGTGTAATAAGAGAGACACATTACTAGATAAATTACAAGTGTAATAAGAGAGACATATTACTAGATAAATTACAAGTGTAATAAGAGAGACACATTACTAGATAAATTACAAGTGTAATAAGAGAGACACATTACTAGATAAATTACAAGTGTAATAAGAGAGACACATTACTAGATAAATTACAAGTGTAATAAGAGAGACACATTACTAGATAAATTACAAGTGTAATAAGAGATATACATTACTAGATAAATTACAAGTGTAATAAGAGATATACATTACTAGATAAATTACAAGTGTAATAAGAGATATACATTACTCACATTGCTAGATAAATTACAAGTGTAATAAGAGAGACACATTACTCACATTACTGGATAAATTACAAGTGTAATAAGAGAGACACATTACTCACATTACTAGATAAATTACAAGTGTAATAAGAGAGACACATTACTCACATTACTGGATAAATTACAAGTGTAATAAGAGAGACACATTACTCACATTACTAGATAAATTACAAGTGTAATAAGAGAGACACATTACTCACATTACTGGATAAATTACAAGTGTAATAAGAGAGACACATTACTCACATTAATAGATAAATTACAAGTGTAATAAGAGTGACACATTACTCACATTACTGGATAAATTACAAGTGTAATAAGAGAGACACATTACTCACATTACTAGATAAATTACAAGTGTAATAAGAGAGACACATTACTCACATTACTGGATAAATTACAAGTGTAATAAGAGAGACACATTACTCACATTACTAGATAAATTACAAGTGTAATAAGAGAGACACATTACTCACATTACTAGAAAAATTACAAGTGTAATAAGAGAGACACATTACTCACATTACTGGATAAATTACAAGTGTAATAAGAGATACACATTACTCACATTACTAGATAAATTACAAGTGTAATAAGAGAGACACATTACTCACATTACTGGAGAAATTACAAGTGTAATAAGAGATACACATTACTAGATAAATTTAAAGTGTAATAAGAGAGACACATTACTCACATTACTAGATAAATTACAAGTGTAATAAGATATACACATTACTCACATTACTAGATAAATTATAAGTGTAATAAGAGATACACATTACTAGATAAATTATCAGTGTAATAAGAGAGACATATTACTAGATAAATTACAAGTGTAATAAGAGAGACACATTACTCACATTACTAGATAAATTACAAGTGTAATAAGAGAGACACATTACTCACATTACTAGATAAATTATAAGTATAATAAGAGATACACATTACTAGATAAATTACAAGTGTAATAAGAGAGACACATTACTAGATAAATTACAAGTGTAATAAGAGAGACACATTACTAGATAAATTACAAGTGTAATAAGAGAGACACATTACTAGATAAATTACAAGTGTAATAAGAGAGACATATTACTAGATAAATTACAAGTGTAATAAGAGAGACACATTACTAGATAAATTACAAGTGTAATAAGAGAGACACATTACTAGATAAATTACAAGTGTAATAAGAGAGACACATTACTAGATAAATTACAAGTGTAATAAGAGAGACACATTACTAGATAAATTACAAGTGTAATAAGAGAGACACATTACTAGGTAAATTACAAGTTTAATAAGAGATATACATTACTAGATAAATTACAAGTTTAATAAGAGAGACACATTACTAGATAAATTACAAGTGTAATAAGAGATATACATTACTCACATTGCTAGATAAATTACAAGTGTAATAAGAGAGACACATTACTCACATTACTGGATAAATTACAAGTGTAATAAGAGAGACACATTACTCACATTACTAGATAAATTACAAGTGTAATAAGAGAGACACATTACTCACATTACTGGATAAATTACAAGTGTAATAAGAGAGACACATTACTCACATTACTAGATAAATTACAAGTGTAATAAGAGAGACACATTACTCACATTACTGGATAAATTACATGTGTAATAAGAGAGACACATTACTCACATTAATAGATAAATTACAAGTGTAATAAGAGTGACACATTACTCACATTACTGGATAAATTACAAGTGTAATAAGAGAGACACATTACTCACATTACTAGATAAATTACAAGTGTAATAAGAGAGACACATTACTCACATTACTGGATAAATTACAAGTGTAATAAGAGAGACACATTACTCACATTACTAGATAAATTACAAGTGTAATAAGAGAGACACATTACTCACATTACTAGAAAAATTACAAGTGTAATAAGAGAGACACATTACTCACATTACTGGATAAATTACAAGTGTAATAAGAGATACACATTACTCACATTACTAGATAAATTACAAGTGTAATAAGAGAGACACATTACTCACATTACTGGATAAATTACAAGTGTAATAAGAGATACACATTACTAGATAAATTATAAGTGTAATAAGAGAGACACATTACTCACATTACTAGATAAATTACAAGTGTAATAAGATATACACATTACTCACATTACTAGATAAATTATAAGTGTAATAAGAGATACACATTACTAGATAAATTATAAGTGTAATAAGAGAGACATATTACTAGATAAATTACAAGTGTAATAAGAGAGACACATTACTCACATTACTAGATAAATTACAAGTGTAATAAGAGAGACACATTACTCACATTACTAGATAAATTATAAGTATAATAAGAGAGACACATTACTAGATAAATTACAAGTGTAATAAGAGAGACACATTACTCACATTACTAGATAAATTATAAGCGTAATAAGAGAGACACATTACTAGATAAATTACAAGTGTAATAAGAGAGACACATTACTCACATTACTAGATAAATTATAAGTGTAATAAGAGAGACACATTACTCACATTACTAGATAAATTATAAGTGTAATAAGAGATACACATTACTAGATAAATTACAAGTGTAATAAGAGAGACACATTACTCACATTTCTAGATAAATTACAAGTGTAATAAGAGAGACACATTACTCACATTACTAGATAAATTACAAGTGTAATAAGAGAGACACATTACTAGATAAATTACAAGTGTAATAAGAAGACACATTTCTAGATAAATTACAAGTGTAATAAGAGAGACACATTACTCACATTACTAGATAAATTACAAGTGTAATAATAGATACACATTACTAACATTACTAGATAAATTACAAGTGTAATAAGAGAGACACATTACTAGATAAATTACAAGTGTAATAAGAGAGACACATTTCTAGATAAATTACAAGTGTAATACGAGAGACACATTACTAGATAAATTACAAGTGTAATAAGAGAGACACATTACTAGATAAATTACAAGTGTAATAAGAGAGACACATTTCTAGATAAATAACATTACTCACATTACTAGATAAATTACAAGTGTAATAAGGGAGACACATTTCTAGATAAATTACAAGTGTAATAAGAGAGACACATTTCTAGATAAATTATAAGTGTAATAAGAGAGACACATTACTCACATTACTAGATAAATTACAAGTGTAATAATAGATACACATTACTCACATTACTAGATAAATTACAAGTGTAATAAGAAGACACATTTCTAGATAAATTACAAGTGTAATAAGAGAGACACATTACTCACATTACTAGATAAATTACAAGTGTAATAAGAGATACACATTACTAGATAAATTACAAGTGTAATAAGAGAGACACATTACTCACATTACTAGATAAATTACAAGTGTAATAAGAGAGACACATTTCTAGATAAATTACAAGTGTAATAATAGATACACATTACTCACATTACTAGATAAATTACAAGTGTAATAAGAAGACACATTTCTAGATAAATTACAAGTGTAATAAGAGAGACACATTACTCACATTACTAGATAAATTACAAGTGTAATAATAGATACACATTACTCACATTACTAGAAAAATTACAAGTGTAATAAAAGAGACACATTACTAGATAAATTACAAGTGTAATAAGAGAAACACATTTCTAGATAAATTACAAGTGTAATAAGAGAGACACATTACTAGATAAATTACAAGTGTAATAAGAGATATACATTACTCACATTACTAGATAAATTATAAGTGTAATAAGAGAGACACATTACTCACATTACTAGATAAATTATAAGTGTAATAAGAGATACACATTACTAGATAAATTACAAGTGTAATAAGAGATATACATTACTCGCATTACTAGATAAATTATAAGTGTAATAAGAGAGACACATTACTAGATAAATTACAAGTGTAATAAGAGAGACACATTTCTAGATAAATTACAAGTGTAATAAGAGAGACACATTTCTAGATAAATTATAAGTGTAATAAGAGAGACACATTACTAGATAAATTACAAGTGAAATAAGAGAGACACATTACTCACATTACTAGATAAATTACAAGTGTAATAATAGATACACATTACTCACATTACTAGATAAATTACAAGTGTAATAAGAGAGACACATTACTAGATAAATTACAAGTGTAATAAGAGAGACACATTTCTAGATAAATTACAAGTGTAATAAGAGAGACACATTACTAGATAAATTACAAGTGTAATAAGAGATATACATTACTCACATTACTAGATTAATTATAAGTGTAATAAGAGAGACACATTACTCACATTACTAGATAAATTATAAGTGTAATAAGAGATATACATTACTCACATTACTTGATAAATTACAAGTGTAATAAGAGAGACATATTTCTAGATAAATTACAAGTGTAATAAGAGAGACACATTACTAGATAAATTACAAGTGTAATAAGAGAGACACATTACTAGATAAATTACAAGTGTAATAAGAGAGACACATTACTAGATAAATTACAAGTGTAATAAGAGAGACACATTACTCACATTACTAGATAAATTATAAGCGTAATAAGAGAGACACATTACTAGATAAATTACAAGTGTAATAAGAGAGACACATTACTCACATTACTAGATAAATTATAAGTGTAATAAGAGAGACACATTACTCACATTACTAGATAAATTATAAGTGTAATAAGAGATACACATTACTAGATAAATTACAAGTGTAATAAGAGAGACACATTACTCACATTACTAGATAAATTACAAGTGTAATAAGAGAGACACATTACTCACATTACTAGATAAATTACAAGTGTAATAAGAGATACACATTTCTAGATAAATTACAAGTGTAATATGAGAGACACATTACGCACATTACTAGATAAATTACAAGTGTAATAAGAAGACACATTTCTAGATAAATTACAAGTGTAATAAGAGAGACACATTACTCACATTACTAGATAAATTACAAGTGTAATAATAGATACACATTACTAACATTACTAGATAAATTACAAGTGTAATAAGAGAGACACATTACTAGATAAATTACAAGTGTAATAAGAGAGACACATTTCTAGATAAATTACAAGTGTAATAAGAGAGACACATTACTAGATAAATTACAAGTGTAATAAGAGATATACATTACTCACATTACTAGATAAATTACAAGTGTAATAAGGGAGACACATTTCTAGATAAATTACAAGTGTAATAAGAGAGACACATTTCTAGATAAATTATAAGTGTAATAAGAGAGACACATTACTCACATTACTAGATAAATTACAAGTGTAATAATAGATACACATTACTAACATTACTAGATAAATTACAAGTGTAATAAGAGAGACACATTACTAGATAAATTACAAGTGTAATAAGAGAGACACATTTCTAGATAAATTACAAGTGTAATAAGAGAGACACATTACTAGATAAATTACAAGTGTAATAATAGATACACATTACTCACATTACTAGATAAATTACAAGTGTAATAAGAAGACACATTTCTAGATAAATTACAAGTGTAATAAGAGAGACACATTACTCACATTACTAGATAAATTATAAGTGTAATAAGAGATACACATTACTAGATAAATTACAAGTGTAATAAGAGAGACACATTACTCACATTACTAGATAAATTACAAGTGTAATAAGAGAGACACATTTCTAGATAAATTACAAGTGTAATAATAGATACACATTACTCACATTACTAGATAAATTACAAGTGTAATAATAGATACACATTACTCACATTACTAGAAAAATTACAAGTGTAATAAGAGACACATTACTAGATAAATTACAAGTGTAATAAGAGAAACACATTTCTAGATAAATTACAAGTGTAATAAGAGAGACACATTACTAGATAAATTACAAGTGTAATAAGATATATACATTACTCACATTACTAGATAAATTATAAGTGTAATAAGAGAGACACATTACTCACATTACTAGATAAATTATAAGTGTAATAAGAGATACACATTACTAGATAAATTACAAGTGTAATAAGAGATATACATTACTCGCATTACTAGATAAATTATAAGTGTAATAAGAGAGACACATTACTAGATAAATTACAAGTGTAATAAGAGAGACACATTTCTAGATAAATTACAAGTGTAATAAGAGAGACACATTTCTAGATAAATTATAAGTGTAATAAGAGAGACACATTACTAGATAAATTACAAGTGAAATAAGAGAGACACATTACTCACATTACTAGATAAATTACAAGTGTAATAATAGATACACATTACTCACAATACTAGATAAATTACAAGTGTAATAAGAGAGACACATTACTAGATATATTACAAGTGTAATAAGAGAGACACATTTCTAGATAAATTACAAGTGTAATAAGAGAGACACATTACTAGATAAATTACAAGTATAATAAGAGATATACATTACTCACATTACTAGATTAATTATAAGTGTAATAAGAGAGACACATTACTCACATTACTAGATAAATTATAAGTGTAATAAGAGATATACATTACTCACATTACTTGATAAATTACAAGTGTAATAAGAGTGACATATTTCTAGATAAATTACAAGTGTAATAAGAGAGACACATTACTAGATAAATTACAAGTGTAATAAGAGAGACACTTTACTAGATAAATTACAAGTGTAATAATAGATACACATTACTAACATTACTAGATAAATTACAAGTGTAATAAGAGAGACACATTACTAGATAAATTACAAGTGTAATAAGAGAGACACATTTCTAGATAAATTACAAGTGTAATAAGAGAGACACATTACTAGATAAATTACAAGTGTAATAAGAGATATACATTACTCACATTACTAGATAAATTACAAGTGTAATAAGGGAGACACATTTCTAGATAAATTACAAGTGTAATAAGAGAGACACATTTCTAGATAAATTATAAGTGTAATAAGAGAGACACATTACTCACATTACTAGATAAATTACAAGTGTAATAATAGATACACATTACTCACATTACTAGATAAATTACAAGTGTAATAAGAAGACACATTTCTAGATAAATTACAAGTGTAATAAGAGAGACACATTACTCACATTACTAGATAAATTATAAGTGTAATAAGAGATACACATTACTAGATAAATTACAAGTGTAATAAGAGAGACACATTACTCACATTACTAGATAAATTACAAGTGTAATAAGAGAGACACATTTCTAGATAAATTACAAGTGTAATAATAGATACACATTACTCACATTACTAGATAAATTACAAGTGTAATAAGAAGACACATTTCTAGATAAATTACAAGTGTAATAAGAGAGACACATTACTCACATTACTAGATAAATTACAAGTGTAATAATAGATACACATTACTCACATTACTAGAAAAATTACAAGTGTAATAAAAGAGACACATTACTAGATAAATTACAAGTGTAATAAGAGAAACACATTTCTAGATAAATTACAAGTGTAATAAGAGAGACACATTACTAGATAAATTACAAGTGTAATAAGAGATATACATTACTCACATTACTAGATAAATTATAAGTGTAATAAGAGAGACACATTACTCACATTACTAGATAAATTATAAGTGTAATAAGAGATACACATTACTAGATAAATTACAAGTGTAATAAGAGATATACATTACTCGCATTACTAGATAAATTATAAGTGTAATAAGAGAGACACATTACTAGATAAATTACAAGTGTAATAAGAGAGACACATTTCTAGATAAATTACAAGTGTAATAAGAGAGACACATTTCTAGATAAATTATAAGTGTAATAAGAGAGACACATTACTAGATAAATTATAAGTGAAATAAGAGAGACACATTACTCACATTACTAGATAAATTACAAGTGTAATAATAGATACACATTACTCACATTACTAGATAAATTACAAGTGTAATAAGAGAGACACATTACTAGATAAATTACAAGTGTAATAAGAGAGACACATTTCTAGATAAATTACAAGTGTAATAAGAGAGACACATTACTAGATAAATTACAAGTGTAATAAGAGATATACATTACTCACATTACTAGATTAATTATAAGTGTAATAAGAGAGACACATTACTCACATTACTAGATAAATTATAAGTGTAATAAGAGATATACATTACTCACATTACTTGATAAATTACAAGTGTAATAAGAGAGACATATTTCTAGATAAATTACAAGTGTAATAAGAGAGACACATTACTAGATAAATTACAAGTGTAATAAGAGAGACACATTACTAGATAAATATCAAGTGTAATAAGAGAGACACATTACTAGATAAATTACAAGTGTAATAAGAGAGACACTTTACTAGATAAATTACAAGTGTAATAAGAGAGACACTTTACTAGATAAATTACAAGTGTAATAAGAGAGACACATTACTAGATAAATTACAAGTGTAATAAGAGAGACACATTACTAGATAAATTACAAGTGTAATAAGAGAGACACATTACTAGATAAATTACAAGTGTAATAAGAGAGACACTTTACTAGATAAATTACAAGTGTAATAAGAGAGACAAATTACTAGATAAATTACAAGTGTAATAAGAGAGACACATTACTAGATAAATTACAAGTGTAATTAGAGAGACACATTTCTAGATAAATTACAAGTGTAATAAGAGAGACACATTACTAGATAAATTACAAGTGTAATAAGAGAGACACATTTCTAGATAAATTACAAGTGTAATAAGAGAGACACATTTCTAGATAAATTACACGTGTAATAAGAGAGACGCATTACTAGATAAATTACAAGTGTAATAAGAGAGACGCATTACTAGATAAATTACAAGTGTAATAAGAGAGACGCATTACTAGATAAATTACAAGTGTAATAAGAGAGACACATTACTAGATAAATTACAAGTGTAATAAGAGAGACACATTACTAGATAAATTACAAGTGTAATAAGAGAGACACATTACTAGATAAATTACAAGTGTAATAAGAGAGACACATTACTAGATAAATTACAAGTGTAATAAGAGAGACACTTTACTAGATAAATTACAAGTGTAATAATAGAGACACATTACTAGATAAATTACAAGTGTAATAAGAGAGACACATTACTAGATAAATTACAAGTGTAATAAGAGAGACACATTACTAGATAAATTACAAGTGTAATAAGAGAGACACATTACTAGATAAATTACAAGTGTAATATGAGAGACACATTTCTAGCTAAATTACAAGTGTAATAAGAGAGACACATTACTAGATAAATTACAAGTGTAATAAGAGAGACACATTACTAGATAAATTATAAGTGTAATAAGAGAGACACATTACTAGATAAATTACAAGTGTAATAAGAGAGACACATTACTAGATAAATTACAAGTGTAATAAGAGAGACACATTACTAGATAAATTACAAGTGTAATAAGAGAGACACATTACTAGATAAATTACAAGTGTAATAAGAGAGACACATTACTAGATAAATTACAAGTGTAATAAGAGAGACACATTACTAGATAAATTACAAGTGTAATAAGAGAGACACATTACTAGAAAAATTACAAGTGTAATAAGAGAGACACATTACTAGATAAATTACAAGTTTAATAAGAGAGACACATTACTAGATAAATTACAAGTGTAATAAGAGAGACACATTACTAGATAAATTACAAGTGTAATAAGAGAGACACATTACTAGATAAATTACAAGTGTAATAAGAGAGACACATTTCTAGATAAATTACAAGTGTAATAAGAGAGACACATTTCTAGATAAATTATAAGTGTAATAAGAGAGACACATTTCTAGATAAATTATAAGTGTAATAAGAGAGACACATTTCTAGATAAATTTTAAGTGTAATAAGAGAGACACATTTCTAGATAAATTATAAGTGTAATAAGAGAGACACATTTCTAGATAAATTACAAGTGTAATAAGAGAGACACATTTCTAGATAAATTATAAGTGTAATAAGAGAGACACATTACTAGATAAATCTTAAGTGTAATAAGAGAGACACATTTCTAGATAAATTATAAGTGTAATAAGAGAGACACATTTCTAGATAAATTTTAAGTGTAATAAGAGAGACACATTTCTAGATAAATTATAAGTGTAATAAGAGAGACACATTTCTAGATAAATTATAAGTGTAATAAGAGACACATTTCTAGATAAATTATAAGTGTAATAAGAGAGACACATTACTAGATAAATTACAAGTGTAATAAGAGAGACACATTACTAGATAAATTACAAGTGTAATAAGAGAGACACATTTCTAGATAAATTATAAGTGTAATAAGAGAGACACATTACTAGATAAATTATAAGTGTAATAAGAGAGACACATTACTAGATAAATTATAAGTGTAATAAGAGAGACACATTTCTAGATAACCAATCGAAGAATAGAGATCACTAGATAAAGTTAATGTAAAGCTTCACTAAACGATCAAATAATGAAAAGATGGCAGATGAGAGACCCCATGTATGTCGTTAAGCGGATACCAAATCATCTTGAGAACTGTTGTCAACATATTGAATAAGCTGGACATTCTGTACACCCAGTAAGCTGGACATTCTGTACACCCAGTAAGCTGGACATTCTGTACACCCAGTAAGCTGGACATTCTGTACACCCAGAAAGGGATGCTATTTTTCTAAAAAGTCGTTTGAACGTATGCATTAATGTCATTATACAATATAGACTTGGTAAATGGAAACACAGACACGTAATCATACAGTTAGTGTAGCTATGCAAACTCTGCAAATACCTCAACTAGCAGAGACCACTAGTTGGTGATGTCGTCAGGTAGCAAAGATGATTACCAAAAATATAAACATGAAAGATTACACACGTTCAAACGACGTGCGTTATAATTCTCTTTTTTATGTACAGATGCGAGTGAATTATCAAAATTTTGACTGATTGTTCTTCGGTGTTCGCTTGAAAACATTTGACTGATTGTTCTTCGGTGTTCGCTTGAAAACATTTGACTGATTGTTCGTCGGTGTTCGCTTGAAAACATTTGACTGATTGTTCTTCGGTGTTCGCTTGAAAACATTTGACTGATTGTTTTTCGGTGTTCGCTTGAAAACATTTGACTGATTGTTCTTCGGTGTTCGCTTGAAAACATTTGACTGATTGTTCTTCGGTGTTCGCTTGAAAACATTTGACTGATTGTTCTTCGGTGTTCGCTTGAAAACATTTGACTGATTGTTCTTCGGTGTTCGCTTGAAAACATTTGACTGATTGTTCTTCGGTGTTCGCTTGAAAACATTTGACTGATTGTTCTTCGGTGTTCGCTTGAAAACATTTGACTGATTGTTCTTCGGTGTTCGCTTGAAAACATTTGACTGATTGTTCTTCGGTGTTCGCTTGAAAACTCCTGCTTGATATCTGCATGTAGTACACATAACGGATTGCTCGGTGTCATTGTTCACAAGTTGGCTGCGATATCTACTCATTTTGACATGAAACATCCGATTTCATTATGGATTTTGTGTCACGTGTAACTTACGTTTTGTGCCAGCTCTACTCCTAAACATTCTTTTTCGAGTGTTACGACGTGCATAGAAGGTCACAGTTCGTTTCTGCTATTCTCTGCTCCCATTTTCGTACCACGACAATATAGAAGACTTCATTGGATACATCTATCTGCCTATCTATTCGCTTAACTCTTTCTTACCTTTCAGTGTCAGGAGTAGAAGAGTTTTCTGGAGATGACCCTCGTGATATTGTGAAATTTGTCGCTTCTTTTATTTCGGTGGCCCATCGTTTTCGTGGTCGGCCTCTAGGTCTGCCTTCCCTGTATCTGTGTAGCATAGCTTGCTGTAGTATGCTGTCTGATGTTAGTCTGTATCTGTGTAGCATAGCTTGTTATGGTATACTGTCTGATGTTAGTCTGTATCTGTGTAGCATAGCTTGTTGTAGTAGCTGTCTGATGTTAGTCTACTGATGTGTGCAGACCATTTTATCTGTTGTCTCTTAATATATTCCAAGATTGGGGGCGGTTGTCTAATGTTCTCATTCATCACTCTGTCATTTTGGTGTGGGATTTGATGTCAGATTGGTGTCATTTGTCCTATGGCTTGGTATGCTTTACTACATCTATTGTGAATTTCTTTACTGCTCTTGCCGTCTGTTGTTATATTGCTTCCTAGGTATGTAAATTCTGTCACTTGGTTAAGTCTGTTGTTTCCAATACATATGGTGGTGTTTTTTTTCTGTTTTTCCTATCTTCATTACTCCGGTCTTTTCTATATTTATCTTCATGTTAAAGTTTGGACATATTTGATGTAATCTGTTTTTTGTCTTTGTAGTTGTTCTTCTGATGATGCTACTAGTGCTTGGTCGTCTGCAAATATCAATTCTTTTAAGTTATTCTTCAGATTGTTTTGTTCGATTGTCTGTGCTACTTTGCAGATGTTATCTATGTATGCAATAAACAATGGGGGGGGGGGGAGTAGAGGATAGTAGACGTCCTTGTCTCACTCCCGAGAGAATTTGTAAATTATCGGATGTACCTGTGCTCGTTCTTACTGCTCATTGACTATTGGCGTATATGCTCTGGCATAGGTTTCTCAGATGTTGGGGGATGGTTCTATCCTACAAGATTACGGATTGGTCTGTCAAATACCGAATGTTAGAGCTAAAATAATTTCATATGTAATTTCTACAAATAATTGTGTTAATGCTGGTTTTATGTATCTCGCGCCGCTACGAACTCAAGCTTACATACGTCCGGAGAGTGGAAGTGTGTGTGTGATGTATTTGATGTAAACAATGATGTTTGTGCTATTTTTGTAATGTAAATAAAAGCTGTTCACAATGAGAAGGCATCATCGTGAGTATAGACAAGAATGAATGGGTTGACATCTGTGTAATCTATTTCTGGCTAGCGACATGACATGACGGTCATGTTACAAGTTGATACACGTGTCCCGTGACCAGGATTAGTTGTTTAACAGTTTGTTTTGTGGTTGTGTAGAAAGAAGTACCAGTGATACAGCCGCATTGTTTAATATGCGAGATTGTGTGCTTAAGCTTTGAATTATGACTGCTAGATATCATCAGTGAGGGGAGGGTGAGTTCCTTGACTTAGTCGTTAGGTTGTTCACTTTGTGCATACAAAATTGCGGGTTTGAATCCAGCCTGCGACTTCTTGCTTATAAAATAGCTTTATTCTGGGATATCTATTAATCACTACTTGAAGCTACGGAATTACTGATTGCAATTATTACTCTCGATATGGGGTATGACGATTTCTTGAGAAGGACGGAGTAATATTTGGGGTTATCAGAGTGAGGTAAAGTCAATCCTCTACAAATTTTGAGTCCTTTATCATCAGCTGACTCGGAACAAGTCCCACCGATCCGCATCTCAATAAACATATCAAGAGTTCAGCGGTTCTCACACATCTCAATAAACCTATCAAGAGTTCAGCGGTTCTCACACATCTCAATAAACCTATCAAAAGTTCAGCGGTTCTCACACATCTCAATAAACATATCAAGAGTTCAGCGGTTCTCACACACATCCAGTTCGGTGTTGATTGATAACCTGCATGCTTATATCAATTATAATTATCTTATTAATGTTTCAATCCTTACACTAATCTCACGCAACCTTGACATCAATCTCACGCAACCTTGACATCAATCTCACGCAACCTTGACATCAATCTCACGCAACCTTGAGAGGGAGTAAAGCTCATGTTTTGGAAAATATTCTGAACGAACAAGGTACATGGACACATTAGCTAGTCAGAACCACAATCTGTTCTCGCAGTACATACCGCTGAACACAAAGTAAACAATACTTCATTCTTCTAAGTTTTGTCAAAAATGTTTCTTATTGTGCTTTAGTATTGTTGGTCACCATTTATGTACTTCAAGTCGGCTGCCAAAAAATCTAAGTCCGATCAACGAAATGCATGGAAGTAATAAAAATAACCTTGAAGGTCATGATTAATTTCTTGGTCTAGATCTCCAATGTCGACCGTCGCGACCGAATGATTGACTAATGTACATCTTGACACTGTGGCTATGCTCACCCATGATCGACAGTAATAAGACTTGTCCGCAGGGTATGTTTTCGGTAAGGGACGTCACAAAAGAAGGCTACCGTATACATGCGAACTCGTGTCTCTGAATACAGATAGTTGCTGTAATAATAACTAATTAATAAAAAAACATAATTGAATACATTAACAATGTAGAAGCTACTTGCAAGTAACCGTGTCCTCAATTATATGCCAAGAAGATTATGTCCTCAATTATATGCCAAGAAGATTATGTCCTCAATTATATGCCAAGAAGATTATGTCCTCAATTATATGCCAAGAAGATTATGTCCTCAATTATATGCCAAGAAGATTATGTCCTCAATTATATGCCAAGAAGATTATGTCCTCAATTATATGCCAAGAAGATTATGTCCTCAATTATATGCCAAGAAGATTATGTCCTCAATTATATGCCAAGAAGATTATGTCCTCAATTATATGCCAAGAAGATTATGTCCTCAATTATATGCCAAGAAGATTATGTCCTCAATTATATGCCAAGAAGATTATGTCCTCAATTATATGCCAAGAAGATTATGTCCTCAATTATATGCCAAGAAGATTATGCACACACAAGTATTCACAAATATGCACACAAGTATTCACAAATATGCACACAAGTATTCACAAATATGCACACACGTATTCACAAATATGCACACAAGTATTCACAAATATATTGGCTATCTTAATAAATAGAAATTATCGTGTTTAACACAAGTCAACACATTGTAAAACTATTTAGCCATAAGCTGTAAGTGTAGCATTTATTATACGAGTTGTCAGCAATAAATACAGCATTTACAAATATATTTATTTATACTGTACAAAAAAATAAACGCAACATTATTGCAGTGTTAATGGGCATCAAGAAATGCAACATTATTGCAGTGTTAATGGGCATCAAGAAATGCAACATTATTGCAGTGCTAATGGACATCAAGAAAGGCAACATTATTGCAGTGCTAATGGACATCAAGAAATGCAACATTATTGCAGTGCTAATGGGCATCAAGAAATGCAACATTATTGCAGTGCTAATGGACATCAAGAAATGCAACATTATTGCAGTGTTAATGGACATCAAGAAATGCAACATTATTCAAGTGATAATGGACACCAAATTTCAAACGTGTACTAAAATGTTATTTTACTGAGTTACTATTTCAACCTTGGCATCGAGAATCATTTAGACTTTAACAATGAAATTATGTTACATTTAATTTGGTTTAAATTTTTATTTTTTGCGACATAGACCTCCGTTTCTGTAAGGTGTATGGTCTCCCCTGGCTTCTATCAGAGAACCACATCTCCGTGACATGGATCCGATTAGCCTTGGATCTGTTGTTATGGGATGACTGCTCACTTTTCCCGAAGTGCAATAGACAACTGTCGGATGATTGGCAGGAGCAAGATTCCGCTGGCGGAGTCGTATGTCAGGTTGATCCCATAAATTGTTCTATAGGGTTCATGTCTGATGACGCGGCTGGCCACGGAATGGTCTAGACGTTGTTGTAAACGAGGAACTTGGTGGTAAGTTGTGTCATATGAGGTTGGGTGTTAGACTGATGAGAAATCGACCATCCTGCCGCGATAAACGGAAGGACGCGAGGACGAACAATTTCAGTGACGTATCGTTCGGCATTCAAGCGTGCTTCAATTTGCACCAGGTCACTTCTTTCCATGAAGTTGATCTCCCTGCACATCAGTACACCTCAACCACCATTTGGAAGAGCATCATCAACACTGTTATGGGCGTAGCCCTTACGAACTCACTATAAACCCTTCTCGATATATAGGGATACTTGAATGTTTGCTCTTAATATTTCTGGTGCACCCAGTTACTACACAGGGATACACGAATGTCTTATGTTTTTCTCTCTCGTACACCCAGTTACTACACAGGGATACACGAATGTCTTATGTTTTTCTCTCTCGTACACCCAGTTACTACACAGGGATACACGAATGTCTTATGTTTTTCTCTCTCGTACACCCAGTTACTACACAGGGATACACGAATGTCTTATGTTTTTCTCTCTCGTACACCCAGTTACTACACAGGGATACACGAATGTCTTATGTTTTTCTCTCTCGTACACCCAGTTACTACACAGGGATACACGAATGTCTTATGTTTTTCTCTCTCGTACACCCAGTTACTACACAGGGATACACGAATGTCTTATGTTTTTCTCTCTCGTACACCCAGTTACTACACAGGGATACACGAATGTCTTATGTTTTTCTCTCTCGTACACCCAGTTACTACACAGGGATACACGAATGTCTTATGTTTTTCTCTCTCGTACACCCAGTTACTACACAGGGATACACGAATGTCTTATGTTTTTCTCTCTCGTACACCCAGTTACTACACAAGGATACACGAATGTCTTATGTTTTTCTCTCTCGTACACCCAGTTACTACACAAGGATACACGAATGTCTTATGTTTTTCTCTCTCGTACACCCAGTTACTACACAAGGATACACGAATGTCTTATGTTTTTCTCTCTCGTACACCCAGTTACTACACAGGGATACACGAATGTCTTATGTTTTTCTCTCTCGTACACCCAGTTACTACACAGGGATACACGAATGTCTTATGTTTTTCTCTCTCGTACACCCAGTTACTACACAGGGATACACGAATGTCTTATGTTTTTCTCTCTCGTACACCCAGTTACTACACAGGGATACACGAATGTCTTATGTTTTTCTCTCTCGTACACCCAGTTACTACACAAGGATACACGAATGTCTTATGTTTTTCTCTCTCGTACACCCAGTTACTACACAAGGATACACGAATGTCTTATGTTTTTCTCTCTCGTACACCCAGTTACTACACAGGGATACACGAATGTCTTATGTTTTTCTCTCTCGTACACCCAGTTACTACACAGGGATACACGAATGTCTTATGTTTTTCTCTCTCGTACACCCAGTTACTACACAGGGATACACGAATGTCTTATGTTTTTCTCTCTCGTACACCCAGTTAGTCCAGATTCATGTTAACAAATGCATAGAACCATGAAGTAAAAATATTTTTTGCATCAGCATATTTAGGATTCTCAATGCTTGTACTGCAATCAATATAAGGTAACTTATATATAATCAATACTTGTATTGGTTTGTCTTGATTTCAACAGTTCAGTGTAACCTTTTCTGTTGGACACCAGTGTTGGTCAGTACTCACAGCGACTACTGTAAAACAAGAACCCTACATCACGAAGTTCATACAATCCATCCACTTTACACGCAGATTCACGGATGTCATTCTGTTCATTGGCCCAAGTTCTATGACTTCTTAATAGCTTGCACAGATAAAAGAAATAAGGAAGGTCTGTATTGCTGGAGCAGCTACTTTTTAAATATCTGCATTGCCCTTTAGTTTACCCCCGATGTAGGGGGTTAGTGATGATTTTAAACATGCATCTAATCCATTTATAGCGCCGTATGTATTTAGAAGTGATTAACAAATTTAACCGCTCTTCAAATGCATCTGATGTATCATTTCCACATCTTTCTATATAGTTTGTTACTTATACTCCAGTGAAGTTGTTTATCTTCAACTTTTTCATTCTGAACAAACGCTTATCAGGCTTGACACTGTTATGGTTGCCAACATGTCTTCTATACTGCACATGGTCAAAGTATCGGCTCACTTATTTACCCCAACACCCGCATGTGAGGGCATTAATATAAAGGTATTCCGTCTGATCACAGATTGCGTCAGCAACATCATCCATTAGGGTCAGATGACTCCCGTTGTAACTCTGCTGAACATAGTCACTAATTCACTAAGTCGAAGCCATGAAGTCACTAAGTCGAAGCCATGAAGTCACTAAGTCGAAGCCAAGAAGTCACCAAGTCGATGAAGTCACTAAGCCACCAAGTCACATTAGTGCCGTCATAGCATTTTATCTACACTCTAAGACTGCACGTGATTGTGTTGACGTCACTAGCCACGACGTAACGAAATCACAAAGGCACTAAATCACGAAATCACTAAGTCACGTCCCTAAGTTACGAAATCATTAAGTCACAAAGTCACAAAATCATTGTCACAAAGTCACGAAATCATCAAATCACAAGGTCACGAAATCAATAAGTCACAAAATAACGAAATCATTATGTCACGAAGTCACAAAGTCACGAAATCATTAAGTCACAAAACACGAAGTCACAAAATCACGATATCAATATGTTACACAATCAAGAAATCATTTATTCAAAAAATCACGAAATAATTAAGTCACAAATTCACAAAATCATTAAGACACAGAGACACGAAATCATTGTCACAAAGTCACGAATTATTAAGTCACGAAATCATTAAGTCACAAAGTCACGAAATAACAAAGTCACGAAGACACTGGGGTGCAAAGGGAACGCATTGCTCTAGGCGGACCCAGGGTTAGCAGATAACTAAGATCCCAAATGTACCTCCACGCGGTGCACCCTGGAAACAGAAATACAGCAGCTCGAGCTGATTCTGGCCAAATCATTTGGGGATCGTGTCCGAGAATGTGGAGGTAGCAGATGGAAAGAGATTTGACTGCACACGAGACAGACAGTATCTCTGACACCACCAGCATCACCACATATAGCGACACTGTCGACATACAGTGAAGCTAGTCAGTCCAGTCCGAACATTGGAGGGGCGGCCAATGTAAAATGCACGTAAAGGTAGATGCATGGCGAGAGACAAATATATTTCATACCGAGTACAATGAAACAATGAAAGGGCAGAACAGCGCTAGAGGGCAGCGCGAACTGCAAATAGAAAGTGAAAAGTCCCTAGGAAAGGGGATCTACAAGCTCCGTCAGCTTGAGACGAGCTTCTAGTTACCTGTGTTCCTTACAGGCAGAGACCCAGACCCATTCATTGGCGTTTGGTAAAGCAAGAAGACCTAATCCAACTCTAATGTCGAGCTTTCCTAAACCGGAAATATGCTGGCGAAGAGAAAGGGTTCTGTACCCGATGGGCTTAGGCAAGAAAGGGACAACGATTTAGCCCTGGCCCAACTCTACTGTCAGGTTTTCCTACACCGGAAATACACTTGAAGAGAGAAAGGGTTCAGTACCTGATGGGCTCAGGCGCTATTGGGACAAAGACGCTCAGCTCTAGAACACCTTGCTCTCAAACGCGTGGTGTGAGACTCGATATTGGACAAGGGGTACACGATGTCGGTGAATGACACCTCGGCTAAGAGGGCGAAAGAGCCAGGGTCCAACTTCTCTGTTGAGTTCTTCCCCTTATGGAACCAAAATCACGGATGAGAAACGGTTCAGTACCCAATGGGCACAGGCACAGCACGTCCAATTACACGAGGCAAGTTCATAGACAGTGGAACACCTCGTGCGAGTCAGACGAGAGCAAAAATCGCCTGGGCGAAGAGTTGCCACTACACGTGCCTGGAGACAGATATAGAGGCTGTCACAGGCTAAGGATAGCCCACCTGAATTGTCAAGGCATGCCGAAATCGGATGTGCTAGGCCTACAAGGCGGATAACGGTGGCACAACGTAATCACGCTCCCGGCGGAAATCACACGGATATCCGTGATGGTTACAATGGAGCGAACGCAAAACAAAGAAACAAACAACGAATACACTAAATCATTAAGTCATAATGATTCCGTCAGTGTTCATAGCTACACTCTGACTGCTCGTGATTGTGGTGAAGTCACTACGGTGTGCATAAAAGCAATGACGGAACCACTGTGACTTAATGACTTGTGACCTCGTGTCTTAATGATTTGGTGATTTAGTGACTTCATTACAGTCACTAACAGTCTTGTATAGCCTTGTGCATCTTGCAGGCGGTCATTTAGCAATAGTAAGTAGCAATCCATTCAATATTTTCTCAGGAATAGTGACTTTTCAAGCGATCCAGGCTCACCCTCCAGGCTCACCCTCCAGACTTGCAGAATTTCGGCCGAGTTTTCAGAGTTTTTGCATTCAATGTGGAAGCCTTTCTTTGGGGACTTTCAGATGTTTTTCTACCTCAGCATTGGTCTACCTGAAGCTATCTGAAGCTGCTAGAAAAGCCAGAACAAGAACATTGTATCTCCCTCGACACCCGTAAAGGGTAAATGAGGAAGGAAAGATAGATAGATAAATAGATTGGTCTACCGCGAGCTTAATAACCTTCGGCCAATTCTCCTAATAGTTATTGTTTTGGGATGAACAGTTTGGCATCCTGCAGACGTGACCCAGCTAACACAATCTATTTATATTGAGTGTTTCCTTGGCAGATGGTAGCTGAGTGAGGGGCAACACTTTCAGCTTTGTTATTTTATCATGTCAATTGATGTTTAAGATCTTGCGGAGACATCTTGGATGAAAGACAAGTCTGCTTTCATGTTTGGTGTAGGTTGTCCATGTTTCATATCCGTGGTATAGTGTACTGAGAATGTGTGATAGATCTGTATCTTTGTTTTCAGTTTTAGCTTATGGTTTTTCCAAACTCGTTTTGACAGTCTGTCATAAATGGTAGCCACTTTTCCTATACGTGCGTTTATTTATTTTTCCAGGGAAAGGCTGGATGTAATTGTGGGTGTAATTGTGGGTGTAATTGTGGATGTAATTGTGGGTGTAATTGTGGGTGTAATTGTGGGTGTAATTGTGGATGTAATTGTGGATGTAATTGTGGGTGTAATTGTGGGTGTAATTGTGGATGCTAGGTAGCAAAATTTGTCGAGTAGATTTATATGGTTGGTGTTGAAGTTGATATTTGTTGGTACTGTATATCACTGACACATTGCAACAGTTTTAGTAATGTTTATTGTCATAAAGAACAGCTCACAGCGCTTTGCCATATTGTCAATATGGGCCTCAAGGTGGGCCTCAAGGTGGGCCTCAAGGTGGGCCTCAAGGTGGGCCTCAAGGTGGGCCTCAAGGTGGACTCACTGTGTGCCACTATCGCAGCATCATCGATGAAGAGAAGTTGTCTGATGTTTTCATCTTCGTTCTGAGACGTGCTAAGTTCAAGAGTGATCCATCGTAACGGGAGAGGATGATAACATCACCTGATGCATCTGCAATAGCATGTTTCCGAAGCGCAGCGAAGAAGATTCCGAAGAGCGTGGAAACTAGAACGCAGCCCTGCTTTACTCCAATCCTTACTGCAAAGCTATCAGACATATTGCCCTTGAATGATACATTTGCACGCATGTCTTCATGAAATAAAATAACAGTCCGGTAGCTTTGGTGGACAACCAGTACATTTTAGAATCTTATATAGAGCTGGTCTATTAACAGTGTCAAAAGCCGTAGTTAGATCCACGAAAGTCACAAAGAGTGGCTTTCGTTGTTCATTGCACTTTTCCTGTAGTTGACGAATAGTAAAGATCACGTTGGTAGGGGATCTTGTGACTCTGGATATTTTGGCAGGACACGTTCAGCAAGTAGTTGGAGACGCTTTAGAAGGATACGTGCAAAAATCTTCCAGTGATGCTGAGAAGGGAGATGACTCTGTAGTTGTTGCAGTCACCCTTGTTCTTGTAGAGAGTTACTATCTTTGCGTCCCGCATATCTTGGGAAATTTGGCCTTCCCTTCAGCACGCTATAAGTAGTTGGTACAAGTGGGGGACGAGGACATCTCTGTTTTCCTTTAGGTTTTCAGTCAGAATGTTGTCTGCACCTGTTGCCTTGACGCTTGCTAGTTTATTTATAGCCTCCAGAAAGTTGACCTCTGTGGGTTCATCATCCAGCACTGTCATTACAAGTTTATTCTTAAGTATTTGATCTGGTTGTGGGCCTGCAACTCAAGTATTTGATCTGGTTGTGGGTCTGCAACTCAAGTATTTGATCTGGTTGTGGGCCTGCAACTCAAGTATTTGATCTGGTTGTGGGTCTGCAACTCAAGTATTTGATCTAGTTGTGGGTCTGTAACTCAAGTATTTGATCTAGTTAAGGGTATGTAACTCAAGTATTTGATCTAGTTGTGGGTCTGCAACTCAAGTATTTGATCTAGTTGTGGGTCTGCAACTAAAGTATTTGATCTAGTTAAGGGTCTGTAACTCAAGTATTTGATCTAGTTGTGGGCCTGCAACTCAAGTATTTGATCTAGTTGTGGGTCTGCTACTCAAGTATTTGATCTAGTTAAGGGTCTGTAACTCAAGTCTTTGATCTAGTTGTGGGTCTGCAACTCAAGTATTTGATCTAGTTAAGGGTCTGTAACTCAAGTATTTGATTTAGGTGTGGGCCTGAAACTCAAGTATTTGATCTGGTTGTGGGTCTGCAACTCAAGTATTTGATCTAGTTAAGGGTCTGTAACTCAAGTATTTGATCTGGTTGTGGGTCTGCAACTCAAGTATTTGATGTAGTTGTGGGTCTGCAACTCAAGTATTTGATCTGGTTGTGGTTCTGCAACTCAAGTATTTGATCTGGTTGTGGGTCTGCAACTCAAGTATTTGATCTAGTTAAGGGTCTGTAACTCAAGTATTTGATCTGGTTGTGGGTCTGCAACTCAAGTATTTGATCTAGTTGTGGGTCTGCAACTCAAGTATTTGATCTAGTTACGGGCCTGTAACTCAAGTATTTGATTTAGTTGTGGGTCTGTAACTCAAATATTTGATTTATTTGTGGGTCTGCAACTCAAGTATTTGATCTAGTTGTGGGTCTTCAACTCAAGTATTTGATCTAGTTGTGGGTCTGTAACTCAAGTATTTGATTTAGTTGTGGGTCTGCAACTCAAGTATTTGATCTAGTTGTGGGTCTGCAACTCAAGTATTTGATCTGGTTGTGGGTCTGCAACTCAAGTATTTGATCTAGTTGTGGGCCTGTAACTCAAGTATTTGATCTGGTTGTGGGTCTGCAACTCAAGTATTTGATCTAGTTAAGGGTCTGTAACTCAATTATTTGATTTAGTTGTGGGTCTGTAACTCAAGTATTTGATTTAGTTGTGGGTCTGCAACTCACGTATTTGATCTAGTTGTGGGTCTGTAACTCAAGTATTTTATCTACTTGTGGGTCTGCAACTCAAGTATTTGATCTAGTTGTGGGTCTGCAACTCAAGTATTTGATCTAGTTGTGGGTCTGTAACTCAAGTATTTTATCTACTTGTGGGTCTGCAACTCAAGTATTTGATCTAGTTGTGGGTCTGTAACTCAAGTATTTGATCTAGTTGTGGGTCTGCAACTCAAGTATTTGATCTAGTTGTGTGTCGTCAAGTCTGTCTTCATAATACAGAGTCGAGTAGTGTTCAACACATCTTTCAAGTTGTTTGTTTATGTCTATTATGGGATCTCCTGCTTTAGAGATCTGACCTCTGCCCTATGCGCTAACGTTAGCGCAAGAGGAAAATGAATGAATTAATTATATATGACATTGCAATATCTTGTATTACATATGACATTTTATTATCGTGTATTATATATGGCTCTGCAATATCCTGTATTGTATATGGCTTTTCTATATCGTGTATTATATTTGACACTTTAATATCGTGTATTATATGTGACACTTTAATATCGTGTATTATATGTGACACTTTAATATCGTGTAGTATATGTGACACTGTAATATCGTGTATTTTATAAGACACTTTAATATCTTGTGCTATATATGACACTCTATTATCCTGTATTATATATGACATTGTATTATCGTGTATTATAATATCGAAAGTGGGAAATTAGAGGCACTATAGATGTAGTTGGGATGTTTATAATGAGTGCAAGAATAATAAAAGAAAAAGATAAGAAAAATACCCCTTTTGTCACTTTATCAGACAGGCAGGTTTTAAGAACATGGTCACAACAGGCAAGACTGAAGTTTTGTTGCATCTATTTTGTATCTCTTTACTGTTTTTTCTCTTCACTCGATATAATGCTTCCTAAGTAGGTGAACTCATTTACTTGTTTACGGTGTTTGTCATCGACGGAGATAGTGATATTTCTTTCTTTCTTTGCTATTGCCATTATTTCAGTCTTTTCAATATTCATCTTCATGTTGAATTTTCGGCATGTTGTGTGGAGTCTGTTCATATATTCTTGAATTGTTCTTCTGGTGTCGCTATTAGTACTTGGTCGTCTTCAAAGAGTAGTTCTTTCAATTTGTCTTTTATGTTATCTTCTTCGTTGGTACTTGTTAGTTTACAGATGTGGTCGATATATGTTATAAAAAGTAGGGGGGATAAGACACACTCCTGGTGAACTCTGAATTTGGAACTTATTTAACACACCTGCATTTGTTCTTACTTCACGTTGGCTATTAGTATAAATGCTCTTACATATATTGATTAAATATTCTGGTACTCCGTATATTGATAGTGTTTTCCAAAGTTGTTGTCTGTCTACTCTGTCGAAGGCATTTTCTTGGTCTACGAATGCGATGTATAATTCTTTGTTGTTTTTTGTGGCTCTTTCTGTTAGTTGTTGAAGTGGCTTTTTCTGTTAGTTGTCTAAGTTTATAGTATCTTAGGATAATAGAGTGCCATATTTAATACACGATATTAAAGTGTCTTATATAATACACGATATTAAAGTGTCTTATATAATAACGATATTAAAGTGTCTTATATAATACACGATATTAAAGTGTCTTATATAATACACGATATTAAAGTGTCTTATATAATACACGATATTAAAGTGTCTTATATAATACACGATATTAAAGTATCTTATATAATACACGATATTAAAGTGTCTTATATAATACACGATATTAAAGTGTCTTATATAATACACGATATTAAAGTGTCTTATATAATACACGATATTAAAGTGTCTTATATAATACATGATATTAAAGTGTCTTATATAATACACGATATTAAAGTGTCTTATATAATACACGATATTAAAGTGTCTTATATAATACACGATATAAAAGTATCACATATAATACACGATATTAAAGTGTCTTATATAATACACTATATTAAAGTGTCTTATATAATACACGATATTAAAGTGTCTTATATAATACACGATATTAAAGTGTCTTATATAATACACGATATTAAAGTGTCTTATATAATACACGATATTAAAGTGTCTTATACACGATATAAAAGTATCACACATAATACACGATATTAAAGTGTCTTATATAATACACGATATAAAAGTGTCATATATAATACACGATATTAAAGTGTCATATATAATACACGATATAAAAGTATCACACATAATACACAATATTAAAGTGTCTTATATAGTACACGATATTAAAGTGTCTTATTTAATACACGATATTAAAGTGTCTTATATAATACACGATATAAAAATATCACACATAGTACACGATATTAAAGTGTCTTATATAATACACAATATTAAAGTGTCTTATATAATACACGATATTAAAGTGTCTTATATAAAATACACGATATTAAAGTGTCTTATATAATACACGATATTAAAGTGTCTTATATAATACACGATATAAAAGTATCACACATAATACACGATATTAAAGTGTCTTATATAATACACGTTATTAAAGTGTCTTATATAATACACGATATTAAAGTGTCTTATATAATACACTATATTAAAGTGACATATAATACACGATATTAAAGTGTCTTATATAATACACGATATAAAAGTATCACACATAATACACGATATTAAAGTGTCTTATATAATACACGATATTAAAGTGTCTTATATAATACACGATATTAAAGTGTCTTATATAATACACGATATTAAAGTGTCTTATATAATACATGATATTAAAGTGTCTTATATAATACACGATATTAAAGTGTCTTATATAATACACGATATTAAAGTGTCTTATATAATACACGATATTAAAGTGTCTTATATAATACACGATATAAAAGTATCACATATAATACACGATATTAAAGTGTCTTATATAATACACGATATTAAAGTGTCTTATATAATACACGATATTAAAGTGTCTTATATAATACACGATATTAAAGTGTCTTATATAATACATGATATTAAAGTGTCTTATATAATACACGATATTAAGTTGTCTTATATAATACACGATATTACAGTGTGATATATAACACGATATCACAGTGTCATATTTAATACACTATATTAAAGTGTCATATATATTACACGATATTGCAGAATCATATATAATACACGAAATTAAAGTGTCATATAATATGCTATATTACAATTGCATAAATAATACCCGATAATAAAAGTCCCACATATAATACACGATATATAATATACGACTACAGCAAGGCCTTTGAAAGAGTCCAACATGAAAAATTAATCAAATTTCTTCAAGAAATTGGCATGAATGGAAAAGACATCAGGCTGATTAGAAATATATATTGGGAACAAACTGCATCAATAAGGTGTGAAAACAGCTACTCTCCATACATAGAAATAAGAAGAGGGGTAAGACAAGGATGCATTTTATCACCAAGCCTATTTAATATCTACACAGATAATATCTTTAAAAATATAGAAATACCAGGACTCAAGATCAATAGGAAAATAATAAACAACATTAGATATGCAGATGACACTGTTCTTTTGGCAGAAAGTGAACATGAACTACAAAGACTAATAGATCAAGTCAATAAATCAAGTAATGAATATGGACTGAATAAACATTCAAAAAACAAAAACCATGATAATCAGCAAAGACACAGGAGATAAACATAAACATACAGGGAGAGAAACTACAACAAGTAAAACATTATCAAAATCTTGGACACATAGTCACAAATGATGGCAGATGTGAAACAGAAGTTAAAAGGAGAATAGGAATAGCTAAAAGTACCTTCAATGGCATGAGGAAATTATTAATATCTAAACAAATTACAAACAAATTAAAAATGAGAATTATAAAATGCTACATCTATTCCATATTAATGTATGGCTCAGAAACATGGACACTAAATAAACAATTAGAAGACAAAATTGATGCCTTTGAAATGTGGGTATATAGAAGAATAGGGAGAACATCATGGAAAGAGATGAAAACAAATAAAGAGGTGCTAAAGACACTTAATATGAAGAAAGAACTACTAAGAGAAATAAAGATCAGGCAAATAAAATACTTTGGACACATTAAATGACATGACACCATATTGAAGACCTTACTTGAGGGTAAAGTCAAAGGGAAGCGAGCAAGAGGTAGGCAGAGATACAAGTGGGAGAGTAACATCACACGATGGACAGATTACAGTCTAGCAGAGTGTTTTGCATTATATTTTATTATATAAAATACAATGCAAATCTTACAATATATATGACTGTGTATTTTCGTGTATTTTATATGCCATTGTAATTTATATTATTATATATGACACTAATATTGTGTATTGCATATGACAATGTAATGTCGTGTAATATATACGACACTGTTATATTATATATTTTAAATGAGACTGTAATATCTTGTATTATATATGACACTTTTATATCATGTATTATATATGACACTGTAATATCTTGTATTATATATGACACTTTTATATCATGTATTATATATGACACTGTAATATCTTGTATTATATATGACACTTTTATATCATGTATTATATATGAGACTAATATCTTGTATTATATATGACACTTTTATATCATGTATTATATATGAGACTAATATCTTGTATTATATATGACACTTTTATATCATGTATTATATATGAGACTAATATCTTGTATTATATATGACACTTTTATATCATGTATTATATATGAGACTAATATCTTGTATTATATATGACACTTTTATATCATGTATTATATATGACACTTTTATATCATGTATTATATATGAGACTAATATCTTGTATTATATATGACACTTTTATATCATGTATTATATATGACACTGTAATATCTTGTATTATATATGACACTTTTATATCATGTATTATATATGAGACTAATATCTTGTATTATATATGACACTTTTATATCATGTATTATATATGACATTGTAATATCTTGTATTATATATGACACTTTTATATCATGTATTATATATGAGACTAATATCTTGTATTATATATGACACTTTTATATCATGTATTATATATGAGACTAATATCTTGTATTATATATGACACTTTTATATCATGTATTATATATGACACTTTTATATCATGTATTATATATGAGACTAATATCTTGTATTATATATGACACTGTAATATCTTGTATTATATATGACACTTTTATATCATGTATTATATATGAGACTAATATCTTGTATTATATATGACACTTTTATATCATGTATTATATATGACACTGTAATATCTTGTATTATATATGACACTTTTATATCATGTATTATATATGAGACTAATATCTTGTATTATATATGACACTTTTATATCATGTATTATATATGACACTGTAATATCTTGTATTATATATGACACTTTTATATCATGTATTATATATGAGGTTAATATCTTGTATTATATATGACACTTTTATATCATGTATTATATATGAGACTAATATCTTGTATTATATATGACACTTTTATATCATGTATTATATATGAGACTAATATCTTCTATTATATATGACACTTTTATATCATGTATTATATATGACACCGTAATATCTTGTATTATATATGACACGTTTATATCATGTATTATATATGACACTGTAATATCTTGTATTATATATGACACTTTTATATCATGTATTATATATGAGACTAATATCTTGTATTATATATGACACTTTTATATCATGTATTATATATGAAACTAATATCTTGTATTATATATGACACTGTAATATCTTGTATTATATATGACACTTTTATATCATGTATTGTATATGAGGCTAATATCTTGTATTTATGACACTTTTATATCATGTATTATATATGACACCGTAATATCTTGTATTATATATGACACTTTTATATCATGTATTATATATGACACTGTAATATCTTGTATTATATATGACACTTTTATATCATGTATTATATATGACACTGTAATATCTTGTATTATATATGACACTTTTATATCATGTATTATATATGAGACTAATATCTTGTATTATATATGACACTTTTATATCATGTATTATGTTATGTTATGTTATGTTCCTCCAGGGCCATAGGCGGCGCATAGGGCAGAAACCATAGCTTTCCATTTCTGTCTTTGTGTTGCCAGGTCTTTCAATTGTTGCGTGTTGTTTAGGTTCATTGACATGCCTTCTCTATTAATGGTTCTTCGTAGAGTTTCTCTAGGTCTCCCTCTTCTTCTTACTCCAGGTGGCACCCAATATAGTGATTGCTGGGGAATTCTTAGGCTGTTCATTCTGAGAACATGGCCGATGTAAGTCCAACGCCTTTGTCTAATGAAGGAAGATATATAGGTTTGTTTGCTTTCCTCTCTTATAGTAGTGTTAGATTTAAAGTCACTCCACTTAACGTTCAGAATGGTACGTAGGCATTTGTTTTCAAAGGAGTCGAGTGTTTTATCTGTGGCTTTTGTGGCTTTCCAACTTTCGCACCCATATGATAGAATAGGGATGATGTTGGAGTTAAATAACTTGAGTTTTGTGGTGTTTCTTAGTGTGTTTGACGTCCATATGTTGCGTAGTTTATTGAAAGCACCCGCTGCAAGGGCAATACGGTGTAAAATTTCTTTTGATGAGTCTCCATCCAATGCTAGATTGGTGCCTAAATATGTAAAATTGTTGACTTTTAATAATGGAACATTTTGAATTTCCATGTTGTCGTTGGATCTCGTAAAATCTAGTATATGAGTTTTTGATGTGTTGATTTTCAACCCTATCTGATTTGAGTAGTGTTGGAGATTGTCAAGCTTAGATTGAGCATCTGTGTGGTTTGCGCTCAAAAGGGCTAGGTCATCTGCGTAGTCAAGATCTTCGAGAATGGTATTATTAATCCATTTTATTCCTGTCAGCTCATTTTCAGTGCTCTTTCTCATGACCCAATCAATAGCGACGCAGAAAAGTAATGGGGAGTATTATATATGAGACTAATATCTTGTATTATATATGACACTTTTATATCATGTATTATATATGACACTGTAATATCTTGTATTATATATGACACTTTTATATCATGTATTATATATCAGACTAATATCTTTTTTTATATATGACACTTTTATATCATGTATTATATATGAGACTAATATCTTGTATTATATATGACACTTTTATATCATGTATTATATATGACACTGTAATATCTTGTATTATATATGACACTTTTATATCATGTATTATATATGAGACTAATATCTTGTATTATATATGACACTTTTATATCATGTATTATATATGACACCGTAATATCTTGTATTATATATGACACTTTTATATCATGTATTATATATGACACTGTAATATCTTGTATTATATATGACACTTTTATATCATGTATTATATATGAGACTAATATCTTGTATTATATATGACACTTTTATATCATGTATTATATATAAGACTAATATCTTGTATTATATATGACACTTTTATATAATGCATTATATATGAGACTAATATCTTGTATTATATATGACACTTTTATATCATGTATTATATATGAGACTAATATCTTGTATTATATAATGACACTTTTATATCATGTATTATATATGACACTGTAATATCTTGTATTATATATGACACTTTTATATCATGTATTATATATGAGAATAATATCTTGTATTATATATGACACTTTTATATCATGTATTATATATGACACTGTAATATCTTGTATTATATATGACACTTTTATATCATGTATTATATATGAGACTAATATCTTGTATTATATATGACACTTTTATATCATGTATTATATATGAGACTAATATCTTGTATTATATATGACACTTTTATATCATGTATTATATATGAGATTAATATCTTGTATTATATAATGACACTTTTATATCCTGTATTATATATGACACTGTAATATCTTGTATTATATATGACACTTTTATATCATGTATTATATATGACACTGTAATATCTTGTATTATATAATGACACTTTTATATCCTGTATTATATATGACACTTTAATATCTTGTATTATATATGACACTTTTATATCATGTATTATATATGACACTGTAATATCTTGCATTATATATGACACTTTTATATCATGTATTATATATGAGACTAATATCTTGTATTATATATGACACTTTTATATCATGTATTATATATGAGACTAATATCTTGTATTATATATGACACTTTTTTATCATGTAATATATATGAGACTAATATCTTGTATTATATATGACACTTTTATATCATGTATTATATATGAAACTAATATCTTGTATTATATATGACACTGTAATATCTTGTATTATATATGACACTTTTATATCATGTATTGTATATGAGGCTAATATCTTGTATTTATGACACTTTTATATCATGTATTATATATGACACCGTAATATCTTGTATTATATATGACACTTTTATATCATGTATTATATATGACACTGTAATATCTTGTATTATATATGACACTTTTATATCATGTATTATATATGACACTGTAATATCTTGTATTATATATGACACTTTTATATCATGTATTATATATGAGACTAATATCTTGTATTATATATGACACTTTTATATCATGTATTATGTTATGTTATGTTATGTTCCTCCAGGGCCATAGGCGGCGCATAGGGCAGAAACCATAGCTTTCCATTTCTGTCTTTGTGTTGCCAGGTCTTTCAATTGTTGCGTGTTGTTTAGGTTCATTGACATGCCTTCTCTATTAATGGTTCTTCGTAGAGTTTCTCTAGGTCTCCCTCTTCTTCTTACTCCAGGTGGCACCCAATATAGTGATTGCTGGGGAATTCTTAGGCTGTTCATTCTGAGAACATGGCCGATGTAAGTCCAACGCCTTTGTCTAATGAAGGAAGATATATAGGTTTGTTTGCTTTCCTCTCTTATAGTAGTGTTAGATTTAAAGTCACTCCACTTAACGTTCAGAATGGTACGTAGGCATTTGTTTTCAAAGGAGTCGAGTCTTTTATCTGTGGCTTTTGTGGCTTTCCAACTTTCGCACCCATATGATAGAATAGGGATGATGTTGGAGTTAAATAACTTGAGTTTTGTGGTGTTTCTTAGTGTGTTTGACGTCCATATGTTGCGTAGTTTATTGAAAGCACCCGCTGCAAGGGCAATACGGTGTAAAATTTCTTTTGATGAGTCTCCATCCAATGCTAGATTGGTGCCTAAATATGTAAAATTGTTGACTTTTAATAATGGAACATTTTGAATTTCCATGTTGTCGTTGGATCTCGTAAAATCTAGTATATGAGTTTTTGATGTGTTGATTTTCAACCCTATCTGATTTGAGTAGTGTTGGAGATTTCAAGCTTAGATTGAGCATCTGTGTGGTTTGCGCTCAAAAGGGCTAGGTCATCTGCGTAGTCAAGATCTTCGAGAATGGTATTATTAATCCATTTTATTCCTGTCAGCTCATTTTCAGTGCTCTTTCTCATGACCCAATACATAGCGACGCAGAAAAGTAATGGGGAGTATTATATATGAGACTAATATCTTGTATTATATATGACACTTTTATATCATGTATTATATATGACACTGTAATATCTTGTATTATATATGACACTTTTATATCATGTATTATATATCGGACTAATATCTTTTTTTATATATGACACTTTTATATCATGTATTATATATGAGACTAATATCTTGTATTATATATGACACTTTTATATCATGTATTATATATGACACTGTAATATCTTGTATTATATATGACACTTTTATATCATGTATTATATATGAGACTAATATCTTGTATTATATATGACACTTTTATATCATGTATTATATATGACACCGTAATATCTTGTATTATATATGACACTTTTATATCATGTATTATATATGACACTGTAATATCTTGTATTATATATGACACTTTTATATCATGTATTATATATGAGACTAATATCTTGTATTATATATGACACTTTTATATCATGTATTATATATAAGACTAATATCTTGTATTATATATGACACTTTTATATAATGCATTATATATGAGACTAATATCTTGTATTATATATGACACTTTTATATCATGTATTATATATGAGACTAATATCTTGTATTATATAATGACACTTTTATATCATGTATTATATATGACACTGTAATATCTTGTATTATATATGACACTTTTATATCATGTATTATATATGAGAATAATATCTTGTATTATATATGACACTTTTATATCATGTATTATATATGACACTGTAATATCTTGTATTATATATGACACTTTTATATCATGTATTATATATGAGACTAATATCTTGTATTATATATGACACTTTTATATCATGTATTATATATGAGACTAATATCTTGTATTATATATGACACTTTTATATCATGTATTATATATGAGATTAATATCTTGTATTATATAATGACACTTTTATATCCTGTATTATATATGACACTGTAATATCTTGTATTATATATGACACTTTTATATCATGTATTATATATGACACTGTAATATCTTGTATTATATAATGACACTTTTATATCCTGTATTATATATGACACTTTAATATCTTGTATTATATATGACACTTTTATATCATGTATTATATATGACACTGTAATATCTTGCATTATATATGACACTTTTATATCATGTATTATATATGAGACTAATATCTTGTATTATATATGACACTTTTATATCATGTATTATATATGAGACTAATATCTTGTATTATATATGACACTTTTATATCATGTATTATATATGAGACTAATATCTTGTATTATATAATGCCACTTTTATATCCTGTATTATATATGACACTGTAATATCTTGTATTATATGACACTTTTATATCATGTATTATATATGACACTTTTATATCATGTTTCATATATGAGAATAATATCTTGTATTATATATGACACTTTTATATCATGTATTATATATGAGAATAATATCTTGTATTATATATGACACATTTATATCATGTATTATATATGACACTTTTATATCATGTATTATATATGAGAATAATATCTTGTATTATATATGACACTTTTATATCATGTATGATATATGAGAATAATATCTTGTATTATATATGACACTTTTATATCATGTATTATATATGACACTGTAATATCTTGTATTATATATGACACTTTTATATCATGTATTATATATGAGACTAATATCTTGTATTATATATGACACTTTTATATCATGTATTATATATGAGACTAATATCTTGTATTATATATGACACTTTTATATCATGTATTATATATGAGAATATTATCTTGTATTATATATGACACTTTTATATCATGTATTATATATGACACTGTAATATCTTGTATTATATATGACACTTTTATATCATATATTATATATGAGACTAATATCTTGTATTATATATGACACTTTTATATCATGTATTATATATGAGACTAATATCTTGTATTATATATGACACGTTTATATCATGTATTATATATGACACTAATATCTTGTATTATATAATGCCACTTTTATATCCTGTATTATATATGACACTGTAATATCTTGTATTATATATGACACTTTTATATCATGTATTATATATGACACTGTAATATCTTGTATTATATATGACACTTTTATATCATGTATTATATATGACACTGTAATATCTTGTATTATATATGACACTTTTATATCATGTATTATATATGAGACTAATATCTTGTATTATATATGACACTTTTATTTCATGTATTATATATGAGACTAATATCTTGTATTATATATGACACTTTTATATCATGTATTATATATGAGTCTAATATCTTGTATTATATATGACACTTTAATATCATGTATTATATATGAGACTAATATCTTGTATTATATATGACACTTTTATATCATGTATTATATATGAGACTAATATCTTGTATTATATAATGACACTTTTATATCATGTATTATATATGACACTGTAATATCTTGTATTATATATGACACTTTTATATCATGTTTTATATATGAGACTAATATCTTGTATTATATAATGACACTTTTATATCATGTATGATAAATATATGACACTGTAATATCTTGTATTATATATGACACTTTTATATCATGTATTATATATGAGACTAATATCTTGTATTATATATGACACTTTTGTATCATGTATTATATATGAGACTAATATCTTGTATTATATATGACACTTTTATATCATGTATTATATATGAGACTAATATCTTGTATTATATATGACACTTTTATATCATGTATTATATATGAGACTAATATCTTGTATTATATAATGAGACTTTTATATCCTGTATTATATATGACACTGTAATATCTTGTATTATATATGACACTTTTATATCATGTATTATATATGACACTGTAATATCTTGTATTATATATGACACTTTTATATCATGTATTATATATGACACTGTAATATCTTGTATTATATATGACACTTTTATATCATGTATTATATATGACACTGTAATATCTTGTATTATATAATGACACTTTTATATCCTGTATTATATATGACACTTTAATATCTTGTATTATATATGACACTTTTATATCATGTATTATATATGAGACTAATATCTTGTATTATATATGACACTTTTATATCATGTATTATATATGACACTGTAATATCTTGTATTATATATGACACTTTTATATCATGTATTATATATGAGACTAATATCTTGTATTATATATGACACTTTTATATCATGTATTATATATAAGACTAATATCTTGTATTATATATGACACTTTTATATAATGCATTATATATGAGACTAATATCTTGTATTATATATGACACTTTTATATCATGTATTATATATGAGACTAATATCTTGTATTATATAATGACACTTTTATATCATGTATTATATATGACACTGTAATATCTTGTATTATATATGACACTTTTATATCATGTATTATATATGAGAATAATATCTTGTATTATATATGACACTTTTATATCATGTATTATATATGACACTGTAATATCTTGTATTATATATGACACTTTTATATCATGTATTATATATGAGACTAATATCTTGTATTATATATGACACTTTTATATCATGTATTATATATGAGACTAATATCTTGTATTATATATGACACTTTTATATCATGTATTATATATGAGATTAATATCTTGTATTATATAATGACACTTTTATATCCTGTATTATATATGACACTGTAATATCTTGTATTATATATGACACTTTTATATCATGTATTATATATGACACTGTAATATCTTGTATTATATAATGACACTTTTATATCCTGTATTATATATGACACTTTAATATCTTGTATTATATATGACACTTTTATATCATGTATTATATATGACACTGTAATATCTTGCATTATATATGACACTTTTATATCATGTATTATATATGAGACTAATATCTTGTATTATATATGACACTTTTATATCATGTATTATATATGAGACTAATATCTTGTATTATATATGACACTTTTATATCATGTAATATATATGAGACTAATATCTTGTATTATATATGACACTTTTATATCATGTATTATATATGAAACTAATATCTTGTATTATATATGACACTGTAATATCTTGTATTATATATGACACTTTTATATCATGTATTGTATATGAGGCTAATATCTTGTATTTATGACACTTTTATATCATGTATTATATATGACACCGTAATATCTTGTATTATATATGACACTTTTATATCATGTATTATATATGACACTGTAATATCTTGTATTATATATGACACTTTTATATCATGTATTATATATGACACTGTAATATCTTGTATTATATATGACACTTTTATATCATGTATTATATATGAGACTAATATCTTGTATTATATATGACACTTTTATATCATGTATTATGTTATGTTATGTTATGTTCCTCCAGGGCCATAGGCGGCGCATAGGGCAGAAACCATAGCTTTCCATTTCTGTCTTTGTGTTGCCAGGTCTTTCAATTGTTGCGTGTTGTTTAGGTTCATTGACATGCCTTCTCTATTAATGGTTCTTCGTAGAGTTTCTCTAGGTCTCCCTCTTCTTCTTACTCCAGGTGGCACCCAATATAGTGATTGCTGGGGAATTCTTAGGCTGTTCATTCTGAGAACATGGCCGATGTAAGTCCAACGCCTTTGTCTAATGAAGGAAGATATATAGGTTTGTTTGCTTTCCTCTCTTATAGTAGTGTTAGATTTAAAGTCACTCCACTTAACGTTCAGAATGGTACGTAGGCATTTGTTTTCAAAGGAGTCGAGTCTTTTATCTGTGGCTTTTGTGGCTTTCCAACTTTCGCACCCATATGATAGAATAGGGATGATGTTGGAGTTAAATAACTTGAGTTTTGTGGTGTTTCTTAGTGTGTTTGACGTCCATATGTTGCGTAGTTTATTGAAAGCACCCGCTGCAAGGGCAATACGGTGTAAAATTTCTTTTGATGAGTCTCCATCCAATGCTAGATTGGTGCCTAAATATGTAAAATTGTTGACTTTTAATAATGGAACATTTTGAATTTCCATGTTGTCGTTGGATCTCGTAAAATCTAGTATATGAGTTTTTGATGTGTTGATTTTCAACCCTATCTGATTTGAGTAGTGTTGGAGATTTCAAGCTTAGATTGAGCATCTGTGTGGTTTGCGCTCAAAAGGGCTAGGTCATCTGCGTAGTCAAGATCTTCGAGAATGGTATTATTAATCCATTTTATTCCTGTCAGCTCATTTTCAGTGCTCTTTCTCATGACCCAATACATAGCGACGCAGAAAAGTAATGGGGAGTATTATATATGAGACTAATATCTTGTATTATATATGACACTTTTATATCATGTATTATATATGACACTGTAATATCTTGTATTATATATGACACTTTTATATCATGTATTATATATCGGACTAATATCTTTTTTTATATATGACACTTTTATATCATGTATTATATATGAGACTAATATCTTGTATTATATATGACACTTTTATATCATGTATTATATATGACACTGTAATATCTTGTATTATATATGACACTTTTATATCATGTATTATATATGACACTGTAATATCTTGTATTATATATGACACTTTTATATCATGTATTATATATGAGACTAATATCTTGTATTATATATGACACTTTTATATCATGTATTATATATAAGACTAATATCTTGTATTATATATGACACTTTTATATAATGCATTATATATGAGACTAATATCTTGTATTATATATGACACTTTTATATCATGTATTATATATGAGACTAATATCTTGTATTATATAATGACACTTTTATATCATGTATTATATATGACACTGTAATATCTTGTATTATATATGACACTTTTATATCATGTATTATATATGAGAATAATATCTTGTATTATATATGACACTTTTATATCATGTATTATATATGACACTGTAATATCTTGTATTATATATGACACTTTTATATCATGTATTATATATGAGACTAATATCTTGTATTATATATGACACTTTTATATCATGTATTATATATGAGACTAATATCTTGTATTATATATGACACTTTTATATCATGTATTATATATGAGATTAATATCTTGTATTATATAATGACACTTTTATATCCTGTATTATATATGACACTGTAATATCTTGTATTATATATGACACTTTTATATCATGTATTATATATGACACTGTAATATCTTGTATTATATAATGACACTTTTATATCCTGTATTATATATGACACTTTAATATCTTGTATTATATATGACACTTTTATATCATGTATTATATATGACACTGTAATATCTTGCATTATATATGACACTTTTATATCATGTATTATATATGAGACTAATATCTTGTATTATATATGACACTTTTATATCATGTATTATATATGAGACTAATATCTTGTATTATATATGACACTTTTATATCATGTATTATATATGAGACTAATATCTTGTATTATATAATGCCACTTTTATATCCTGTATTATATATGACACTGTAATATCTTGTATTATATGACACTTTTATATCATGTATTATATATGACACTTTTATATCATGTTTCATATATGAGAATAATATCTTGTATTATATATGACACTTTTATATCATGTATTATATATGAGAATAATATCTTGTATTATATATGACACATTTATATCATGTATTATATATGACACTTTTATATCATGTATTATATATGAGAATAATATCTTGTATTATATATGACACTTTTATATCATGTATGATATATGAGAATAATATCTTGTATTATATATGACACTTTTATATCATGTATTATATATGACACTGTAATATCTTGTATTATATATGACACTTTTATATCATGTATTATATATGAGACTAATATCTTGTATTATATATGACACTTTTATATCATGTATTATATATGAGACTAATATCTTGTATTATATATGACACTTTTATATCATGTATTATATATGAGAATATTATCTTGTATTATATATGACACTTTTATATCATGTATTATATATGACACTGTAATATCTTGTATTATATATGACACTTTTATATCATATATTATATATGAGACTAATATCTTGTATTATATATGACACTTTTATATCATGTATTATATATGAGACTAATATCTTGTATTATATATGACACGTTTATATCATGTATTATATATGACACTAATATCTTGTATTATATAATGCCACTTTTATATCCTGTATTATATATGACACTGTAATATCTTGTATTATATATGACACTTTTATATCATGTATTATATATGACACTGTAATATCTTGTATTATATATGACACTTTTATATCATGTATTATATATGACACTGTAATATCTTGTATTATATATGACACTTTTATATCATGTATTATATATGAGACTAATATCTTGTATTATATATGACACTTTTATTTCATGTATTATATATGAGACTAATATCTTGTATTATATATGACACTTTTATATCATGTATTATATATGAGTCTAATATCTTGTATTATATATGACACTTTAATATCATGTATTATATATGAGACTAATATCTTGTATTATATATGACACTTTTATATCATGTATTATATATGAGACTAATATCTTGTATTATATAATGACACTTTTATATCATGTATTATATATGACACTGTAATATCTTGTATTATATATGACACTTTTATATCATGTTTTATATATGAGACTAATATCTTGTATTATATAATGACACTTTTATATCATGTATGATAAATATATGACACTGTAATATCTTGTATTATATATGACACTTTTATATCATGTATTATATATGAGACTAATATCTTGTATTATATATGACACTTTTGTATCATGTATTATATATGAGACTAATATCTTGTATTATATATGACACTTTTATATCATGTATTATATATGAGACTAATATCTTGTATTATATATGACACTTTTATATCATGTATTATATATGAGACTAATATCTTGTATTATATAATGAGACTTTTATATCCTGTATTATATATGACACTGTAATATCTTGTATTATATATGACACTTTTATATCATGTATTATATATGACACTGTAATATCTTGTATTATATATGACACTTTTATATCATGTATTATATATGACACTGTAATATCTTGTATTATATATGACACTTTTATATCATGTATTATATATGACACTGTAATATCTTGTATTATATAATGACACTTTTATATCCTGTATTATATATGACACTTTAATATCTTGTATTATATATGAC